>JAVJGI010000064.1:10537686-10890526 GCA_035590275.1 Ibycter americanus
GTGCCCCGTGGAAGGGACCCACGCTGGAGCAGTTAATGAAGAACTGCTGCCCGTGGGAAGGACTCACACTGGAGAAGTTCATGGAGAACTGTCTCCTGTGGGAGGGACCCCATGCTGGAGCAGAGGAAGAGCGTGAGGAAGAACGAGTGGCAGAAACAATGTGTGAGGAATTGACCATAACCCCCATTCCCCTGTGCTGCTCTAGGGGAGGAGGGAGAGAAGTCGGGAGCAGAGTTCAGCCTGGGAAGAAGGGAGTGGTGAGGGAAAGGAGTGCAGATCCAGCAAAGTTTCAGTTGTCTGGTCCTGGTCAGATGGACAGGTCCAAAGTGGCTGTAGGAAAATCCAGCTGGTTATATCAGCTTTGTATCCTAAGGCTTTGTCTAAAGACAGCCACCTTGAGATTAAAGCATTTTTACCCCAAGAAAGGGCTTGTTACACATGAATAGCACATTGCTTCAAAATTATGTAAACTGTAGGGGGGAGCAGGGGGAGAGAGAGAGCGCACAAGCATGAGCTTAGTCAAGGTAACAGGAGATGGGAAGAAATGTGTTACTATCACATAAGCTTTCTATGTCTACCTTTTTAGCTTTACCAAAGAGAGAGAGAGGGGTGTTAACTTACTCCATAAAAATGGTGAGTAATCGAACTCCTAAATATTTGGGGTTGTACCACAGCCCAGGATGCAGGAATGGGCCTCCCTTGCCAGGCTTACCAGATTTGGCAGAGCTGCGGACATTTTCAGAAGTCCTTGACAGCTAAATGGATAGAGGTGTGCATAGCACAAGGTGCGAGTCCCCACCTCAGTCTGGCAGCTCTGGACTGAAATAGTTAGCAACCTTCGCTTTCCCTTGGCTGTGAGGATGACCTCCAGTCCCAGCTCCCAAGCAGACCTACATAACAAATCACACCCCTGCAGCTGAGTCAGTGTATTTCAGAGCAGTGTCAGTTTTTCCCTCCCACAGCTATCTCTGGAGTAACAGCTACTTAGATGATTCTGGTTGCTCCTGACAACAAAGGGCACCTCGTTTTCCTTGAAAGCATATTTAGCCCCAGGTAAAATTACACTTTTTCCATGGGGTAAGCGGGGGAAAAGATGGTCATTTGAGGCTTGCTGTAGTGATTCCTGTTATTAAACTAGCCTCAAGTTATTAGGATGAAAAGAGGGCAGTCTCCAAGGCTGGAGATTAACGCCGATGAGATTTGAGTTGGACTTGAAATTTTCTTCCTTCACATCCCTGTTTGATGAATCTACCATGTGTGCTGGCTTTGGTGGGTGGAAGATATCGAAGAAAGGCAGGCTGCTCTTAATTTCTGGATGGGATAAGGGTAAGATCAACATTCCCTCTATTTAGGGAGATAATAATGTTTATTATAGAAAACAGCAAAAAGTCACACTGAAAAAAAAGTGTTTATAGAACCTCTGCTGTCTGCTGATATTGCTGAATATTGCTGAAGTTCTCAGGGCAAGTGAAGGTCTTTATACTTATGTTTTTAATTTTAATTATCTTGCAAAATTTAGTATTGCATTGTGCAAAGGCATACATATATACTTAAACTTTAGTTAGTGATTCAACATACTTCAGTTCATCTCTGGTAATTTTCCCAAAGGGACTTTGTATTTAATGACTTACAAACCTGCTTCAATTTTGTCCTGAGTAATGAATACCTTTTTTCTGGAAATGAGGTACAGGCACCTAATGGAAAGAGGTTTCAGTCAAGGCTCGTGCAATTCAGAGTTGGACATTCCCTGAACAGCAGCTGCCACCTTTGAAACAAATCCTCAGCAGGGAGGTGGGTCTCTGAAGTCCAGGAAAGCAAAGGGAATCAAATAGCAATGTCTGAAACAGTCTGTGCTTGCAGCTCTTACACTCTTGGCTGTACAAATGGAGACTATGCTCAAAAACTGCGCTCAGGAACTGGGAGACAAATGACAGCAGCAGAAAGTAACACTGGCAGTAAAGTAAGAAAACAGCAAATTATGACCACGTCTTAAAGGCAGGAGATCTCAGGGGAAAACCCCATAACTTTCCGAAAAGCTTCATTTTACTTTTTTTTAAAAAAAAAACCACCCTTTATTCTTCTATTTCCACCACGAGGCGACTTTTGATGATGCTTCTCTGTATATATCTGCAGCATGGGAAATCCTAAAACTTTATGAACCTAATTTGATACTTGCTACTGCAGTTCAGCACTTGGAAAGATCAGAAAGCTGTCCCATCTCATTGTCTTCTGTCCTCCCATGGATTTTTTGACACAAAGTTTCCTGTCCCACTTCAGTTTGTTGCCAGCACATGTAATCTCATTTTCAGGCCTGTAATTTTTCTTGTGAAAAGAGCATGAGCTTAGCTGACCATACCACAAATGACCGTACCAAATCTGCCTATCTGTAGTCCCAGAGATTCCACAAACACTCCATAATAAAACTGGGAGAGACTTGACTTCTTCTATACCTCTTAATGGCTAACTTTTAGTGTATTCATCAGGATAATTTTTGTTCTCTGTTATTTCTAGCCAGCTCCGAGAGTAAACTGATGGGTACGGAGCAGGATTCACCTCAGCTAGTAAAACTGCTGGGTTTTTTCCCTCTAGTTGTTACATAGAAAACTACCAAAGCTCAAAAGTGACAAGCAAGAAATTCTTACTGTTGTTAAGCTCTTAGTAGCCATTTACATCTTTCCTGTCCACCTCCCTTATTTGAACAAAGCTGTCTTGGCTTATTACAAGCCTATTCTCCCCCTCACCATCCAGCATCGGCATTGCTATTAGTTTCCTTGGTGCTGGTGTAAGCCTTGTGTGAAATGTATAAACGCATGGGCAAGGCAGGTCTGTGATTGTGTAGGCAAGGATAAAAGTCTTTTAACACTATTTGAAGTCCTGGCAAGGGCATTTGTGTCTGCTTCTGAAATGAGAATTTGCGTTTTCACAGTTACATAATGATACAGGCAGAAGGGATCCAGGCTACAGCTGCTTTTACTGCTCTGTATGTCTAAGCAAAGATCTGTGTACCACAGGTTTGTCTTCGTACGTGACTCTGGTACTGGGTGAGAATAAGGGACACAGTTGTGAAAGATAAAAGGGTATTCCTTGCTCATCCTGAAGTTCCGAAGGGACTTCCTCAACTTCTCTGTGTTACAGCTGTTTGGAGTGGCTGTTTGACTTGTTAATAGCTTTAGGTGCTGATGCAGAGAGTGACTTTATGTACAGGGATCCCAGCAGTAATTGCATTTCTAGTGACATTCTCTGTGAGGAAACCTCTGTCGTGACTGTGATGAGGAGGTATCAGTGATGGCTGATTCTTGTCTTCGTGTGAGCTGAATTTGGCCTCAGAGATAATGGGACAACTGATCCTTAATGGCTTAATGTTGAACTTTTTCCTCTTAGTGGCTTCAGCATCGAAGACCCACCCTGTTGTAGATGTTCTAATACGTATGCTAAAGTGTGGTGTTTCTTGTTAACTGGACATTTTATACTTTGATAATTATATGGGATCTGTATAGCTCTGATTTGGACAAGTCCTGAAAGGCGCTTCATTTCCCCAGCCTCACAGATCACACCACGCATGGCACAGCATAGTGTCTTTTGGATCAAGCTTTAAAGTGCCATTTTTACAAAGAGATCTCTTTCCGTTGTCACAGTCTAGGGTTACTTGTAGTTTTGTCTTGTAACTCTCATAAAATGTCCTCTTGGTATTTGATCATGGGCTTAGTGGATGGTGATGGC
This sequence comes from Ibycter americanus, assembly GCA_035590275.1. Lineage (NCBI taxonomy): Eukaryota > Metazoa > Chordata > Aves > Falconiformes > Falconidae > Ibycter > Ibycter americanus. The sequence goes on from JAVJGI010000064.1 coordinate 10,541,407, forward strand.
ACCAGCTGTGTAATGCAGAGTATGTTTTTTACTGTACTTCTCTGTCACGTAAAAAGATTAGAGATGCATATAGAGCACTTTTCCTGCCAGGTTAAAAAATGCATTCAAATGATGATTCTTGACATGGTATCTGTTTAGACAATATTGCTGCAGTGAATACTATAGGATTCCCATTTTTAGATTGTTTTCATTCTGCTCGTATAACCCCATTTATTGAAAACATATACATACATATACCTTCTCTTACACTTCTGCCATCCACCTTTAAAACTTGTCGATAGGGTATCAGGAAAATCAAACATGTTTACAGTGGGTATTCCTAAGAGGATTTACATTTCTGCAGGTCCATGACTTGCAGAGGATTTTGTAGCTGTCAGCCCTACATGGGTTGTTTTTAGCATCACGGATAACACAAGTGCGAAAAAGCCCTGAGAAGCTTGACAGAGCTGAAGTAAACTGTAAGTACAATGATACACAGACAGCTACTTCTACTTTCTTTCTGGATAGAAAAGAAAACCAGGTGTGGTATTGGTTAGGAACAATATTCAGGTTGGTGATTACACATCTTTCTAGTTCATAAGAGAATATGAGGTTAGGCTAAATAAAACATAATCCTACTAAGATGGTATTAAGTAATAGCATGAGATTGAAATACATGGAAACAAATGAGTAGAATAAACAGTGAAACATCCTGAAGTGTTAGCCTACATGTTTAAAAAATGCTTGGAAATTAAATATGTAAAGAAAGTAAAGTAAGACTAAGGAGGCATGGTTAAGGGTTTGATGGTTTAACTATTCCAGTGAAGGATGCTTCTGGACACCTTACCATCCATTCCTGCCATCATTAGCTAAAGACAGGAGACTAAAGCCTTAGTACAGGTCATCTGTTTTGATTTTAACAAGACAGAAATTCTATTTCTTCATTTCTGTCAAAAGAAATCTGTGATATCTTCATATCATTTCAGTGGTGGCAGGTGCAAATTAATCTATTAAAAATGACAGGTTTATTTGGGCATAATGTATTCTGATACCAACAGAAATCTCTCATCAAACTCTCTGGGTTCTTGTGTCATCATCAGATTCTGCCTACAAAGATATTTTTGCAGATTTGGACCTTTCTTTCCTCCCCTCTTATTCTGAGGTTTTGAGAATTTTGACCGAAGAAGGATATTGGAAGTTATCTCAAATGTATGATGTTTCAGAAGTGGTTCTGTTCATTCTAAAAATTTGAGATATTTCCTAAACTAAGTAGGAAGGAAACATAAGCAGCACCTTGAGTCTTTTTTGTTTAGGGAGAAGCTCTTTTGCAGTGAAATATGCAAGAGTGGAAAGAGGTGCTTGATGCTGTGGAAGATAGAGGAAGAGATTGTAAGCTGCAGGAGAGAAGTGTTTGGGGGAAGCACAAGGGCGCCTGTCTGTTCATACATGATTGCAATCCTGGCTTCAAGGGCAGCACTTTCAGGAACTGCAAAGAATCAGTATGATTTCAGATGTGTGAGGAATGACTGTGGTATATTTAAGGGCACCCTTAAGATTAGATTCAATCTCTCATAAGAGCAGCAAAGCTGGGCGCAATTGTGGGTCAGAGGCTGCTCCACAAAGCGTGCAGAGCCTGCATGCACTGCTCAGCCCAGCACAGCACGGGCATGGTGCTCTCTCGGTGGCTTTCTGAGGCATGTCCAGACAGGTTGTTTGACACCTACCTGCAGATCTCAGCAGACTGGCTGCAAGACCCCAGGTGAAGGGGAGGGACATGAGACTGGGAGGTTGCTGTAGTCCACCTACTTCCCAGAGTACTTGTCATGAGCAATCTTGTCACTGCCTTAAAGCCCTTCCTGGTTACTGTTCGGTGTTAGAGATGTCAAACGGGATTTATATGAATTCCCAATCTGTCTGAATTTTACAGGGCCACTTTTATGGTTGCTTTTCCTCTATTACCTAGCGTTATTGCTATTTACTCTCGTGTCTTTTCCTGCTTGGATTCTTTCTGGTTGGTAATTCTTGTGCTAAGTCATGGTGCCTCTGGTTTCATGGTGTGTTTGTTGTGTGACTCACGATTGTTTGACCTATGAGAGTTATTTGTCCTTTTTCTACAGGTTTTAATTTGATGTCAGAAAACATTATGCTTTCAAAGACTTACAGTTTTGATGTTCAAGAGCCAAAAGTATTGATTTGCAATTGGCAGGAGGGGGTGTGCTTCAACTAGCAGTGCTTTTAAGAAATAATTCCATTTATTTTATGCCAAAGAGTCTGTGTCCCCTTTCAAATTTCCTTCATGTTGACTGCAGCAAAGCCTACCACATTAAATACAAAAGAGTATTTATGCCAAATGTTCTCCCACATATTTTCAAACCTTTTAGCAGTGTTTGCACTGAAATTTTTCATCTAAAAGCCACAGCAGTTCAGAGCTCCACTTTGATACTTTTTGTTAAGACAATCACTTTCTGTCAGGAAGGGGCTACATTCTGGCCCAGTGGGTGATGCCTTACCCATACGCAGTGCCCTCCTGGTATGTATGGGGATACAAACATGTGAGTTTCTTACACTCTGAAAGGGAATAAAATCTGGCCCATGACACTGAGTAATCTGGTTATTTTAATCGCTACCGGTGACTCTCTGAATTATCATCTGTATTATGGGATAATATGATCTCTTTGGTATTCAGCAATGACTTTTTTAAAATTACCATATATATTATATGGAGCTAATACATTAAGAGATACCTTAAGGGTAATTATCAAGTGTGTAATTTCATCTTTAGGTTCTTATAATGATGGTTAATGTCATAAATACCTTTTAATGAAATTATAGGCTTGTAACCCTGCCTGACTATCCTTTGTGTGTCATATGATTAATAAGATCAAGCTTTGGTGTTCGTCTGAGTGCCACAAACCATCATGTAAACTCCCATACTGATGGTAGATGGTTAGTCTCTCATCAGAGTAAGAATAAGGTTAAGGCTAGGGAGCCTGAGTATATGTTACCTTATCTTTAAAGGCAGCTGGATAGGCTTGTTAACAGAAGTACTTCTAACAGATTATATATGCTTATAACAAAAATGACAGTTGGTCTAGTTTCTTATTATAACAGCACATGCAAAATTTTAAGAGAGTGAAAAGGCAAGTGGGTTGCAGCACTTGGAGTAAAGCATTGTTTCCCTTCTAAGCTACTGAGGGTCATGAAAATATGTGTCTAACTTAAAAGCATTTGAAGACAGGTAAGAAGCTTCATCCTGAATTGAAGACACTTGCCTGGAATGTAGAAGAGCTGGGGTTGTTTCCCAGTCTGGCCTAATTTCTGTGGGGCTCTGGCTAGGTTGATTATTTTTTTATGGTCTTCAGATTTCCTGTCTGAAAAATCAGGGCTGTAATATTTCTGTCCTCACATTTCAGATTTTAAACTTGCCGGAGTAAGGGAGATAGCTATGTGGGGTTTTGTTGTTTTTCTTTCCTTTGGCAATTACCAAAGAATCTTGCAGAATTGTTCATATTGGAAGGAACCTAAGGTTATCTAATCCCACCTCCTGCTCAGAGCAAGGGCAGTGTTGAACTTCTGCCCCCTAGGCCATGTTCTTACTGTGAATACCAATAAGGGAACCAGAAATTTTGCGTGTCACCAATGAAAAGTAGTTCTAAAAGATCATGTAAGACTCATTAAGATGATTTTACTGTTCTTTATCCTTCAGGGAATGATGTACCTGGAAGAGAGGAGACTTGTCCACCGGGACTTGGCAGCCCGTAATGTTTTGGTGAAATCACCAAACCATGTGAAGATCACTGACTTTGGCTTGGCCAGACTTTTGGAAGGGGATGAAAAGGAGTATAATGCTGATGGAGGGAAGGTGAGTACTGAATGCATCTGGAAGTAAATGTGACAAACCTCCTGAAGTTACTCTTCAGGGCAGTGTATCCCTACAGGACTATTACCTATGCAAGAAAGTCTGTCAGTGACTTAGTAAAGCCCTGTCTTCTAGAAGAACTGTGTTGTGACAGCACATGTAAAACTGCTTTTTTTTCACTCAGTGAGCTTCTCCAGGTGCTGAAATACAATTATCTGAACAGTTTCACACTCAGAACTAGGCTTTGTTCATACGCTCCATTTTGTGTCTTGTTTTGAAGACTTCTGAAGTCAGTGTTCAATGAGTGATGGATGTTCTAGGGCATTCCTGCCAGGCTCCTTTCTCTGCTCAGTATGGACCTCAATTCCCAGACAAGTAATTTTCCAGAAAACAAAAAGGAAGGCCACAGGACATGTTTGCATTTGTAGCGTATGGGAATTTACATATGCTCAGTGAAGAGCCACCTCTTCTATCCCATTGGAAGAGCCTGCTTATGCTATTTCTTGCATCCAAGTTTCCAATACCATGCTGAATGCAAGGTCACTAAAAAGCTACTTTGAGGATAATTTTGAAACCGGATATTTTCCCATATTACTTTTCAGCATACCACATAACATCTATATAGTGCCTCACCTCATTTTTAATGCCTTCAGATTAATGCATTCTAAAATGCAGAAGGGTGTAAGTAAAGGCTGTAAGTATGTACTGCTGCTGACTGCTCCCTAAACATCTTGAAATTCCACATTTCAACCTGTCACAAAATCCCGAGGGATTCTGCCATTCCTGTCATTCCTTTTCCTGAACATTGTTTGCTTTCTGTCTGCTTGCTATCTGTGTTTTTCTGGGCTTACTTATGCCCTTGTCTGGGACAAACAGCTGTTGCCAGTGTGTGCTTTTCTCCTGGATGGACTGCTGCTTTATTTGCGTGGCTGCTGCCTTTGGCAGCCGGGATTACACTGGCATTTTGGTCAATGAGGTGAAGAGCTTGAAAGGAGTCACCAGTGCTTTCCCATTTCCCCAGTAAAGAGACCTCCTGGCAGGGAAGGTGGAGTTTTGGCAGTTTTCCCTGATTCCTTCAGTTCTCTAATCCCCTCTTCAGTAACCCCTCTGCCTCTTCCCTCCATCAGCGAGTGAATGACAGAAAATGAGCTGGTCCTTGCAAACCAGCTGTTCCCTGGCAGCTGTTAGATGGTGTCTTGGACTTCTGAGGCCAATCACACTGCTGGGAGTTCTGGAGCAGGATTTACACATCAGATGTATCGCTTCCCAGTTCCAGAGAAGCATCTTGTGAAATCCAGAAGGCATTTGCAGCTTCAAGTTGTATCGAGGGCATGCTAAGACAGATTCAGACTGGATAAAAGGAAAATCTTTGTCACCATGAGGATAGTCAAGCAGTTGATCAGGTTCCCCACGGAGGTGGTGCAGTTTCTATCCTTGCAGGTTTTCAAGTCCAGACTGGATAAAGTCCTGAGTAACTTGGTCTGGCCTCATAGCTGAACCTGCCCTGAGCCTGATGCTGGACTAGAGACCTCCTGAGTTTATTTCAACCTCTGTTGATTTCAACCTGTTGATTTCAACTGGAGTTATCCTGTGATGAACAGTGCAGCTTTGCTCCTTCAGCAGTTGTTCACGTTTGGAACGACCCAGTCATATTTAATGGGAATTAAAGCAATACACTTCTGCAGAGTTTAGTGGAGGTGGAATAACTGTCTTTGCAATTGCTAAGCCAGCCTTTATTAAAAAGTGCTATTTTTGCTATAACAGTATAGGTTATGTTCATTAGTCAACTTCATTGAAGGTATTTTCATGAGGGTTTCAATGAAGACACATCCCCTGCTTTTACACCCACCATCTGTTCAGATTCAGTGTGCAGTTACCTATCTCTCTGGTTCATTCTGGTACATCTTCCATAGTTTCAAATTAGAGGCGACCCATATGAGTCCATGCCAGGTAAAAATCTGTTAAGTGTCTGTCCATTAGAAATTAATGGACTGCAAGACTTTGCCTCACAGGCTCAGCTCAGGAATAGGAAACACCATGACTCTCATTTTCACACGAACTCAAGAGAGTGGACCCTTATGCCAAATCTAGGTTTGTGTTTGGCTACATATCCTTCTGCCAGAAGAAGTGAGCTCTCCCCAGGGGTGATTCACAGCCAGAGGCTAACTTGGGACTTTTGACTTGCTTTCAGGAGCAACTTTACTCACTGCAGTAATGATATAGAGAACTGACAAGGCTAAGTTCCTAATGAGTATTGGGAGCTAGAAGTTAAGCACTGTAAATTCTTCCCATTGCCTGTTTACCCTGATGATAATTATGTGGACTGTGAAGTATTATGGACACTGCATTATTAACTAGCCTCATTAGAAAGCAATCGAGGTAGCAGCGTCTGGTTATGCAAACTGTTGAGGCAAAAGAGCTTCTATATTTCACCTTCTCTGCTGCACTTCAGATTTAGGGAAATTAGAATTAATTTTTGTGTTGGTTCCATCTTTACACAGGTGTGATGAATAACTGAGTTGTTTCACTACATCTGAATCAGTAAAATTTGGGTAGTATGAGTTTTGCAGGTAGCTGGTTCATGTTTCTCACCTCCATATGTTTTATGAGGCAAAGCCCCATTCTAGAGAGCAGGAACGATCATTTCCTCTGCTGGGTAGCATTGCTTTTATTTAAGCTTGCAGTTGGAAAAGGGAACAGGGAGGAAGCTGGTGTCTGCATACAGGATCTATCTGTATTGATTTAATATTATGTTTCTAAGGTCACATTTCTCTTGTCTTTCCCTAGATGCCAATTAAGTGGATGGCTCTGGAGTGCATACACTACAGGAAATTTACCCATCAGAGTGATGTTTGGAGCTATGGTAAATCTTCATGTGATTAGTTTAAAAATTCGTCTCTTGTGAAGCATTAAACCAAGTTGTGTTACTATGTTAAAGATACTGTCTTTCCCTAGAGGAGTTAATTCCAGTGTTTTTTGTTCTTCCTTCCTTTTTTTTTTTTTTTTCTTTTTTTTATTTATAATGTGTAGCTCTAAACAGCAGCAATTGTTACTTGTCTCCTGCGTGTTACTTTCCTGCTCACTAAAATACATTATCATGATATCCTTGCTGGGATGACTATCATAAGGTCTGATTTGGTAGCAGTTTGGCTGATTAGTACAACAGAAGAAGGCTTCTTTCAGCTCAGTCACAGTTTCATAAAAATACAGCTGCAGGTCAGATTTTCAGCAGTCCTTTGAAAATCTGAACTCTAAAAGCCATGAATGTCACAAAACATTTTCAGGCTTATGGGACTTTCTGTACCTACAGTCAGATAAAAAGGAATTTGTCATAATACAGAGCAAATACAGCAAGAGAAAGAAAAGAGACAAGCTCTCCAAGCTAACTAAAACAAGCATCCATTTTATTTCACAGATAACTTGGGAATTGGTTAGATGGGTCAGTTCATGTGGACTTCACACACACCAAAAAAGTCATGTTTGAGAAGTGTGGAGTTAATTTACTGTTGTTAATTCTGTTACCCAGATGAGCTATTATGCCACATCTGCTGAGCTGTCTGCCTGCTTATCTAGTATAGCTATTACTAATAAAATCCTGTATACCTTTGTAAGTGGAATTTTCCAGCAGTATCAAGGGCTGTGGACTCCTGTTTGCATTTCTGTTGCCATATCATTTTGAAACAAAAAGGTGCATAATTCTATTCATTACTCACTTTTACCTGTGGGTAGCAGCAAAAGACACTGATTGCTGTGGCTGGTTAGCTGCCCTCTTCTCTTCAGCTGAGGAAAACATGAGAGTTAAATCAATCATGTAAAGCTACTTTTCTTCTCAAATTCTGTATGCCCTGTGCCACTTTGAAAAAAATATGCTTCCATTTATGAAATTCATTTTAAACGCAGGAAGCCCAGAATATCTATAATCAGAAAGGACAAGACCAGAAACAATTGAGAAGTTATAGTTATTGAATATCAACAGAGGTGAATGAGGGTGAAGTAAATACGTTTTATACATACGGTAATTTTGCCCATCACCTTTCACATTAGTAAGACAGCTGGCAAAACATGGTTACTGATCTGGAGACGTGTTTAAAATGACCTTTGCAATAAAAATAAAAGTTAAAGAAACTGGTGTGAGAACAGCATTTTCAATATTGAAGACTTTGTTTGGGGACAAATTCTGTTATATATGATATATGATCTTTATTTCCAGCTCCGATGCCAAAACAAATCCTATGGCTATTTAAAAAGAGGATCTTGGTTTTGTAGCACAGCACTATCATAACTCAAATCCATAAGGTGATTTAAGGAAAAAAAATAATACAAGTGACTGTGAATGACTTACAAGGCAAAGACAATGACATAATGTTACTCAGTCCTGTACCTTTGTGGGAAATTGATGCTCTAAGTTAGGGAACATCTGGGTTTTTTCCCATTTAATAGAGTACATCAGCCATTCATTTTCCCTTTTGGTATGATAAAAGAGCGCGATGCGTTCTTTTGTTATTGCATCCATTTACTTTACCACCGTTTATTTTTCTTAGACCTTTCTCTTGTGCCTCAGATCTATCATGCTGCTTCTTACACCAATAAAAATAAGAGCAGTTGCTTTTGAAGATTAACACAAAGTGCCGTTTCACCATTTTCTGGAGCTCGTGAAATGACAGACCAAACTTCAGTGGTTTTACAGGCCCTGGTAATGAAGAAGAGATTGCAGCCCAGAACTGGGCCAGTATACTATGCTGTAAGAAATTGTGAAGGAATTTGAGTAGTATGACCTCAAATATTAACACTTTTTTTGTATCTAGGGGTCACTATCTGGGAACTTATGACTTTTGGTGGGAAGCCATACGATGGAATCCCAACTCGAGAGATCCCCGACCTCTTGGAGAAGGGAGAGCGGTTGCCCCAACCTCCAATCTGCACTATTGATGTTTATATGGTGATGGTGAAGTGTAAGTATTTGTCACTTTTAATATCCCTATGGTTATTGCAAGAGGGGCACTAGTTTAGAACACTTGCATCTGTAGTCTCTTGACTATTCTGGATAATAGGGCAGGCTGCTTCAAAACAAAAGCTTCCCAAGATAGTGTAAATCCCATTTAAATACGGTATGCATGTTTTTTGCAATTGCAAAGGATATTAATTTAGCTGTGAAGGGTTGAGTTAGCTCAGCTTCTTATTACTGTCAGATGGTATCTCATATTCTTGCTGTGAAGTCAAATTGTATGATTGTTATTGTAAACCCTTGTCATTTCCATGACAATTGATTTTGATGTTAAAAAAGATAGTATTAAATATAATTATGGTACATGGATACTCAGCCAGTAAAGGTTGTGAGGAGAAATGCTGGTTCCAAATACTGAAGGAAGAAAGCATGACTGTTTTATTGTTAGTAACAGGAATGGTGATTGCAATAGTAATAATAAGTGAAATTAAATTAATACAAGAAATGCTACAGAGAGGATCAATTTTTATCATTCTTAGTCCAGAACAATAATTTGTGAATATTTTTTATTTTAGCAAAAAAGGAAAACAGTCTGCACATGGTTTCTTCCTACCCTTTTATCACCAAGATACCCACACTAGTGACAGTATCGTCCAAGGCTATGCTTCTAATTTAAAAAGAATTAGGAACATCTCTCTGGTGTTTCTGACTTAATTTAAGTGAGATTAACATACAGAGATCTCATTCATCTGATATAGTCCTATCCCTTTGCTTTGTACACAAAACCACAGGAAAAAAGAAAATAAAACTATAAGAGGTAAATAACATACCTTCTGAAAGCAGTTGTACTGTGCATGCAGGTATGGAAACTGGCTGAATAGTGCAAGGGGTTCATGTTGGTTGAGTGCCAAAATGTTCCATCTGATAGGGTTTCTGAGGAGTATGAGGCGAATCTTGGTGAACAAAAGGAAGTCCTAGTAGATGGGGTATTCTGGAAATCAGATGGTTACAGCTAGATGTACAGACTTAGTCCTGCAATGTTTGTGTGAAATTCTTTGTAAGCTCTAGTAGCTTTGGTTTTCCTGCATTGGTCACTTCTTCAGTTAAACCGCATGAAGGAGATAAGGACTGCTTTGTTTAGCCTTCTTAGCAAATGAGAACATGTTCTTGGGAAGCTGCTGATAGGATTTTCTATTAGAAAAAGCTGACACTGAGATAAACTAGTTGCTGGTGGGGACTGCCTATACTACTTCCTTGTTTTGCAGAAAGCATTGGCAGGGATTGAGAATTGTTACTCCTAATGAATGTTTCCTGGAGAGTGAAGGACAAAAGAATCACCCTTACTCAATTAAAATAGCATCTAATGGCTTGTGTGAGGTCTGTGTTAATGATGCAGACACATGAATGCAGAATTACTGGAAAGGCAGATGTGAGGTCAGTCATCCTGTAGATCTGTTGAACAGCTCTTTTTAATCTAAGTCACTGTGGAACAGCAGGTCAGTTAAAGTAAAATCATATTTAGTGATAACTTTGTAACAAACCCACTAGACTCAGATGAGATCAGATTCATTATATTTGAGGTTGGACACATCTGTAACAAAAGATGGTCAGCACTGACAATGTGAATGGGCAAGGTAGACACAGAAAATTGCAAGGCATTGTTGCTGTATCTGTTTTGGGGATGGGGAACGGGAGCTCAGAGCAAATTAAGAAGAAATCCATGCAGTGTGGAACAATCCAGCCTTCTCTGGCCAAGACCAGATGTTTTCCATTTTAGGTGCACCATAGGATTCTAGCTTTCCATTCTTCTGGGCTCTTTATTACAACTTTTCTTTAGGCCAGAGCTATTGAGGACAGCAAGGACTTCAAACTTTTTAAACATTTTTAAAAACAGAATCATTTATTTGGTTTCTTTCTCATCTTTCATCTGTCCCCAGGCTGGATGATTGATGCTGACAGTCGGCCAAAATTCAAGGAGCTGGCTGCTGAATTCTCTAGAATGGCTCGAGACCCTCAGAGATACCTAGTAATCCAGGTAAGCAACTCTGCAACATCAGAGGGAAGAAAAAAAAGAATTCTGTCTGCCAAACCCGACTGTTAAGGGGGTTGCCTTTGAATCTCTTATGTTCAAGGTGCTCTTGAACTTAGAACTTAAGTAAACAGTGACCACAGTACTGTACAAGAATGAAGTAGAATGGCCAGTGTCACTATCTCAAAAAAAAAAAAAAAAAAAAAAAAATCTGAAATTCACTTCCTAAGCTTGTATTTATGAACCCATATACAAGATCTGGCTTTGCAAGCTGCTCAGTGCTTTGCGTTATCTCAAGAAACTGGGGACAAGGTTTATCCATCAGTGGAGAGTGGACCTACTTTAGACCAAGGACTTGCTTGGTTCTGCAGTTGCTTGGGCTGAATCTTGGGGGATTATCCTGAAGAGACTCTTCCTTGCACTGCTGATATCATAAGAAAGTTTCTTTTCATAGCCTAAAGGTATAGGTTTCTGAGAAGACAGTGAGTTGTGTTGCACTGGTGCATCTCATGCTAGAGGGCAGCTTCCCTCTGTGTCCTCCCTAGGCTGTGTAGGCTCCGTAGTGTCTCACAGTCCCTGTGATAGACCCACACCAGCATGATATTCATCACATGAAACCGCACTATGGCAGTAGAGCAGTACCAATATAGCCGTATCTGTTGACTAGCTGGAGCTGTGTATGTGCTGAGTACAGGCAAATATGGAAATTGTTGTCCTTTCACTCCTACATTCTGCAGAAGCCTAGAGTTTTGTATATGTTTATGACAACTCAGACTCAAGCCACAGAAAACAAATCTGACTATTTGGTAAGGTCCTTAAATGGTCCCAGTGTGTGAGCAGTTCAAATGAAAATGAAAAATCAAACCAGTAAGGTGATGTTGAAGCACCAGAGATCAAAGCATTAAAATAGTTTGATCCAGGTAACAATGCTCTCATGCTGTATCTGTCTGCTCCACATCATGGATTATTGGCAGAGATAGATCCAGCTGGTCCTTAGCGTCACACTGACATAAGAATTCCTAGCTGAAGAGCCTCCAGAAGTACAGTCACTGCTACTTTACATCTCCTGATTGCTTCTGGGTCTAGCACCAGTCTCACCGTACGGTGTTTCATGTCACTGCGTAGACATGCTAGCCTACTCGTGGTGTATTGCTGCACAGTGTGAATGTATGCTACCCTCCTTCAACTTCAGGAGAAGTAAAATATATTTGAAAAGTAAAATACTAGTCAAGAGGATTTGTGGTGCTGAATGTGGAATTTCTCTTGCAGTATTCCCCACAGTGTTAAATTCTAGGTTCAGCCTGATACAAATGATTCTGCAAAAATCAGTCTGATTAAATTACTTCGTTAGACAGGACATGTTTTCCTATTCCAAATACTGCTTCCTTCCCTTTCTCTCCCCTGCCCTTCCCTCCCCTGTTGTATAGTCTGGAGGGTATTTCATCCTTTGAGGCATCTCCAGTGATCCTTGGAGACAGTATAGGCCATGTGCCATATAGGAGAAAGAAGGGTAACTGGCACTGGTATCTCTGCTGTTGTGACTCCCCATTCCCCCTAAATGCAGTCAAGAATGACTTGCTGTGGAGCTTTTAAACCAGTCTGCATGCGCCCCGTAGCACAGCCATCAGTGGGAAGCCATTCTTCAGCCATGCAGTTAAGTTTAGCATCATTTCTATGGGCTGTTAGGTGTTTGGGGCATGGGCTGCCTTTTGTGATGTTTTATAGCACAAAGCAAAGTGCCATTTGTCTCTCCAGCCTGTAGATTTGCCTGTAGATGCTATTTCAATAAAAATACATATCATTGTTGTTGCTTTTGTTCCCTGGTTTGATTTTGTTGCTTTCAGCTCTGTTACATTCTGCAGAACTTTCCACATGGTTGAGAGGGAAGTTTAGCCTCTAAGTCCCTAAAAATAAAAATTAAAATAAAGCAAACACCCAGACACAGCAGTTTCCATGCTATTCCTGCCCTTCCACACCCCCATGTCAGCCTAAATAGCTGAGATATTTCACAAAATACATCAGGCCTTGACAGAACTTGGGTCAGAAACTGAGCTTGTGTGGGAAAAAGAAAGAGGAAAGAATAAAAGCTCAATCACAAGAATGCCAAAAAATGACTTTGCTTGATTTATGCAGTTATTCCCTTTCTGTCATCGTATTCCCAGTAAAAAAAAAATCAAAACAAATGATGTGGATGTGGTGCTTCAGAACAAACAAAGCAGCATGTGTGGTCCCTGGAGCCTGGCTGCCAGGGCATGAAGAAGGCTGAAGTTCCATGTTTGGTAAATTAATCGATCTTTTGACTGTTTTCCTCTCTAAATACAATCTGTTTAGGGAGATGATCGTATGAAGCTCCCAAGCCCAAATGACAGCAAGTTCTTCCAAAACCTTCTTGATGAGGAAGACCTGGAAGATATGATGGATGCTGAAGAGTATCTTGTTCCTCAGGCCTTCAACATCCCTCCTCCCATCTACACCTCCAGGACAAGAATTGATTCCAACAGGGTAAGAGCAAGCTGTAACAGAAAATGCTGGTTATTACAAAAGCACAGGTCGAGATCTAAGTACACTAATCAAACACAGGCCGCAGTTGCCTTGGGAATTACAAGCTCCCATTGTAAGGAGAGTGACTATAAAAATGTTGTCACTGGGTTCCCTGTTCATTGTGCCTCAGTGAATTCTAAATTAATAGCTCAGCCTTGAGTGAACAAAGGCTTGACTGCCTGTCCTGAAAGCACAGCTGAGGCTTGTGAAGTCAAGCAGTGTTGTTTCTCAGTTGCATACCATCCTGGCCAGGAAGCGCATAGCTCTGATTCTCCCATCCCTGCAATCCTGTTGCCTTGACAGGTTGGCACTGATGTAACTGAGAGCAGCTGGAATATATAGATAATGCTGCTTTTGTGTCTGGAGCCAGATTTCAGACCCAGCCACTTTTCCTGTTTATATGTGATGCTTTCATGGCCCTCCTTCACAAGCATGTGGTTTTACTGAGTATGTCACAGATTTTAGCATGTTGATCTTCATAACATCCCTGCCAGGGGAGGAAATGTTGTTCTTTTTGCAAGGGGAGCTGAGGCACAGTGTACAGGTGGAATTCAGCTCACATAACTAACCGTCAGGAGGATAGGAATATAATCTAAGCTTTTCATCTAGACTTCATTTCGTGTCATTGGAGAAGAGTGGGTGCGTCCAGTGGGTGGTGATTGCTGCCTGCCTTGGACATTTGCAGTAATATACATTACTTTCAGGAAGTGTCTTTATCCACTAACTACTGACAGCTCCAGAGCGGTCTCAGACCTGGTGTGTGAGCTCTGGTGAATTGAATCCTGTCCTAAAAATGCCTTCAGTCTCAGTGCCACAGGAGCCCTGTTGCAGGTGGGGACCTGAGTTTAGGTTTCCAGAATGCGTTTTCACTCCTGAGCAACCTGCCCACAGCTCTGACCTCTGCCTATTCCTGTTCTTGGCTCCATCCTTTTAACAGTTTAGGTGCCACCTCTTCTCAGAAAACTAAGAGGTGGTGAAATACATTGATAACATGAGGACATTCACATAACATCAGATGTATTTAGTAATTAGGCATTAGGTTTTTTGTTTTCTCTCCATGCTAATTTTAGTGGAAAGTCACTTCTAAATACCAAGTGAAGTCCCATTGAAATATTGGTGTTTATTCCTCATGGTTTAAAAACCTTTTGGATAATTGTCTTTAGCCAGAGTAGTTCCAGTTTCATACCCTGAATTGATTACACCATGTGAGGCAGGGAAGAGGTAGGCAAAGGAGCTGAGAGTATATAAACCAGGTCAGTATTCATGCTCTGACCATACACTGCTTGAAGTTCTTTTGCTGCTTCTGAGTAAATCGGTGCCTTTCTGGAATAAGGAAGACAAAATCTGATCTTATATAATAATAAATATATAATAATATATAATATTTTATATAACATAATGATATCTAGACAATTATTAACGAAATTGCTACTGTTTTTAAACATGAGACTAGAGAGGTCTTTGGAAGAGGCTGGGCTGTAGTCCCACTGGCTAAGCTGGATTCCCATACCATTTCTCCTGCATGACTGAAAGGCAGTGAAGGGGGGATGATGCATGATTTAGCAATACTCAAGAAACGTTCTCTTTATGGCAACGAGAGTTAATTTTTAGTGTTGATGTTGGTCTGAAATAAGTCAGTTTTACCCCTAGCTGTCTCTGGAGGGGTTCTGTTTCCTTTGCTGCCAATGTCTGAGAAAAGAGTGAAACAATAGTTACCTTTGAGAGGTACTCACTGTCACACTGATGTAAAATCACTGTAGCTTAGTTTTACACAGTGGAGTACTACCATTTATACCAGCATTAGATTGAGGAAACAGTCAGACCGGTAAGGTTTCCTATATTCATCTCAATTCTGTATTTGCTGGAAACACTGTGTACATTTAAAGGAGAAAGGATGAGTAGGAAAATGTACTTCCCTTATCAACAGTTCCTTTTGCCCCCTGTCTTTAGTGCCAGCTGAGCAGAGGAGTCCACTACAGCTGAGGGAATTAATTCCAACAAAAATCCTAGAGTAAATGCTTTCAGAGTTATTTAAGGGTTATTTAAAATGTGCTGTTTGGGCAGCCAACATGCTCATGAAAAGCAAACCACTGGCATTGGTTTGTTGTTTTATTATTATTATATTCAAGTAACTTTCTCACAGCCTTTGCCCAACTTTAAACCACAGCTGCTTACACACATGTGATCCCCTTGAAGTCAGCAGAACTGAAGTAAGAGACCCAGTGCCTTTATTTTTGCCACACAAAGAGACTCCATCACATTCTTGATGTGATGTCTCCTCTCCGCAGCTCACAATTTCCTATCTTGGTTTGAGACTGTAATCTTGTACCACTGAAGTCAGTGGGAGCTTTGCTTTGCAATTCAATTTAATGACAATAGCAAGACTGTATCCTTCTTTCAGTAACTCCTACTGCTGGAAATTTTTCTCTGGCATCATACGACAATCTAACACTTAAATTTGGAATTACCCTTTGCCAAAAGTTTTCACATTCTGAGCCAAGTTGTCTGACCCAGGTAACCTCAGAGAGGGCAGCTGGGGGACAGAAAGCTTGCAACTAGCTCTGTATTTTTACACCCCTTCCATCTTTATAGTGTTTTTCTTTATAGTAGGAGTCTCTTTATAGAGGGGTCATTTTTAAGGCCAAAAGAAGAGATGGGCAAAGGAATGGCCATTGAACAACCAGCTGATTTATAATAGCACTTGCTGGTGTCACTGGAGACTGACTCCTGTCCCTAACAGGATTACCAAAACAAGAGTTTTGACTCTTGTCCAGCCTCTGATTAGCTTCAGTCTCAGCTTTGCTAACAATTCTGGATCTACTAAATGTACTACTAGTACTGCCACAGAGGCGAGTATGTCTAGATACAGGAAGGCTACAGCACCATGTTGCTGGGGAGGCCAGGGGCCAAGTGAAGAGACCCAAAGTATCTTATCACTCCTGCTTTCCTTTGCAGAGAGGTTTTTTTCTGGTTGTAGTACGTTTGTTTCCTCTCTGTGCAGAAAGCTACGTACTTGTCTGTTGTTTTGCTGAAGCACTCAGGTTCTTGGTACATTACCTGTTCTTCCAGTGAAGAAGATTCATGTTGATTTGAAACAAAATACCCAGCAGCTCCTTTAAGGTAATAGTGCATCTGCTGTGCATAGTTCAGTACAGATGGATGTCAGCTGCAAGAATCACACAGAACTGAAGTGCTGTCAGAGCTCTCTGTCTGCAGTTGTCTGATTCTGTCTTTGTGTTTCCTTTGGATAGTGTGTGATTTATGCTTGTTTGGTGTAGTGAATATTAATATTACACAAACTCATTATGGTGCTACTGCAGCCATAGACGCCAAATTAATTGATACATCTTCGGTAGTTTGCGTTCACTGTGTCTGGCAAATTAAATTTTATGGGGAGATTGCCAGGCAGTTTGGTGAAGGAAAACACACAGGCAAGAGCTACATGATCTTCATGTCGTTTTCAGAGATCAGAAGCATGAAGGATACTGTACTTCCCATCTTAGTTGTTCTGATTATAGTTTTAGTGAAGAAAGAGTGGGTTATGTGATGGCAGGGTATCGTGTTCCTTTTCTGGGTGCGTTGTACTGACAGCTTTAGGTGAATGTTCCAGCGGTACAGCTTTACAGGGACAAAAGTTTGCAGGAAGAAAGCAGGTACATCACGAGCCTCCTGACATGCTTTGAAGTCAGAGAATTAAGGAAGAGAAAGAGCATTTACTTTCTAAGGAAGGCTCTGAAGTTCCTCTAGGGTGATCTCAGTCCTAAATCCTTGCAACTTGTTGCCTGGGAGAGGCACTACTGAGTGGGGTTTGCATAAAACACTGCCTGCGTTCTCCCTCCCATGTGAAGAGAAAAGCATATTTCGATATGAATTAGTAGCAGAGACCTGCAGACCAAGGAAAGAGGGAAGCCTTCTGGGGAGTTTCCAGCTCCCTGGGAAGTGTCACATCCTTCTTCCTCCAGGGATTACTGAGATTTATGAAGTTGCGAGGCTCAGGCACAGCTTCAGCATTTCCATCGCACCCATACTGGCTTCATACTAGCACGTCTCTGGGACCTGTACTGCCCTGAGCAGAAGCCTGCACATGCTCTGGCTCATAATGGTGTCATCTGTTATGAAGTCCAGCCTGAGACTGATGCAACTTTTAAATAAAAATTAACGTCCTAAGCTAAACTGAATTTGTTCATTGCATCTGAAACTCTTCAGTTGCAATTTCAGCTCTTCAGCTTTTTCCAGCTTTTATTTCCCATCGTCTGGAGATATTCGAGAAATAAGGAGTTTTAGAAGCTCTGTGCTTCTGAGAGATAAGCTGAATCCTCGGCAGTGTTTCCATGAGCACAGGACCCCAGCCTAGTGCTCGAGTGTCCTACATTCACAGCCATTAGATGATTCATTCAGGTATTTGTAACGAGTACTGTCCTGTGTGCACAGAGATAATACTAATACAGAAAGCACTCTGTGTACTCCATGATGCTTTTTGCTCTAAATCCTTGGCTAATTCCTGCTGAAAACAGTCTATACTGTTTATTACTGGCTGATACTGTCCCTGTAATTTTATTCCATGTGCTATGTATCATGTAAGCACCTGCCAACCCTGCAATTAAATATCAAGCTTTTTTTTCTTTTCAGAGATGTCTAATTCATATGTCCAGGGAGACCATTCTGCTTGGTGAAAACAGACTCTGGTACGCCAAAAGCCAATTTTCAGTTCCTTGAGTAGTGTCTGGTATGCCATTGCAGCAGTCCTGCTGCGGCATTAGATCTGGTAGTCTTTCATAGTTGAACATCTGTATATGTCTGCGTATAAAACAATTATTTCAGAGAGAAGACAGGCAAGAAGCTATCTTTATGATTAATTTGTTCTGGTTTCTAAATTTGAAAGGTAGCCATTTTCAAATCACAAGATTACAGAGGTGGTTGTTAGTGATTTTCAGATGTGTTTCACGTCAGCATGGCATCTTTCCTTCCAAAACCTATCATGGACAATAGGGACTATTCACCCAGTGGGATCACTACCAGAATTAAGTGACTTTAATTAGATTTTTTAAGTAGTGGGGCTGAATTTCTTAGGCACTTGCAATGCTCCAGTGGAAGATCAGATCTGAGGTCTAATATGACCTTTACATACTGAAATACAGCAGACTTGGAAGGTGGGTGACTGTAAGCACTCCTGTCTTCAGTTACAGCGGGAAGGATTTAGCAGAGCAGTCAGAATTTGGAGGGACACTTCCCAGCGTGTTGGCATAGCTGAGCTAGTATGAGAATTACTATCATTGCAGGTGGGGAGAGCTAGCAGTTGGTTATAGCATCCTTTCCTCTTAGCGAAGAAGGTGGCAGGAGGGAGTCATGGTTCGTCCGTGATTCTCCTTGTGTCCAGGGCTTTAGTAGCAGTTGGTGCCTTCTTGGTCCCCATTTCTTTTTCTGTAAGAAAAGGCAGTTAACTGTTCCTGGCCAAGCTCTCAAGCTAAATTGTTTCTCCAGGTGTGTCCTGGCCATGTGGGGCTGATGGCAGTAAAACTACTTCATCCTAAAGTCAATAGATAATTTGCGTGAAGGCTAGATGGGACCATTGCAAGCATTTTGTCTAACCTTCTGGCATAACATAGGCCAGCGTCTCTTGTCTCTTAATTTCTGCATGAAGTGCAGAAAATCTGTTTGAGGTAGAGTTTGTCTTTTAGAAAGATTGTCTTTGTTATAGCAAGTGAGTTGGAAATACATCACAATGTTGAAAAGTCTCACTGGGCAGTTAATGTTGACTCTTTAGCAGGGTTTGGATCCTGTTACTGTCCACCATGCACCCTTTTCTGTGCTAGATTAAGGAGCTGCCAATTATCAGGAATCCTGCTTAAGGGGCTGAGTAGGATAATACCATATGTGTGTGTTGTTAAAGAAGGACAACGCTGATGTCTCTTTTTTATTTGGTTTGTTTGTGGTGTTTGCCACCCCTATGCTTCTGCAGTGTCTTCCCGAAAATAATCTGACCAAATCTTTCCTTAAATTTGATGCTTATTACTGCAGTCTGTCAGGTTGTAGACTTCTTTTATTTATTTCTATCCTGTTTCTTTAGTTCCTTTTCCTTAAAAGGTGATCAAAAACTTTCTGAAAATCTTAGTAGTCACTTTTTTGCCTTTCTACTAGACTCTTGTCACTTCCTTATGCAAGTATTGCAATGAAATCTCCAATGCCAGAACAGATGAACTTGTAAACTAACTAGACATTGTATCAAAGTGCTTCATAACATTTCAGAAGATTACATGGATGCTAACTCTGTGTTAGCTCTCTTGCTTCTTGAAAAACTGCTTGATTAGTTAGGAAAGTTTTTATTAATCCCTTCTATATGACTTTCATTAAACACTACATTTGTGTATTTTCCTAGTAGAGTCTTGGCAATGGTGTACCAGATACTGCAGTTGCTGCCATCAAACCTTTAGGGTAAATCTGGAAGTCCCACCAAGTTCTCTTTCAAGATCTCAAATTCCCATTTTCTGCTTCTGTAAATTTTAATGACATCCTGGTGGTAGGAGGCTCCTGTCTGTTCTGCTGTGCCTTTTACATTAAGCAGTTCTCAGTAGCTGTTAGTGTTTTGTTGGTGTCTAGTTGACCATCACAAATATTTTGCCTGCTGTAGCTTTCTTCTGGGAAATTCTGCTGCATCTGTTTCTAGGTTGGTTTTTTTTTAGAAAGATAGATAGCACAAGGCCATCGTTGTCCATGAAAAGCAGGAGGTGAACCCAGACTGACGCTAGTCAGCCTATTTTCGTCGCTCAGGGTGAATGAAGTAGTAAGAACAAAAATGCAAAATACACTGTAAAATACATTAGATGAAAAAATATTTCAGTCTTAATAATTTACATGAAAAAGGAAAGCTTTTCACAAAATATGCATCTTTAGAATATGAGTATTTAAATATCTTTTTCAAATGTGCTAAGTTTGCCAAAGGAGAAAGGAAAAAAATTCATATGGAGAATTCAAAGAGATTAGATGATGCCTGGCTCTTCACAGAGAATTCTTTGAAAGTGCATTATGGCAATTAGTTTCTTGCTTTGCAACCAGGGCAGCTGAAATCAGTGGTATTTCTCAAGGAGTAAGCCCTTCTCAGCCTGAATAGATGATCAGGACCAACTTGTCAAATTGCCTCCTGGTTTTGCAGGCCAAGTGCCTTAAAACAGGAATTTTTTAATGCATTAGCTGTTTTTCTGTCACATTCAGTCTTCTGACTTCAGGCATGTAAATTTAGAGTCAGACTTTCTAAAAGCATTGGTTGGCATTTTGGTTTCTACAAATTTAAGAGATATTTAATAACAAATGACCACCTCACGTACTTCCTGGGGAGACCTACTGCAAGTTAACGCTCAGTGGAATGGGTGGAAGAGACTGTAGCTGTGTATTGCTTCAAACCTTGATGCATGACGTGTAAATTCATTGAGCTTTATTATAAACTGGTTTAAAATCAGGCAGCATCTGCTTAATCCATGAATAGCTGCTGGCTGTGTTAACAGTCAAGAGAGCTCACAGCTGATCCATTTTCTTTTCTCTCGTGAAAAGAAAAAAAGTCAATAGATATAAAAGAGAGTAAGTAATAAATATTTCTACACTGCACTGATGAGGCATTCTTGGAAAACAGCAAGCTAAACAACTCTACATAATTCAGTAGATGGAGAAGTGGACTAAGAGTCAGGAAATAATTATGAGAGCTGGGAGAAAATTTTCCTTTGGTAACAAGATTTGAAGCATAAATTGTTGGTGAAAAATATGCATTTCTAAGGAATCATATTTTTTATTTTCTTAAAATAATAAAAGCACCTGAAAATACAAGGGGCCATGATTTGGAAATGCACCTGGCAGGGCTCCAAGGAGGTGTCGCTGAAACACCTGTCTGCCCGCGACAGTTGGGCCTCCCAAGCCAGAGTGTGGTGTCCCCAGTGTCCCACGGCAATGGGACTCAGGTGATAATGCTTTGGCCATAAGGTGGCAGGAGGACTCTGAGGCATCCTGTGTCAAATACTGTACTTTCTAAACATACAGGCAATGGGGATAAATGCCAGCACAGCCTAAAATTCCCGTTGTTAGCCACAGTAAAGAGTCTGTCTTTTCTGTTAAATGCTGCGGTAGGGGAGGGAAAAAAAATTCTCAAAGCTATAAAAAGACTCCAAAAGATGCGGTGGGGAGAAGTGGGAGGAGGCACAGATGAAGTTTAGATTTAGAATGTTAAAAAATGATTATTTTATCCAAATCAGCTGGATGGTTATTTCTTTTAGTGTATTATTGCCACCAGAACCTCAGCCCTGCTCTAAATCAACTCAGCGTTTCATCAAGAAGCCTATTCTTTGCTGTAAGAGACCAAGAGTGCACAATTACGGGTTTCTTTTCCCCCTTGCATAATAAAATTGGGAGATTATCATCAAGTTTCTATTCAGATTTTAGGAAGGCTTTTTTATTTTATTTTTAAAACCCATCTTTGTCTGTAAGAGCTCCCTGTTCAGGCCAGCGTGCTATAATGATTACTGCTGTAAAGGCTTCAGTGGAGATGTGCTCTATTTCATTCTCAATGAGGGTTGATGGCATTTTGAGAGGCTCAGAATATCCTTTGATTACTGTACAAAACAGACTGGGGAAGATGGCAATGCAGCGTGTGGCATAGGAGGGGGCTGCTGCTCTGAGTATTGCTCATCAACTTTAGTTTGTGGTTTTTTTTTTTTTTTTTTTTGTCTGCCATGTCACAATCACAAATCATGACCGTGTTGTGGTTTTGGTCCCATTCCCCATCCTTTCCCTGTTTTGGGATTTGAAGCTTGAGGTTTGTACAGAAAAGGAGCTGCTGCTGTTCCTGTGTTTTGGACAGATGCTACAGCATATGAGCAGGAGCAGTGCCTTGACCCTTCTCTCCCACAGAGAATTGTTAGAGTAGCTATGAAATGGTATGTTGTCTCTTCCAAACTGTGGGGAATTGGCCCAGTGTTAGAAGGTGCTATTTACTGTAAAACGTCTTGGAGAGTGTATTAAAAAAGGAGTGACAGAAAGCTACTCATGGGTGACAGGAGGGATATGGGAGTAAAAGAGATTGAAAGGGAAAGATAGACACATGCAAGCTGTCTCTCTTCCCGCTCTCTTGTCTGTCTGACACTGTGTGTTAATACAAAATAATAGGGGAAGGGAATGAAGGGAATTCTTGCAGCTTCATTCTTGTGTCACGCTTAGACCAAATCACATACTGTGCCAGCTGAAGTCTGCTTGCCGGCCATTCTGAAGGTTGGAAGGATGAAGGTATCCGATGTCTGGAGGACAGGGGGGGTTCCAGGTAGTATTTTTGATGCTATACAGTGGGTGAATGCTTTTCTTCCCAGCCCAGGTATAGGAAAAGCATTTCACCCATGTTTCCCTGTCACTGTGTCTGAGTTTTGTGGCCCCATCATGCATCTCTTCACAGGTTATTTTCATTGGTCATCGTGTAATCTTTGATTCCTCTACTTGGTGAAGTATTAGACTGAAAATACATGGTGTATGTCTGCTAGTTTCCAGTAACAGCACAGGAAATATTCTGTGCAGTATTTAAGTATGTCATTATACCATTATACCAAGATTGTCAGGCATGTTTTATCTGTGATATATGGTGTTTACTGTTCACAGCCCTAGTTAAATCACTCTTAGAAGGCTGTATTATGATTTGGGAATCCCTCTGCATATGGACTGCTCTAAAAGAGTTTATAAGTCTGAAAACAGACCGCTGTTAGGAGAGAAAATTGTGCAAGAGAAAGTTTAAATGATATATCTGAAGCTATGAAGTCAGTCAGTACTGACCTGAACCCAGGTCACCAGTGAAACATCCATACTAATTTTGAACAAGTTCAGGATGTCTTCAACCCACCATACTGCCAGGACGTGATCTGGCACATCCAGATGATACAGGCAGCCTATGTGAACTGAGTTAGAGCTCAGGCTGCCTCCAAATTTTACCACTCCTCTGACAAACAGTGACCAGAAAAAACTATGTGCAGAAAGTACTTATATACAGAAAAGACTTACTCCTTGTTTTTTCTGTTGTTATTTTTTTCCCCTCACTGATCTAAGCTGGGTGTTTTGTGTTCTGATCGTGGAAGGAGCAGTCATCAGAGACTGGAGCAAACGTTAGCTAACATAGAATGGTGCTTACATACTTTTCTATACTTGTGTATCAATATTTCAGTTAAAATGTTTATACCCATTCTGAGAAAGGGTAATGCTGGAAAAGGGACTGGGACTTCATAATTTCCAATAAAGATTCATCAGTCCCCAATGGAACTTTATGGCCATTGAACTAAGGGCATTGTACTGTCTTGCATAGATACTGTCCACACCCTGTGTATATTATTCCTACCTTTTATTTTTGTTGTTGAATAGTAGGCTTCCCTTTCACTGGAAAAATGTACATCCCGCCTTGCTACAGTAACTCAGATGGGCCATACTGCTGTTTGTGTGCCTGTAATAGGCGATGTAAGAGACACATACATACATATATCCCAAACCAGTTGCAGAGGATGTACATCTCTGGGATGCTGTGATTGTTTTTCTGTGTGCTGAAATGATGCAAGGTGCCAGCAATGCCTTGTGCCTAGTGCCAAGCCATGACACTTGGCAGTGATGCTAATGGGAACTTTTCTTCATAGTCCTAAAGGAAAGTGCCCAGCGGGGAATGGAGTTTCCCTAAGCAGGGACAGGAGCCCATGCTAAGCAGAATAGAGAGCATGAGGAATACTATACTTGCCTCAGGTGCTGCAAGCTGTGGGGATGGATGTGCTGTAACTGTAACGGCCCGGGGGGTGTCTAATCCTTTCTTATATATGGCCCTGCTCTGAGCAGGGGCTAGGACCAGAAATCTCCAGAGGTCTGCAAAGACTTCTAGCTATTACTATACTACAAACAGCATTTCATTTCTATTTAACGTTATGCCGTGATCTCGTGGTACATATTTTTTCTTCACTTTGATTTTCATCTCAGACGTGTTTGCTGTGGGCTGTCTGAAGCAGGGCAGAGTAAGCTGTTAGTTGTATGGTCAGAGGGAGGCAGGACTGCTCCGTAGCAAAGGTTGCTGCTCTCCTGGGGTGGTGTTTTGTATTTGAATTTCAGTTCAAATCAGTTGTAAATACCAGGCTGCTCCCTTGAAATGTAGCTGGAGTTTGCTTGGGGCTGGTGGGACAGTTCTGTGTTGCGTGCTCTGCCTGCAGCCCCACCAGAGCATCCCAAACGTATTATTCAGATCCACTCACATAAATCAGCTGTCCTTCTTCCTAGAGAACTGCTGAAATCTTGGTGCTTGCAGCAAGACCTGCTCAGCCTGGTATGTTAGGAGGCTGTGGTTTGGTGACTCGAGCGTGGATACTGACTTGCTTTAAAATAACATTTTATTTATTTTCTGTTTGGTAATAGTCCTGTACCACCCATAGTCCCAGAGCAGCATCACATCACTGAGTACCTTCAGCATTTCTTCCACCTGAAATCTGCTGTGGGTGCAGCTTTGAAGGCAGCTGTCGTCACCGTAGGGCTGATGTGGGATGAGCTGTAGCGCAGGCAGGGGGAGGAACACAGCTCTGGATGCCACACTCCAGGCATGATGCTAGACTCAAATGAAAAGAGACAAGGCAGAGGCATATTCACACAACTACATAAATATGAGTGGCAGGCCCCAACAAGGCTTTGATTTCATTACAGTTTAACGTGCAGCCAGAAAATATTATGTCCCTGCTATAAAGGAGGAGATGCTTACCTGTGGGAGATTTTAGAAGCAAGGAATTGGAAAATGAAATTAATGAATAGAAAGCAATAACACAAGCCAATATTCACAGAAGTGTTATTTACCTCTCTTTTATCAAGGCTTATTTTACACAAACGTTAGCGGTTATAATAGCTGATATGTCACTGGTATTTTAATACCAAAGGGCCTCTAAAAAGGTGTTAGGGGACATTTGCTTGGGTTTTATCTTTTCTCCCTGATGTCATGTTTGTGCCTAAAATTCAATCATGTGGT
The DNA here is from genome assembly GCA_035590275.1 of Ibycter americanus. Taxonomy (NCBI): domain Eukaryota; kingdom Metazoa; phylum Chordata; class Aves; order Falconiformes; family Falconidae; genus Ibycter; species Ibycter americanus. Next base: position 10,566,761 of record JAVJGI010000064.1, read on the forward strand.
ATAAAGAATGGAATCTCAGGCATTTCTGGTTAGGGCTGTTCACGGGCAGTTAAAAAGGCTAGGCTCCTTCTGGAGGACGCTTAGAGTTTAGATGTCAATGGATGTGTGCACTCCAGAGCTAGTGGATATAATGCATATTACACTCTCAAAAGGAGGCGATTAATGATTTATTGTTTTTTCCAGTATGCAAGTTGAGACTTTTTAAGTAGTCTTATGCAGTGAGATCTTTGAGCAACCAGCCTCTGAAGTCTCTGTCCATCTCAACAAGCTAGAGATCTTGATCATTCAGGTCAGAATTTCAGGATCAGAGATCCAAAAACCTAAATCTCAGTAAAGGAACATCAGCTCTTTATTTCAACATAGTATTTAAGATGCAAAGCCAACAACAACAACAACAATGAAAAATTAACAAAGTAAATTGGATTACACATACAAATCAAGCTAGCTAAGTTTTACTTGAGAAGGTCCAAATGTATTTTCTGCTCACAGTGTGATTCGTATCCTGACCGTGTCCTGGCTGGCGGTAGTTGTCTTGGAAGCCTACAAAATCATGACATCACATTGCAATTAGCAGGAAATTTAAAGACATTTAAACAATTATATCACATTTTCAGCCCCACTAATTGGCACCACAGCTGTTTTCTTTGCCTCCTTTTTTTGGAACAGTGGCCACAGGGTATTAACTCATGGGGGAAAACAGTAAAGAATTTTAAAAAATGTACAGACAACAGTGGTTTGGGGAAGAGCCAAGATGTAAGGTTCTGTGTTAAGGGTGTTGCTGCACAATACCTATGTTTAGTACAGAGCTAAAGGGGAGGCATGAAGAAAATACCATTACTGTGATCTTAGTTGGCAGGTCACTGACCAGGAAGGGTCTTGTTGGCAAAAATAAATGCATTAATGCTAGTCCATTCTCTCCTGACATCTTGGGACAGGGCTAGTCTAAGAGGGCCTGTTATTATGTTGTTACAGTTGCATGGTATGTGTTTAAATGTTAGAGTCATGGCCAAGATCTAAAGATAGGACAGTGGGTTTAGCCTTTTGTGATGAGGGTAGAGCAAAACATGCCCACGGACAGGTAATGTGGCCCTCCTAGAACAGTTTTTTTTTTTTAAGTTGCTAATCATCTAAACATTTACTGGCAAAGGAGCATAGCCCTGTGTGCTGAAGTCAAGCCTGTTGACAAAAGACTTGCTTTTCTAAGTTACTTTTAAGAGATCCCTGTGAGCTGTGAACTAAAAGTAGTTCAAGACAGCCCTCTCCTTATTCATCCAGAATCAGTGAACCACAAGTTGAAATTGATGGGAGTGCCTCTGTGAAAATAGAAAGATGTAAATTAAAAGTGCGTAATATAGCATGGTGTAGTATCAAATAGAAAAGGAGTAGTTACAGTCACTGGTTTAGTGTCCGTAAAAAACGGACAGCGGTGAACTCTAATCCCCAGCATATAATACTAACACAGTATTGCTACAGCTCTTTTCACTCTTGCATAAGCTAGAAGACTTTAGCCACCTTAGAAATCAAAAGAAGCAAACCCCCTCTTCGGAGTCTCGCAGCCTGCAGGCGGGAGGGAAGGAAGCTGGGGAGCTTTACAGAGAGGTAGTGGATTCCCAGTAGAGCTTTGGGATTCCTCACTGTTGAGAGAGCTGACTCTCTCTAGTCACCACTTGTATTTCTTCTCTGGATCCTGCCTGTAATCATCAGTGTGCCTAAATCTTCATCATCTTCTATGGACCATAGTTTACTACTTATCTGTCTTCAGTCTTTCCTCCTCCATCTTTTTGGAGTAGGCAGAAAGCTTCCCTGAATTCAAGTAAATACAAGATCAGAGGGCAAGGAGAAGGCAGATTAAGTCTCCTGCAGTGCAATATCCTTTAGCCATCAGCAGGACTTCGAAGTAGCATCTGGCATGCTCGCGGGATGGTTTTTTATCCATTTGTCTAACACATTATGGGTTGTAACCTGTCCTTGCCCGTGTGTCATTAAAAGTGGACTGTAAGTCTGTGGTGCAAAAGAAAGGTGAGGGAGTTCGGAGGGGATTTGACCTCTGCGATCCAAGCATCTCCAGTTTCCACTGTTCCCTTTTTAAAGGGACCTTCCCAGTTGTCCCAAACAAGCCTTTTGCAGAAGACTGCAAAGTTACAAGCTTGCTGCACAGTCTGTATCCAGATGTGTATTGGTGTCTGTTCCCTTTAAAAGAGTAATCTCCCGTAAAATGTTCCCTCCTGTTACGATCTTCGCTCTCAAGTGCGATCATCTCAGCAACTGCTGACTTTGGTTCTTCCTTCCCTCCTTGTGAACTTCTCTTGGCTGTTGCTCTTCTGGATACAAGTACACTTGTCTTGACTGAGAGAAGGAGACCATGCCTAGATGGGGCAGCACTGAAGTTTCCAGGCTGATCCAGCCAAGCCCTCTGTCATCTTTCTGTACTGCCTTACACAGCACTTCCTTTGCAGTTGGCATCATCCTCGCTTCTCTGGCTGTCAGGAGCCACAGCTGAGTCAGAGAAGCCAAAGTTGCTCCCAGGCCTCGGGCTTAAGTTTAAGCTCTGCCTTTCAAACATAAAGAGCTCTTTGGCAAAAGCTTAGTGAAATGAGTCACAGTTAGGCTAGACTTCAGTGGTGTCTCAGCCCCTCCTCCCTCAGCCCTGTTACCCATGCACAGAGCCCCCGGAGCTCCCGCTCGGAGCTCCCGCTGGCTGCACAAAGCAGAGCTCTGCCACTTGTGCTAAGGGAGGACCAGTGGCTGCTCAACTCCCTCTGCACCAGCTGAACCAGGCCTGCATTGGGCTATTCGGTTCAGGAGTGATTTGCTGACAGCAGAAGGAGGACATGCAAGTTCAGCTCCAGCCTCTAGAGAGACTGGTATTTCAGTGCTTTCAGACTATCTTTTGTCCTTGTGCTTCCTGTTTCTTCCTGTTGCATTTGGGTCTTACTACCATCTCCCCCTTCCTGCTCAGCCTCCTGTCACATGCCAGCCCTTTCTACCTCACTGCACCTCGCAGTCTCTTTCACTTGCCATCGCCCTCTGTTCCTTTGCAAGGCGCCGTTCCCTGGCTCCTGACCATCCCTGCTCCCAGCTCCTCCAGCATCACTTTCCTTGTAAGCCTCTCAATTCCTCTGCAATCTGCTCAGACTGCCATTTCCTCCTCTTCCTCCTCCCTGCGCACTGGTACTGGACAAGGGGGTTATTGAGACCATGGGATAGATCCCCTGCTGCATTTCCTTCCAGCGTCTAGTTTCCCTTAGGAAAAACAACTACAGAGAGAGTCGTGCTCCAGTTTTGCTAATGGGTGGTGCAGATAGACAATTCAGCTAGCAAAGGTTTTCCTGTGCTTTTGTAATTTGCAACCTGGAGTCTTTTTAGGTCATAACTTGGCTAAATAAGGACAAATTTTCATGGAGATGGCAAGAAGTGTATCTCTAGCTATGGCTCATCACTGCATTTGCACCTCAGAAGGTGCTATATCTGAGTAACCAAATGGCTGTTGGGGGTATTTCAAATAGAAGGAAATGGGTGTATTCTCGATCACCAGAAAAGGGTCTTCAGACAGACAGCATGCATTTTAAAAAAGTTTGTTTGTTTTTAAGGTTTTTCCTGATGCAGGTATTTTGGTTAAACAGAAAACATTCTTTTATAAGGTAAGATAATTCGACAGTGACCATCATCGTCATCCCGATGTTTTGGCAAGGAATTTATAAGGGAAAGATTGACTGTAGAACATCCAATCCTTACTATGTGAGGATGCATGTTGTCTTTTAATTTTGGTATGTTTCTTGGTGTGGATATGGTTTTGAAACAGGTTTTGATGACTTAGATAATATTCTAAAGTAGAGTATTCTCAGGGTGGTTAGACTTCTTTCCAGAGGCAGTTTTTCCTTCTAATTTATCTCAAGTTTAGACCTTCTTTCTTCAAACCCTTTTTCTCTCCCCCAACTAGGAGATAAATGAAATACAAAGTTTTTGAAATAAAATGGGAAACAAAGTAATTATGAAGAACTGGTCTTTCAGTGTCAAAAATGACATTTTGGAATTAGAAAACCCCATGAAAAATAAAGATTTTTTTGTTTTGTTTTTGTTTTCCTCAAAAAAATCAGCATTTCTTCAACAAAAAACAGGCCGGTTTTGAGTAGCAGTAATATGTATAAATGCAGACACTGTGCTGATCATGTTACAGCAGTTCAGGGTCCACAGGCCAGTGTACGATGGTTCCAGAAACCAATATCATAATGAAGATCTCTGCATAGATGCTGCAGACTTCTCAGTAAAACCCCTTAGCCTGTAATACAGAGGTGACATTAGAAGGGTGAGTAGGACCGTGGCACGTTGGAGTCTTGAAATCCAGGAGCCACATTGGTATTTGGGTTTACCAGAGCTTAGGGACTGTTTTTCCCAGGATACTTAAGCTAGCTGTGACCGTCTGATTACAGTCCTGCACCCTCCTGCCCTCCCAGTTATTCCTCTCCTGCTTTGTCCCTGGGAAAGCAAGCCTTGTCTTGGAGCTGGACGCTTTCTGCACTTCTCCTGTCCTGTATTTCCTCTGAAATTGATTGCACTGTCTGTCATTCTTTCTGTACAATTTGCCTTTCCAAAAATTAGACAGGAGACATTTGCAGGACATACAGCAGCTGTCAGCAGGTGTAACATGGCACTTGCCCTTACGCAGCAAGAGGAACTCAGTAGCCCTCCCTAAGACTGGTGAGGCACACAGCTTGTCGATGTTGGTGAGGTATTTGCCATGATTGAATTCTTTGATTTTGGATTCAGTTAGGAAATCTAACTGATGTGCATGTTTCTCCCCATTAGCTCACAGCTCATGTGACTTGTTTCGTTCGTGTGACCTCTTATTACATATCCATCATTCCATTTTTCTTTCCTATTAGAGTGAAATTGGACACAGCCCTCCTCCTGCCTACACCCCTATGTCAGGAGTAAGTATTTCACATTCAGCCTTCATCCTTTAGGATTTCCTCCTTCCCTCACTTCATACTTTCTGTTTCAAACCCCTTTTTCCTAGCCGAAAAGCCAACAGTGAATGAAGTGTGTATATAAGCAATCAAATAGTCAAGATGTCTACTCAGCCTGGATTCATGTGCAAGCTCTATGGACCCACACCTAAAATTCTGCCAACTTTTCTTGAAAAAGCATTTAGGTAACAGGCTTGGATGAATCTGTACATTTTTCCTTCCTATTTATAGGTCATGCTGTCGAAATTTCCTTGCACGCCCTTGCTGACAAGCAAAATGGTAGGTCGAGTCGAACCATTGGGTTGAGGTACCAGCACAACACAGTTCACCAGCCTGAAATGCACTACCTGATGGAATTGCGTAGTGTTTGGGTGACCGTGTGATTGTCACTGCAGGACACCCTAAAAGTAGCCCCCCCCAGGATAAACAGAGTTCAGAGATGATCATGTCCTCTGTCCTCAGTTCCCTTTGCAGAAGATTTCCCTAACATGAGGTTTAAGGGTTTTGTTCAGAGATGAGGGGAGATTGCCAAAGTAATAGAAGAGGAGATACTGTGTTTGCATCTTGCAGCTGTGTATATCCAACCTCCACATGTCTAGGTAGGAGACAAGTTTTCCTGCCCCATTTCCAGCCCTGAGCAGCCAGCTTGCTTCCCTGCTCCCCTTGCTGCACTGATGGTGTGTCCCTGGGAGGGGAAGCAAGCTCAGCACCACTGGGCAGACAGATGCTTTGCCAGTCTGCAACAGAGCCTGTACTGCTGCTGCTGATGCCGCAGCGCTGGAAATGCAGCAGTCTGCAGGATGGACAAGGGTTCACCTGCCCCTTGAGATGCGTCAGTGAGCGAGTGAGGCAGGAAAGGCACAGGAGCCACAGAGGTGATGTGCTGTTGAATCGTCTCTCCCTTCGGAGCCTCCCTTCTCATGCTGCCTTTTCTTTTCCAATAGAACCAGTTTGTGTATAGAGATGGTGGCTATGCCGCAGAAGTGCCGATGCCATACAGAGCTCCTGGCTGCATAATACCAGAAGCACCAGTTGCTCAAGGGGCCACTGCTGAGATCTTTGAAGATACTTGCTGTAACGGCACACTACGGAAACAAGTGGCAACCTTGGCAAAAGAGGACAGCAGCACCCAGAGATACAGCGCTGATCCCACAGTCTTCATACCCGAGCGGGTCGTGCGGGGAGAGCTGGATGAGGATGGGTACATGACACCGATGCGAGACAAACCTAAAACAGGTAAAAAATTGTCTTTCTGGAGAAACTCCTGGTCTAATCTGAATGCATTCTCTCTTTTTCTATGTCAGCAGCTTTTCACCAAAAATGGCTTTATTGAGTAACCCAGCAAGGTTGAAACATTCTGACTAGGTTAATAGTTCTTTGCATGGCAATTCATTTCTCCTTGCTTAATTTTCTACTTAGAAGAGCTTAAATGTGCCAATATGTCAAGTCTGGTAATTCTCCCTTTTACTTTTCTTTCTGGGAAATGAGACAGGAATTTAAAAAAAGCCAAACCTCCTTCTAATCCGGACACAAATCTTCAGTTTTTTCCAAGAAAAGGATCTATCTTTGGCCAGCCATAGTCTCCACTTTGCTTTGTTTATTGATCTTCTTTATCTTCATGGCATTGTGCTTGGTAAATGTCATGTTGAACATATCACAGAACCAATACACACAGTTGGCATTTTATACCCAAGAGAAGTTTAGGATTGAAAGAACAAGATGTGCTTCTGAGACCAGCACTGCAAGGTGAAGTTTGCCTAGATCTGTGCCAGCTCAGAGTTCTATGCTTCCCAGTTTGCCGTCATTCATTTCTTCCTTTTTAAGTAGTGACAGCAGTCATTTAGATGTAAGGGGATGTGTCATTAGTAATTTGCTTTCAAACCTTTGCATTAGCTTTAAAGAAACTAATTAATGCAAATGTAAATGCCAAGTAACTACTGTGTTTGCTAAGAATTTGGAAGCTACTTACCCTTTGTGATACATGGTGGAAACGGAGGGAGCCCTGAGGCTTGACCCATGGCTGTAGCAATTGTGGGAGTGCACTCATGGCCCTACTCTCCTGCAACCACCCTTGCAACCAGAGATTTGATGCTGCGAGTTTGCTTCAGTGTGAGCCCACACGTATGTTCACATACAGGTTCACCCTGGGGATCCTTAGAGTTCTGAAGGAACTGAACACTTCACAGATGCTGCCTGAGCCCTCTGGGGTGCAGTAGCAGCAGCTCAGGAGAAAGCACCTCCTTCCTGTGTCACTGGGCACAGGCACAGAGATGTTGCAGGGTGGTCACAGTGCTGCGCACTGTCAGTTGGGGTTTTCGAATCAAAGCACTGCTTGGCTGTCATCACTAAAAAAAAAATGTTCCCACTATGCTGTTGGTACAGGCACATGTTCCTGTTCACCCTGGGTTCAGCAAAGGTTTAGCAAAGTGTTCAGAGTTACTGGCTAAGTCTTGAACTTTTGCATTTCATAGATTTGGCCCCATCCTGGATAAAAACAGAGCTGAGGTGAGGACATAGCCAACCTCTTAAAACAGGCAGGGGCCTGATTCCTTGCAGGCAGGACTCTGTGTGGAGGTGTCTCCAGAGCCCGCGACCAGAGCCATGCCACTGGAAATTAAGGTCTTGTGTTGGCAGAGGGGTGATCGGCTGAGAGATCATCCCTCACTAATGGTGGTGGCTTGGAGACCCTTTTTTGTAAGGCACCTCTAGGCTATGAGAAGGAAAGCAGAATTAATACTGGAAGTGGTTTTGATCTGATGATTTCCAGCCTTGAATGAACTGGATGCTTTTGACGTGCCTTGCTGCAGGGGTCCCACCCACAGTCACTCTTGTCCCTGGCTCACCTCCAAGCCATTGCATTTGCAACCCGCTTGCAGTGGCAGTGATCTCCCTCCTGCCCAGGCTTGCTGGCTTTCTGCTTTGCTGCAAGACCTCGTTATACACACAGCAAGGCAGGACATGACACTCAGTGCATCCATCACTCCGTGGCTCAGTCGCCTGTGTGTGACCGTGGAAGAGACCTTACTAAGCATGCATTTTTAACCTAGCACAGCCAATGTCTGGGTTTCTCTTCCCTCCCACCTCCTGTCTAGCTTTCCATGCAAACTCCATATGCCTTAAAACCTTTCTGCAATTCAGCTACAATATTTTGTAGTGTTAACCCACAGAAAGTGATTTGGAGTGACTGTAACCAGCTCCAAGTCCTGTTTTGGAGCTGATATAAGGCTCTCTTGTACCCTTTCCAGGGCTCATTTGAATCATTTTTTTCATAACACTTCGAGGCCCTTTGTCCTTCAGGGATGGAAGGTTTTTAATCAGGCAAATTGTTCTGTTAGAAATGAAGCTGTCTTAGAAGTTAGCCCTGGGGGATGTTTTTTGTGCAGAGAGGCTTAACTAAGATTTCTATAGAGCTTTCTGGATGGAAAGACTGCAGAGCAGAGGGTTTGACTGATATGCCCAAGGTTGCAACAGAGAGTCAGCAGCAGACGCAGAAGTCTCTTGGTGTGTTTTTCTCTGTGGATCATACACTGAGAGAAGTCCAGGATCATGCAAGGTATATGGGCTGTGGCTCGGCAAAAGCTTTAGTTTAGTTTGCCGGTATGTTTGATGAGTCACTTCATCTTCCAGGGTCTTCATTTTAACCCATGTTGTCTGCTTATGTTGTAAATTCTTCACTTTTAGCAAGTGTGTGTTCAACATAGTTGGCACCTGAACTCATCTGGAGTTCTATGAATGGCTGGGGTGGAGGATGCACAGGTCCAAGTACTGCTTCTGGTACAGCCTGGTAGTAGTGTACACATGATGCTTGCTATATGGATGAATTACTCCCTCTCTTTGCTGATTTTTTATTTTACCTTAGATTACCTAAACCCTGTGGAAGAGAACCCATTTGTTTCCCGACGAAAGAATGGAGATCTCCAAGCTGTGGACAACCCAGAGTATCACAACGCTCCGAACGGGCAGCCCAAATCAGAGGATGAGTACGTGAACGAGCCATTGTACCTCAACACTTTTGCAAACACCTTGGAAAACGCTGAGTACCTGAAGAACAATTTGCCAGAGAAAGCCAAGAAGGCCTTTGACAACCCAGACTACTGGAACCACAGCCTGCCCCCACGAAGCACCCTCCAGCACCCGGACTACCTACAAGAGTACAGCACAAAATACTTTTACAAACAGAATGGACGGATCCGGCCCATTGTGGCAGAGAATCCTGAATACCTCTCCGAGTTCTCCCTGAAGCCTGGCACTGTGCTGCCCCCGCCACCCTACAGACACCGAAATACAGTGGTGTAGTGACCGCGGTCTTACAGAAGTGGAAAGGCAACCCCTTCTAGCTGCCTCACTCTTTCTCTCTCGCTCTCCTTTTCTCTCTCTCCCCTCCCTCCCTGTCTTTCTCCCATGAGCTTCCTCTTCTTGCCAGTTCACTCATTTTTGATATTTCTAAGTGAAAGGATGTCTTGGAGTTGTTTGCAGATTGGGTTGGGAACCTGGAAGGAAGGAAGGAAGGAAGGAAAGAGACTGAAAGAAGCGTGTACAACCTGGCATTTCTCACTTTCCGCTGATGCGGAGGGTCGGACGGTCAGAGAAGCCAGACAGTACCAGTAAAGGCCAGTGGCAGTGTTGCCTGCTGTTTAGCTAGTTCTCAGTGATTCAATTCAGACACTGTAGGGAAAGCCACAGAGAGGCTGTTTCTTTCAGCAGGAACTGATGAGAGTCTGTACAGCATTCCTGGAAATCTCAGTGCAGTTTCCATTGGGGGAAAAATGGACAATTTTTATATCATGTGTGATAGCGTAGTAATTAAGATTGAGAATCCAGTTTCTTTCTCTAACACTTTCTATCCCACCAACTGAAAATGGCTAACCTGGCTTTTCATAATCGTTCAGATCTTCATCGTGGCTTTCCAAGAAATGATGATGTGACTCTAATGTACGGCAAAACCCTTTTCTGAGCCACACCATGATTTTGTGCCAATTCCTAACCACAGAGACTCCGCTCAGAACTGGTACACGACACGACCATTTTTGTATATGTGCCAACATGACAAACACTTTGAACACAAAAACCCTTTCAGAAGAGAGTAACAAAACCACGCCTCCAACATGTTCTTTTTGAAGCTAAAAGACAGGCCAAGAAACCAAGATTTGTATGCAAAAAGCGTTGCTTTCCTCTTTTATACCTGCTGACTATAAATACATAATAAGACCTAAACAAATTCTTCCCTCTTCTTCTTCGTGATCATGAAGGGAGTTGAGGATGCTGTCAGGCAACACTGAGGACAAGATGGAGAACCGGAGAGTTTGATATGGGTCATGAAGTCTGCTGGTGCTCTGTAGGGTGGTGGTGGGAAGGGTCCTTTAAGCTGGAAGACAGACACTGGACTGGAGAAAACGCACATAGTGGTTCACTGGAAAGTTAGTTTGCACTTATGCTCCGATTTTATTTGAACTGTTTTCTGGATTTTGAATGAAGCAATATGGAAGTGACCAGCAAAATGTTAATTTTAAATTAAAAAAGAATTAATTATATGTAAAGGATGACTGTGGGAATGCCAAAATGAAGCAAATCAAGTCTTTGGAACAATGTCTACCAGTTCTGAGAGGCTATTGCATTGACTGCTTCAGAGAATACAGTGACAGAGCAAGCAGCTCTTACTGCTGCCATGTGAAGAACAGCAGAGCAAGCTCTGAAAGGGATCGGAGGAGACAAATAGCTTGCTCTGGCTTGCAGCACAGTACAGAGTACTTTTTTCTAAAAGGAGGATTACTCTGGCACAGAAGGCGGTGCATATGAGGTTTGAGAAGTCAAAATGTGCATGACTTGCAGAGCTTTCTATCAAAAATGTAAGTAAGTATGAGTCAGTCTCCTCGCACTTAGTTCTGCTTTCATCAACCTCAGTTTTTATGTAGACACCCCCACCCCACCCCCTGGCCTGCTCCTCTTTGGAAATGTCTTTCAGCCAGAGTTCTGGATGTTTTTAGCAACCTGAGGCAGATGGAGCTGGGAAGGGAGGCGTAAGGGCCAGAGACACTGATGGCTTGCTCCTGACACGCCAAGACCCATGTGTGTAAGAGCATTTGCGTACCTAGTTCCCACCAACAATCTTAAGGAACTATTAAGTACCTTTGAAGGTCTGCCTATATCTTCATCCACAAGGCTTTTAAAGGGGAAGAAACAATACCTGATGGATGGCAATCTTAGGTGATACAACAGTATTTCAGTTTATGCACTTCGGTACTGTTAAAAGTTGAGATCTTTGGGGTGACCCAACCTGGCAACACAACCAGCAACAACCAGTGGTCTGGAAATGGCATCAAGCTCCTCCAAACTCCTGCCATCTCAACAGCTTGCCACCTTTAATCCTAGGGAAGGAGAGGAAGCAGTAAGAAACAAGCAATAGTTACCCAAATCTCGGTGGCTGAAGGTCAGCTTGGCAAAGGTATGAAGAGATTTCAAACCTGGGTTGGTTGGTAAGCTTGCTGTGTGTGATCACTAGGTCAAGACTGGTTCAGCCAACAGCCTGTTTCTGCTTCAGGTGTGTTCAGGCCAGCTTGAACCAGCCGCAGGGCAGATATTAAACCTCTAAACTGAGTACGTGGCTGAAGAGTCTGAAAACAACAAGTACAGATCTTTGAAGCTATTAAAAGGAGATGTTGGGTCAAGTGGTACCAAGGTGGTTTCTGGTGGCAGAACAAAGTGACCAGCAGACCACTAAAGTGGGGTAGACAGTTACAAAAACATCATGCATCTGGGAGGCCTTGCCTCCTCCTGGTGCCCTCCCATAACGCCTCATGATCTTGGCAGGAGAGAAAGGCAGGGGCGCAGGGGAGTGGCATGAGGTCCTGGAGACGCCACTCCAGGGAAGGTTTGCCCACGGTAGTGCTCACAGGGTGTTGTCTGAAGCACGGGCAAAGGTCTGACAGGTTGGGATGCACTTGCCAAGCTGCCTGGAGACAAAGACCGGCAGAGGATCACGGATGTCCTGTTTCAGCGCAGAAGCAGCTCCGGGTACATAGGTAGGTGGAGAAAGGGGGTGATTTGTCCCTGAGCAGGTCTTGTAACAGAGTAACTCCTAATGGAGAAAAAAATAAAACTAAATCCTGGTACAGCTTATGTGTTTGAATTCAAAGAGGTGCACTCAAAGGCTGCTGGGGCAGAAGCATGCACACCGCCAGACCCGGAGGGATGGTGCTGGGATGTAGCGGCTCACAGGAGGTGAGGCATGTCTGTTTCTCTGGTAATTAAGTAGTACTGGTGTTGGAAACAAGCCCGTCAAATAATCAGAATGTAAATAATGGGCTTTTTTAACATTTTAACATTTTGTTTCTTAAAAAACTTGAATTATTTATTCATTTTAATTGTTGACTGTGGGTGTGATATATCAAGTGGTGTGGAAATGCAGCAGTTCCTTGAGGTGAGGCAGCATGAAGGCCAGAATGGGAGCTGCCGTACGCTGGGGCTCCGACATGCAGCCAGGCTGAGCTCTGCTGAGCCCTGCTAGCTGCGTCTGCAATAGCAGAGGGATAACAAAGGGTTAACGAGCACAGTAGTTCGTGATGGTGGAAAACTGAACAGACTGCGGCTTCACTAGTGGGCTTTTTATTTTTTTTCTGAGCTGCTGGTTTGAGTTGCAATTGCCAAAAATGGCCCTTAGGTTTCCTGCTGTGCTAGCAGTTGACCTGTGTTGTGGTGTGCGGGCCTGCGTGGTGCTGAGGTGTCTGATTAGCCGCTCCTTTTCCCCGCTAAGGGTGGCAGTCTTCGGAAGGCAGCCCATAATTCTGCACGCTTCCTCCAGAAGAGTTGGAGGAGCTGTTCTGAGCTCCTCTGGCAGATTTTTGTCTCTTTGCCAAAGGAAGTTTAACCGTGGTTAAAGAAAAAAAGCAAAACTGAGAGCAAAGCTGTTCGGCTGCTTTAATCTGATCAGCAGAAATACCTGGCTGGCCCCAGCTCCCATGTTTGCCTTAGGGAGTATAGTGCTGCCTTGGTGAAAGAAGTTGGGCAAATGCACATGGCAAAATCATGGCAAACATTCAACTGTATTATGTTGTAAAAGATGAGGGTCAGGCTTTGTAATGAATAATTACAAGTTTGGGAGGAAAGCAGATATTTCCGAACACAAACTGCATTCTGCCAGCACAAAGCAGTAGCTGAGAGCATCAGCAGAAGTGTGTTGTCTGGGTGTAATTAATTCTCTAGTTCTACAATGGTATCTGTGCACAGCACTGTCAGTTTTTATGGATTTTATACTGCAGTCTCCTATTTGTAAATGTTTTCCTTTCCCGTATCGTAGCCTGTGCAGCAGAAGAGCAGTGACTAACTTTTCAAGAGCAGGTACCCGAGTGTGTATCAGCCTTTGTTCAAGGCACAAAGCAACGCACTAAATGAAAGACAGCAACAGCTTATTTTTTCCTAATCTCTTTCAGTGATACTTGTCTTGGATGTTATTATCTACCTGAGGGTTATTTCAAACAGATATGAATGCTGGATCTGATTGACTTGCTGTAACATAATTGACTGAAAACAACTACTTTTAAGTTTCCTTCTTCAGCTCTTTTCATTTTTTCTTTTTCTGCAAAATAGCCAGGAGGGATTCTTACATTGCCATTCGCTCAGATGTAGCAGAGTATTTACAACTTGCTTTCAAACAGGTCATCTCTCACAGGTAGTGAGCAATGGAAATAAATTGGAGCAAGTATCAGCAGTAAGAGCCACCATGTGGGTCTGTTTCAGGTACCTTAAGCTCAGCCCAGAAATGCTTTTCTTTGTACAAAGAAAGGTCGTGTTAACCCTGGTTGAACCACTTACTTGGTAGAAAATGCATTTCTTGACTGCAGAAATGGTAAGCAATGATCTTGTTCCAATTATTTCCTGAATTAATAGGGAAATACCTTTCTTTTCCTGTCCCGCAGCTGGTAACCCCAGAGGCTGCATGCGAAGGGCACTTGTGTAGATGTGGCGCTGGGGCAGGGCAGCCTGTGTGCATGCCACCGATCTGATACCAGTTTCCACTAAAGATTTGAAAGGGAGCTATAAGACAGCATTTCCCCCCACGCCCCATCCTCAGACACTACTAATCCCAGCCTAGAAGTAAAGAAAATGGCAACTCTGAAAGCCCAGCTTGGTCCTAACGCTCTGTGGAGCCATTCTTTCCATAGCTACAGATAGATCTGGGCAGTACGGATGAGAAATACTAGCTGTGAGGTCAGTCGGCCTAGAAAATATAGCTTGGGAGTGGGGTTTTTTCTGACAATGGGCCTCTATGGAGAACTCCAATACTAAAGGAAAGGTTTATTTTTATTTTTTTTCTGATGGGTCTCTGTAAGTGTCCTCTATCATGGTGGCAGCCAAAGGAATGATGGGATTATCTGGGCCAGTGAGATGAGGAGACTTTGGCACAAGTCAGAATTAGGCTGTTGGTTATGTAATTCCCCAGGATAACGGAAGGCATCCTGGTCAGCCCTGCTTCCTCTGGGAGACCTCTGCACCCTCCACAGGCATCTTGTTACGCAAGGGGTAGCAGCCACTGCAGCACCCACACATGCACGGACACTCGCACCCTCTGTCTGCTGACCCTTTGAGAGGGAGGGAATGGGAGAAACATAAATGCTCCAGGGACTGACAGCTGGGGCATTGCTCACTTGTCAGGATGGATTTTTCTCTCATTTTGCACAACTGGTGTATCGGGGCTTCCACCCTCATTTCCCAGTCATATTTTGGAACTATCGAGGCCAGGTAGGTGTTTACCTGCATTGAAGGCAAGTTAGCTTGAGGATGACTGGTGGAACACAGGCTTTAGCATGAACCAGTGCCAGGCCTCCAGTTATCAGTCACTTTTTTGACTCTGAAAGAGCACAATAGGTGGTGTTACTTACAGTTACATGGGCTGTGCATCCTTCATTTCTAGCTCTGTCACTTGCAATACTGTTATTCCTATGGATCTTAGACCTTTGCTGCTGACAAAGCAGTTCATCTGTAGTTATATAAAATAGTGGATTTGGGGTCAAATTCGTTTTTAGAAAGCCAAGGCTGTGTGGGGCGGATTGGTTAGCTAATAGTCACACTCCATCACATGCAAGGAGCTGCGGTCGTCTCACAGGGCAGCCTCTGTGCAGCGTTGCTGTGTTCGCAAGCTTCCCTCTCTTTTTTTATTTTCTGGCTCTTGCTATGCGTTACACAGGTAGGAAAGGTCACTGTTACAAATGGAGCTTTCAGATTGGGAATAAATAACAGAAATAAAGCTCTGTGTTAGAAGCACAACTTCAAATATCCAAAAAATCATGTCTCCACCTTTGTTTTAATTTTATTTCAGCACAAGGTCAGATTTCTGTACCATTGTGTGGATTAGTACGTTGTTATGCTGGTAGGCTCGTTGCTCTTGGGAAAATTACTGACAGGTAAGGCACTGCCATCAGTGGCACTGCAGTGGTGGCTGGGATCTGCCTGTAGGTTTGGAGGACACAGAGCACCTTTCAGGGGAGGCTTGTGGGTCTTCAGGTCTGACTGATGGTGGTGGGACTGGGTGGGACTTGCCTGAACTGCAACCAAGCGCATCTCCAAACCAGAGCCAGACAAAGAGGTGCATCCACCCAAGGCATCCTCCAGCTGGACCCTGTGCCGACAAGCCAGGAAAAGGTGTGAGGGGGAAACCTAAGGATGTTATCCTGACTGGGAAACAAGTCAGAGCTGCTTTTTTCTCTCCTTTTTTGTTATTTAATTTTGAGAGTGAGCTTTTGTGGACCTTGGTAGGGAGGGCGTTTATGGGGAGATTTGTAAGATGTTACGCAGTGTGAGTAATTATGTCCCAGTTCCTCTCCCCTCCCCAATAAAAAAGCCATGAAATCATGCTCCAGAAGTGTTGTGGATGAAACCACCAGGGCAAAGGTGCATCCCGCACAGCACCCTCTCGCTGATGGCTCAGGTGTGACCAGGGCGCACACGTACACTGAGCCCTCGGCTGTCACTGCCGTGCGTGCTGTTTGCCAGCGGTTTGGTCCCTGCAGCACCACTGTCCCTGTGTCCTGCCCAACCTTTGAGCCCTCTAAGGGAGAAAACACTGTATTGTCCATAGCACTCCGAAGACTAAACCCTTTTGGGATAACCACAGTAATAAACTGTGAATGGTATTTTATAAGTAAGTGTAGATATGTATGCCGTTCTTTTGAGGTAAGGTACTATGACATATGTAGCATAAACTGGTACTGCTGTTAAATGGGTCGATTATTAACTGAGCAGCTGTGTAAGGGGTAGCTAACTTTGAATGCACTAAACCACTGTTACTTTGAAGATGGGGACTGAAGGTCGTTGCTGGGTGCTTACTTGTGTTTTTATGGTGGGGTATGTTAAGTCAAAAATGCAGGTGAATGAAGGCACGTAATTTTGTATAGCACTTGGTTAGCAATTGGTACATATTTGATACATTATTCACAATGGTTTAAATCCCTTTTTTTTGCCCAGGTTTTGCAATTTCCCCAACATTGTAAGTTGGAATTTCTAAAGAGTTAGCAGCCCTAGAGTAGGGAGGGGAAAGTGAGGGGAAAAAGAAGTCTCTTCCTAAAAACAGAGATATCCAAAATGTATTTCCTGACTTGGTCATCTTGAACTATTGACTTTTTCTTTTATGATGAGGCTCAGATACCCAGGCCTGGAGGATGACATTGCTGTCCCCTTAAAATCAAAGGCTGAGCCCCACCTGAGAGGTGATACAGAGATGGGACAGTGCTGCGGCGCAGGGGCGGCTGCCTTCATGGGCCACGCTCACTGCAGGCAGCCCGCCCACCTACCAGGGGTGGGCGAGAGGCAGAGGAGGGAAGGGTCTGGGTTTTAGCCAATTCTCCATATTCTCAAAGTGCAAAGAGACAAAACAACAATACTTCTGCCTTATGAAGTACCTTCAGAAGAAGAGAAGCATCAGCGTGTTGGGGAAGTCACTCATTTCTTGCAAAGTGATGCATTCAGAGTTAGCTGCCTTTCTGAAACAAAAATTAAAAAAAATACAAAAACTACTGTATGTTACTTTGAAAATGTGAATAGTATTTTTATAGCTTGTTAAAGACACAGCTAGTTGCATTTGTAAATAAGGATAATGTTGCTTTTATTTTCCTTGTGGACACCATTATTTGGAACATAATTGTCCTTAGGGTTGATTTGTATATAGGTAATTTGCTTGTGATTTAAGCCTCTCCTCCCCTTTTCTTCCTCTCCCTTCCCACCCTCTGGTTTTGGTTAGAAGTACCATTTTTGGCATTCTGTGTGATTCTGTGTTTTAGCACTATTGTGGTGTGTTCAGACTTTCTGCACTTGCTTACACAGTAGGGTATGCCGATTGTGTGTGGCGTAATGTTACTTTAACCTTTTGTTTCTCATATTTTAGCTATTGAGGATTATACACTGTTAAAAATACTTACTGACCTGGGTTAATATTAGGTATATATTTTAGCATAATTTCCCTTCTTTTCATGGTTTCTTGTTTTTTCTTTTTTTCCTTCCCTCCCCTTTTGTCTTGTTTGGAGGCTGGGGAGAAACCTGTGGATCTTCTCTTTGTGTGGTTATACTTCCCCCTCATCCCCCGTGTGCAGTCCCGAGTTTCTCCTCATGGTCCTTGGGGTAGAGCTTTATCTGTTTGTTAAGGCAAATGTAGACTGCGACCCACCTTGCATCAACCCATGCTCATCCCAGCTGAACAATTTGAAAACTGTTCTGCCTTTTTGTTACATGAATCTGTCAGAAATATATTTTTAATTTAATATAAATGAAATTCAATAAAATATGAAACAAAGTCTCTGCTACGTGTGAAATTTCTTGCCAGGGCTTGAGCACTTCCAACAACGTGGACTGCCCATGTGCTGGGATCCTGCTGGGCGAGAGCCTTGCACTGGGCACCTCGGCTGGGCTGGGGGGGCCATCCTGGCCCGAACCTACCCCCTCCCTGGCCCTGCAGCACCCCTGGGGTCTTCTGGAAGGACACCCTCTCCAAACCCAAAGTCCCCTCCCTTTCTCCCCACCCTACCCCTACAGCCGCAGCGCTGCACACCCTGGGGTGTCCCTGACCTGGGGACAGCCAGCGAGCCCTTGGGCAGCCCCGTGACTGCAGGCAGGGAGCGCCTTTGGGGGACCGCCCACAGCAGGGTCTCCCGTTGGCACACAGGGGTTGCTGGTCAGCTCTTCAGGAGAAACACCACCCCATGGAGGTTTGCTGCAGCTGGGTGTCACCAGAAGGAGTCGGGGAGGGCACAGGCTGAGCAGGTCCTGAAGCCACAGCAGCCCGGGAGCACACCCTACCGAACCCGCAATACTGGCACCCCAGCACTGCCCAGCTCCATGGGGCAGCAAAGCTGCCACACTACAGGGCGCTGAAATGAGCTCCTCCACCAACTCTTCCACCCTTCTCTTCCTAACAGTGACACCCCTCACCCCTCTGTGTGTGCTGTACCCCCGCAACTTATTACCTCAGAGGGCTGTGCAATTCTGAGCTATTACTCTTAAAAAAAAAAAAAAAAGCTCATGAAGTGTTTCAGTCTCAGGGCCCTGTGCTCCAACTCACCTGGTGACCGGCTGCAGCTTGTTAACCCACTCTCACCCACAGCAGCTGGCCCTGAGCCAGGTTGTGATTTACAGCTCCATTGCTGGAGAGGATATTGGGGTGCAGGGGGGGCTGTGTTTGTTAAGACACAAGAACACAATGCCATAAATAAACAAAAGAACCAAAAAAAAAAACCAGTGTAGAAGCATGCATCCGCTAGGCTGCACAAGCACTTGCATGCCCCATGCTTGGGTGGCTTCACTCTTAACAAACAAACACCCTCATCACCACAGCTTGGCCAGTTGTGACTGGCTTTAGCAGCTGCACCTTTAAATCCAGTTAGGAAATGAACAAAAGCTCCCCCTCAAAGGGGCTGAATGCACGCGCAGGTGCTACCACACAGCCCTCAGCCAAATGCCCACCGCTGCCCTGCAGCCAGCTTAAATCCCCTGACCCGTACACAGTCCTGTGACCTCAGGCCTGACAGGCTCAGCCTGAGCACGTGGCCCCTTCCCCAGCAGGGCATTCACTTCCAAAGCCATGGTTAATCCCATGGGGTCTGGCACGCACCCTAAATCAAAATGCTGTCACTGCCCCAAATCTGCCTCTCCCGCTAACTGCATTAGCAGGACCCTGGAGAGCATTTTTAAATTTAGCGAGAAACAGTAAAGGTCATTCGGCTCTTTGAGACGCATTTTAAAATACTCCAATCTCCCTGGATTGCAACTATTTGTTTCACGAATGACCTCAACATTTTATACCCAGTAGTCTGGAAAGGTCATTGCACAGATATATACAATTCTCCTAACGGCTGTGTGCAGTGCTCGCTTGGAGCCTCGCTGTTACCCTTCCCTCCTACTTGTGGGTGGCGCTACGAAGGCAGCCAAGCCTTTAGCCAGAGCGTGCCAGGAACACAAACTGTTTATAACAGTACCACTTGCTGAAAAGTGGTTAGTTTTACATTATTAAGCACTCATGCTTTCCAACTGTAGGTATTATAAACTATATTTTGCATAGGGGGTAGGTGAAGCACTGGTTGTTAGCAACGTGGAGCACTGGTGCAAGCCCACCCATTCCCAGGGGGGCAACGGGCTGTGCAGAAGAGCATTTGCAGCTGGGTGCCTGGCACCCATCGGGGCTGTGGCAGCCAAGCCTCATCCACCTCTGCACCATGAGGCCCTCACCGTGGCTGGCCTGCGCTCGGGGATGCACACTGTGGAAGGCTGCAGCTAATTTTGTACAGCACAGAGGAAATGGTGTCTGACAGAAAGGCAGAGATTTGACACAAAAACTAGAGACACGATCACAGTAAAACTTCAGAATAAATAAAATCCAGAGACATGAGCAACACGAGAGACAAGTGTTAATAAATACCCCTCTCCCCGTTCACACCTTCCCAAGTGGGTTTTACTTATCCCAAAATTCAACCAACCATTCTCCAGTGAATCAATATTACTCTAAAGTCTCTGCTGCTCATTCAGAACAGCTCAGTGAACGCCGTTGCATTCAGGTGTTTAAGCTGCTACTGAAAAGCACAGTTTACCTTTTGCAAGCATTTTCATGCTGCACTAATGGCAATAAAGTTCTCTGTGGCTCTGTGTCACTCCTGAACCAGATGGGCACACGCATATGAAATCAGTCAAACCTGAGGACTCGTTTCTGAAGAGAGTTGCTCTTGCAGTAAAAGAAAAAAATACCTCAGGAATGGCAGGGCCTGCCATAAACACACCAGCTTTACAAACTGGCCCACAACAGTCCAGCGTTCGGCTCACTCTGTTTGCAGTGCTAGAACCTGTCAGCTTGCACTGCCAGGCACATGGTTTGTCCCACTGCTACAGCCCTGTGTGCTCAGCACAGCAGGGATGGGTTTTGCTGTCTCTGAAAGCAAAATAAGCAGCCACTGCTGGCACTGTAACGCCTGCCTTAAGGCATGGGACCTTCCAGGAAGGAGAGGCTGTTGTACCAGTTTCAGTAGCACTGGATCAGCCCCAGAATTCAGAGAAACCACTTTAAAGGTTGCACTCAGTTTGCAAACCATACTATGACTGTAAAGCTACTAAAGAGGTCCAATGAACATCCCACTTAAAACAAACTCCTTTCATGCATTAAAGAATGTATCAAATAAAAACCATCAGCAGCTCAAAATCAGCTCAGCCCCACTCATCTGGTTGTGGCTATTGCTAAGGCGCGCTAGCTGAATGTGTTTCCTGTACCAGACCTCAAACCAGGCCAGCAAATATTATGGAAATTGCTGCCAGAAGCTAGAAGTCAAAACAGAAGGGCAAAGCCCAACAAATTAGCTGCCCTTTGGCTCCTTTAACCTGCCTGTAATTACATTGCTCAACTTAATTTCCCTGCCAGGATTACAAAGCGCCCATCAGACCAGCACGTACGGGCTGTGCAAAGCATTCACACCAACTGCATGAGGAGCTCAGACCAGAAACATTGCAGCACTCAAGCTTTTGACCCTCCTTGGAGTAGCTTGTGTGGGGATGGGTGAAAAAAGGGGACTGGAGATGTGCAATTGTAAGAGAGCGCTGGGAACACTGCTGCGAGTGGGAGTGCGTGGGGATCTTACCTGAAAAGGTGGATTTGTTGCCCGAGCCCTTTGTACTGGCAAGTCCTCTCACTGCACAGGAAGGCTGAGCCTGAAACGGGTATTCCCAAGACATTTTAAGATCGTTTCACTAAATGTTTGCCAGCTGAAAAGCTGGGAGTATTTTGATGTAAGCCAACTGAAAAAACTACTTGATCCTTTTGAAAATTTGGTGGGGGGATGTAGGGGCAAGAGAAGTTTTGGTTTGGGTGGGTTGGGTTTGGGTTTGGGGTGTGGTGGTGGTGTTTGGGGGTTGTTTTTTTTAAGCTTCCTACATAGATCCCACAGGCAGGATCCTTGAGACATGCTGGAGTGTTGGTGCAGCCCCAGCACGTTCCTGGCTCCCTCCTGCCTGCCCCAAGCGGGTAATCTGTTATTCTGCAGTCATAACTTGTTCCTTCCCAGGGCAAAACTGATTTTGAAGGTTGGCCAGAAAGGAGGCAAACCCATGAAACAGCTCAGTCCTTTGTTCCTCACTTACCTGGGCACTGCTCTTTCCGAGCCTGAGCCCTCTCCAGCCACAAAGGGGATGTCCCAGTCTGTGGGCCACCATGTAAAACCTAGACTGCCTCCGCAGCCACAGAGAAAAATGACAGAAGACAGAGGTTATGATGTGATGAGGGACAGGGGAGATAAAGGCAAATTGTGTGGGCAGAGTTGTGAACGCTTGTGAGAACAATTCACCCCTGGAAGAGCCCTGAGACTGCAGGGAGCCTCCATGTCCTCCAAAAGATGATACTGTTGGGATGTTGGGAGCACGTAGCTGGGTGAAGACCTCCGGCACGCCCGCAGCCCAACTCAGGGAGCTGGTATCAGTCTTTCCACTTTCTTGTCACTATTAAAAAAACAAAAACAAAAACAAAACAAAACAACAACAAAAAAGATTAAATGATTATACTTCGAAAACTTGCTGTCTGCAACCCTCCATTCAAACCCATCTTCCCCGTTACTTTTGCAAGGCCATAGCATACACCAGAGCAGGGTATTGCTGTGTTTAACCCCAACCATTGAAGCCCTGCCAAAGTCCTTGTTCAAGGGGACAGCCAGCACCTCCAAAAGGGACACCTGCTCCATGGCCCCAGCCTGTCGTGCCTGCTCACTTCTCCAGGAGGACCGGCTACAAGCAGCCAGTGCAACTGCAAAAGCCTCCTTTCCTTACCAGAAAAAAATGCCTGTAGAAGTGGGTGTTTCTATTCCTACACCCCCACAGCAGCTGATGCTGGAAGCCACCAAAGGGGCCGCAGAGACACCAGGACAGCAGGCTGAGACACACATAGCAGAAGCAGGCTGCAGAAGTCCAAGAGGTGTCAAGTGCATGTTAATCATGACCTTTAACACAGACCTACTTTTTTCCAAACAGATGCAAAAAGAAGTTAAAAAAACCCCAAACACCAACACCAAGTCAAGACGTGTGGCAGGCTGGTCTTAGCAAAGCCCAGCTGCTGTCCTCTTCTGCTGTACCCTGCTCTCCTGTCATGGGCCGGCAGTGAAATAAGCATTTAACACAGACCAGCCCTTCACATCACCCTCTCCACCATGCTGAATCAGAGTTACAGCACTGAGACACAACGTTTGGGAAGCAGAAAGTGATCATTTCATTTTGCATAAATGGTATAAACTGTTTCTGGCAAGGCGTTGTTTGTCCCTGTGATAAATCCTCCCCCACACCCCCTGCTTTTTTTCCCCCCAAGAAAAACCTTTGCTATTATTATGCAAAGAAAATCTGTATGAATTGCTTCCTGCAAAGCACCAGCAAGTCAGCAAGACTATAGGAAGAAGGGAACGAGTCATGGTTTCCTTTCAGCCATCCCCGCAGTAATCTGCTTTTGTCTAAGACATGCAGGGCGTGTGTTGCTGTGCCCCATGCAAGGGCCTTGGGCACAGCTGAACAGAGGAATTACAACAAAGGAAACCTTTTGTTCCCACACAATAGAAATGGACTTGATTTTTCAGACCTTTGTACCAAAGTGTGCTCCTGGCAGGGCAGAGACCAGGACCGGGGAGGGGATGGGAACAGGGGAGGGCAGGAGCGGTGAAGAAACGACTGTACTGCATGAGAAGCAAACTGATCTCTTTTGTGACCTGCTGCTTTGGCACCTCTGTCTGTCTTTGTTTCTCTGCCTCTCTCCCTCTGACCTTGCTGGTTCTGTTGGGGCTGGGGACCACAGGACTCCCCATGCTTTCCTCAGCAGATGAACCATGACTGAAGGCATCGCACACTGCAGCATGGCAGAGGGAAAGCAAACACAGACAGAGCTCCAACGAAATGCTGCTTGCCAGCAACGGGCCCCAACTACTCAAACACCACAGGTCAGCAGTGAGCGGTCCTGTGCACCAATGACTCTGAGGAGCACAAAGCAGCACTCAGGAATGGGAACAACCCGCCCTTTGCCCCTCCTTTGCTACATATGGGAGCAGCTTTCCACAGATGAATTGTCTCATTCTTCTATTACCTACCTTCTATCATAGCAGATGGCACATTTGGGCTCCCCAGTTGATAGCTGCGCTGAATGACACATCATTGCTTTATGTTTCAAAGGAATCCTGGCACCCCCAAACCCTGCCAAACCAAGGAAAACTATAGTTAATGAATACATAATTAATATGACTTAACAATGAATACTGACATCAGTCTTACCCAAAGGCCAAGCCACCTGGACTGTTGTCTGTAAAACACCATTTACAAATGTGCTGCCCCAACAACCTGGAGAAATCCAGCAAAAACCCACAGCCTGTCTCTGTCAGGGTGCCTCCTCTCTGCTGCAAGTTTGCAGGAAGGTAAGTTTGCACTTTCTAAGATGTGCTTAGTACGCAACAGCCGCCCAGCAGCAGGGTGATACACTTGGCTGAATGAGGAGTTTCGGGAGGGCCTGGGGCACACACACAGGCACTAGCCCATGAGCAAAGCCATATGCCGCAAGACTGTCATGCTACGCAATATGTGGCCCGTATGACCTGAGAAGAAAGAGGGCAGCAGGAAAGGAGAAACTATTCAAGAAATATTTTCTTGTCTGAATTTGCTGATTTGCTAAAATCAAGAGTGTTTGATGGGGTGATGATGGCTTCCAACCAGGAACCAGGATTTGTAGCAGGAACTGGGGACCACAAAGCCTCCCAGGACCCCAGGAGAGGTGATATTAGCCAGACGTAGGCATGAAATGTTTGCGTATCTGGGGCAGACAGATTGCATGTCCTGCCATTAGTAGACGTATTGTCTTGGCCAGAAGAGAGAAATGAGGCAAGAACTTTCTTTCTCTACCGTTTTATCTGCCCTGTGCAGGATTGCCAGATTATGCAGAAATACCAAGCAGCAGACAGTGAAATGTTTGCATTGCATTTGCATTGTTTACAGAGAAGAGTAAAACATGCTCATTTTGATTGAATGTATTTATAACCACAAGGGACAAAATGATCATGCATGGAAGGTAGGAGTAACAACTGAGTAATTTTCCAGTGCTGGTTCACAGCACAGTTACCATGGCCTGAGCTGGCCCTCACAAGCAGCAGGAGAACTAGGAGCTAACTCTGGCAAGCTCTGGCTTGTCCGCACCCACATTTGCTCACTGCCTTCAGGGAATAGGGCGCAGGCCCAGCAGTCCTGTTGGTATATCACACCGAAGAGTATGGGGACAGATTCATTAACGCAGCTTTGGTGAGGGCAAAGCTGTGCATACAGGTGAGGCTGCCAGGGATGGATTGTTTTGGCTGGAGGAGACCTCAGGTGTCTTGCTAAACGCTGCCACTCCTCTCCCCGCAGCCTTGTGGTCTCCAGCTATTTTTAGCCCAGCGGTGTTTCTGTACCAATGCTGGTGGAGTCCTCCAGCACTCATGGCTGTTTGACCAGGAAAAAAAATTCTGTCTCAGTAACTTCACTGTTCCTGCACCACAAAAGACTGTTTTCCTTGATTCTGTAAGCCATAACCAGGGGCAGGGGAACTGAAATCTGTGAGCAAGGAGTTTTGTTCTTCTGTTGGGTCTTGGAGTCAGACAAATTTGCAAAGAAGTTTGCAGGTGGCTTACAGTTGTGCATTTGCAATGTAAATCAATACAGGCGCTATTTGCTTTGCAGTGCAGAGGCTGAAACACCTGGGGCTGTGAAGCTGCAATACCCCAGGTGCTGCAGAGGTCTGCCTCTCTACCTTCACCTCAACCAGGGTGGTAACACCGACAGCAAGTTTTCACCTCTTGAATCATGGTGATATGCACCAGATTGTTCTCAGCAAAACCTCACTGCTCCAAGCCACCCGTACCCACACAACAGCTTGGCTTCCACCTGTCCATTACCTCCCTGCCCAGCACATCTGTGGGAAGAGCATTAGGCAGCTGTCCCTTAACACTGCAGGTGGGATGGGGAGGTACAAAAGCATTTGCAGAACGCTGCCACAGTGATGCATGGGGAGATGTCCCTCTCCATGGAGGGATGGTGGCACATGAGCCTCATACCCCAGCACTGCGGCCAGCCTCACTGGGCACAGTAGGGCTTGGCAGGCTTCACTGGGAGCACAGGGATCTGATCTCGGCGTCTGGGACCTCTGGGCAATTTAATTTTTTTCTTCTTACTACATCTGTTATCCCATCATACCTACCTAATGCATGATGGAGAAGGAGACTGCATTCAGGTGGGCAGAAAGTATCTCAAAATATCCAACCACCAAATGTGGGAGAGAGAATGGACACATTAATCTCCTAATTGATTCAACTGATTGATTGTATTTTGTGTTTCACTGGAATCCACGTACTGTTCTGGGTCTCAGTTGGGAAATGGGGTAAAACCCCGTCAAGCTTTAATGACGTGGAAGAACTTTACAAGGTGGCTCTCTGAGACTGGAATAGTTAAAAGAAGTTAGACTCCAAATTTAACAGGGCTCAGAATAGCAAACTATTCAGAGGTGGGTACCTTTGTGCAGGGAAGCAGCTTCATTTCAGTCAAATATAGTGAAGAAACAATGAAGTATGTTTCCTGTCACATTATAAATATTCTATAGCTTTTAATAAAGACAAAAAGAGGAGGAGTAGGTGAATATTTTAGAAGCTATTGTTCATGTATCATAGTTTCAAATGGTATCTAGAGTAACTTGGGACTAGTTCTGAGGAGTAACATCCATAACACAATGGACGGGCTATGTCTCCTGCTTCTCCTTGCAACATAGACAGCAGAGGGAATATTTGGAGGCCTCACATGCTACAATGGGCTCAGCCGTCCCAAGCTTCAGTGCCTTTCTGAGTAACAGAGTTAATGTTCTTTCAACCTCAGCAGAGCAAGGACCGGAGGGACTTTGGATTAAAATCACGAGGCAGGCAAAAGATGGGAGGAGATGCCTTGCGTAAGCTTCCTTGGCAGGTCAGTGCTGGAGCCAACAAGTAAATCCTGACCTTCTGATTCCCAGGCTACGGTCCTTACTGAGCAGGTGAGTGCCCTATGTTGCAGCACAACATGCCACTACAGCCCCAGGGCTTTGCCGGCTGCCTGCACAGGAGCAGAGGAACATCACTCATATCTTACAATCCTCATCAACCCAGAACAGATCATTTCAACTCATGGAAACCGGTGACAGCATTAATATTCAAAGATCTACCAGGAGAATGTGCTCTTGTGCTGTTAAGAGAGAGCTTTCACCTTACTGGGGCACTCCAGCAGAGTTTTGTTATATCCTAGATTTTGAAGCAGGCATGTGCTAATACCAGTCCTGCTAAATCAGGTGTGGAAACAGGAGGAGGTCACTGCCACAGCCCCTTTGCAAGTCAAGCTAGAGACCAGAGAGGATTGCTTTCTTGAGGAAAAGAAATCATTTGTTCTTCGTCTATACCACTAATGACATTTTTGATTTATTCTTACCTTCTTCTGAGTGTAGACAGCCTTCTGAAACCAACCAAGCAGACAGCTCTTCTTGTGATTGTCGCTGGCACAGGCTTCACCGTGTCTGCAAAACACATCATTGTAAACTCATTTCCTCCCCTGCCTCATTTGTGGCAGGAGGCTGGGATTGCTGCTAAGGACTAACGCAGGGGCCTCTGAGGATGCTGCCTATCCAGCACAGCTAGAGGCTTTTCTTCAAATACCCAGGAATCCATTTTTCAAGACCAGCAGTGTATGGGACATTACCCCAAATGAGAATTTCTGCAAGGTACAGTGCCTTGTGCATTGGAGGACCTCCAGGTTGAGCTGGAATAAAATCTCTCCCCAGCTGAAAAACACGAGCACTTGGATGTGCTCAGCCACAGTGGAAGTCACTGTGACTGCCCAGGGAGGAAGAGGAATGACTTTGTGGGGTTCCTGCCTGTCCCTCTGCCCAGACACACCATTCAGCTCACAGAGACTGCAGCAAATTCATCCTCACTTTTAGAAGGCTTCTATATCTGGAGGGAAGAGGCTGAACAAAACCTGCCTGCAAATGCCACATGCCAGCTGGAGGAAGGGGTAAGGCGGGCAGGGATGAGCAGTCCCATAAGGTTGAATTGCCCTGAACCAGCAGCACTGGGTTGCAGGTGCTGGGCTGCCTCCATCATCCCTTTGTCCACACTGCAGGCGTGATTGCTCCTCCCATGGCGTCGTGCTCACTGCTACAGTGTGATCCCTACCCCTAGCAGTGCCCCTGTCCTTTTCCTGCTGCACGGAGGCAACAGCCTCTGTATGGCCGAGCAACACCGGTTTCCACCACAGCCCACCCTGTGCAGGCAGGAGCCAGAGGTATATCTTTCCCTGAAATCCCTTTGCAACATGGCATCCATGCAGTCTACGGCGTGCCTGCTCATGCCACATGACTGTGTATCAGCAGACGCCACCACTGTATATCATACATGCTGTGCAGTGTATATGGGGTTATCACTGAGCGTTAAGCAGGGTGATCGCATGGACGGGATATTTCCTGACACTCTGTGGGCAGGTGCCTTTTTATTAAGAGCTGAACTTTGTACACTTGGCTCTATATTTCCTCACTTCATTCTGGAGCTAGGCATGAAGGAAAGACACATTTAGGATACTGACATAAAACTAGAAGCTTTCTGTTCAGACAAGGGCACTGACAGCTCAGTCAGAAAGGGAGAGAACAAGAAGAAACAACCTTGCCCAGAAAGATTTTGCTCCCCCTTGCTATGCTTGTGTGGTCCCACTGCGCCCATAACGGCCCCTCAATCAACAGCTGCTTCTCCTTTAAAATAAGTCCAGAATCACCCTGGCAGGACACTTCCCCACCACGAGATCAACAGACTGTCCTCCAGATGGGCAAAAAAAGGGAGAATCTCAGTCCTAAAGTTCATATGGTCCTAGACATCTTTTGATTGGAAAGCACTGATTGGTGAAAAGAAAAAAAATTGGGTCCACTGGGAAGCAAAGGCCTATTAAAAACCCACCTATTAAATTCATTATTTCTCTCCACGCACATAAACCAGGACACCAGAAGCAAAAGTCTGTGACATTTATGTCAGACAAAATGCAGAGGAGTCTATTTTCCTCTGTACCCCACACTACCCAGCCCGAAAAAGAGAGAGAGATTACTTTTCAGCTTATTCAATAATGCAAAACCTGAGGAAGGGGCCAGTTGCACAGAATCCAGAAAAAGAGAGATTGCAGAGTTGAATTTGCTGATAATACACTACTTGCAAAACAAGCTTCTGCTATTCCCCTCTTGACACAGCGTCTGTTGCCTACCAGGGCAATCATATCCAAGTGTAATTGTCTAACAATTGTTCCGCACTGAGAAAATAGTTCTGATTACAGACATTAACACGTTTAGGCATTAAGCTTCCTCACTGTAATTACCCTTGAGCTTAGTCTCACAAATGAATTAATGTGCTGATCGCTTGGACTAATAGAACCAGCAAAAGGGTGATGAATTGCTTCCAAATCAGACAAAATCAAGCGTGACATCATTTAATTAATTTCAGGGCTTGGGGGGAGGGGAAAGGGGGTCAGCATGATGCTGAAAAGAAATGTATTTCTCCCTTAGCAGTAGGAAACATGCAGATAGGGGAGGATGGGGCTGGGGAAAGGGAAGATGTGCACCAGGTGAGAAGGGGGTTGCTGGAGATAGGGCTGTATAATTTCTGTGTATGAGCATGCAGCCCCGGGATGGCTGCAGCTGCATGACCGATTCGATACAGCTGACATAGGTGCAATGGATGGCTTTTTCCAGGTATGAAGAGATCCACTGCTTACCTTGCCCTGATTTCCAGTCATTCTCCCTGAGCCGGGGTCCATATGTAGCCCCTGCTCCTCCCCCAAGCAGAAAGACCACTCCTGGCCTTCCCCAGGGTCACAGTTTCTCCATGGGGACCTAAGTGCCCCAGGGCCAAGTTGCAAAAACCCTCTCCTTTGCCACGTTTCCCAGCAGGGGATCGTTTGCCAGGCTGTCAGCACAAGGCTGCAGTCAGCCAAGAGCTGGGCTGGCCATTGCTATCGCAAGCAGATATAGTTGCCCTCCTTGACTTCATCTCCTCTGTGAAGGGCTTCCCCATCATTTGTTTTTTAGAAAGGAATGAAAAGGGTCGATGGAAAGGACATGGCAGGGCTCTGGACTGCTGCTGCTAAGTGCAGACACTCTCAAATTAAAGTTTCCCCTCAGCTGGCTGCCTACATGTAAAATAAAATGGCATCGTCCAAGGAACTTGCAGCTGACAGGGTTACGGGCGGAGCTTTCTCCTTGCAGCCCAGCAGACGATGCATCACCAATTTCAGAATTTGCATTACACAGATACCCTACACAAAGGGCCACCAAGAGACATGATCTTATAAATCAAAGGTCTCCATTACAGTTTATATCTAGAACTGGCTTCTGCGATTTGAAAGCAGACAAGCTTTTTACATACACATATGGATATATACAATCTACAAAGACACACAGTCCTGGCCTCACGCCAGTTTAAACATATGTTAGCAGCACACACACAGAGACATATGTATGTACACAGACCCATATTTGCTGCCTGTAGATAAACAGGCACTCATGTCTCCTAAGTGTACATACCTGTATAAGCACATATAACATAAAATGCACATGCATGGATGCACACAAAGAACATTATAACAATGCACAACTAAAATGTATAACCATATGCCTGATCTCATTTAAATGACAAGGAGTTTTGTCACTACTGATTTCAGCAGGAGCTACATAGGGCCCACAATATTTTGCTGCATGTTTTGATCTGTATTTTATCTTGCTGAATATTGGAACAGTGTAGGGAAGGAGGTGATGAGACCTGTGAAAGCTAAATTTGAAGATACAAAGCTTTTCATTCTCAGAAGTCTGGGGAGTCCATGTGCTTTATTGCAGAGCCTGGCTGCCCCTTTGATAGCTAGCAAAGGCAGAGGAAACAGGAACCCAATTCCCGTCTGTTGCTAAGAACAGTAAGTCTGGAGTCTCCCTGCAACAAGACTGTTTCTTGGGCTTTGCAACCACAGATCCAGCAGCCCAATATCAATACCCTTTGGCAGCATTCGTCATTGTCTTGGATATTTTAATTCATCCAGTCGCCCTAGGGACAGTGCAGCTTATGACTCCATTTATTTGATGCAGCCTTACAATAAATCTGGTTAGTGGAGCAGAGAGTGCGTGTGACAGTCCTTGTGATATAAAGTAGATCCCTTATTTCCAGAACCTGGTCTTGCAAGGCATCAGGCATCTTCTGAGATGCCAATAGCTCTATTTGCTCTGTTCTATAAATGACAACCAGCAAACAACAGCAAAAAGCACCAGCAGCCAGGCACTAACTTTCACACATGCAACAAGTTTGAAGGTCCTGAATTTCCTTTCCTAGTGGTGATACAGCCATATCACTGCAGTCTACCCACTGACACCTTCACGGGCAGTCAGAGAAGCGGGTCCTGGAGAAGACTCAACTGTCCCTGCATTGTCCATCCAGCTTATTACAGAGGTGCCAGTTCTGCCTGGACTGCTTGGGCTGTGCTGAGCTGCGAGTCTTACTGCTCTGCTTTATTCCTAGGTAAGAGTAGTTCAGCACACTTGTCTTTCTTCCATGCTACTGAACACAGAGTGCACATGCTAGGGACTAGTTTCTTTTAAAAACAAAACCAAACAAACACTTGATCCAAATGGTGCCAGATATTCAAATAATTGGCACTGACACCTTTTGGAAATCTGGCTGTGCATTGCCGGACGTCCAGCTCTACACTTGATGGGTAAGCCAGCTTTAGGGTTGCAGAGAGATATACGGGGAAGCAAAGTGGTCTGGTGGTTGAGAACTGATTTTTAAGGGTAACTAAACTTGCAGCACAACCCTCCTGTCAGCTACATCCTGAAAGTGGGGTGGGATGAACTTAGAACTCGTTCACAGGGGAATTTATGCACCTGAGCACCATAGGGGATCTGGGGCTTTTTGTGTACTTCAGTTCTCCAGGTGTAAAGAAGTAGGAATAAAATAATTTCCTCATCTCCGAGGGATGCTTTGTGTGGAAAGGTTTATGAAATGCTCACAAACTGCTACCAGAGTGGGGCATGCTCTTCTGAGCATGTTGCAGGGACTTCCTGGCAGCATGACAATGTCATGGTACTCTGTAAGTGCAAGAGAGGGATTTGCTTTTACAGTATGACATTTGTCAAACAATTAAGGTGAAGAGCAATGTGCTATAATCACTTTTAGTACTAAACACACACAGTAAATATAAATGTTTAAAAGGCATGTGTTTGGTGTTGGGTTCTTTTTCATGAGTATAGGATGTGTTGCTGTACACATTATTGTAAGAATCCTTACTGCTACCAATCATAAGCTCCAATTCAAACCGTGTAAATATTACCAGGGACTTTCTTCTTCTCCCATTATGTATTAACTGCACCTAAAAGATCCAGAAATGAAAGGATCTGAGCTTTCTTAACTTAACAGTTGTTTGATTTGCTATGTATACTTATTTCACTTTTGTCATAATTTAGCACAGTCTGAGAGATTAAAACAGATAAATAAAAATGCATTATGCACTTATTGCCCAGTGTCTTATAAATCTACATTAAACTCATGAACTACAGGGAGAGACAGGAAATCATATTACACTTCACATATTTTTTTCTATTTCCACAGGACTCCTTTAATCACTTGCTAGCCTGTATGTAAGGTTTTGGAGGCACCCTCCTCTGGCCTCTACTGTCATATTCCAGCCCACAAATACTGAACAGGAGGCATCTCAGAAGATGCCATGGGAGCAAGACCAGCCAGTCCCTTGCTGCAGGGGCACTCCCTTCCCATATCCAGAGGATGTTACTTTATTAATGTTCTTTGTTTAACTCACCCCAAAGCCCACAAGATTGCAAGTGTGATGTTTCCTGCACTTCCGTGTTTCAGGAATATAAAGCCAAAACAGGCAGGGACTTTTGAGGCCCCAAACCAAAACACACCCTAGTTTCCTAGCAAAACTAGCTCCCCAAGACAAAACCTATTGGATACAGCACCACAGGGTTTGGCACCACCACCAAATGCAATAGCTGTGGTGGGTGAGGTGCTGGACCTACCATGAAAGAAATATGTGGCTTGGACCTAGTATTTGGGTCAAATCATATGAGAGGGTGGTAATCTGGATTGCTAGTTAATCTGGACCTGGAGTCATGCCCCAGTCCAGCTTTAGACCCAGGGATTATGTGCAAGCCCTGCTTAAATCTGGGAGGAATTGCCCCCAGAACAGTAGAAAGCACTTGTGGCTGGAGTGATGTTGAATGCAAGGTCCTATCCTTGCAAACATTACACACAACATTTGCATTTTTGTGTGCAGTATGTTAATATTCATGTATTTGTATGCTGCTAGCCTTGGGAGCAAGCAAATGTCCTCTAACTGCAACTTCAGCCTGGTCAAGGTAACTGACCTTTTTCATTAAGTGCTTCCAAATTTCCAATCTAAACATGAATGTGAAAAATCTGTGCTAATTACAGGCCTGTCAGGAGGCCAAAAGTGCAGCAGGGAGATAAGGGGGTTTCTGAGCGTTATTTAAAGGCACAGCACCAACATCAACAGGGTTTTTGACTTGCACTAACACAGTGTCCTGGTCTCTGTTATTCAGGTAGGGTTACTTAAAAACAGAGCCAAAAATCTGGGAGGACTTGAGATAGTGGGATGTGCCATTGAGTCAGATGGCCACGGTGAAGCTCCTTGGCTGTGCTCGGTAGCGGAGGAGCCACCCTCTCTCCGTGGCTCCCTCTGATTTTTGTCCCAGTCCATTCTGCTTGCTGAACATTTGGTATCCTCGTGTACGGTATAATAACATTCCAAACTACATGTGCACAACACTTGCAAATAGTGCTTAAAACGTAATGGCTTATTAATATAACACATATAATCTGAGAAGTGATACGAGCTCTTTCCCTTTTATACCCTTTTTAATAAAGCACATTTTGAAACTCACTGACCTTTTTTCTTTCCTTTTTTTTTTTTTTTTTAAGTTCCCTGGCATTATGTAGAAAAACCCCATCACTGTGAAGTGGAATATAATACAGTTTATTACCACTAACAAGGGAATGGCCCATAACTCTAAAGAGACAAAGCCTCAAGTGAGCTATGAAGGTCATTTTCTTGCATCCAGAAAGAAAATGTAATACTGACTGTGTCATGCTTCCCATTTCAGAGACAATGTGGGCTGCTTTCAGTTTTATTGTAATAAATAGTAAAAATGAAGGATTTTTCTTTCAGATGGAATTTCAGACAGTCAGTCCTCCCCACTTTGGCGGGAATGAAGGTGAATATCTGTCTGGATTTTTCCAGTGCTATTTATACTCCTCTGGATTTGATGGTTGGTTTGTTCATGAATCTTCAGCAGACACAAAACCCCAACTGCATACCTAGCCACTGCTTCTCCCTGCTGGGAATACTCAAAAATCTCACTTGGTAGAGGCTCAAACAGGAAACTCACAGATCTGATCATTACCAGGGTTATCTCCAGAGCTCTCCAATAGTATATTGTTTTAGTTTTTGGAAATCAGCCTTTCCTGTGATCTCCCATCCCTGCTTCATGCAGCCATGAACCTTAGAGCAATATTAAAAGATTATAATGCTGTGCTAAAGCCAATGTGACATCAACAAGTCACCGGAGGGACCAGGGTGTAGATCATACACTGGACAAATGTACAAGGCTAAAGAAGACAGTTTAAGCCTTAGGTCATGAATGAAAATAAACATCCATCTCCTTTTCCAGCTATTACTATAACAGGCAGGCCAGGGCCCTGCTGTAGCAAGCACTGGGAAACAGCACTGATGCTGCTTTTCAAAAAGGTAGCTTTTCTTTTTATTCCTGGAACAAACACACGTGCACCGCTGCAGCTCTTGGCTCACAGATAACGGGGGTGGAACTGGGATGAGAGATGTTCCTCCATATCTCCAGTTCCCTGGTCCCCTTTCTACAGCCCCCAGACAGCCTAGGGGAGGGGAGATGGATTGTGCCTTCCTCAGTCCTGAGAGTCTGTTATTTTGGCCTGGCTAAATGGCTCAGGTTTTGTGCTCTACAGCTGTAGTAATTTGCAATGTTTTCCTTGAGTTTCAAAAGGAATATCTTCCTTGGATGAGATGATGCAAGAAAGTAAAACCTAATGTTTTCCCTGACATCACCATCTTCCCTTCCAGTTGCAAATGGTGTCATATAAAATGGTGTCAGAAAGTGTAGTGGCCTTATCTACTACTCTCTCATCATCTAGCTACTCTCTGTTTTCAACATGATGACAAGGAAACACTGTTGATTAAGAAGCTACTGGCCTCCTTATTTAGGGTGGGAAGAGAAGAGGCACATCAAATTACTGGTGGCCATGTTAGGCTTGAAAGAGAAAAGCACACAGCAAACAAAAAACTGAAACACATGCTGGACCCAAAAGGGAGATCAAGCTGACTGTGAGCAAGCAAGCTAGCAGTAAGCTCTGCCTGCGCACACAAGAGAGCCTGCAGGGAATCAGAACTGAACATACCATGTATTCACAGCTAGAAAACTCTCCTAGGCTCTGATCTTGCTGTTAATGCATCGGGAAATAAGTACTCTTTTGCGGTACTGTAGCTGGTAAATTGTCTTAACCCCACTTAAGTCAACAGAAGGATTCTGATGCAGATGGGTAAAGGATTTGACCCTATCTGTTTGCTTTGGATATTACGCAAATATCTGAACATCAGTTTCTTATCACTAACTAGTTTATCACTAACTGATGAACATTTAGCAGCTTTGCCAAACACTGCAATTTGTCTTCCCTACTTGAAGTGTCAAATGTCACCTTAGCACTGCATAAACAACAAAACCCAGGGATCATCCTCAAGACTGGTATTTAACAATGCAAAGGAAATGCTTTTGTGATTTTGTGAGCCCCAGTCCTGAATTTTGATGCCATTCTTCAAGACAAGCTTGGCACGTCCTCCCATACACCACTCCATTCAACAAGTTGTACAAAAATATCAGGTTTTATCCCTAAGGGAGACGGAAGAGATGAATCACACTGTCTAGTCCAAGCCAAGAAAGCCATTTTGGAAGAACCAGCCCTTGTATCACAGTAATCAAACCAAAACTGCAAGACACAGAGGCTTGTGCTAGGGCTGACATCACCACTAGCTTCATTAGCATAAACAGACCTGAGAAACTAGAACAGACACTGTGGTGGATCAGCATTTCTGTGCCTTCCCAGAAGACCTGATCCAGTGAATCTAGGTTTGAGCTAATTCTTGTGCAAGGGCTGGCAAGAGGCAAGACAGAGCTCCAGCCTCCAAAGAACCCCCCCAGCCTGTCCCAGCTTGCCAGCCCAGAGCCACACAACAGTGTCACTTGGCTGAGTGCATCTGAGGAGAATAATGCTGCCAGCAGTGCTAATTATCCAGAAGCTTGGACAAAACCTAGTCCCACTGATGGCAGCGGCAGTACTCAAGAAATGCAAGCAGTAGAAAGCTCTGCCAAATCCAAAGCTTTGGCTATTCTTTCCCCATTTGGCCACATCCCTCACCCATGCCGTGCCGAGCCCAGGCTGGCCTGAAGAGTGGCAGGAGGAAATGCTAGAGAAACTGCTTTCGTTTTGTAAGTAACAAGCAACACTGTCACTGAAGTAAAAAATGACGATTACATTCCTGGTATATTAGACCCTCTCTCCTTTCAAAAAATCACTACATCTTCCCAGGCACTCTCCATGTTTCACTGCTGTATGCCAATCCAGGCTGGAATCTAATTTTGCAGCAATTTAATATTGAAAAAGAAAATGCATTTTTTCCTTTAAAATGTTGCTAATTCTGGGTCCTAATCTGTCACCACCCTGAGACAGACACAGAAAATATTTCCAGTACAAATTAACAACACTAACTTTATTGATTTGGCAAAGGTATGTATTTCATAGGCTTACTTTTATATGCTGATATATAGTCATTATTAATACTTATTCTATACTCACACGTCTATCTGCTTGAAGTATTGATCCGGTACTGACAATCTATTCTCTTTCTCTCAGTTCTCTTTCTTCCTTAGTCAGGAACGGAAGTGATGGCCTTTGGGGATAACAGGAACGTTTCAGCTACAAATTTGAAGGAAAAAGGCAACAGTTATTATCCCTGCTTCACACATAGCTAGCCCTATCAATGCTTTCTGGCTGGCTGGTTCATCCCCTTGGTGTTTTTCATTTTAATTCCTTTAAGTTACTGCTAAGCAACCCTGCAAATCATCTGATACCAAATTCCTCCCTTTCCTCCTAGGGAAGTCATCAGGAGTTTCAGTGGTACACTTCTCAAAGGAGAGCAGAATCAGAACTATCACGCTAAGCACTGAAACCAATGCTCCCCGGTTCACGATAGGTTGTTGGCACATTCCCTTAGTGCAAAAGAAGAAGCCAAACAAATCCAAAGTATCTGTATTTGCATTTGCATTTCTGTACACCTATCCTGTTTGCAGAGTAAAGAGCAATTAAACTTTGTCATCACCCTTGTCGACTGACTGCCCTCTGATTTCCACAGATTAAATGTAAGCTGCGCTTATTGAAGGCATTGGGAAATCCATCTTCCTTTGCTGGCCCTGCGTTGGCCCAGTTTCTGGCACCAATCTGGCCAGGGTACAAAGCCAGTTCCAGACTGCCTGCCACGGGGCACCAGAGCAGAAGCCTGAGATCCTGTACCAGGCTCCAAAGGTGGGAGGATACAGCAACCTCAGGTCTGTGTGGCACAGGACAAGGTGACCACGCAGAGCAAGCCAGAGCATCAGTAATACCACACTTCCCAGAAGACTTTGCCTAAGACCTCCACAGCTATCTAATATTCATTTTATGCACAACTGTAATTTCTTTTTAATCGTATCTCTTTGGAAGTTTTACAGCCACGTGGGATTCTGCACCGAAATATAGATTTTACTGTGTCATCAAGGGAAATGTCTCATATCCAAACCATGAAAGAGATCTAGTGTTTAACATCAAGGAAGGAAAGTAAACACCAACACATTCAGAAAATCCCCATACAGATGCAGACAGCATGCAAATGCGATTGGGAGCAGGTACAGCAAGAGGAGACACGGACAGAGGAGAGACATGGACATGGGGAGACTGAAAGGTGGTGTCTGAAGGGTGTTCACTACTGGTGGGACTTACCGCCCAAGACAAAGCAGTGCTGAGCGCCATGATCTCCTCTGCTTGTCATTGCACACCACTGCTCTCCTTGAGGAATCCCAGAAGGTGCTCAGGGGCTCTGGGCAGCTTTTCTGTCCTACTTGCAGTACCTGGAAGGTTATATTTGGCAGTTGAGGGTTTGGGTTTTTTTCTTCTTTCTCCCTAGGTCTTAAGAAATCATCTGTGAGATGCAGGGCAGCTATTATTTAAATATGTAACAGCACCCCATTTTGGTGTTAGCTATCTCAGAGTGGTGCCCCAATGCTGTAAATCCAGCTTTATTTACCTACACATGACATTTCCCTGACTACTACCATTCTGAACCACCCAAATCCGTCAATGTAATGGAGATATATGGACAGTAAAAACATGCACTGGAAAACTACTGGCAGGTTGTACAAAACGATCAGATTTAATCAGGTGATAAATTATTCACTCCAAATGAGAGTCAAACATACTATTTGAGTCTATTTATGGATGTCCGATTAGTGCAAGTAATTTTCCATCGCTTTATTATGTTTGCTAATACATTATGAAAACCATGTTGTGATAATGCTCTTATTTAAGTCATTTTGTTGTATGAGCATATACCAGAAAGCTCATTCTACCCAAGGCCAGGGACATGTTCCAGTGGGCATCAGTTAGTTACACACCACTATGCTATTTCCAAGGGCTTCTGCAAAGAGCGAAGTTGCCAGCAGAGTGGGGATTTCATTTAAGGAAAGCCATTATACTACCAGGCTCTCTA
This sequence comes from Ibycter americanus, assembly GCA_035590275.1. Lineage (NCBI taxonomy): Eukaryota > Metazoa > Chordata > Aves > Falconiformes > Falconidae > Ibycter > Ibycter americanus. Next base: position 10,605,133 of record JAVJGI010000064.1, read on the forward strand.
AGTGGCACTACACTATTTTCAGACACATCAGCCATTGCAACAAAGTGCAGGAAGAGGGCTGGGCTGGCTGCTCCCCAGACCTTGATGGATGTCTCTGGTGGCTGGATGGGGGATGCAGCAGTAAATTGCATCACATTGTTGAGTATTTATGCAGCAGCACAAGGATGCAAGATGTAATACCAGCGCCTAATGCAGCAGCTTGCCAAATCAAGCCCTTGAGACTACGGACAAACCACAAAGAAGAGCACTATAGACTGTCACGTCCAACCTCCCATATGACAGCGGCCTGAGCATTTCATCCTGTTAGCCTGTACTGAGGTAATCTTCAAACAACTGCACATAGATATAAAAAAATAGCAATCACAGGCAGCATGATGGAGAAGATCCTTGACTCCATAACCCTTTAATGCTCCAGGCCCACCGTTTGTCCAGAAGCAAGGCTTGTACCCCAGAAGGCCCCAAATAATTTTTTCTGGCTTTGGTGTGGGTTCAAAGGAATGCAGCGGCACGGCACGTCTGCAAAGCCCCAGGTGATCTGCCCTGGGAAGTGATGCATTTTCGCAAAAGACCAGGCAGGAAAGAAGCTGGAACTGAAAAACAGCTGGATGGCACAGGTCTGCCTCCAAGCCCACCCCAGTGCATGACTTTGGAGTATTGAGTGGGGCACTCTCAATATTAATCTCAATAAACCATGTCTAAAGGCCAACTACAGCAGAGTTCCCTGACACCACCCTAACTCCTCCCTGCCCTCCTGGCTTCTTCCCCACGGCACAGAGCTCCTAGCTCCAGTCCCTGTGTACCACTACCCTCTTATTTATGCAAGGTGTAGGTCTCCCTTTCCCGCAGCCCATGGAAAGTACTGTCTGCTGAAATTTCAAGAACTGCACTTGGAAGCAGCAGGTAATTATAAATGACAGCAAATGGAGTAAGCAGAAGATGAGGAGCCAGAGTTCAGCCTGCTCCTAGGTCAGTCTCATGGCAGTTACTTCCTTGCCATAGGGCAGGGTGAAATTCTACTAAACAGGCAATGCAGACTTTATCCATTTTTCATCTTTCTTCCCGGAAAGCCAAGCAGGTGAATCCGCCCAAGTTTTAACCTTGCAGTGGCACTGTGGTACTGAAAATCCCCATGCAAGACTGGGCCAGGACTCAAGCATAGAAAGGCAGTGAGGTCTCCATCCCAGGGCCAGCTGGAGGCAGTGTCATGGCAGGGACTTGAACACTGTTAAGTTCCTAGTCAGTTTTTGGCATTGTATAATTTTCAAGTTTTCCCCTTCTCTCTGTATCCTTTGGCTTTTGCGAGTGTGCTAAAGCAGACAGATCCAGCTGTGCCACAAACAAGGATGGGGCTGCACAGCTTCCCCGTTACCCACAGGGCAGATGTGGTTGGAGCTTCAGATAGACACAGCTCCTCTTTCCCAGCTGCATCACTGCTACAGGGCTGTGCTTGGGTTTTAGTAATTGTGAAAGGTGCCAGACTGATAGATACCCTTTTCAAACCCTCAGGGAAACCCATGCTTGCACACACCCTTCATCTACCAGGAACCAGCTTGCAAAAGGTGAGAGGTAGCTCAGCTCCCATGTGAGGAATGAAAGCAAAAGTACATGTACAGCCCTACAGCTACTGGAGGGGGAGCTTCACACTCACCAGAACATTGCTTCCAACAACTGCTTCCAGCTGGGAAAAGCCCAGGATCCCTAGAAATGTGATCTCCCAGCTGCCATGCTGCCCTCTCAGCCACAGGTCAGGTCCAAGTCCCTCCCTCAACATCATGCAAATGCCATTAAAGGAAGAAGGAGGCAGTGGGAGTGAGGAGGCAGGGGGGAACCTTTTGTTAAGACTGCGGAAATTTTCAGTAAAATGAAAACAAATTGCTCTAAGTAAACCATTTGTCACAGTCTGATTACTCTGCTGCCACTCTGGGAACACCAATTTGTCATGCTAGATCAGGATAACAGCAGGCTGACTGTACGAAATGGCACGCTGCCTTCTGGCTTTTTTGCTTGCAACCGGTGAGGGCAGCGGGGATCTCCTGCAGCTCCTTTCCAGTGTCCCATCCCTCCTGATGGCACAGGTCCCTGCAGCCACCGCCATGTTGCTGACAGCCCCCAACTTCCTAGCAAGTGCCTCCATCTCCTGGTACTGCAACTCCACCTGAGACCTGTTGAATACGCTGCTCTTACCTGTTTATCCCAGTGTGACTACCTAGACTACAAGGTGTCCACTGCAGCGATTTCTTCTTGCACTAGTGGTCAGCATAATACTGCCTTGAACTGAATTTTGGCATCTAAGTGTCCTGGCGATACACCTATTGATCATCATTTCTCTTACTTTAAAAGCCCATATCTCCTGTTTGCTACTCCCTCAGGAACACTGCAGCTGAGTCTACAGCGCTTGCTGGTCAAGTCTTGATCCATGTTTCCCTCTCCTTCGTGATATCTGAAGAATTCCAATGGTCTGTAGGTGGAGCAACTGAAATAGAACAAACACATAGAGCGAAAACAAAAAGTTGCTGCAAGATTCACAATTAAAGAGATGCTTAGAGAAGGAGGATTAATGCAAGGCAACAAGAAACAAAGATTAGCCAAAATGAATAAAGCATGGGGGAAAAAAGCAGAAAAAATCCCAAGTCCAAGAATTAATTTCCTTAGTTTCACTGTCCATAGGTAATCCACAATTATTGGAATCTCCCCTACTTGTTTCTTTCTGGAATTATGCAGCAGTTTATAATGCTGAAACAAAACAATTAACTCCAGTCGAAATAAAAATATATTTCAGCCAATAAAAAGAAAAAGACCTTCAAAATGTCATTTTGGGTAAACTGCTCCATTCAGTCCAACACAAAATCCTTCATCTCATTTTCAGATTATTGATCTTTTTTCTAAACCTCTTCTCCTTTTAAATTAGTAGGTGAATATTTAAATAAAGAAATGCCTTTTTGAAAGGAAAGAAAAACAACAAACAATTTTTATTTCCTGCAAATATTTTTATATTCCTGCAAACCGCAGGAATGAACTAGCTGAGAATTTCCTATTTCTTTAATATTAATAAATAAAAAGGGGAAAATCAGAGAGATTTTAAATTTCAGAACTTTTCCTTTCCCATTTTGGGGCTATAGGGCTTGCAGGGTCCCCACTGAACCAGTAAATGATGTCAGTTCTCTTCCGTTTTCTGATATAGTCACTATTTGTCGAGAGCTTTTCCCACTGCTACTCTGGGCAGTCTCTGGCCAGCAGCAGGCAGGACTGCTTGGACCTGCTACCCCACTAGCACCCTACTCACCCACAGCTGCTGCACAGTTCTGGTTCAATTCCTTCTTTAAAAGCTGCAAAAGCTGGGAGAAAGAGGTGAGGAGGGACACTATAGACACATCGCCTCCACAGAACAGCCGAAATCAAATCTTCTTTTCAAAGCATTAGAGTCCTCAGTAAACAAGCCATGGTGTAACAAAATAAAAAAGTATTTTAAGGGCACCGGAATATTTCATACCAGGAGAAGGCAGAATGTTCCCAAAATGCCTCTTCATTCTCACTCACAGCACCCAGACCCCCCAGGAATGGCACTGAGCCTGCAGCCACAGCAAGCTGCTTCACCATGTAGGTTCCCAGGATGCTGAGCCATCAGGTAGCATGAGATGAAGCATTTAATGCAAACTTGCTCAATGCGGAGACTGGCAATGCTGGTTACAGTGGAAAATGCCACTGCTGGCCATTCTAAGCATCTTTTCCCCTCTGCTCCTAAAAACTGTAATATACCTTCAATATTAACAATTTGTTTTATCTGAAAGGAAAGACCTTTAAAAATAGCCTTTCCCTAGGGAAAAACGAGAGCTGTTACCGCAACTAGCAACCTCTTGCTCAAAGAAATGCTCCCTATGCCAAGTGCAGTGTTGTTATTGATGCTTGTACAGCACTGCATCTCACCTTCATCCTCTCAATCTGTGTGGAAACAGGTTGATTAGTGACGAAGTGACCAATGCTACTGAAGAAGTAAGCTGAGTGCTGGGCTGGTTGCTGTCACCTATCCTAGTGAAGGTAAAGCCACGTTGTGCACACCAAGATCACACCTCTAAGACACAAACAGAACTAGAGGTTTCAGTCTTAGTTTCCCTCTTGTTCTTTGGCATGGTTGACCACAACAACGGCACCTCAGATTGGGTATCTCAAGATACCAAAACTCGTCATAGGGCTGCCATGCAGATGCTGTATGAGCTGTGGAGGTCCAGTGGGAGATAAGACTGTTGGGGCAGTATCAAACCATGACTAGGGCTTAGGGCAGAGCAGCATGCTGCAGCACGTGGCATCTCCAGCTCAACAGGACCAGGAACATTATACTGTGCATTAAGCACAAGGTGGGAAGCGTGAGGCTGAACAGAGAGCAGAGATGAGGCAGCATTCCCTCAGAGACCCGGTGGTATTTGGGGCTTTCATGTCAGAACACACATGCACATATATACACATGAGATACAAAGCTAATTAGACATGCAACAGGATCCGCAGTAGCAGGGCTATAGCTGATAGTCTTACATGGGATGGGATTCCTGCTGCAAGATTTTTAATTCAAGGCAGGCAATATGGACATAGTACATTTATCTAAGAACTTCCAGGGGCTGCAAACATCACCATTATCTTTAGTAAGTATGGCAGCAAGATTTAAATTTTTAACTTGTCCTAGGAAAAATCTCACAGCAGCTCTACTGTGTAAGCTGTCCTCTCCACCAGGTGTGTGGGGATGGAAAAGGGACCAGGCAGAACCCAACCCGTTTTGCTACTTCAGAAGGACACTGAGGCACAATTCAAGATTTACGTATCCCCCATGTTTTAAAAGCATGATCGAGTCCACTGTCATTTATCCAGAGGCAAACATGACATCCTAAAGAACAATGCAAGAACAGCCTCAGCTACTCCTGAAAACTGAACTGAATAGTAGTTGTTGCTTTGTTTTATTGCTAAGTAAGTAGTATGGTCATCAGCACAGTGCAGGACAAAAAACTGATGAGGCAGCAAATACAGGCTGGGACTTGTCTTCCTGACAACTGAATACAGTGTTGTGAGGCTATGCCACACTACTCATGATCTAAGAATCCTATCACTACTACCCTTTGACATTACCATAAAGATGCCCATTTGCACATCATCTCACCTTGTGGCATTCCACGAGGGCTTCTCAGCTCAGCAGCTAAACACAGAACGGAGCTGCACAGTCCTTTGGGCTGCTGTTGTTCACTTAGGATGTCTTTCCTAGCCCCTTGAGCATTAAGCCTAGGTAAGTGATGGCTAAGCAAGTAACCAATCCCTCTCTGGTTTCACAGCTGAGCAAAGGCACTTTCTCCTCAACACCAGTACTCAGGAGCACCTGGGTTTTATTGCAAGAGCTGTGTTCTCCCATCCATGCTGACCGCAGGAATGAAGGTGAACTTGAAAAGCTGGGGAACAACCTTCTGTGCTATGTTATTTGTTTTATAGGGTGATTTCACTCCTTGTATATTTGAAAAACATTTAGCAGAGAAGGACAGATCTGTAGGTATGAGGTCCAGCTAAATATTGTATAGCAGTAATAATAATAATAATAATAATAATAAAGTATTGCATTACTTATTATGGCAATTGTATAAATTAAATGCACGGTGTTTTAATGCATGGGCAAACAACCTCAGAGACCACTTCTAAGGAGCCCACAAGAAGTAAGAAAGGAAAGAAAAAGCATATATGCTCTATAGCAGTCAACATACTTGCCATTTCCAAACGGGTCCATGCTGCATATTAGATACAATTTTCAGGGCTCAACAAAATGTAAACCTCTACAGATTTAAGCATTGATATTACTGACTGTAAGGTAATAACACCTACAAGAAGATCATAATTTCCTAAATCTTTATAGTTTTCTTAACATACTTTTTTAAAGCTTGAAGTAGCCACTTTTCAGTCACAGGGATGAACACGGGTGGTTACTGCAGCTGAGAGAAAAAGTTTTATGGGAAGGAAGCTAGCTGATTATCAACAGCCCTTTAAGTCCTAATAAAACCGCAAGACCTGGTTTTGTCATCCTGTCTCTGGGTCAGTTCCAGAAGACCACACATTCAAACCAACACAAGTGAAATGCTTGCAAAACCAAGAGAAAATCACAGCAGTGGGAGATCAAACTACAAAGGGGATTTCTTTTCCTCCACAGAGACCATTAGCTATACCATGTTAGTCGCCAGCCTAAGTCATCAATTCACCTTCATCGTATTAGTCAGAAGCATCTGTCAACAGCTGAGCACAGCTCTTGCAGTGAACATACTGCAAGGTAATGGAGAGAGAAGTGCTCATAACTCAAAAAGCAGGGTCAGTGTGTGCTTCTCTAGTTCAAAGAGGATAGAGACTTTTGTCTTTACTGTGGCCCTGCAAATTCCAATTGATCTGAAACCAACTTGCATTTTCTAAATGTTGCTGCTGAGTTTGAACTTCAGTGAAAAATCCATTTGCTAGAAATGAAAGTTGCCAATTAAAATCAGTCTGTTTATGTTGCTTTGGGGAGCTGAGGGGGAGAGAGAGAGAGACAGGAAAAGCCAAATAACTCATTAAGTGATCTACATTGTGCCGGTACAGTTAGCAATTATAATTATCCTAATAAGACTTTCCCGCTTATATAAGCCCTTCCATTCAGGGATCTCAAAACACTTTGCAACCATTAATGATGTTAGCTTCATAACATTCCTGACCTCATTTACAGGGGAGGGAATTGAGGAAAAGAGAGAAAACACCACCATTTTCTGTAACAGATAGCTTTCATTTTGTAACTGCCTGTAAAGTTTATACCTGAAACCAAATCACACTTAAAAATCAGGGTTATTTCTGAGCTCTTGAGCCAGCAGTAGTCCTTGACTCACAGTGTGAGTGCAAAAAAAAAAAAAAAAACAAACCACCCCAAAAAGGCTAGTGAGAATTGTGTGAGCAGGAAAGGCCTGTCTTGAAACCTTCTATGAAGAGCCTTTAGTCACTGAAATTTGTCACCCTGGAAATGTGGCAGACCAAGAAGAGAGCTTCTGCCTCGGGTCCTCATGCAAAATCATCCCTCCCTCTACTTCAAACAGTACTCACATGTGGGATAGGTGTTACCAACGTCCACTTCTCCAAATCCACAGCTCTTGGTTTTGGCTCCTTCTATGAAAGAAAAAAAAACCCAAACACCAAAACAAAAAAAAACACCCCCCCAAAAAAAAAAAAAAACCCAAAACCCAACCCAACCAAACAAACAAAAAACCCAAATCAAAACACCCCAAACAGAAACAACATGAAATCCTTGGAAAAGAAAAAACAAACTGGATGAAATAGTTGAACACATCGCATGTGTGCACCTAGGAGAAAGCAAGACTTGAGTAGCAGTCACCACTAATTTCTCAAGAACAAATTGTGTCAAACTAAAATAATTTCTTCCTGTGAGGGGGTGATAGATTTTGTAGGTAGAAGAACAGCAGCAGATGTCACATATCCTGACTTTAGACATTGTTTTTTATAGCAGTCTCACAGATGAATTAAGGAAGCATGGGGATTTCACATTGCAGGGAGAATGCAAAAGTGGTTGGAAAGCAGTACTTGGAAAGCAGTTACCTTTTAGCCTCAGAATAGTGGTGTGGACCTGTGTGTTCCATGGGGAGCTGTCCAGGGTCTTGGACTATTCAATACTTCCACTAATGATCTGGATGATAAAACAGAAAGCATGCTTATTAAGTCTGCAGATGATGCCAATCAAGGAAGAGCAACACATTCTTTGAGAACAGACTTGGAATTGAAAATTATTTAACAAATGAGAGCTCTAGCCCCAGCCACCAGAATGCTCTTTAACGGGACTGAGGGCTCATTTTGCCTGAGGTACAGGAAACAATTCTCCTGCTCTCTTCAGCAGAGAGAATGCCTTGGTGACGCACTACACTTGGGCTCTGCATTTCTAGAAAATCAGATACCATCTGGGAAGTGTTTAGACTGAAGCACTGAACAGGATCAGAGGTCCAGAAAACAAAATTTATGTGGAAAGGACTGCAAGAAACTGAACAGCTTACCCTAAAAGGGGAAAACCGAGACAGGACCCAATAACAGTCTTCAGCTATGGTAAAAATTTTGTTTTCTACTTCTATGATGGATGAAATAAGACCTTTAACATAAGGGTTGAGATGGACAAGACTCTTGCATCGGACTAACATGGTAACTATTAACCCAACAATCCATTCCCGACTGAGGTTCCTGGGGAAAGTCTGTTGCTCTCCATGGTCTAGACAGGGCACCTACTGAGATTAGCCGTTTTAAGTTAAACTTGGCCTTTAGAAACAATTCACTGTGTTATACCTGTAAGCCCATTAGGGCCTGATGTAGGGTTGGTGTTGGAGGAAAAAGGCCAGCAGGCTTCTGCAGTAGTTTGGAACCAGACAAAGTTCAAAAAGAAGGGAGAACTGCAGCTTCCATACGGGACCTGAAAGGAGAATCCAGGCAACAAAGCGCAGGGGGACGGAGGGTAGACTGTTTTATGCCAGAAATCCAAAATCCATAATGTGCCATATTTGCTAACTGTTCCTTTAGTTAAAAACAATTGCCAGGCATGTCACAGGAAGCTGGGCACCTGTTGAGAGCACTGGGGACAGGGACACACGGATGACATAGCAAAACAAACTGCCCAGTCAGTCTGGAAAGCCCCAGGAACAGAGCTGCTACCATCCAGCATTGCAAACTGCTGCACTCATTTCTGCTGTGGTGTAGAAGAAACTGAGGCAGGGCATGGCTTAGCCTTTCCACCACCATTAATCTGAGAAATCTAAAGAGTCTACAAAAATGTGTTTACATTGGAAGGTCAAATTTTAGAGTCTAACAGAGTAATGTTACTTTTAAGGCAGGGAGGAGCTTGTCGTGGTTTCTGAAACTTTTCTTCTGCAAAAAGAAAAGAATTTTATCATTACAGGCTATTCATGAATCTCCTGGAGAGAAGACCCATCCCACAAATTTTCCTTTGTGTGGCTCTTCTTTACCCAGGAATATTCTTCTAAAAATGAAATTAACTTCCACATCATTGAAATTCCCTTCACAACCAGATAGCCAAATAATGTTAATACTAATTTTAATTCTGAAAAGCATACAAAAAAGGGGAAATTTTCTCATTATGAATGGAAGAAAAACCTATTTAGCATATCTAAATGAAAAGTGTAAGATCGATAACCCTTACAATAGCAATCATGAAAAAGCTACAAGATGGAATTATTCTCTCAGGGCTTTTATCAAGGTAGTTATCATAAGTTAAATGTGAAATCCACCCAGAAATCACTCAGAGAATTCAGTATTCACATACTTCTCTACTGTAAATAATTCCCCATGCAACAGTAAAAGTTCTCTGTTTATTACTCCATAATTCAAGTTGTGTCAGCAATTAGCACTCAAAGTTATAGCAGCGTGCTACATTTTTTAAGAGTTAGAGAAAGTTGTGTACTGCAGGCAGCCAGACTGCTGCCTGGTTTGCTAGTGAAGCTGAAATAGAAGACGGCACAGAAAGTGAGCAGTGGCACTGCTCTCCTGGACTGACGGACACCTGGGAAAGTGGATGTGGACCACACTCAGTCACGCTTAGTGCTTCCTGAGCAGCAAGGTGTTCCTACTGACCCCAAATGAAATTAAGGCATGAAGCTGCTTCCCACATGCAAAACAGTGCTGTACACTTCAGGAGAATGAAGACTTCCCCATACAAGTTTAAAAGCAGCAAAGTCTGTCCCACAGTTAACATCTTTGTCAGAGGGAGATGGGTAGCATCAGGCATTTTACTGTTTCTGTTTCAGAATTTCTCCTAATTAGGTATTACAATGTGTTTTTCATTGTGGAGAATCCATTTTAATTACTCCTCACAGTCACTGTGGAGAATTACTGCTGCGTAGAGAGCAGATTGACATTCTCCTGCCCCATACCCTTGGCAGGAGAAGAACAATGTGCCATGTTGCATTGTGGTATTTATCAGCAGGTCTACAAATAAGAGCTGGCCCACATAAGGTCCAGTGAACTCCAGAGCGCAAAATAACCCCCTTCCTCTATTTAACTCTTGCAACACTGGCTTATGCTCATAGTAACTCAGTATCTTCAGGAGGCAGCATGCAGCTTAAGAGGGGACAGGAGAAATCGTCATTCGTTCCCTGCCTGTTTCTGCCTCTTAATCACACCAGTTTTGCTATGCTCCTGCACTCTGGGCCTGTGCAGGGAACATGCTGGGGAATAAGGTGAGCAACGGTATATGATCTAAAATTTGTCCAACCCCTCCATGTTCAGCACTAAGCTGTATTTCCTAAGAGATTAATTTGAAGGTGATACATTTTTGTGTGCCCAAATTTTAATCTATCTGGCAATTTTAAAATCATAGAAGTGGAGAAACAGCATTTTTAAAATAAAACTTTGGAAATCATAGGAAAGGTAAGCCTCCACATAGACAAGCTCAAGCCTTCTCCCAATGGAACTAGAGCTAAAACTCAGTAAATAAGAATATCTGAATAGGAACAGGCTTGAGCTCTAACTCCAAAAGTGGTACCATACACAGGGACTTCAAAGTTTGTTAATTGCACTAGCAGACAATACAACATAAGTGTAGTAGGAGAGATGCACTAATACCTTTTGAAGGTTTGCAGGGTGCGGGCAATGCAGAACACCTGTAAGATTCAGCTTTCCTCTTTGGGACAGACTGAAGCCGTTCCAATCATTGAATGCCATAAATTTACCAAAGAAACCAGAAGAGTGAAGATGAAGAGGACATATAACACACATCTATTATTTACTTCTAAAAAGTTCAGAAGTCTGACACCAGAAGTCTGGATTAAACAAATGTGTTTCTTTCCATATTCATTAATACAATTGCTATTTTCATCACACTAATGATACGAACTCGTTACTACTGCACAGTGTCCGTATATATTCTCATGAACTGATTTTATGCATTTTTATTTTTAACTAAATTAGCAATAACAGGCAAATGAAATCCCAGAACTTGTTATGATAACCCTGTTTGGAGTAGACCCTGATATCCTTCTTTACAGACATTCTTGGATGTAGTGAGTCTAAACTCCTCCTCCAATGTGTTTGCGGTTGTTATTAATTAGACAGTTCTGCAGGACTGGAGGTGGCTGAAGCCAACAGGAACAAGGGTTCAGGTGAAAGCTATCCAGGTAAATATGGGCTGCATAGACTTCTCTAAAGCTGTTTAGCTTATTGTCTTGGGAAACAAACTTTGGTAAGAAAGCTGCAACTGAAACCTGAAAGATTAAGCAAATCTTGCCAGTCTCCAACCAAACACCCAGGGAGAACATTTCAGTTACCAGTAATTGCTTAACCTAGCACACAGACATAAAAACATCCAGTGGCCAGGGATAAGGCTACATAAATTCAAGCCACATTAAGCATTATTTTCTTTTAATAGTGAGGAGTAATTAACCACTGAAACAATTGGCCTAGGAACTTGATATAAGCACCTGATGTCTTTAAAACTAGGCAGAACATCTGCCTTTAAAAGCTATGTGGTAACTCAGAAAAGGTTATCAGCTTAACCCAAGAATAAGGACAGGACAAAATACTATATTCATGAGGTCAGTCTAAAACTATGGGACATCATTGTTACAAAATGTAGTGTCTGAGACTGCATGAAATCCTTTGCTTCTCCTGCAACTGGTCCTCCTCTAGCAACATACTGTGTTGAATATTTATTTAAAACATCTCAGACTTTCTGAAGAAACCCAAACCGTTCCCATTGCATATTCATACCTGATTTTACAAACCACAAGGCCAGATCCTCAGCTAGAATAAATCAGTGCAGTTCCACTGAAGTAAGGGGAGTGCGATCAGTTGTCATGAGATGAAAAATCTGTCTCTTATCACAGGCACCTATATATTTCCCAGTTTTCCCACATTACTCACCTAAATCTCCCCTTGATTTGCATCTAAGACTAATGGCTGTGAACAGACATCTCTGCATCGTCAGCGCTGTGTTCTAGACTCTCTCTAGCATTTCCTTGATAAATCTGTATTCAGATTTTGTCACGTGCACACCTTGTTTTCAGCATGTTTTGTCAGTGCTTAAAGGGAATAATCAAGCCTAGAGCTAATCAGCAAATAAATAGACTTAGTGAGGTTATGGCAACAGGATAAACAGGATTAGCACTTCAGGAGGACAGAACGAATACAAGAGGGGCACTCAATGGGCAGGTTTTGCTATCAAGCCAAGAGTGCCATGTTAAGAAGGGACAGTGGATCTCTTAACGCTTTTGTTCCTAACTAGAGATCTTCAGGAAAATACACCACCGCACAATGGCAACTGAATGTTTATAAATATTTATACAACTGAATGCAATAGGAGTGATGATAACATTGTTTTAAGATTTCATTCTCTGCTAAAGACTGTAACCATAGGCTTAAGCACATATAATTGTAATACATGCAACCTGCAATGCGTACACTGCGTACAATCATGCAATCATGAAATAATCCAAATGGGAAGGGGCCTCTGGAGGTCTCTAGTCTATCCTCTGCTCAGAGCAGGGCTAACTTCAAGCCTGGATCTGATTGCTCAGCACCTTTTTGACTCAAATTCTCAAAACTTACAACAACGGAAATTGCACCAAACTGCTCCCTTGCTTAACTGCTCCTGCTGTCTACAGTTTTTTCATCTACCTGACAAGAATTGCTCCTGCAGCAACCTGCGCCTGCTGCCACTTGTCCTGTCATTGTGCACCCTTGGTAAGGGTCTAACACTTCCACCTCTACAATGACCCCTCTTTGGTAGTGACGGTCTGCAGTTAGCTCCCTCCATACCCAAAGCCTTCTCTCCTCCAGGCTGAACAAGCCTGCCCCGCACCTCCCTGGCCTGTGTGCTCCAGCCTCCAAACACCTTCATGGTCTTCCACTGGACTCGCTCCAGCTTGTCAGCATCTCTCTTGCAGCCTCCAAACGAGACATGCCCCATGGTGGACCAGTCCCTGATGGTATTTGAAAAGGAGGGCTGAAATGAAGAGTGTCACACACTTCACTACTGTTTTTTTGAAATTTCCACCATCTTTCACTGCCAGTGGTCAAAACCAAAACTCACCAGTCCAACCCAACAAAAGCTGAGAAATTAAAATAATTTCTGCCAGTACTAAGTAATTACCATCTGCATTTTCAAGCATTGTGGACCATCTTTCTAAGTGCCTAGGAGAGGAAATAGCTTTTGTCACATGCTGAAGAATGGAACATACAGAATTTATGGGCTCAAGGAAGAAAGTATATAATGGTTCAAAATACTTTTAAGAGTTTTCTGGTATCTCCCATGCATTGAAACCAGAGGGCTTCCAGCCTGATGTTATCCTAACTATAGTGGAAGGACATGGTCATGCTCTTTGAGAAGCGTGTCCCAAAGCCTTCTGCAACTGCCACTCACAAAATCAATGCAGAGCTTGCCACTTCCATGTGGGAACGTGTAGGTTCGGATAGGTTCAATAACAGAAAGTAATAAATCCTCGTGCTAGAAAAGGACTTGAGCAAAAGTGAATTAAGTTCAAAGGAGTAAATTGTTAACCCTTCCCTTAAAAAGAGAGTTCATTTTGCTACAGGGAAGGAGTGGGGTTGTTCACCCAAAGGATCCAACAGGATTTTTTTGTTACGTGCCTGACATTGAGACCAATTCAGAGATATTTTGTGATTCCACAGTGTCAGCACAGGGAAGAGAGCCTCTAGCGTTGTGCTTTTGCCTAATGCCAGAGAGGAGACTCCCTTGGCTCACCCCTTTAATTTCACAACACATCCAGGGATATGAAAAAACACCATATGGGAAGAAAACCTGAGGCACTGGAAGATTCTTTGAAGTAATGGAAAAAGGCAGAACAACAATCTGGAGTTTGAAAAAGCAATTTCAAACTGCAAATAGACACCTCTTTAGAAGTTATGTATTTACCATAAGAAATAACTGACGTAAGCACTGATCTATTTTTTAATGTTTTCTGATTAATAACCCTCATCTTGTAAAACACAGTAGCACAACACTGAGCACATTACAGAGCCACAGCCGTCCTGCAGCCTGACAGTTTTTTAATTACAGAGAAAGGATTCACTCTACTTCTACCCAGATGTTCTCAAAGTTGACAACCTCACTGGCAGTAGGATGAGAAGTAGGAGGAATATCCTCACATCTGCAGATTTTCATGCAGAAACCAAAACAAGTAGAAATGTTATGAAATGAATGCATTCCTTCACACTTCGTGGGAAAGAGAAGAAAGGATGAAGACAGAAAATAAGCACTTCTGGTGCATTAAGTGATCATTTATCTTTGTTCCCTAGTAGCCTTTGTGAATGCAACTGCTCTACTGAACTTGGCATGTTGCCTGTCACATTTGAGGACTTTGCTGCTTTAGCAAAGTGTCTCTCCTGAATTCATTCCATTCACAGGTTGTTGCCGAACAAAGGAGACTCTTCTTTTTTATTTTTGTCATCTAATGAAGTTTACAGGATAATAGGTACTGAGCCCCTAGCCCTTGAAAAAAGCTTTTGTAAATAACTTCCACCATCCATTTTTGAAATATTGTAGTTACAACACAGTTTGATACTGCCATAAACGTATTTGCATATAATTTTTAAATTCTGAAAAATAAAAATTGTTTGGGTTATTTTCTTTGATTGATACCCTAATAAAGCCTGACATCTTAATTCATGCACTGGTGCTGACATCACCATGTCAAGACATGGCTAACAGCATTACTGGAGTCCAAGGCTCCCATCATGTTACAAAGGAAAAAAAAATCCCAAACTTGCTTTCTATTCTCCGTTACATATGTAATTCAGGGCATAGTATTCAGTGATAATACACTCAAATTTGCATGCTTGATCTCCTGCTTCCCCTGTGCTGCTGGCTGCCACAAGTAACTGAATGTACTTCTTACCCCTATTATTCTTTCAAAGCTCAACTCATTCATATCACAAGAACCTCAAGGACAAAGGCTTCGGCTGTGCCTCCCTTTCCTACATGGCAAAAAGAGGTTTCAATTAGGAAAAATTTCTTCACTGAAAGGGTTGTCTAGCATTGAAGCAGGCTGCCCAGGGAAGTGTGTGAGTCACCATCCCTGGAGGCATTTAAAAGCCGTGTAGGTGCAGTGCTTAGGGGCATGGTTTAGTGGTGGACTTGGCACTGCTGGGTTAACAGTTGGACCCAATGATCTCAAAGGTCTTTTCCAGACTAAAGAATTCTATGATTCTGTGATTCTATACATTGACCTTTTTTTTTTTATTTTCCCAGCCATTCTCCGGGAGGCAGCTTCTCATCAGAGGGAAACGGTACTGAGAAAGGACGACTGGTTTATTGTTCAAAGAGCTCTGCAAACACAGCCCTAATTCTCAGCTGGCATGAACTGTTGTGATTGAAGTCAAGAGAGCTGCTGTTATTTACATCAGCTAGGCTCTAGGCCACTAATATCTGAATTCCTCCCTATCATCCAAGCTGCCTAGACCCAGAGAGAAGAAAAATATTATTACTCTCACTAAGCATCAAAATTATTTATTTTCCTAGTGCATTCTCCTCTCTCCCCCGGGAAGTAGTTGAGTATCTAAACTTCACTGAAAGCAGCAGAGGAGGCCTGGCCTTAGCTGTGAAATGGGGATGCTCCTCGTACTGTGAGGCACACTGAATCTTCCTGATGAAAAGGCTGAAGAAACCCCAGGCATCGTTACTACTGCTGTTCCAACCAGTAACATTCCCAGTCCATTGCACCCTGCCCATTCTTTCGTTGCTGCATTCAGCCTGGCCCATGGATTCATCAAGTCACATCTGGTTGTCTCTTATATACACAAAGCTAAAAAGAAAAGTGGATTTACTGTATTTATTTTAAAATATTTAAGCTTATTCCTAGACACTGAAGACAAGTACTCCCTTCATGTTTAAATTAATGAGAGGACTTGGTACTAGCTCAAATAAGATCAAGAAATGTAAGAAATCCTTTGATGTTGCAAAATAGACTAACTATTGCTGTTTATCTAAGTATTTGGTAAATTACACTTCATAAGAAAGTATGGGCTTTAGTCAAGGCTGCTTTGCATAGACAGATGGATTTTGTCTCATTTTTCCTCAGCCTTTGTGTTTCAAAACTTCTCCTAGTTTTCTTTTGATTTAATTGTTTGTAGCAAAGTTAGTTGGAGCCATTTGGAGAAAGGTGTTTAAAAGGAATCTCGGTAAGGGAATGAAACTCTTTCTTTCTTTCTTCTTACACTTCTAAGCCATACTTTTGCAGAGGAATGTGAGGCACTCACAGTGCTGTTTTGGAGTCAGGAGAAGGCCGGTAAAACACAAACCCCTGCAAATCACCAAAATACTGGACATCTACCTATTTTCACAGGACTGTAACAGGTGTAGGAAGAACTATTCTGGACACAAATGAGGACCATACAGTGGTCTTTTAGAAGAGAAAATTTATCCCTATCTTTATACTATGGTCCAGAGGTCACACTAAAGAAAATCCCATCTGGATTCAGAAAGTAAAATAAAATACATTCCTGAGACAGTCCCCTTATGCTGCTATTTTACTATGGACCAGAACTAAACAGATTCAAGAACTGTAACTGAGATGAAAAAGATGAGCTTGCCCATATAACTGCTGGGCACTAAGGGGCCTCTGGACATGGCAAAGAGCGGCTCAAACATCCTCTTATTTCAGTCTCACTTTGTATCAAATCCATATGCTCCTCTAGACAGGCTTGTTTTGGAGGTCACCTTAAAATGACAGAAAACACTGCATTGGAAAATGTTTTGGTATCCATTGTCACTGTGGTAATTTTAATTTGATCACCTGGTGTGTGGTTAGCACTTCTTTCAGCTCTCTGCTAACCCGATGCGATAGATAGCACAATTCCAAAATACAAGCAGTATTACAAGTTTTCAAAATTGTCTAAATATATAGCTAGCCCACCGGCTGCTTATTGCAGCATGTCAAGTTTCATCTCTCCATGAGAGAGAATTTCCCTCCTCAAAAAGGAAAAACAGAACAAACACTAATACTTTAAGAAAAAAAGAAAAAACCACACACAAAATGAAAGATAAATATCCTTTCCCAGCATTTTGTTATGGTTAGGCTACGTGTATAGCACAGATGCAGAGATTTGGGGAAAAGCTTGTGAAGATGGGGACTTTGACACAGGAAGGCATGGGGAATATTTCCCCTCCTGGCCTCCAGCTGCCAGTCAGCCTGCTGTGCAGACTGACTTCATGAGGAAGCAGATCAGGGGATTTTTTGACCAAACACCACCCTCTTCTCCCACCTCAGTAAGGCAGGCTGTGGGCAGAGGGGCAGGTACACTGCTGTGCAGGGGCAGTCTGCACCCAAAGCACTCGGAGACCCAGTTAATGCCTTCAAACCAGAGTGAGCCTCACAATCCAACACCCAGTTGCCCCAAGACAGCGTTTTTCATAAACTCATGACCCTTCTGCATACCCTTTTCCCAAATTCCTTCAGTGGGAAGCATGCACACCTCCAAAGCAGAGAGATAATATTGACTCCAGTGCCAGTTATATATGTCAATCCCAGTTATACTGATATAAAAAAACAGTACCTGTGCTGAAGTTTTGCTGGAACTGCAGCCTTCCTGCATGCAAATGAAGAGTTCATCTCCCAGGCGGAGAGGCATGTCAAGAGCCATGTAGGAGGTGGATGTTTACAAGGCCTTAACACCCAGGGGGTGGGTCCCACTGGAGATCTTTTTGGATATTTTGCGAGCCCCAAGCTGAATACAAATTTGAGAATACACATAGAGTGTATATGTATATATACTATATATATACATATATATCAACCTGTAAATTTCTGGCTGTATTTTGTATTATCAATACAGATCAATTCAGATTAATAACACCTCATCGCCTTCTTAATCAATCATCTGCCTGCACCCATCAAGTCTTGGGCTTCAACATCCAGCGTGTGTAGGCGAGAGCAAGCTTTCAGCCTGTTTCAACCTTCCTACCTGCATCATTTCCACCCCAAACCACCAGAAGGCACAATATCCCAAAGAATAACCTAAAACCAGCAGTCTCAACCCGCAGGGCGCAAGACCACCCAAGGGGACTTAAGTGCATTCAACGTGCAGAAGAGTGGCTGATCTCTTACCCTGGATCAGACACTGGGAGTTAAGCACGTCACAGTTTTTCATGTCATGAGCCTGCAAGAGACCTTAATGGGAAAGATTTCTTCCACTCCTTCCTTCTCAAGATATTTGCTAAAATCCTGTCTGAAACACATTTAGGGATACAACTGACTGGACTGAGCAGCAAATGCACAGATACAGTATAGTGCATTTGTGACTGTGCCTTGACACACGGATTGACATCAGGAGAAGATCAGCAGCATTTCAGTGTCCATATCACTGCCCGTGTATAAAAGACTCAGGAAATCTGTCTTCAGTCAGCAATGAAATTCATCTCCATAGCAGCGAGGGACTACATTCCCTTTAACCTCAATGCAGTCAACTATGCAAATAACGTGTTCTACTACACATGCATTGTCCAGATAGGCCTGCTTTCTACCTTTCCCTTGTGGATGGTGCTTTTCCCCTCCTAAATTAATTAACTTTCATTGGATAAATCAATATTTCTCTCAACAAGAATAGAGCGCTAGAAACATATACTGTGCAGAAAATACAATACAAATGTATTGAATGGCCTAAAGATAATGATATGTCCAGAGACTGTCATTTAAAAGCCCTGAAATGTAATTTTGAAAATTGCTTTACTGAGTTAATAAAAAGAGAACCACTGAAAAACCACAAAGATACATATTTGTTAAGTTCTTTTCTCTATTTTTTACCAATTGCTGGAAGTTATGTCATATTTGCCAATAAAAGATTTTATAGGACTCTTCCGGTACACATCACAGAGCAGTTACCCAAATGATCGTAGCCAAATGAGACAACTCTGAAATAGACCGGCTGTACACATAACATTACATTTAGTATTACATGTAAGTACTAGCTTTCAGTAATTTAAAAAAAAAATAATCTAAAAGCGTTTGCCATCCAGACACAGGAAATATTTACCCCTCTGCAAAGACAGGCTAAGATGGTATATGCTGAAACATGATGCGGAGTGTCTGACAAACCAGAGCCTCATCTATGCCTGTCCTGACAAAGGCACAGAGCAAAAAGACAAATTGGATGCATGGTGGGGAACAACACAGCGGTGAAGCAGACAGCTTTGCTCTTGGAAAGCTCCTCTTGGAGTTTACTAGCCCACAGAGGAGCCAGCAGGGCTGCTGGGTCATTGTCCTCGAGGCTAGTCTTGTGACCCCAAAAGTACTTCTTTTGTAAGAGCTTTCCACTCAGAAAAGCATAAGGTGCTTTCTGGATCTCTGGAGAAAGTAAAAGCCAAAATGTCTTTTCTTTCATCATTGTTTCAGTCTTTCATAGCCTTAAAGGAGGGACTTCATTTCACACAGGTATGACTTTACAAAACCCTGGCCAGTCTCAAAAGCAGAATAAGACCAATCAGTATTATCCAAAATACCGTCCAACCTATACAGAAAACCAGCTGCATAAGCTACATGAAATCACAGACACATTTATCTGCCTTGCTCATGTGCTGTTGGAACAGTCCTTACAAATTCCCACTAACATGCATCAAAACAGAGGAAGGGAATGTTGTTGTATTAAAGATTGCAGATGTATTCAGCACATTTTGTAATGTTTAAGTGATCTACACAGAAGTGCTATCTCTAACAGGAATTTCCCTGTAGAAGATGAAAGGAGGCAGCATTCCAAGTTCGCACTGGGGTGAGAAGCATACTTCAGGACAGACCGTGTGTTTCCCTCTGGGGTGTGAGCACTGAGGGTCTAACTCTGCCTGGCATGATCATTGCTGGTCTCCAGAAGGAGCACATTACCTTCTGCACAACCTAGGTAGTCTCATGCAGCACGAAGAAGAAATGCAGGTCATTTGGCATCTGATTTCCCACTGTGGAGGATGAAGAGCCTCCATGGCACATAGTGTCATCATCCTTTGCCCTGGCAGCAGAGAGCTCCGAGCCAGGCAGATCCCAGCCCCACACTTTGGCAGCAGCATGCTGTCACCAAGGGCTCTTTCAGACACAGCCTGTATGTTCGACATATTTTGTCTCTCAACTCTTTAGTCAGATGTTCCCCCCTTGGAGATATTTTTGCAATGCTATTTGACCCTTGCCAGCCGGTGTAGGATAGCTTTTTTGGCAAGATGCTGCTGGCAGGCTAGTCCACTGCCTAGCTCCATCCTTCAGAGCTTTGACCTGCAAGGGATGACGAGGACTGTGCTGATAGCTTTCTGACTCAGACTGTACATTTCTGGGCAGGCCACATGCCTGTGTTGCATTGTATAGGGCTGCCAATCTCATACACACCGCCTCTGTCTCTGCTTTTTTCTGTCTCTGAGGGATTTATCCTTCCCCTTCGCTGGTACAGCAGCCCCTCTGAATGAGTCTGTATATGCTTTAATTTATGGAAAACTCAATCATCAACGTGGCTCTAGGGAGTCTTTTCTAAAGGGGAAACTGTTGTCAATTCCTTCAGAAGCAGGGCATAATATTACCTTTACTGCATTTTTTTTGAAATGACAAGCTGTAGTGCTACCGAGCTCCAGCAGTTCCCATTAAAAATTATTACCATTTGTGAGAGTGCCAGATATCACAGGCTTTGTCCCTGGATCACCCTGCCCATCTTTACTTAGTTCTTGCAACCTCCCCAGGCTGACAAATCTGCTGCTGCTCAGTTACTGCTATTTTTCATGATCTCATTTCACTCCAGCACATCTTGATACTACTCTACTGTAATCATGGGGGTCAGGACAGGGGTAAACTCAGGTTTTTTGCTGGATTTGTCCACTGACGTACTTTTTGAAATCTACTGCCAACGTGGAAGCTTTACTACCTCTAAGCTTTCAAGCATAGCTGTGGTGGCAACACAGCTTGCAAGATCTCAGAGTCCCTGCATAAATCAGGTAGGATTTACTGAGCCACACTGCCCACGCTAATAACCCAAGAGCCAATTAATAGTCTAATAAGAGCCCTAATAACAAACAACTCCTGTGCCCAGCCATGCCATGACCCTATCATGTTTACATCTTTCCATTCTCTGGCCTTCACCTCCAGTACAAACCAGAGCATCTTCTTAGTGACTCTTTATAATGTCTTCCGCATCCACAAGAATTTTGGATGGTGTGTTCCTGCTTGCTTTCAGCACACTTCCAAGGTTGACAGGGAGCTCACCTGCTTGTATGTCACTTTAAGACTCTTTGATAGCAGTGCAATCCCCTCTGGCCAGTTTAAGACAGGCACAGAGCAACCACATTTAATCTGACCCCTGTGCCTCATTTAGAGAGTATGATTTGGCATTCTGGGGAGGAGAGATCATTCTCTGGACCAGTGTTTCTTGTTCTCCATGTGCCTTGGCTGCCCAGCCTACAGAGATGCCAGAAAGTCACAAGCACAATGCTTTTCCCTGGGAACATATCAGCCTGTTTTAACTTTTGCTTTTTCTTTCATAAGTAATCCGCTTTCGTTAGATGGACAGTCCAGCAAAATGCAATACAAGCATGAGACTTGCACAAAATCTCTGCATTCCTTTAGTCCTGTTCTGCTATGAAATATCCCCAAATACTCAAGCATATATTCAGAGATTTTTTTGTGAGGAGCTTTCTTCCACATTCCTACCCAATAAAGAAGCAGTAGGAAACCAGAGCTTTTTTTCTTCTTTCTAGAACTTTTATCTTACACTAATTCTAAACGTGTGGCTGATACTTCAAACTAAATAAATACCATTTACCCTCTGAACCATGGTCCTTATCATAACTTGGTGGAACATTCAACAAACAATAGGAAAATTAAGTCCTCCCTGCTCCCTTCTGAAACTCTAATGTTAATCATAAACCCAGTAAAAAGTATTGCTCACAGAGCCGAATCAAAAGTACTTCCTTCTTCCTTCCAATATGATTCTTTATCCCAGACCTGTATCTTTCCTTAATATTTGTTTTTCAAAATGTAAATACATTTAACCTACATTCTGAGGAAAACAGCACTTGCATAACCATTGTGTGCAAAAAAAAAAAGAAGAAATAAGATCACAATCTCATTCAAAATTGGTCCCTGCTGTTGACCAAATAAAGTTTCAGTGGAAAACCATTCTCCTAATTGCCTCTTTCTGAAACCTGATCTCTGTTGTGAACTTTGATCAAAATGTACCAGCATGAATAGTATCTACATAAAAAATAAAGGGTACATATCTAGTTCTATAAAGTATTGTTCCACATTCTAGCATCAGGGTAAAGAAGACAGAACAAAAGTGTACTCTTCATTATATTGCCTTTCTGCTCTAACCTGACATATATGAAACAATGAAAGCAATCCAGAGTCTACAAGAACATGAATACAAAGTCATGCACTCCTGCAGACATGTTCTCCCTTCCTAAATCTATAGACCCTGAAAGAATTTGAAATCACTTGCTACACTTAGTGCTCCCTTTCTAAGACCATCTAACACTAGCAAAACAAACAAAACCCAGACCAGCTTTATCCCCATCAGAACCATGAAACCCTTCCCATTCCCATCCCTAAGCTGACAGCAGGCCTTTCTCCCCTCTCCTGTCTCTAACCAACAGGGCAATCCAGAATTTGCTCCTAGACACCCTCGTGCTCCAAATCCAGCAGAATCAGAGGAAAACTGCTCTCCTGACTGCTGCCGTTGAAAACTCCTGCCCTACATCAACAGAGCTTGTATAAATCCCACTCCTCTACCCAGCTCCCTGGGCACAGCAGAAGCCATCGAGGATCACCCTCCTGAGTGCTTTCTTCCAGAAAGCCATACTCTAGCTGTCCCTGTGATTGCTGGTGGGGCAGAAAACCATACCCAGTTAAGCATTCCGTGCACTGAAACTGATCCAAGGCTGCTTGCTCCTACCAAACAACATTCTTCTTACTAACCCCAAGGGCCTTAAAATAACCAGCGTGAAACCGCACACTTCACTGCTTTCTTTCTAGATTAATGGCAAAAAAACACATCTAGGTAAGGAGTGTCTACACAAAAAAATTATATAAATGCATTTGTTTTTACAAGTACTATTGTCCCTCTAAACAGTACCATGCATGGATGAAAACTGCTCTGCACATCACCTTCTTTTAAAAACCTTGTTTCTAATTACCTAGAAAACCATATCCACAATAGTAATATCTGTATCTAAACCAATAGAAAATTATTTTATCTTATTTGGCCCCAAAAGAAAACAAAGAAAACAATCTCATCTGCTTTCATTCTAACCACAGTCCCAGGAAAAACTACATCTGGGTTGGCAATGTATCTACAAAAATGTACAAGTCATTCACTTACATAAGCTGTTGTTTTTCATGCTATCTTTATAGCCAGTAAGCTCATCACCAGAAATACTCCCTCCCTGTGTTTGCCTTTCTGGAGGGGTAACTCTACCCTTCACCCTTACCTTCACTACACCATGATAACCAGTCTCTGAATCAATAGCAAGAAAATTTTCCAGGAAAATGGTCCTTCTTATTGCAGTTCTGAAGACTAAGTGAATACCTATAAATATATATTTATAAATGTTTTAAATATATGTTTATATACATATATATATGTCTCTCTCTTACCATATGGAGATACATTGAGATAGATAAAAATATATGGGAAAAAAAATAATTTCTTTTAGAAATCCTACTACTAACCCTTAACCCTAGGGTAAACAAAGCCTAAGCAAACAGTGCTGTATGAGAATTTACTTCATGTAAAGCCACTTTCTCTCACAAATGCCATTTGCCAGCTTAGCTTTTATGGTCACAACAAAATTATTCAAATTTTTTTGTCCAATTACTTTCTTTCAAAACCCTAGTCTTACCACGATGGACACATGGGCAAGTGGTGTCTGCTGTAACCCTATGTCCTGGTTTCGGATCAAAGCAGGACACCCTAGAAAAAAAATTGTCTCCCCTCATTGCTCTGTGCACCATGACATATTCAGAAGAAAACTACCCTCTTCATTCCTTCCCTTCTGAAATCCTTATTTACCGTGCCTAGTCAGAAGTATCTTGATGGTCTATTGTACATTGCAACCCTAACCTTCAAAGAATTCCCCTTAGGCAGATTCAGCCTTATTTCAGGTTACTGTACCAGTATGATACTGTGATAACTTTTTTATGAAACCCAGCTTGAACGGAAAGTAAACTGTACCAGCCAAGTGCTACCTCCACCAAAACTGTCCCAAAGCTACTGCTTTAATCCTTCCCTCCATATTCTTTATCCTTTCTCATGTCCTCGCAGTGATTAAAATTAAACACCTATTAACACTGCTTTATATTTCTAAGACTTCAAAATTAACATCATTACAGTTTCTGCTGGTATGCTAAACATGAGTCAACCATCTAATCTGACACCTTCCCAGTACAATTTGGCTTGTACTTGGGAAATTTTAAAGGGTCAAAAGGTATTAAAGGTTTTGTAAGTGCTAGAAATACTGTTTCTGTTGAAAAAATTCTGTCTTTGATTTACATACTCTATATGAGATAAGAAAAAAGTTTCCTGCATTAGTTTTAAGGCCTTTGTGAATATAAAAACATGGTATTTTGTGTTTCATGTAAGTAATTTATGATATTCAATTTTCTTGGCAACTCTTAAAAATGGATTTAATAATCAAGATTTTTTATTTGCTTGGGATTTTTTTTCCTCTTCTCCAGAGAGAGTTGAAATGCCCTAAGAGATCTCATTCTCTGTTCTCTTCCTCCCAATTAATTAGATTTTTTTTAAAAAACCAGAAAAACAAACAAAAAAACCCTCCAAACCCTAACTCTTCACAAAATGATTTCATTTTCTTCAGGCCTACAATCTGGTTGCAATTGCTCTTGCATGCTCTGTGAATCAGGTGTCCAGTGTGTGTTTGAGGAACTGATTTGCATATGAACAATAATTTTCAAAGGTAATCGGTTCCTATCCCACCCTGGCAAACCCTGTTTGCCAGTCTCAGATAGGAGACAATCTTATACCAAAACCTCGAAAATATTTTCCCACACTATCAAAGAAAACAGGTGAGAGTTCCCATACAGATGAATAAGAGCCTATTTTGCTGTGAATCTGTGTCTTGTACTTAGATTTCTGAAGTCTAAGCAGAAAAGGACTCTATCCTGAGCTTTTCTCATGGTTCATAACTCCTGGATGGCTATGAAGAGGGGTCCACTGCAACCTCTTTTTTGTAGTGAGGAACAGTTCTACACTCTTTCTCCTTTATCCAGCTGTTTATATTCATTATGCTTGTAGGAATACTATGTTTTCAGGCTTTTGATCCCCTGAGAAAAATCAAAACTGAACAACTTCAAAAGTTATTGGAGAAAGAATGACAGACTGTTCCATCTAGAGAGACATTTTGTGTGAGAAGTCAGGCAAAAAGAGCAGGAAGGGATTTCGTATGAATTCATATAAAACTTGAAAGCACAGTTAAGAGAGTCTGACTTCAAGACCCTCCTTGAATCCTTAGGAAATCTGGATCTAGATGTTCAAAGTTGGACCTGGTCTCATGCCAAAAAGGTCCAAACTGTGGATCTTATCAATCACAAATGTGGGGAAGTCAAATTTACATTTGGAACCTCTTCTCTGTTTAGGAGAAGGTTGTTTTTCTCTTTTGTATGCTGCTTCATTGAAGCTTGATGGAAATTGGACACAAAACAGTTACACTTAACTGAAGACTAAGCAAAAAGGCAAGCCAGTGTATTGACTATATAGTCAATTAATATACGAATATTAAATATGTTTCCCCTCTTTAGCCTTCTTATTTTCACATGGGTTTTGCCAGGGGGCATGGTATATTGGATATTCAGATACATTTAAATTCCATAATGGTTTTGTAGTTGAAGTCATGCATAAAAGGATGGAAAACATAACATGCTTTATTGAAATAAGACCCTGTGAGCATCGAGGAGTTATTTTTAATATTCCTAACGCATGAAGTCTATGCTACAAGGCATTTATGTAACTCTTCTTTGTTTAGTACCACCTCCATCGGAACATAAGGCTTTGCAGCTTTCTGAAAGCAGCTCTTTTGAAAAATCATAAGCTACCTTGAACACATTATGAAATCTGTAAAAACTTTCCAGTTGTTTAAAGAAAGAATCAAGTGATTTGACTTCATTTGAAACAAATTAAAGAAACGCATCAATGTAAATTATTTTTGTATCAGAATCTGATTCCTTCAGCTTCTCATCAGTAAATTGCTTGGCTTTCATTACAGCTGCCTATGCGGGCATGTTACTATCTGAGACTGGTAGACCTTGTTAGACACAGAGTAAGGCTCATTTTACTTTTCCTTATATTGGCAGGGAGATATAAAACATTCCTTTAACTTAGTCAATGCAACATAACAAGCACTAAGCAGGTTTTTTTAGGGGGTGTGTGTGTGTAACAAAATACTTTATCTGAGACAGGGAGCCTGTGTGTTTGGTGCTGCATACCACAGATCTTAGGAGCTGGCAGTACTGGTGAACTCATGGTCTGTAGAGTTTCTGGGAAGCACAAAACCAGGCTGGGATGAGATGGGCAAAACTGTGTTGCAGATACCACATTAATACTCATACCCTGATTCAATATGATAAATTGAACATTTAACATTTAAAGTTACGATGCAATCTGGTAGCCTTTCACCATCCATCACCCTCTATATATAAGGTAAAGGCAGGAGTGCCCACATACCTGTTTTATAGATAGGGAAATCAGTCGTAAAAACATTTCATCCAAGAAACAGAGGCTCAGAGAAGTGAAGCACTTTGGGCAGCACGTACTTACCTATTACTTTCAAGGTCTTTATGAGGGCCAGTTTTACATCCACTGAAATCAACACTGATTTACAACAAATACCTCAAGACATTAGTTTACGTATGAACTATTGCCACAGGAGGTGCTCAGCGCTACTCCAGCTCTGCTCTTATGACAGTTGATGGACTTCACTACTGACAGCAATCACCTCTGCTGACTCCTTTGGAAATTTTGCTTTGGAAACTCTCCTTGTCAGACAATGACAGAAAAAGCTTCCCCTGGCTGATGGTCTCCAGATTGGATTACCACAGAGGGAATTTCACAATCACACTAGATTCCAATTTTTTTTTCCCCTCCTTATTCTGGCTATGAATTCAATTTTCTTTTATATGAAAAAATATTGCCAGCATATCTTTCTCATCTAAGCTGAAGGCAACTTCACTTAGATTGGCTTTGCAAGAAGCCCTTCTCCTAAAAGCAGTGCTCTTTGCAATGAACTTTGCAGCTTCTTTCCAAGTTGCAGAATGCCCTCTATTTTCACTGGCTTGTCGTGATTACACCTTAATACTGCTGACTGATTTCCCCTGTGATTTTTTTTTTCCATCCCCATCAATAAGGTAGCAATTTTAATAACACAGTTCTTGGATGTAATGTTATGCACAGGTCTGCATCAACCTCTATGGCTGCACTCTTGAAATTACCCACTTCAGCTACACCTATTAATTTCCCATTAAGTTTAAGAGTTCTCTGTATGTTATGCCCCTAACCTGGAGCCACGTCCCATTGCTTTTTCTAAGCAGCTGCTACTCCAGTTCATCTGAAAATTCAAACAAAATATTTCTTGAAATGTGTTTTATTTTTCAGCTATTTCATGTTGGGGATATAGGCAGGCAGTGTTTCCATTTTTTTTTTAGAGGCAGTGTTCACTTGCAAGTAGAGTTAGGCTTACTTACAAGATTCAAGCAGTACAAGGAAATCTTTTCATGAGACTGATCTGAATTTTGATTCTCTAATAAAAGCTGGAACAGGAGACAAAATTGGTTTGATTTGATTTACAGTCTCTGAACCATGCTGCAAATGCAGCCCTTTTCTGCTCTCAAACCAGTTCCAATTTATTCCTGTGTGTTATTTATGCAGATACATTTACTGAATAGTTTATCAAGTAATTTTCAGATTGGGCTTGCTGCTTGGAGCTATTTTACATAAATTGATCACCAACTACTGGTTTATTAACCTGTTTAGTATACATGCTGCAAGGAGGAAGATCACCTAAACCACACAGTATTATTTCTGCTCCATCAGGGCCTCACAGAAGACATTGTACTGTCAGAAAAAGGAAGAGCGAACATTGAAATCCCAGAAAGATAATTCCTAATAATAATCAAGGAGTCATAGCCGAGTTTGTGAAACTTGCCTCAGTTACACACGCACAGCAGGTTTTGTATTATGAGATAAGAAAGAAGACTGAAATCGAAATCAGGAGTAACAGTGCTAGGCACTGTAAAGGAGCAGTCCATTTCTCTGAATAACTCAGCAACTCAATTTGCAAAATGCTGGACACGTAAATGTGGACATGTAGGACAATTTGATTCCTGAATGTGGTCCCCAAGTACCAGAGGAGGCCAAGGTCCTCTTGGTATCTTCCATGGCTGAACCCACAGCCCTGGTGGCTCAGTAGTAAAACACTGCTAAAATCCAAAAGGTGAATGGCACCAACCAGCCCCAGGATCAAGAGTGGGCAGAGACCACTTTATAGGACACTTCCAACTCCAAGACAGTCCATCGAGAGCTCCTGAGAGGAAAAGCAGAATCCTTCTGAAAGCTGTTAACCTAAGGACACTATTTTAATTACTCAAATCGTAAGAAATACAGAAGGCAAAATACTACGGAGGTGACTCTGAAAAACATCAGCTTATGACTCTGAAATATACAGTAAGAAACATTACCATAATAAGCTCTGAGGAGATACAATGAAAACTATTACAGCTCCAGGAAAGACACATAAAGATGAGCATAACAATTACCTGCCTGACAGAGAAAAAGGAAGAAAGGTACATAATTTAGAGTACTGCTGTTACTGGCTTTAAGACAGATATATAATGAAGAGTATTGCAGTTACCTAGTTCGGGCAGAGATATAATGGCAATCATTAGTTATCTAGCTGTAAGGAGGACATGTAATGTGTAGTATTATTGTTACCTGTCCCTAAAAGAGATCAAGAAAGAGGGGGAGAGAGAGATGATGAGAAACCTGGATTGTTACCCAGCTCTGGAGGCAGAAATTATGGAAAGATTTGCTGCTGCCCATAGCTGTGCTTTATGGCTACTAATTCATAGAGGGAGAGGCAGGGGAGAATAGAAAGCAGTCTGAGTTATACTGTGGTTATCTGGTACAAGGCCAGATTTCCAGCTGACCGCAGCTGATAAAACTTGTTCGCATTTGCTGCAGCTACGCCAGCTTTGGGCTTGTGGAGAAGGAGAGGATAGGGGAGATGAGGGCTGCCCTGCGAGACACAAGCACCACAGCCCTCATAGAGCCAATACGGACCATACAAGATGTCCTAGGGTGACTGATGCCCCTATGGACCCCTGCTTGGTTCCCCAGCTGCAGCAGCCTCCAAGCAGGCATCATTTCTCCACGCACTCCCAGAACAAGCAGGAAGCCCTGGGCAAGAGCAAAGGTCAAGAGAAAGGGATGGCAAAAAAGAAGGGCTGTAAAGGATGGAAACGTGGCTTTTGAGAGCTCTGGGACATGGGATGTAGAGATGCAATATCTTCACACTTCTGCAGAGAAAAAGATGCTTGGAGCTTTCTGTAGCCTTCACTGTCTGTATCTTCCCCAGGTGAATGATGTCTGCCTATCCATCCTACCTTCAGACCAAAAGGAAAGCTGTAAAAAAAACCCAACACTTTTTTTTTTTTTTTTTAGTATCTGGGGCAGGGGAGAGTAATAACAATAACATACTGAAAAAAAGGTTGGTCAGTTAACAAAGACTGCAGGAATGAGGGAAAACTATGAACTTTGTCATAGGAAATCATGATGGCACAGATACTAAGTGGCCTACCGCTCAAATTTCTACAGCACTCCTCCACTTTGTCCTCACACTCTGGCTTTCCCACCTAGGTTGTAATACTGACAGGGCTTGAGACAAAGTTGTCCTGGTTTTAGATGGGATAGAGTTAGGTTTCTTCTTAGTAGCTGGTGCAGTGCTGTCTTTTGGATTTCGTGCAAGAACAATGTTGATAGCACACCGATGCTTTTAGTTGTTACTGGGTAATGTTTATACTAAGTCAAGGACTGTTCAGTTTCTGAGGCCCTGCCAGCGAGAGGGCTGGAGGGGCACAAGAATTGGGAGGGGACACAGCCAGGACAGCTGACCTGAACTGGCCAAAGGGACATTCCATACCATGGGATGTCATGCCAAGTATATAAACTGGGGGGAGCTGGCCAGGACCTGCCGACCGCTGCTCGGGGACTGGCTGGGCATCGGTCAGTGGGTGGTGAGCAGCTGTGCTGTGCATCACTTGGGCTCTTTTCTCCCTTCCCTTTGGCTTTCATTCTTCTCCCCTTCTGCCTTATTTTCATTATAATAATTATTACTGTTTTTATTTTATTTCAATTATTAAATTGTTCTTATCTCAACCCTTGAATTTTACATTCCTTCTCAATTCTCCTCCCCACTCCTTGGGGGGCGGGGAGCGAGTGAGCAGCTGTGTGGTACTTAGTTACTGGCTGGGGTAACTAAGTCCAGTGAAGTCTGTTTCATTTTTAGCTCGCTCAGTTTTCAATCAGATCCCTGATTAAATTCTAGGGCAAGGAATGTAGGAGAAACTCCAGTGTGATTCAAATTAATCCTTTTATTCCTGTTAAGACCACTATTTGCCCTCCATCAGATGGAAAGATGTGAAGTTCAGCTGAAACAATTGAATCTTGTGGTGATTAATTTGTAATATTCCAAAAAGAGAGACACTCCAGAAATCCTACTGCTCTTCAAAAACCTCATGGCTGCTCTATCAAATCACTTCTACAACACCAGACTCATTTGGGAGGCAGAGGGAGACAAACATGGGCAAAGAAAGGAAAGCAAGGAAGAGAGCATTGAATGGGAAGGGAGCATTTGTCTATTTAACCTGCATTCAGAATAATTCCACCCTATTCTCTAATAGCAGACCATTCAAACTCATGTCCTCCGAAGCAGCAAAATAAACTATACATCACTGTGAGACTTCTAGGCAGTTTATTAACCTACAAACACCCTCCAGCAGTGCCGCTGCCCCCTCCTCCAGCGATACCCCTTCTCAGTACTTAGACTGTGCATTAATAAAGGGTACCGTTATCACCAGGGTGTGACTATTCATCAACACAGCAAAGACCAGAGTATTAAATTTGATCTCAGTGTATTTATATGCATATACGTGGTCTTTGAACCTTCCAGGCTGGAAAAGGCACCTGTGCTCTTTCCTTCAAGGGGGAAGAACAGGCACAAATCAGGACCATGCATTGCTTTTGCACCTCCAACATGGACACATTTCACTGAGCAGGGGAAAGCTCCTCATGGTGAAAGCCATTTGCTTCTCTTTGAGGAGGACAGCTGGATGCAAGAAATCAGGTTAATTTGTAAATGACCTCAATTTTCACTCAGAAGTCTGAAAGTAAAAAGGATCAGTAATTTTTCTTTTAATACATCTTTCTGTGAGTCCTAATACTGACCTGAACTCGAAAGGATGACTTGCTGAAACAGGCTCTGCTCCTTAGACACAAGTAAAGTGTCCTCCTGGCCCAAATAAAGTCTCTGACAATAACCTTTCTTGGGGACATTTTGAGAGTTAAGATACCTTGAGACATGCAGATCCAGAAACACCCATCTTGGACACTGAATTCCTGTCCTTAATGTTATTTTACACTCCTTGTGAGGCAGAAGTACAGAGCCTCTGGCTCAAACCACATCTAAGGCTGCTTCCCTCACGCATATTTTGTGGGTACCCCGTTATTATTACCAGCACTTTGGGGGTGTCAAGGTGGTTCAAAGGGTGTTTTACTCTCCTGAGTTGATGTAAACAGATCTTAGGGTGAGTGAGAAACAACTTCAGTAAAGTCGTTCACCTGGTGCAAGCAAAGTGGCAGGATCCAGCCATCATTTATTAATCAAAAATATATATAGTAAATATCTACTTTGACTATTACATGAAAAGGTAAAATAGGAATAACTGAATTTCTCCTGATTCCTTCTGGGAATACCGTGGTGTTCTTTCACTGACTGCTTTGCCTAACTCTGAATATTAATTTTTTATAAAAATTCTGTTACCTCTCATCTTTCCCCAGACTCTTTTTTCTCATTCAAGTTTGCTTTCTAATTTTTGTCTTTTGCTGTCCTTTTCTTTTTAAGCACTACACTTGGCTAGATGATAGAATTTCTGGTCTGCAGAATATTTGGATATGTCAGCATTTGTTTTCTTTCCAAT
Organism: Ibycter americanus; assembly: GCA_035590275.1. Taxonomy (NCBI): domain Eukaryota; kingdom Metazoa; phylum Chordata; class Aves; order Falconiformes; family Falconidae; genus Ibycter; species Ibycter americanus. Next base: position 10,637,358 of record JAVJGI010000064.1, read on the forward strand.
ACAGACTGACAAATACATCCAAAGATTATGAGTTTCAGAATACAACGTTTCTCTTTCATTTTTATATTTATATGTGCATTCTACAGAATATGCATGGCTATTACTGGTATGTTTTAGTGGAATAAAATGATACACTATTTAAATAATTCTCTTTAAAACAATTTTGGGCAGCTACTACTAAAATATTTCCATCATCACTAAATTTCAATTCTATGTTGAGAGCTGAAAATAAAAATACATCAATTCTATTATGTTATGACACAAAATAATGTAAAACTAGCTAAGAAACATGCAAGAAATAAATTCAGGACAAATTTCCAAGCTTTCTAGTTCTGCTCCCAAACTCGCTTCTGCAAAAGCTCTGTAAAACTCTACTTGCACATTTTTTTCAATTTAAAACAGCCTGAATACAGCTGATGAGCAAAGCCCATGCTCAACTCACAGTACACAAATACTCCTGCCACTGTCAACATGAGCTATGTAATACTGCCTGCTTGGCTGTTTTTCTGGACTGATGTCTTTGACTTCAGAATATTGTATTAAGACCAGAAATGAGGGGGATCACCTATCTCCCCTTTTCCTCCTCCAAGTAAAAGGGAAAAAACCACACTCTTGGTACCTGTCACCTCCCAGCCCAGCCCTCATATTAACATTCACAGCAAGTCTCTGTGTGTGGGTCCTGCAGGAACATGAGGAAGCATCGATGCTTCATTAGGAAAGAAATCATAGGTTTCTGTTCACTTTATGCTCATACTTTTTTGAGCTCAATGGCTTGAGAGGTTGCAAAAGGTTTTGTGGCTTTCCCTCTAGCCACTTCTCCACTTCTTTGGCACCAAAAAGTGATAAAAAGATGTTACTCCAGTGCAAAATATTTGGCTGGGAGGGAAAAAAAATCCCACCAGTTTCATTCTAGTTGTCTTCAGCAAGCGCTGCACTCCCCTGTATTGATAGACCAACTATCTGCTCACTCATACATGGGGGGGTGGGGGGGTGGGGGTTGGGGGACCAAACCACAAGAGAGGGAAAGAGGGGAGCCTGAATGACCTCGTAGAAGTAGGGGAAAAAAGAAAAAATCAGGCACTTTTTGCAGTTTTGAAATATAGGAACAGCCTTTGCTTTGGACGCAAGTGAATTAATTCATACATAAATGTTCCTTTTGCATCTTTGTTTTCATTTATTTCCTACTTGGAACCAGCAATAGCAATACTGAAAACTAGTGCATGACAAAACAATCAAATGAGGCATTTGGTGCAATGGCTAATTTGTACTCTGTAAATCTCCCCTACAAATTCTATTAACTGTTATTCCTGCTTTGCTGATGCTTCTTTTTCCTTGAGAGCACAGTGAGTCCTACAGCCCAAGAAAATTTTCAGTTTCTTTCCTTTCCCCTGTGACTGCCATGCCTTAAGCCCCAGCACTATCCATATGGGCAGACCAAGAAAAGAAGGCAAGTAATGTATTGTTTTGCAGGTTTTTTAAGGGTGCCAGCTACTACTTAGCAAAGCCTATCGCAGAGCACGCAAAAGGAGGAGGTCAGAGGAGGATTTTGAATCTATGATTCACAAACATAAAAGGCGATAAACTTGTTTTCACATTCCTTTGAAAGAGGCATGACCAGAACAGATACGTATTCACAGTCTTTGCTTTTGACTCAGACAAGAACAGGGAGATAATGAGACGCAGCACCATTTGTGACACAGATGGATACCCCGGTGTGCGGCAGGTTTTGAGGCAGGGGACCTGAGCCCAGGGAGGCTGGGCAAGGAACTCCAGGTGAAAGAAATCCCACACGACTGCTCTAACTTGGAGCGTAACTCAGGAACAGCACTAATCTTCCCTTTGAAAAGCCTTTGCAATCACTTGAAAGAAAGCAACAAAAAGAAAACTGAAAAAAAAAGCTACATGACTTTCTGCACCCCACAGTTCTGTCAGTGTGGGTTTAACTATCAGTTTAATTACTTCTGCTTCCAACTTTTGTTTTTCATTTTTATATTGTCTGCACTGGAAATTCAGGCAGATTATGAATACTTCCCTCAGTGAGCTACCTGAATGAAGATTCAAATAATTATACCTCAAACCTGTGAACATTTCACCACTAGCCTCATCACAGAGTGCGTTCAGCACTCTAACATCAGATATTGGTATTTACTTAACGACAGAATCCTCTGGACTTCAGCTGTATTTTTGTAGAAGACATTAAAAGGGAAAGATGGGAATAAAGTCAAAGTGTAAGTTCAAGAATGAACCCCTGTGTAAATTCACACACTTTCATGCGCAATAACTCAAGTTCTGTTGTGCCAAGGGTTAATGAAGATCTATCTAATTGTGACAGACTGAGTCTCTGCTCTTGCCCAAGAAGAGAGAGGGTGACTCTGGACAGTCCCAGTCCATTCAGGGCGAGGATGGACAAACTGTGACATGCTTCCCACCTCCACCTTGCCAGACGTACCCTCACCCTCGCATGGCCTGCGTGGTGCAGTGAGCTACGCTGATCTATGCCTACAGCACTGTGCGAGGCTGGAGCAGCACTGCTGCAGATTTTTCCCACCCGCTAACAGTCATTGCAAGCAGAGCGAGGAAGGGAACCCTTTAGGGAATGCATGCCTGTTTTCTGTGCACTTCAGATCTAACTCACCGCTATCCTTTAGGTGAAAATGTTAAAGGAGAAAACATGTTCGCAATAAAACAGAAGGGACTTGCTCCTTTCTCTAATTTTCTGTTAATTTTTTTTTTTTTTACTTTGATTCACTCTCTCAGTTGTAACACCAACACAGAAGTTCTCGGTAAGAAAACTATTCCACATTATAGCAATTATCTCAAACAAAAGGTCCAGGTTTAGTCTAGTCTCTGTTAAGGATTAAGACAAAAATCTGGGGGAGCAAGTGACACATTTGTCCTTGTTTCCCTAGTTTAGCTCCCTCTGCAGCATCCCCTGTCAGCAGCTGTGGTGGTATGACAGAGAAGATGTACCTCAGACCTCAGCCCACCTGGTACCACTGTGCTCCCATGGAACAGGAACACCTGTGTACGGACAGATAGGCCACAGTGGTGCACAGCTACCCCTCTGAAACCTGCAACATTACACAGCAGCTGAGGACTGACCCTGTGAATCCAGGAGGCATGTGGGTAGAGTTTTTTTCATGGGGTAAGGTAAAAAGAAGGACTATGTCAGAGCCTTCTGCAGGCAGTCACCAGTAGGGGAAAGGAAGAAAGGATGGGAAGGGAACGGAGTGTGGGACCACCCCAGGTTAAGGGCCCCCCTGGCAGGCTGGGCAGATGCCGGGATCTCATCTAGGAAGGACTGGATATTCTCACCCCTAAACCACACATTTTGCCTGTCAGATGGGCAGAAAAACTAGTGTTGAGGGGCATTTTGTCCATTTCCATGTAAATGTTCATCACAACAAAAACCACAGCTTCCACAGAGCAACTTTCAGTTAATATTATGCTGTTAGTCACAACCAAGCTCTAGGAAAGGCAAGCACTTCAAAACAACCTACTCTTTGGTGCCCACAGAAGCAGAGGACTCCCAGAGGCAAAAAACGTGGGCAGGATGTCCCTGGTTTCATCAGGCTACAGAGTTCACGGCTTATGCAATGCTGGCATTGAACCTGTATCATTAAAGTGGTGATGATCAGTCCTCATAGAGACCCCATTACTTACTTGTTCCTTTTTGTAGAGCACTGCAGGTTCTGTCATCTTCTTATCATTTCTCGGAAACAGCCACAGTTTTTGTTCTTCAAATTTCTGCTTCAAGCATATCACTGTCTTCTCGTTGGGTTATGCCAATGGATATTTCAAAGGTTCCTATATGAGATCAAGTAACTTGTAGTTAAAGTGGATAGGATAGCATAACAAAAACACGTATTTCATTAAGTAACATAAGGTAGAAATGCAACATATGTCGCCTAAAAAATTTAGTTTTATTTTTTCAGTCCTTTTTAGCCCTTTAAAATACACCACATCCCAAAGTATTATTTCATTCATTGTATACACATGCTGCGCTAAAACAAGAACTGAAGGCCCCTTTCATGGAATATTATCTGAGACGCACTTTGCTGCAGGCATGTTTTCCTTGAACCACCCTGTTCTGCTGACTAGAGATCTGCTAACATTTAGACCAGATGTGGCTATATGGAGTGGATGTATGTGGCTGTAATGAGTTTTTATTGTCTGTGCATCTTTATATCCTAAAGAACTCTGCTGGAGTACATGGATAGCAACTGTAACACAATCACACAGTACTCAAGCAGTCCCTTAATAAATGGCTTAGGAAAGGGTAATACATGCTTAACAGATGTTTTAATAAATGCTTAATCAATTGTTATAGATCAGCAGAATGCTTAAAACCATTTCATTCTCAGTGCTGTTGAATAGAGGACAAGAGAGAAGAGTGTATTAGAAATACTGATTTTCAGTGGCAATTTCACACCTCCCACCAGCCTGCGCACTGCAGTCACTGTCTCCCCAGCCAATATATGTTGTCTTTGGAAGCTCAAAGGAACACTGAAATCCCGATACACCTCCTACATGCTACTCCTGAGCATGTAGTACTCATGAGTAGTCCTGAGGGTGCAATTCTTGTCGTATATATAAAAAGCAAAGCATTAGCCTTGGACCTATTCGTACTACCATTTTACTTAGGCTAAGTAGTCCCTTAATACTCTATTATGTTGCCAATTTTGTCCATCATTCACCATGAGAGATTTGCAGGACAGACTGTAATACAGAAAATGAACATATTCACGCCTTGATGTTTGGCCTTCATTTAACCTTATTCATTCTGAATTAAAGTTGTCTGATAAAGAAATGGGTATCTCGCATGCCATGCAAAATCAAACCCAAGGTAGTATCCTTAGTTTGAAAAGATAATGCTATTGTTTGTATGGGTCATTTTCCACTAGATACAGGGGCAATTCAAGGCTGATTAGTAGGGTGTGCAGCAACACACCCATCAAAATTCAACAAAGGGAAGCACAGAAAGACAGAACGCTGCAGAAAAAGATTTGACCTCTGATGAGTATACAGCATGGGCTATATACATCAACATCTCACAAATCCCTTTCACAGATTAAAACTACTGGTCATCTTTTTGTCTTCCTCCTTAGCATTTCTTGTAAATTTTCACATCACATCTGAACTCTTCTGCTTTGTACTCCTGCCACTTTCTTTGCAATCTCCTCCTTCTGTCCAGCCTGCCGGTGTGGTGGGAATCCCTTCAGAGCAGAGGAGGAAGGTCAGGCTGAGGAAGCTGTTTAGCTGTGCCAGCAGAGGTTCAGTACATGCGAATTTGCTTTGTGAAGGAGCTCGCAACGTAACCACCTCTCTTGTGTTTTAAAATTTAATTCCAGCTTGCAACAAATGATGGTCCTTTGTTCAGGAGCTTCCCTTTCCCTGATCCCAGCTAATGCACTTAATCTGTTCCTTATTGCTAGTATCTGAAGGTCTTACTGTCTGTAATACATTTATTTTTGAAGTGCTCCACGAAGGTGGGAGCAGAGGTATCTTACAGGGAAGTGTGGGGTTATATAATGCCCAAATCACTGCTGTCTGCATATCTTCAACTATTTGGATCCACATGACCTGCCCCAGGTCAAACTGGAGATTTGCGCTTGCGGGAAGAATGTAATCTGGTCGCCCAAGTCAGGCTGTAATACCCAAACCACTAATGGTTTGTTATCATCTTAGTCCAGGCTTTCTAGTCTTAGTCTTTGAACTCCTCGGGGCAGAGATTTCTCCTACGCCAGGAAAGCATTTTAGCTTCTCCCACAAACAAATACCATACTTGTAAAATAGCTGTACTACTAGTGCACAGAGGATCAGAGACAGAGAAAGGCTTAGAGACAAGTCCGGCAAATAACACAGGCCTGAAAGAGGAAAGGAAGTAGGCTGAAAAATATGAAGGACATGAAAACTTAGCAGAAAGTCACACTGGTTATTGGGAAATTTCACATTATTTGGGTATTTAGAAACAAAGAAGTTTGGAAGCACATATTATGTTAGTCAAACAACATCAGTTCAAAAATCAGATTCTCATTTTCCGTGCCAACAGATGCAACACATTTCATTAGCAAGACTCCTTAGTTTTCAGTACAAACATTCAAATCTGCCAACAAGAGTCTCTCTCCTGCTCTCCCAGTTCCCTTTAAAATGAACAGAACACGGCCATCTGAGTTTGCAGCAGGCTTTGAGCCTCTACACCTTGAAAAAATCCGCACTTGCCTTTGAGGCAGCACTTTGCAGCATCCCAGAGAGATGATTTCCCAGTCCTAAAGCAAATGAGAACCTCTGCAGCAGCTCTGGTCTCCAGCAATTAGTGCGGTAGACATTGGCTCTGACATGCAAGGAAAGAGGACAGCTCTGGTAACAGATGGGACAAGCTAAGACACTGATGCAGCCCCAGGGAATGAGCTTCCTGGGAGGACCTCCTGCATCTCAATTCCCCAGTTAGCATGTTTGCAGGAGCTCATGGAGAAGCTGCATTACGTTTTGCCACAGCTTGGCCGGGTGTGTGGGCTGGGTTGCCACAACAGATGGAGAGCAAAGAGGTCTTCCTCAAATACCACCTCTCTAATGAAGAGAGCTGGCCACTGGGTTGCTTTTAGAATTGAAATAGTGTTACTATCATGGAATAGGCAAATAAACAAAACAAAAAGACAGAGACATTATTCTAAATCACATAATATATAAGAAATTAAATTCAGATGTTCTAGAAAGGATTACGTAAATCCTGGTAATTGTCACAGCAACATCCAGCATTTCACTGGACGTCTTTAGTCAGCATAGCATCCTTAAAACAAATCTGTACAGGGGATAAAAGCGATCTTTCATTTCACTGTCTGTCATTTGCACTTTGTCAGTGATTCATGCTATATGAGAATCCACACCAGAATTTTTTTATTGCAGCATCAAACGTGACCATTTCACAATTAGCCCTGCCTGTTCAGCCTCCGACTTGGACTCAAGACTCCGCTGCCCTGAGCAACAAGTTGTGCCAGAGAGAGGAGCTGTGGATGAGAAGCGTGTTATGTGTTACAGATAGCTGTCACCTGGCTCCTCAGCTCTTCAGAGAGCAGGGCAGAAGGGGACTTTTCAAATGTGGAACATCAATTTGCCCAAAGTTCCTCATCGAAGACACAAAAGTCAAGCTAAACCAAGCTGTGACATGGGAGGCAACATGTGCAACCCTATGCATAGCAACCATCTCACAGGTGTTTGGGCTCAGCTTGTTTGCTGCCTTCAGCGCTGTCATTTTGGTGCAGGCAGCCTGAGTTTCCCTGTCACACAGCAGGGACTGACCCTGCAAGCCTACCAAAGAGCACATTGGGCCACTTGCTGATGTAAAGAAAACAAGCATATAGTGGTCTTACTGGACCCTCTACCTGGAACAAAAGGGGAATAACCATCCTAAACCAGGCATGTTTATACTGCTAGAACTCTGCCCATGGCATTTTTAGTATTACAGGCATCTGGCTAAGCACTTTGCAGCATTTTCCTGCAGACAGGCCTGTAAGCCAAAGCAATGCACTTCCTAAAAACTCTGGTGGGAACTCTGTCTTCCTTCACCCAGGCAGAGTTCAGCTTTTAATGTGTTTTGAAAAAGGATTTGAACACATAAATCTGTAGGAACTACAAGATTCATTGTAAAACAACATGGAATTGAATGGGATTGATCTGGGGAAGTCTGTGAGCTTGTCTAGACTGCAGCACATAATGCTCAGTTCCAAGCTGCAGTTAATACTGTTATGCTGGAGCTTTTTTTTATTATTGACCAACTCTATAAAACACTGCATTTCAAGAGAGCTCAGTACACATTGTAAGTAAGCTGGTTTGTAGTCCCAAGCCTGCAGTCCTTGTTTTTGGTTGAGAAGAAATACTTTTCTCACATGCAGTAACACTGAAAGTGATGGTTTTCAACTTCCAGGGAGTGAAACCAGAGGTAGGAACAGGCCAATTCTAAGAAAGCCACAAAAAGCAGCTACTAGGTTGTAACCCTCAGGGACCATGCCAGGCATGGCCAATTTTCTAAAAGCAGAAAAAAAAAGAAATCAATGTTCAGTATTTCAGTTTTTTAAAAATAGAAGATAGGTCTCAAACCCCAGTGCTTTTGCTACAGCTGGGATTAATGACTGCCATTCTTTGCTGTGCAGCTGCTTTCTAGCACCCTTGAGTCCTCCCATCCCCTCCCAAAGCCTGGTACTCCCAGGGAGGAGAAGGGTGATGGTCTCCCTCACCCACAGTCCCTAATTTCAAGCTGGTGCTGCATGTTTGACTACACAATAACACATATTCCAGAAGATTGGTGTATACCATTTATAGTTAAGGCACTTCTGACCCATAATCTGCATTAACCACTGCCTACAAACAATGCACCTGCAGGGTCTAGCCACCTTGCAGGGCCATCTGCCCCAGGACCCAAGGAAGGACCACTCATCTGTCACCAGTGGGGCTGGATGCTGCTGCCTGGGATGCTCCAGCAGACCATCACCTTCTCCCAGCTACTATACATATGGGCACAGCACACACCACCCTTTGCCCTGCCTTCCTCTGAGTACCTGCCCAGCTCCTGGTAGAGCCCACCCTCTGTTAGATTTGTCTATTATGTATTTGAACCTGCAATTTCCATCAGAAAGAGAATCAAGTCCTGTGCAGCAAAACTCCTGTGCCTGTGACGAATGTTAGATGTGGGATTAAGCCTGATTGCTTGTACAGGGTGGTTTGCTAAATAAGGAGGAGCCAGGACTACTTAACTGATGGAAGTGATGCACACATTGATGTTGAAGCTTCACCAAAGTGTTTTGCGCACAGGTCTTACCATATGATCACTGTCCTCTGTGCAATTCAAAGATGCCCTTACCCAAAGAACTTTACAGCTGGGGAGAAATACAGAGTGGGAGAAAGTTACAGAAAAAAACCAAACCACCAAATCCACGTTACCTGATACAGAAAGCAGAGTTATCTCCATCATTACTTTGCTGTTACCAGCACACGCTGTGGAGTTGGGAAGCTGGCAAAACCCTGCAAGTGACGAGCTAATTGATAAGAGAGTTCTCACTGCACACCAGCAGATGCAGAGCTTATTGCTTCTGCCACATCAAGCCTGTGCTGTCCTCAACAGGGTTTCTAAGACAAAATCCTTGCTTTTGATGTCTGCTATTACCATCCAACAGATCAGATGATAGAGGAATGAAGAACACTAAACATCACTAGATAAAGCAATCAAGAAAACACACAGTGAAAACAGGACAGACGGATAGCAAGCTTTCTGGCCAGGTAGGTTACAGTTACAGATCAGGCAGTTGTCATTTTTTTCTTTCTCTGGTAATAAATAGGGAGAGGAAAGTGGGTTAGCAGTGCTTCTTGAGGAGGACCACAATACCACCAGAAGCAATGCCCTTTGGCTGATCCATTTTCAGGGACAGCACTTCAACAGGGCAGGACCCAGTCTTACAGCTTCAGCTCTCTGCCCTGCTGGAGTAACCCAGAGGCTCTGCATAAAGATTTAGCTTCTCATTTTTACAAGGACTGGCCTAAACCTGCCCAGTGCTCCTGTTTCATCCAGCAAAAATTGATTGGCTTTGGTCAAATAAGCAATCCCAATGTTTACAAATTACTACAGCATGCAGTGGAAGTAAAACACATCAATCACAAAGCCAGTCAGTTCACAAGAGAGGACAGAATCTTTATGAATCTTCTTATTTTTGCAACCTTTCAGTAGTAAACCTTTCCCACTAGACTTACAGACTATGCCTAGTATTGTATATGCAGCCAATAGAAACGCAAACTTCATTGGAAATGGTCTCTCTTGCTTCAGACTGGCATAACGCTGCACACTTCTTTTCAAGCTTGAAACCTAGAAAGGCTACAAGAGTCTGTAAAAGCCATTTTCTCAGCTGCATGCTTTCTATGGACAGTGATTTTTTTCCTCCAGACTGAGAAGTCTGTTATAATCCAACAGGCTCAGAACAAATTAAGACTCAATTTTCTGTAGATGCAGCTTTGCTACACAGGGCAGAGCAGAGGGCGTTGAGCCCATGGCGTAGAATGGGTCTCCCAGCTCTGTAGTAGGAAGGAGGCCATGCAGACAAAGTATGGGTGCTAATGGGGACGCTTATTCCTCCCCTATTCTTCATTTGCTTAACAAATGCACTGCATCTTTTACAGTGCCTAGAGACTTTGTCTTCTGTATCTTTTTTAAAGGTTGGGCTAAAGGACTACCACTGTTAAATTAACAACGTAAGGGCCTTAAAGGAAGTTGCAACAGGAGAGAAAGACCATGGCAACCAATGCTTGCGTGAACAGGCCCTCCTTGTGAACATCAGTAACATGATTAATATGATGGCACGACCAATAATCATTACTGATGTGTAAAAACACCCAAAGATTTTTTTTTAAAAAAAAAAAAAAAGGTAAAAGCAGAAGGTGATTTTGTGACATGCTTTTGGTGGGGGACTTCTCTCTAAAGGGTTCATAGATGACTAAGGGACTTTGCAGACAAGCAAGTCTTGTGGGCAACAGCAGCAAGTACATTGGAAGACAGTGTTATGGATAGGTTTAGGGACCCAGCAACTATTAAGATGTTGTGGCCCTCCCCACTGTCATTACTAACAGCCCTCAGAGATCTTTATAAGGAGTACCTGCACTGTCACAAAGTGTCATATAGGCAGAAACAAATCAACTTTTGATGTGTTGCAAGACCCCGGTTAGCCCGTGTTGGGCCAGACTACATGAATGCAGGCTTTGATGAATAGGATATGTTCTATTAAACAGCTCAAACATGACCTGTCATTTACCTACTATGTGCTAGATCTGATCAGCCTTTTTATTCTTTTCCTTTTATCACTTAGATACAAATGTGAAGTTTGCACTTCACAATGGTTTACAGTTTTGCAGCAAAATGGTGTTTGAGAGGTGTGTTTGTGAAGGTGGTACTCAAAAATCAAATGCTTATGACTGTTATTACATTTGCTCTGTCTATCTCTTTGGAGATGCCACATTTTTAATAACATTTCTGCATGTATCCTACTCCAGTAAGAGACTTACACCACTCTGACAACTAGACAGCATTTAGTGTGTGGAAAGCTGTATTAATTTTTCAAGCCACAAAATAGAGAACTGACACATACAGACTTTGAACTGGTATTATCCTGTACAACAGTGCACGAGAGCCACAAACTGTATTGGTCAGCAGTCACTCAGTCTGGATAACCAGTGGTCGGATGTAAACCAGAGCAGTGATTGTAATACCATTGAAATTTGGAAATGCTTAAAATGACCAAAACATAACTGATAATTTTACTACTTTGCATTTTTTCAGATCTATTGAAACCCTCACGTAAGAAGCTTTTAAACAGAGAAACGTTTTTAAATAGTAAAACTGAGAAGACAGATGGAGAGAACTTTTTGAAAATTTAGCCCCTTGATGTTCACTCTACTACAGCAGTCAGAAAGTAGGGCACAAACAGAAATATCTTAGCAAAACCATAGGCCTGAACACCCTAAAATACTTTAAATTTTGCTTTTCATTAATATCTGAGTTTATAGGCTAAGCCTCATCTCAGTTTAATCCAGTTTCATACCTTCTTTTATTACCAGTACTATCTTTCTTCCAGCTAGTAGCGGACGTGGTTTCTAGATCAGAGATACAGCAGAGCAGCCTCCATGCAGACATGAAGGTGTTACATGACTACACCAGCCCACGCTTTTAGCCACATGCAGACAAATATTTCTTTGAAGAAAATTCAGCCCACGCCAGTTCTTGGCTCTCCTGGGACAATTTCATCTTAAAAACAAACTATAGCCAGAACAGCAAGCACACTTGCTGTTTACAGAGGCCCCTCTCTCCCAAAACTGTAACCCAGAGCCAATGATGCAGCACATCTTCCCAACAATCACAGCTTGCTTACACACTCAGAAAACTAAATTTAAAAACAAAGTTAAAACATGAGTTGGTGATGTACACCTAGACAGCATTATTCCTCCTATACAACACAGTACAAATGTTTGGAAGCTGTTGGACATTTTGGCTTTCTGCTTGAAGAATTAAATTCTTTTCTTCCCAAAAAGTAGCTTGGAGTACAAGAGGATTGTCTGAGTGAGTGAGAGTGGGGAGACACTGCTGCAGGGCAGGAGAACTCTCTCAAAGTGCTGGCTGGGGTCAGAGACCAGATCCCAGGCACCTCCCACCCTTTTTGACCGACCCACAACCCTTGCCTCTCACAAAACCCTCTTGTGCTAAATTATTATCAGAGCTTTACTCATTTTTACACCGGCCTTTAGCATCCTCTGTGAGGCACTGAACTTTTTTCCCAGTAACAGATTACATCCCAGATGGATGCAGCATCATGCGGATTCTGCAGCCTGTAGCCAGCAAAAAGGGCTTTGGACCACAGCCTCCCACTCATGACTTTTGCAAAGTCACATTTCCAGCACATGCCCCAGCTCTGACCCCAGAGAGTGGCAGCCCAGGCAGGTACCTCTGGTCTGCCCCAGTCCAGCTGACATTATAATCTCTCATGTTTTGTCCCTGTAACCTCTAAGCCAGCAGGACCTGAAGCTCAGTTTAGCTCTAAGTATTTCAAATCCACTGAATTGAAAGAAAATAATTTAGCACTTTAATCAGTTGATTTCACTGGTAAATCAGAGACTAGAGCCAAAAGCTTTCAGGCCCAGAGGGTGGTATTGCATAATGGGGCCCTGACATCAGTAAGGATATCCATGAGTTGTTACAAAGCCCTCAATTTCTGTGTCTGTTTCCAACATTATGAACCCTGCTACTTTGGAAAATCCCAAATATGCCTACAGGTGACATCACGATTTTTGAGCTTTCAGCCCCGCATAGGAAAAATGTCTAATTCAGATAACCATATAATTTCACTCACCTCCAAATCTTTTCCGCAAGGTGCTGTTAAATTGCTAACCTCCATTTCAACAGTGATACTGGTCTTTGATTCAGAACTGCAAGGAGAAATAAAATCAGAAAGATTTTACTAAAAACACAGACACACAAGCAAGGACATATTTAGCCACGACTTTTCCACTGAGTCAGATCTAGGGTCAAGAAACTAATAAATGCTTTCCTCTATCTGTACCACACTGTGTCCTTCGCACATGTTACTCTGAGATACTCGCTGCCTCCTCTTTTATCTCTGTATGTGCACTGAACTTCTATTCTCCACTGTTTTTTCATCCTATAAAACCAGATTATTTGCTTTTGTAATAGTTTTAATGTCACAAGAAAGGAACAGAAAATGAGATTATTAATCTCCATGTGAAATGAAACCACTAATGATAGCTTCCCTTCACTAAACCCACCCGTTACCTCTGCTTGGACTCTGCATCAGCAACTGCTCCCCAAGAGACAGCCCAGCTATTTACCATTCTTATTAAATAACATTCCCACTCCTGCTTATTTATTTTTTTTAAACAATGAAGTTAGCATTCATAAGAGCACTGGAGCTGAAGTGGTCTCATTAGCTACATTTTGCTGAGGAAAGCATAAGTGTGTGTTAGTAGTGCAATGTTTTCTATAGTTGTAGGCTCTGTGGACTACCTTTCTACCACAGAATTTTAAAGGGCTCTGTTCATACAGGTTTCTAAACGTGAACACTTACTTTAAATATTCTTTTCTTAGGCAAAACATCTTATACATTACATTGTAAGGTCTGGTTTTTTTCTTTTCTTAAATGTTTTAATACACCTTGGGAAACATTTCAGGGATTGCTTCTATGATGCTTTTAAACTAAATACATTAATTAGATTAGAAATTGAAATTAAAATAGAGAACACCAACAGACTCTTTAAAAAATGTAATACACTTTCTTAGTGTCCTTTGTAATCACAGAAGAATGCAAATCCTTCAAATTCCTATACAGAGACAATTCCCTAAAATCTGTTCACAGATCTTCATGAACAATTGAACTTTACTTGTGTGTGTGGGTCTCTCTTCTCTTCGTTATTGATCATTTTTGCAATCTATTTCCCTTTTTAGAAAACCTGCCATGAATCTCTGAAAACAATGAACAGAGTTAATGCATATTCAGTGCCAGGTTTGTTCACCGAGAGGGAATGGGAGACATCCTGACTCTTCAGGAAAATCTGCAAATAATAAGTATATCATGCCTTGAGGGCAGCCTAACACCAGCCCATCGCTGCTAGGCACAGATGAGTCTCTCGCAGGTCAGTGCAGGGGGTTCTCCAGCTCTGCCCAGTCCTCACCATGCTCCCACAAGGGGAAACAGCACTCACCTTCTTGGGCATCTCTTCTCTTGGCATCAGGCAATAGGAAATACTATGAGGTATTTGCAGGAGTTCAGGAAAACTCTGTTATTAAAAATAAAAAAAACTGGCATGGAGATCTTCAAGACCTTCTGAGAAGGTACAATTTTAAGAGCCTTCTTATAAAACAGATAACTGAACACTATTAAAATTACATCCCATGACTTAAAAGGGACTCAAAATCTGATTAACACTGGGAAAATTAATTTCTATGTTGCAGGAGCAAGATTGCCTACTTGCAAAGGGAACCACCTCTCTTCTAAATAACAAGACAGATGCAATGAAGAGGGTGTAAGTCAGGTATGGTCTTGCTCCCCTTTCCTAGATCGCTAACAGACGTTCAGGAGAAGCTTCACAGCAGCCCCCGCCCCAAGCCTGGGTTATACAGGGATGCCTTCCTGTGGCAGAAAGCTGGAAAAGCTGCTCTTTAGCTAATGCTGCCCGGTGGCACTATCGGCTGATTTTTGTAAAGAATTGGCCTCTGGGGCTTAGTGCAATTGGAGCCAAATTGTACAGCAGAGGTAAGGGAAATGCAATTATCGAACTGCATGAGCCTGGGGAAAAGGCAGGGGTAAAAGGAAGAGACGGCACCAGAAAGCCTGAGGCATTCCTGGTTTTAAAAGTCTGAGAGAATCTGTACATCAATTACCCTGGGTGAAAAGCATTAAATGAACTTCAGAATTTTCATTGGCCATGGCATTGTATAAAAATAACCATAAATGCATCCTTGCTGTTGCCCTCTGCCTCATGTTTAGGTAACAGTCCCCAAACCATAATCCTTGCCACTCTGAATCAAGTTAATATGGCAGAGAGTGAAAGTGCAGGAAGATAGGTCATGGCCTCAGCTGTTGTGAGTTGATGCACTCTGCTGAGGTCAGGCATCCTTACCAGGCCCTACAGGACCAAAATTTGGCCTGTAATCCTTTAGATTTATCATATACATTGCTGCTGCCACAGCCATTAGAAATGCTAGTGACGGAGCAGGCCTGCACAATGCTGGTGGCTGTGAAAACACAGGCTTGTTCCCTCGCAGGAAACCTGTGTGTTGTATTCTTGAGAGACCAAAGCACTGGGAGAAAAAAGGGACTTTCTAGAGGTCTGTGGAAGCAGGGAGAGAGTGGGTGCCAGCGGGTGCTTGGGAGGCTCTGACCTGCACCCTTGTTAAGGAAGGTGAAACCTCCTGTCCTGCACAGCAATGACACTGCCACGGTGCTGTGCAGCAAAGCTGTGACCCACACTAGAACTGCCATTGCAGGTTCTGACCTGACTATGCCCTTATCCGAAAACATAACTAAACAAACTGCAAATTCAAAAAGAATCAAATATAATTTAAAGGAGTAGATCAAGTATGATGAATTCTACGCTACAGCCTCAAACAGCTGTTCTTTTCCCACCTTCTTTAGCTGCTCTGTTTAGAAGGAAACAAACAAAAAAAAAAAAAAAAAAAAGAAAGAAAAGAAAAGAAAGGTGAATGAGACTATAGTTTGATCGCATTGGGACAGAATGCCACAAAGAGTGGTTTGTTGGAAAGAAGAGAAGGTGGGGGAAAAAACGGTTTGATGTTTAAGTTCCTGCACCACCTGCTATCAGTGACAAGGAATAGGATGTTATTTTTAGGAATGTGATGTCAAACGATAGCTTTTTCTCACCTCAAACATCAAAGAAGGAAAAGTTACAGCATTCAGTTTGCTAGATCAAAATCTAAAAACTCATGTTCAGAGGTGTTTACATCACTTTTGTTCAGTTTACTAGTGAAGACACATTGTTTCTAGTGACTCTTTTATAGGATCATCCAAGTCTAAGAAAATAAAACATTTATTTTTCCACTGTTTCATGAATCAGCCCTAACAAGAACAAACAGTGGGAAACAATGAATTCTTGCTGGCAGAGGATTTGCATTTAAGTTCTCCACGTGGACACAAGCAGCAAGTGGAAACATACTAATGCCTGATAATTTCTGATTTTGATTTTTCTTTTCTCTTTCCTTTAAATAAATAAATAAAAAAAATATGCCAAAGCAAAGGACACAAAATGACAAGATTCCAGAGGAGAAGAGTAAAAACTGGCCCTCCAGTTTTGGCAGATGCAGCTGTCAGAAAAGACACACTGACAACATTCAAAGTGAAGGATGAGATTCCCCCCTGGATAGAGCAGTGCATGCTTAGCAGAGGTCTCATCATACGTGCCTGATGTTTTTCCTCCCTCATGAGCCAGGCTACAGAGTCCAAGACCTACTCAGCTCTTGCCAGGAGACTGATCACCAAGGGATTTTTCAGTGATCTTGCAGCTCACATCCAGAGGCAAGCTTTTCGTCCATGAAATCTGAATAACAGTTGCTTGATTCCCCACACATCGGCTGTGTTCGATCCAGCTTCTTAACACATCCCCAAGTGCTGTTTCTTCAGCTGAACAAAGCTGGGTTCTGCATGCCATATCTCTTGAGCGCAATGCTGGGGTTCAATTTCACTGGAAAACCTCCTGAATGCATGAAGCAATTGCTGGAACAGGCCACCAGAGACTACAGCTGCCAAAGGAGCATGTCAGATCCAACTTGTAACAATACCTTGCATAATGCAGTGACCAACATTTTCAAGCAAGCCAGAAATTTTCTTTAAAATCTTCAGTCTCTAAAATACCAAAAGGAATTTACTAAATGCATTTCATAAAGAATGCTTTTCAGAAAGTTTGGGTCAGTTTTTAAGACTGTGCTCCTTGCTGATGCCATGCTGTAGGAGTTTATACATAATGCCTCTATCCAAAAATAAGTTTGGATGACCTTTATCAGTCATTCATACTATTGCCACCTATTCTGTAAGTCATGTCTAGTACTGACAAGGGTGAAGTAGACAGCTTTGCTCTAGGAAAAGTGGAAAGTACATGCTCAGATCTTACTTTGGGATTCAGACTGACTCCAAAATGAAGGTCTGTAAAATCAATTCTGCTCAAACCCATTCACTGCATACCATACATGCTCCTGTATCTAAGCGGGTGGGGTCATATATTCATGGAGTTACTGTGTTATAGGTTACTATATTTGCCATCCTATACAGTCTTGAAGCATCTTCAGCAACTGTTTGCAGAAGATGATCCTATGAAGATGCTCACTATTTCTTCAGCTGTGTTTTCTGCAATTCGATAGCAACACTGTGAAGAAAAGCAATTTAGCTAGCCCTTGGACCTGAACTTAACTATGGAGCAGCCTACTGGAGAGGAGAAGAAAAAAAAACACCCCACATACAAGAAAGGAGAGGAAAGACAAACCAATTAACTTTGAATCCATAATATTAATAGGATCTTGATGGACTCACTTCTCCCGGTCCCTGGGACACATCAGGGATGGATTATATTTGCTACTGTCATGTCTTAGTCCTGTGATGCTAAGTTTTCCTGACAATACAAAGGGTAGATAGGGACAGATGGACCAGGAAGAAACAACAGAGAAGATGTAAAAATGACTTTCCCACAAAACTCCAGCAGAATTAGAGCAAGGACTTTTTGCACAGAAAGCACTGAGAAAAGAAAGAGAACGTCCTAGTTTTCCTGTCTCGCAAGGGCCACAGGAGAGGGAGGGAGAAGCAGAGGGTGATTCCCAGGAGCAGCATTGCAGCAGGATTCCCCACGGCTGAGGAGGAAGGCAGCCATGGGGCTGAGAGAAGGACATCTGAGAAGTTCCTTAGTATTAAGCAGTGACAGGAGAACCTTTCATGAGTGACTGAAAGAAAACCCTGAGTTCTGAAGGACATGGAAACCGTTAGAGAAGGACAGTCTTATTAAGTGGTATAAAATATGCATATTCAACCAAAAAAATATAAATCAATAGCAAGGTTACTCCAGTTACCAGAGCCTCAAGGCTACAGTTACTTAAGTACACAGAATTTACCAAGATTATTTCATTGATACAGTACTTGATCAGTAATTCAATTACCATGCACAAGGCTACATCAAACAGCTATACATTCAGAAGATATCTTTGGCATACTTCCCAAAAGTGAACCTTCATGCAACTTTCATATGGCCAATATAATTAAATTTACGTGTATATGTAGCAGAACAAGCACTTTAAGTAATAGGACCTAATCCTAACAGCAGATTTTTTCCTTTTTTAAAAAAAAGAGTAAAAAAGACTCCACTCTATGACCAAAAAAGAAAGCATGGAAGGAGAGAAGAAAATACAGGAGTAAGAACATACCAAGCACCGACAGTAATGAGGAGTGGTCCAAAGCCTGCGATGGAGCATGGGTTTCCTTACGCTGCACTGGTATAAGTTTTTCTAGCCCACCAACAAGTCTGTGAGAACCAAACATCCTGTGTTCCCCTGTGACTCTCCTAGGGTCCCTGTAGATCTGTAAATTGGCTCTGCTTTGCAGCCCGGCTCTGCATTGCCTCATCCTCCTCTGGTCTCAGGCACGCTCCAGCCCTGCACATACTTTGTCAGGACTCCTATGGACAATATCCAAATCATGGAAAAAGGGAAAAAGGAACACAGAGATGCAGAATCACCAATTCCTTCCTCATAATATCAGTCCAGCATATTTCAACAGCACAATGTCTTACATTAATAATTAAATTAAATTCTGGCAAGAAAGCCATTCGATTCCCATCTAGCTGTAGTCAACAGTGATTTATTTGCCAAGTATTTTATTTTAGCAACACTGCATTTAGGCAGTTAGAATTTAACGGGAATATCCTCCTTCAAATTCCTCCAATCTGGATTACATTTACTACTAGGCCTTAGTCCACCAATCTGTGGACCTGAAAGTGATCTCACTACTTTCACCTAATGAACTAAATCTTCTCCTTTCCTTTCCTTTAGGGTTTATTTTGTCTCCTTCCCCCGCCCTCCCCCTGTAAGGCAAAGGGTGAGCAGGGGGTTAATAATAATGAAAATCTGCATGTAACACTAATAACAACCCTTGGTTTTAAAGGCCACACTTGATAAAAATTTATAAAGGCTAAAGTGCTCATAAATTTTACAACCTACTACACATTTGCAGATTTATATACACAGAAAGGACCCAGTCATCCACATAGCTGCAGCAGTTTCAAATGTACAGCCCCCATTAAGTAGATGACTTGTTCAATATTGCCTGTGACTATGGGAGATATCTACAGTCATATTTGTTTCCAAATAATCACATGCACAATTGTAGTCATGGAGCTGAACCACTAAGGGCATCTTTTCCTCTGTCTTGCTTGCACGAATCTCTTCACTATACACAGTGAGGGAGAAAGGACTGAGCTACATGTAAGGATTGTGGTGATCTTCCACGCTGAGAGATAACAGCTACTTTCACGTGGATGCCACTGCTGTTCTGCTCGTTGCCACAAAAGTTTGCAAAGGCACCCACTTCCCTTGCTTCCTTGTCTAAACCACAACTGAACAGGAAAAATCAATAGTTACACTGAGACTTTTAAACTGTCTATTTAATTCCATCATCCTGCAGTAGTCTGCCCCAAAGCTACTGCTAGTCAAAGAATATGTGGTTATCAGGGGAACAGACTAGATGTGCTCTTCTTTCTGGCTTTATTTTGCAGATGTCTTTGACAATATTAAATGCAGCATTTTGGAGTCACACTCCAGTGTATGCCTATGCAATGTTCTCCTCCAGGCAAATCTATCATGGGCTGTAAAGGCAACAGTGCAAGGCTTTGAAACGCCAGACCCAGGGAGCACCACCGTGACTTTAAACAAACGCTGATGGAGCCAATACACACTAGCTTCTCTAGAGCAAAGTAAAAGAAGTGCTGCAGAAAAAGCTTCAGCAAGGAGATTTTCTTCTTGATAAAGGAACTTTCTTCCTCTGCAAAATTATTCTGTAGCCTGAACCACGAAGGCTGTCCCTCTAAAACTTCCCTGGGCCCTCCCATTTTCACTACTAAACATTTTGTTACCCATATAAAAATCTAATTCTTCTTCTTATCTTGTTATGTGTTTGCTAGATAAGATATCCGATGGCCCAGATAACACTGAAACAGCATCCCTAGTCAGCAAGTTTAAACAGTCTGCTTTTCCTTATTGTTCTCCTGTATCCTCCAGGCAAAATGCTTGGGTTGCCCACCGACCAGGGAGATGGAGATATTGCTGGGAAAAGCAAAGATTCCAAATTCCCCAAACCTCGGAACTTTTGTTAAGCAAAACAAGTAAGATACTGCCTTTGTGTATCTATATTGCTTATCTGTAGAATAGGTATAGTTATTCCTTGATGGATATAATCCTACCAACTATTCCTAGTCTACTCTTGAGTCTTCCCAGTCTATAATAAAGACCCCTAGATGACTAATACGGGATAGCCATGCAATATTTCCATGTCTAGAACAATTTGTGAGAGAATATTGAGAGAGAATATCTATTTCACCTTATATTCTGCCTTCCCTGTTGAGCCCCTGCTTTCAGGGGGTTTTTGTCCCTGAGATTTTAAGCGCAGTCGTACTCCTCCATTGTTCTTGTAGCTACTGGAAAAGCAAAAATCAGTTCATTAGGAGGGTTCACAAGGATGACCCCAACGTCACCTTTGCTTTCTATTTTGCAAGGGCATAGTTTAAACTGTGTGCATCTTACCTCCTAAGAAGCCCAGAGACACTATGAAATCCAGCAGATGAAATAGTGCAGTGGTAAGACCTACACCTTGTTTCAAGTTCACAGAGTAAAAGCTAAGTCAGTGGCCCAAACTCCCAAAGCATTGTGGGCAGAATGATGATCAGATCTGGGACATGTGGGCAATATCCTCATTTAGCTGGTGATGTATGGGGCTACACTGCTTTTAAGTCTTTTGGTATTGGAGAGAACCAATTACAGGCCCAAGAGGTTGTATGGTCCAGTGGGCAGAGCACTGCAATGAGACAACCTGTAGAAGTTTATTCCTTTCGCACATCCACTGTCTGTGCAGCCTACACTTTTTTCAGGGAGGCCCCACCTCTCATGGTATGCTTGAGTACAGCCCAGTACCAAGGGGCAGCAGTCTCGGCTGGCAATACGCATACACAGAAAACTATGCTGGATCCTATAATACCTTGGAGTGAATGTAAGCCAACACTTTCAAAAATCACTGGTGATCTCAGACCATGTCAGTTTCTGTATTTCTCACTAGACACCCCTTCAAAGAAAGTGACTTCAGGAAGCACAAAACACCCAAAAGTGGCAAATGAGACATTTGAGCCCATCTCTCAACAGGCACGCAAAATGAAGGCAACCCAACATTTCTGATCATAAGAGCATAAGAAGATCCAGTACATGGTCAGACCAAAAGTTCCCTCCTGAGCCCCTTTCTCCAGCAGAGACCACAAAAACCTCAAGCCAAGGAAAAATAAATAACCCAGCCACCCTAGTCTCCACTCTCCAGCAGTTTCTTCAGGCCGTAGCTTCATCATACAGAGATGTGATGACAATGCCAGCTGAAGGAACCTGTTCTCTCCATCCTTTCCTGGCATGTCATGCTGCTGTGCAGCAAGACTGTCCCAAAGCGTTCATGGAGCTGTGCCACAAACACACAGTGGAAAAAAACATCCCACCAGAAGGATGCAAAGAGCCAAGGTAAGGTGGGTTACTCGCATTTTACTGCACCCCAACTTGATCTGCAGTGTGGTGTCACACATGCTTGTGACAGCAAAACTAAGCAAGGAGCTCACTGCGGTAGAGGTGATGGAAATGGAGTGGGAGCCAGCAGGAATTCTCCAGGTCGATATGGTCCCCACATACTCTGAACTATGCAATTAAAGCCCTATTTCTTCTTCAGCAAGTGAAATCTATGATACAGTAGGATGACCCTGACCACAAACAGATATATGAGAGGACACACAGTCTATGGCATTGATAACTGTACCTGCCAAACTCACACTACAGCAGCAAAATATTGTGTCTGCTCTTGCAAGCTGCTGGTAATGCAAACGGTGCCACCTGCTAAGAAGTCCCAGACATGTGAACCGATCCTCACCTCCTGGCCAATGTTACCTTGTGGCCTTTAGAATGCCACCACACCTTTCAAGGAAATCAACTCCATCACTTGTAAAGAGGAAGGAAAACATCTCTCTCCTGATGTATTTTTAAAGGGTTTACTACAATGTGGCTCAGATTTCATTCAAAGTATCTAGCTGACTCTTAATTTCAGGCTCCCTCCATAAGCGACTCACCTCCCTCCCTGTGACAGCTGCTTCGCATGGATTTGCAGCAGTTTTGAGCTTTCTGTTTTGCTCCAGCTTACACCTGGTTGAAAAGGGTCACAGGACAGGAAAACTTTGCTCAGCAGCCCTCCCGGAAGGGCCATGCTGAAGGACACTTCCAAGTGCAAAGCCCTCTCACATGAACGAGGTGTCCATGCTCCTTATCACACCTCCCAGCTTGAGGACCCTCCTGCACCAGCACCCAGGGAAGTACACTTCTGTACAAACAACAGATAACCACTGAATTGTTCCCTGTTAACAAGCTAAGAACAAAGATTTACTGAACCTGAGTTGTCTTTTCCTGCTGGGCCCTGCATCCCTGAATCATGTATCGCACTGGGACTCAGGACCTCCATTGTACCCTGGAATGAAAAAAAAAGGAAAAGTCTGCTGAGTGCCAGCTTCACCGGAGCATCCATGTGCTGGAACAGCCTTTGACAACAGGCTGCAGAGACAGCCCTGCTGACTGCAAAACAGCTGCCCAGCTGCATTGCTTGCTGACCTTTCCAGATAAGTCAGGTATTACAATTTGTGCTATTAGCCATGTAGCATTGGACGTATGCTTGACATGCTGCACCAAGCCCCACTGTGCTCTATAATTACTCCATTTTTGGTACTGCAAATCTCAGCAGCCAGATGCTAGCTAGCTAACGGTTTGCTCATTATGCTCCAAGTTCTTTCTGTGACAGTATCTGTCTCTGGGACTCTTAACTCACGGTCAGATTCCCAGTGATGTGAATATGCATCATCAGCCTTAAAACAAGAACAGACTGCTCTATAGGATGCTCAGCAAAGCATGTAGCCTTATCTTAACATTCTTCCCAGCTACCATCCCTTCAGCAGTTGCTCCTTTGCTGAAGGAACAGAAAAAGAGTGAATCACCTTATTTCCTGCAAGGTACACATTGGTTACTGCAGCTCAGTTACTGCGAGGCTGCTCACTCAGCACCAAAACCACATCTGGAGGCCAAGGATGGGGCTGGCAGCCTTATAACTTTATACTTCCAGCTTTTGCCAAGCAATAACTGTTTCTATGATAAAGGAGAAGCAGGTAAGATGGGGTAGTAATTCAGTGAGAGTCCCATGAGCCAAGCTGGCAGGCAGCATGATCACACTGCAGTTGTATTTACCACAGAAGGCAAGGGAGCCAGGCGTAAAAGCAGCCACAGCTCAAAAGGCAATTTCCTTGTATTTAAAAATAAACACTGAAGACTAGTTTAGTGATGAGCCAGAACTTAAACAAGTAGGTTTTTTCTCTGGGTTGCATTCAATACCACATCATTTGTGGTATTGCAGGTATTTAAACTAGTGATCATTCAAAAACCAGCTTCCCGGAGCATCCCATTGCAATGCAGAGCAGTGCCTGTGAAGCTGTCCTGCCCGCTGCAGCTGTGTGCCTCCACCGAGCCCACCACCATATTAGCAGTCCCACGCGCACAGAGATTTACATAAAAGGAGCAGTTATCAGCAATTATGGCTTGCCAAGGCAAAATTCTTCAAGGCTGCTTTACAACTAGTGACAGATGTAGCACTCCCAAGTTTAAGCTCTAATTTATTCTTAGACTGGGCAGAAACATAAGGAAAACACACTGTGCGTTTTGCAAAGCCGCGCATTTAAGCATCTGAAAAATAATTAAAAAAAAAAAGGGAGAAGGAGGGAAGATGAATAGGGTCTAAAGGAAAGAATAAACTGCAGGCACAGAGCCAGAATTTAGCATTCAACAAGGGTGACAAATATCCAGACTGATTTGCTCCTGAACTGGTCAACTTGTACCTTTTGTTCACACCAGAAGATACCAGCACCCCATAATTCCCAGCTATCCTGTTCCTTCATGGTTTAAAATCACAGGTAATAATCACAGTGTGCAGGCCTTAATCCAGCTGCATTACAAACGTCAGACCGAATGACTGGGAGGGAAGGGAACAAGGGATTGTAGCAAAGAGCAAACCCATTCCCACCCAGGACATGGAGCAGCACTGGAACCTCTCTTCTCATGTTTCCCCTTTCTCTGCCATAAACCCAGCCCTAGAGGGAAGCACAGGCTGAAGAGCCACCACACTCTGCAGGATACTCCTGTGGCTCTCAGTGCCAGGACATCCAGGACATAGTGAAACTCTCTCCTCAGTATCATTAGTATCATTCCAGCTCCGTATGCAAAGACTCTGGCAGCGAACGTGAGTGAACTGGAACAGAAATTCCTGAGGCAGCTGTTGCATGCATTAATCATAGGATAACTCAGGCTGGAAGGGACCTCAGGAGGTCTTTAATCCAACCCCTGCTCACAGCAGGGTCAGCAATGGAGTATGACAAGATTGCCTAGAGCTTTAAGATGTGTAATGCCAGGTCAGCATCTACATTCCAGAAAACAATTCATTTTCTTTCCTCACAAGAGGAAACAAAGCTGTGGTGAGGAGTTTTCTCTCATTTGCTCTTTTTAGAGAAATGTGGACCCTTGGTAGCTGTCCAGCTAGCCACGGTCTGAGGTCAAAAAAATTGGCTCATGCATCCACAGACCCTCTGAGGCAAAGTCCTCCTCCTGCTCTACAGAAGATCCTTTCTGGTCCCTGAATGGATTATGGTTTGCATATTTCTGCTTTCAGGAGGATTTCCCGATGCAGATGTGGCATGGCCACTGCTCAATTCAACAAACTGATCTGGAACAACCTGAGCCCACCAGAAGACAGCAGCTGGGTACATGTGGGCAGAATTAGCGTACTCATCCCATCGCAGGCACACGGTACATGATTCATATTGCAAGGGTGTTAGAAAATTTAGTTCGACCCATCGGCAGTGTTAACAAGCAAATCGGTAATGAACAGAAGCAAGGAGACAGAGAATCTGGACACCTTCCTGATGTATTTAAAATTTAACGAATATGTGCTCAGGACCTTCTCTGGGGAATCAGAAACCATTCTGATTTGATGATATAGAATTATAAGTGAGACGGGTTCATTGGTTTCTGCAGGCTTTGGACATCTATAATTCAAAATCCACTGCATATTTCAATTTGTTTTCCTATTTGATACAGCACAAATGAACCCTTCTGTGAGTGAAGCGTTCTGAAGCTGTGAGTGACTGTCCCTTTCCCAGTCCCAGCTGTTTTAAAAAGGAACTTCAGGACCATAGATGCTTTGTTGATAGCTGACTCCAGCATAAGTCTGTGCATGACTTCCAGATCATGGTAAATATTATTTTACCAATACTTTACCAATATTATTGGTACTGTAACATAATGTGTTTAAAGGTCACAGAATGCTAGCACTAAAGCCTAGTTTTCCTCACCCTCCTTTCACTCTGCATT
Source organism: Ibycter americanus (assembly GCA_035590275.1). Taxonomy (NCBI): domain Eukaryota; kingdom Metazoa; phylum Chordata; class Aves; order Falconiformes; family Falconidae; genus Ibycter; species Ibycter americanus. The sequence continues at coordinate 10,663,093 of JAVJGI010000064.1, forward strand.
TGAACAGGTCAGCTCCCCTGCCTGCACTGTGCAAACACAAGGGCGCACAGACGCAGACTCTCACAGCGATAAAAGTGTCCCCCAGGGCAGACAGCTGCAGCAATTTCAAACACTGACCTAGCACTGTAGTCCTGGGCCAGGGAGGCATGACAGTAACTTGGTGGGAGTGAAGCCTGTACCCATCAGTCATTGATAGCAGATAGAAAGGGATGCACATGCTCCAAGAATTTCAACTCTTTGAAGGTTTTTCCCTGCTAAAATCAACAGCTCTCTCCACCACGTACAAGCTTTATTCCCCAAACACCTCATCAAGTTTAGTCTAACTTTGCACTACAGAGCGGAAAGCCGCATGCTGGATGTAACAGCCACCGCTGCTCAAACTGCTCAGGAAAAGGTTTCCAGAATTTTTTAGTATGTACAGATCAAAGCAGCATTCTCAATGCCTTGTTTCCAAAAGCAGGTGAACAGGCTTGGCTAAAATAATAGTTATTTTAGAATACCAGCCTACAGCTGTGTTTGTAGAGAAGATCAACCCAAGCAATTAAAGTCTGACAAAATTATCAGCAGCTAGCTACAGCCTTGCAATTTACAGGAAACTGCAGTAAAGCAAGCATTATCTGACACATCTTTTGTAATTCACACACAGTTGGTCGCAGTGTTCTTCACACCCTGGATAAATAGCAAAGCTATTTTTGCTTGCATACGTTTTGTTACCCCCTCACCTACCTGTGGTTCTCTCATTTTGCTATGAAAACAATACAACAGTTCCCTTACAGATAAGATACTACAAAGCTCAATATACGTAACCTGTAAATTCAGTTTTCCCTGACACAAGCAGCAGTTGTGTACCTTTACAATGGGACAAACTATCCATAAATCTTAGAGTGACAAAGAAAGGAGAGGAACTATGAAGAGGGCAAGTACCTCTGCCCATGGGGCAGCAGGCAACATTTCTCCTCCTCACTCCTCAGTGACTTCTCAACATGCGCCCTGGCACTTCCAGCATCCCAGGCTATGCCACTGCCTAAGCAACAGCCTAATCTTTCCTCTCCCCCATTGCAAGGTTTTTTCTTGCTGCGTTTCTCTGTACCCTTCATAAAAAGCAGGAGCCAAGTCCCTAATGAATTTCCTGCAGTCCTGATCCTCTCTTACAGGGGCAAGCCCTGCACAAGATCAAAGATGTTTAGCTTGTCTCTGCAAGTGGGAGGCAGGAGCCCTGGGAATCAGCTGTGGGACTAAGAGGTCACTTCTGATGTGGAGGTTTTCTCCAGGGGGATGGCTCTGCACCTTCCTCTCACTTGCAGCACAATCAGATCCAACTTGAATAAATTTGCTTTTTCCCCTGCTCTCATATATTCGCTGCCTATGTGCTGAGCGCAGACGCTGGTATCTGGGAATAGGTGCATCTGACAAGCCTTCAGAGCCACCTGTCCTCCTCCTGTGTTTATATCACCTGGAATTTTCCCACTGAGGCTTGTCTTTTCAAATTTCACCTCCCTTTCCATCCTGTATTATTAGGGCCTTCTACTCATTTATGCTAAGACAGTAAATATGTCATTAAGTTATACAGAGGCATAGCCACTTGCTAGGAAGAGCAACAAAAGTTATGATTTGAAAATATTTTGTTACATATGTAAATATATACATACATGACTTTATACATACAACATTTGACTTGTATGTAGATGGTAGATTCACGATTTGCTATATTATGAAACCACTGGGAGTTACTTTAAGCAATGAGCAGGTAGAGGCAGATTGAAGTCACTGCTTACAAGAGTATATCCAATGCAAGCCATGGGACATGAACAACTTCTGTATCTGTAAGACCCACAAAGATACGTGTGGCTCTGCTTTCCAGCTTTATATAGTCTAAAAGAGTGTTTTTTCTTCAGAAAGAGGAGACTGTCAAGGGACTATGAATAATAACGGAAAAGCAGTAAACAGAAGATGCAACAAAGGATGATGTGCTTTCAGTGGAAATTTGGAGATAGATATTCTTTTCTTTTTCTCTCTCAGTCCTCAACCTGTGTAGCTTATTCCTTGTTAATCTTCCTGTATCTATAGCTTGTGAAGTGACAATAGACGGTTTGTGCCCCAGTGAACGTGACACTGATTACTTCCAACTTCAAAGCCCTTCAATCACCCTCACAGACAGAAACAGAAATCCCAAAGTCAAGCATCTGCCACAGTAAGGGTGTTTATAGTCCAACAGGTCTATTTCCATCCAGGACAAACACAAGTGGGTTTGGAAAAATCTGAACACTAGCTGCTGAATTTTTACCAGGAACAGTCCTCTGGCAAGGCAGAAGCAAACACAAATAGCTACTATGGGAGTTGATCCCGATCAGCAGATACCTGCTGCCAACTTCACACCAAAGGAGGAGAAAAAGGTCTCTCCGTTTTATTGTCACAACTAGGAGGGCTTGGGAGGTGTGAATGTGATCAGCTGCACATCTCTGCAATGTGTGGTGCATTGCAGGCAGGGTCACCTCCTGTCAATGCCACAGACCTTCATGTCTCTTCTGTGGTGGGTTGGCCTTGGCTGGTGGCCAAATGCCCACCCAGCTGCTCTCACTCATCTTCCTCAAACAGGGTAGGGGGACAAAATCAGATGAAATAGCTCATGGGTCACGATAAATATAGGGAGATTCCTTACCAACTACTGTCATGGGCAAAACAGACTGGACATGGGGAAAATTAATTTATTGCCAATTAATATAGATTTGGAGAAAGAGAAACAAAAGAAAAAACACCACCTTCCCCTGCCTCTCCTTTCCCAGGCTCAACCTCACTCCTTCACTCCCAACTCCTCTACCTCCTCCCTGGGACGGGGAAGAGGGGGTTGAGGTGAGCACTGCTGTTCCTTCCTCCTCACACCTTCCCTCTGCTCCACCATGGTCTTCCGTGGCCCGCAGGTTGTATCTGTTCCATTGTGGTCCTCTCCAGGGGCTGCTGGTGGCATCTCTTCTAGTGCCTGAGGCACCTCCTCATCCTCCTCCTTCTCTGACCCTGGTCTTCCTGCTGTTTCTCACTTCCCCCGCTCCCTATTCCTTTGCCTGAGTGGCTTTTTTGCCCTTTCTTCAAAACCTTTTCCCAGAGACACCACCAGCAATACTAACAGGCTCATCTGTGCCCTGGTGGGTGTGTGGGTCTGTTGAAGCCAGCTGGAACCAGCTGCATTCCACAGCACCGCTCTCCTCAGCCCCACACAGCAGTAAGTATAGCTTGGCACTGTGTCACTGCACCACGAGCTGGTGCCAAGCTGCTCCTGGAGAGGACAGAGGGATGGAGGAAAGTCCTCAAAGAAGGCTGCAGTGAAATGAGGTTGTAATGAAAGTTCAGTGCTTGCCCAAAGTCTCTGGTAAAGACATGAGAAGTAGGGCAAGAAGGCTACATCACCTGTCACCAATTAGGGAAACAGATCATTTAGTCCTTCAGGAGTCCCAACAACATGTTTTATCAAAACTTCTGATGCTGTCAATTACATGTCTGTCCCTTAAAAAAGGGTGAACAGTGTGAGTGGATTTTCAACAAATTCCCTAAAATAGAAGCCTACCCTCTCCAAGCAATTCTAATGATGGAAAATGGCCTGGAACTGAGCAAGGAAAACATATGAAAAACACCAGGAAAACCTTCCTGCAAGTAACATCTCACAGGGCTGTGGCAGTGCCCCTCAAAAGGACAAGGGAAAGCCCTGCTTCATATGTTAAGCATGACAGCAAAAAATACTCATCTGCGATGCAAAAAAACTTAAGTCAGATCAGCCTGGCACAGTTTCAAAACCCTGCCAGCTACACCTAGCACCTATTTCCACTCTGAAGACAGGAGCCATACTGAGTTATACCCCCATCTTGTCTCAATTTCTCCAGAATAGAATAGTTCACTTTTTCCTCTGTACATGTCCAACTGCATGTTGAGACACAATTGATATTCCTTTCATAAATTAAAAAAAAAAAGTGGATTCACTCTGGTGAGTTTTTTTAACTCCTGCCAAGATTCTGGATCTCTTGCCAAGCCTCTGTTACATTGTTAATATAGACTTTGATTATTGATTTTGATACAAGCAAGAAGGAGTGAACCTGTGGTTCTAAGCTCCAAATACCAAGCTGCTGGACTGCTGCACTTTGTAATAAGGGAATCTAATATCTGTCACGTTTTCCAAACCATAGTTACCATGAACAGCTACCACCTTCTGTGTCCTGTAAAATCTCTAACACATTATATTTGCGATTTGCAAAAAGGAAAACAAAGCAAAAAAACAGTCCCAAGGAAATAAGGGTTTTCCTGTCACATCCTACCCTCCTTATCTAAGTAGACCCTCATGGTGATTTACAGTAACCAGTGTCAGAGAAATGAAGTGGCGTCCCTTAATAAATGAGGGTGTTACACACCCAACTGTTCAGGTGCCCTGACGTTGCGGTTTAACTCCAGCTGGCAACTAAGTACCACGCAGCCTCTCACTCTCCAGCACTGAGGGAAGGGGAGGAGAATCGGGGGAAAAGGCAAAACCTGAAGGTTGAGATAAGAACAATTTCATAATTGGAATAAAATAAAAAATAATAATCATAACAATAATAACAATTGTAATGAAAATGAGGAAGAAGGGGAGAGGAGTAAAATCCAATGGGAAGGAGGGGAAAAAAAACACACAGCACAGTACAATTGCTCACCACCTGCTGACCGATGCCCAGCCAGCCCCCGAGCAGTGATCAGCAGGCTCTAGCCAGCTCCCCCCAGTTTATATAGTTGGCATGGCGTCCCATGGTGTGAAATATCCCTTCGGCCAGTTCGGGTCAGCTGTCCTGGCCGTGTCCCCTCCCAATTCTTGTGCTCCTCCAGCCCTCCCGCTGGCAGGGCTTCAGAAACTGAACAGTCCTTGACTTCGTATAAACATTACCCGGCAACAACTAAAAGCATCAGTGTGTTATCAACATTGTTCTCACACCAAATACAAAAGACAGCACTGCACCAGCTACTAAGAAAATTAACTCTATCCCAGCTGAAATCGGGACACCTGAGTACTTCTATGCCACGAACCAGACTTGAACAGTCTTAAGCACGCCAGCCGCCAGGATTGTGCTTCGCTGACTGTAAGCCCAGGAGCAGCTCCCATGCAAACCGCCCAGATGAGCAAACCAGGGTAGTTTCCCAGCTGAGAGCAGGGCTGCCAGGCTCCCTTCTTACCCATGCCCTAGCTGTCCATATCAAGAGTGCTGAGCATGCTCCAGTCTGCTGGGCTGCACTGCACCCTGACACCTTGGAGCCAGGGGACACATTCACACTGACACATGCACACTTACTGAGGTAAGCTGATCTCTATTTAAAGGTGGCAAATTCAGACTAGGTGTACTGAGCCTCTGATGTTGGCTAAATCCCAACCTGAGCACATGTTTCTGCTTATGATGTGTAGCTTGTGGACAAGTCTGGTGCTGGACACACACAAGACTGAAAGGGTTAATTTATCACACAAGCATTTTTCAGAAGACATCCTGATCTTTAAAATCCTATCCATAGTTGGTATGTGCACACCTGAGCATAAGCACTGCTGTGTGGATCCCAACTACAGCTAGGATCAGGGCTGTATGCTGTAGAGGGGAGTGACAAGACCGTAGCTTCAAAGTAGGCTAAAAATCTGGAAAGAGTTACACAAATCCCCATCTGTTTGGTTTTTTTTCCAGAAAGAAAATCCTACCAAAAGAAAGCTCACTGTGAGAATGCATGCCTGACAACATCAATAATCTTTGATGTCACATGTTAACGTTCCTGTGCGAGTTATGAGGCAGTTTCCAAATTTCACACTTAATCCTGGTGTCTGCTGTTGCTGAACAATTCAGCCTTCTGTCAACAGCTGTTTCTGCTCCAGTCACTGAATGGCTCATATTCAGCACAGCAAAGCCATTATTTATAGTACAGAAAGCTTTCATAACAGCCTCTTCACATTCCTCTCGATAAACAATTGCAAGTAGAGTATGGGGAGGAGAGGTGATCAGTGCTTGAACACACATCTGTAGTATGCTGGGAACCACATCTAGCAGGTTGGGGCTCTTTGGGCTGGTACAAGCTGCAAGTATCCCAATAAAATCATCCAACCTCTGATTTCACATCAGCTGATTTGGCGGTGTGGGAAAATGCTGAATGCCTCCTGCCCACCCAAGCGTGTGCACAGCCCAACACGCAAACACCATCTCAGAAATGACTGTCACCTGGGATCTGGCTGAAAAGACCAATTGAGCTATACTGGCATTTTCCCTTCCACCCCACCTGATCGCTCTTTAAGAAGGTGACAAGGCAGAGGAGCCACTCATCTGCTTGCAGCAACTGCGAAGCTGCTGGGATTTCTCAGAAGGTATCCCCACAGCCCAGGTTAAACAATCATACGTAGTACAAGATGCACATTAAACTAATCGGTTTTAAATAAAAAGTATGCCAAAGATGTGCTCCTTTAGTTTAGGCTGTTCAGGCACTTCAATAACTGGAGCATGGCAGAGAGTTCAAGGGCAATAAAGACCTGTATGCATATGAGGAAAAAACAGTTTGTCCTATGTGCGGTCAAATGAAGGAAACCACCGAGCTTCAAGGAGACATCTTTCCCTGTGGACCGATCAGCCCTTGCAATTCAGATGTGGGAAGTATCCCATTTTATTGTGATCTGTTCTTTTAAGATCTTTCTATTCTCCAAGTTGCAAATTAATGCAAGATACCACTACATGTCACAGTATTGGAAAATAACGTTGGCAGGTATAATCCCAAGAGCTTTCTTCATTTTAAGGAAAAAGTAGCTTTGGCTACAATCCAGGAGAACAATACAGGTATAGGGGAAACTCACTGACAGCTTACTAGCCCCATTCAAACAGGCTCATGCCATTAATTCATCACGCTGCCTTTCCTTGCCAGCATGTGGTAACAAAGAGCTGCAAAAGCCTTCTCTGACGGAGAAACCAATGAAGTTCCTCCCGCAAGGAACAAGCACTCATCTAGCGGTGACCCTGAGCCTTGATCGGGGGGGTGGGGTCAGGTTAGGCCTTCACCCAGCTGACTGCAAGGACATCTTTGGTAGAGGGAAGTGACATCTTTCCTTTCTAATTGAACAGGACAGTTGATTGATCACAATGGTTTGTTAGAGAGGCTGTAACAGTAAAAGCACACATCTCTGTCACTCAAGGAAGGATACTTGGTGCTTAATTGTGCTGCTTTAAGGGACACCCATTAATCCTCAGGGTGTCTGTCCCTTGCACAGACATTTCTGAATTAGGCTTTCCTAGTTTTCAAAGAAAAATGGCAGAGCTGGCTTTAATCATTGCAAAATCCCATGACAACACTGGGGATCTTCACAGGCCAACCCTCGGTTTGGGACCCTTCCTTCCCAGGCTGTCTCTAACAAAAGCTGGTGATTTCAGTTTCTTTAGAAAGTTATAGTTCCACTGTACCAGCCATTAGCTGTAGCCTTTTGAGTTAAAGCAAAGAATGTGGAAAGTGTGATTAACGCTAGATTTCCTCAGAGATTGGGAATATTTTAGAAAGACCACTGAATCTTCTCAGTCACACGTACAATGGTGAAGAACACGTTATTTTGTCAGGCACATCTCAAAATACACAGCAAGCATTCTTCTTCCAGTTATGAAAAATAACCCCCTCAAGCCCAAGTCTCAGTGCATGTGTATGTACTTCAAGTCTCTGGAATAATAGCACATGAGTCATATGCAGTCATCACTTATGAGTCAACCCTATTGTTTCTAAGCATCGTTCTTATGCTTTTTCATTAGGCTATAAAAAGAGAAGATAGATAACACTGCTGCCGCTGCCCCTCTAGCTGGCATAATTCAGCCCTCTTTCCCAAAAAAAGAAAGGTAGGATTTGTCTTTGGTCATTAAGAATGAAATCTGTTCCCAAAATGGGTATAGCGGGACCTCAATCAGGCTAAAGGTGAGCTTGAAACAGGGATTTGCTTTAGTAAGAGTTTAATGAGATACATCTCTAGCACCTCAGTTGCCAGGTGTGTACCCTCTACCTCCTCCTTTCAGCTGCAGGAATCTGGTGGTAGGAGTCTTGCCTTGCTGAGCAGTCCAGAGAGGCAATCATCTGCTTCACGATGAGTCCCATGAGTGTTTAATGGAGGGCTGGCCCTGCCAGCCACATAGCTCCAGGAAAGTGGAAGACTAAAAGCAAGGCTGCTGGAAAGCGCAATATGACCAGGAGATGACTTAGAGGCAGCAAAACAAGCGAATGCAACACAGAAACCTCCTGGGCATACACAATGGCTCCGGCATGTTGGCAAGCAAGGACTTGCCTCCAAGGCCGTGGGAGAAGGGCAACCCAGCTCTGAATCCCAGGCTGTCCCCAAGACCTGGCATTACCCATCCACAGGGTATCTCATAAGCAGGCTGCCCTCACCCTAGGTTCAGGCTACCTATAAATCCACTATACCCATGCAGCAAACCAGCTCGAATCCAGTATGCCCATGCAGAAAACCAGCTCGGGTTTTTTCCAGGAAGGAAATCTTGTCCCCTTGTCCCTCCGTGCTCCCCCAGCAGAACACTCAGACCATCTCTTCAGCCTGTTGTCAATTCTGCAAGGACAGGCAAGGGTAGCTAGGCCATGTCTTTAAGCAAATGCATTGAGGGAAGTACTGTGAACCTCTCTACAGTCAGAAGTCCCTGGGGGAATACCACAAAAATTTGTCTTAGAGTCAGAAAAAGCTCTCCAGCACAGATCTGAAATGGTCACCTGCATAGACTATGAAGTATACATTTATTTTATTTTATTTTCATTTGAATTACAGGAGCCCCACCACACGCTGATTGATTTCCTGTGTGTGACTAATGAGATAGCTCCAAACAAGTGCTGCTCCGAGTCATGTATCTTTCCTCCTTTATACGTTAGCTGCCTGTCAGATTACGATGACAGCTCCATTAGTTTGTGATTCTGTTGGACAAAACAAGAGCAAATACCTTGAACAGCAGAAACCAGTGGCCTGCACACAGCGAGGGTGATCTAACCATCCTCTGCAGCACTCTACTTCACACAAAGCTGTAAACCACATACATCTCGGGGTTTTTTATATAGGTGGAATAACTACTGCCATTTATGCTCCTCATGTCAAAACACCACACCACCTTTCCAGAAACCATTTCTACAGTTTACACTCAATCCTATGTGACCTTTGCAGACAGACCTTACTAAGAACCTCTAGGCATTCATGCACTTAGTTATTACGGCTTTAAACGAAGCTGATAGTAATTTACATGCTGAGAAGGTCTGTTACATCACCTCAACATACTAAAATGACACTGTTTCACCTAGAAAGTGAGATGTAATGTTGGCTAGGTAATTTAGGAGATGATTGTGCTGGAACCAGCAGCAGGAATAACTACATTAGCAAAGAAAATGCATGTAGGCAAAAGAGAGCACGGTTTGGCCTTTCTAGTGGCTCAAATTTTGGTTTTATTATATGGTATGACATTATAAGTTTAATAGCAAGTACTCCCTTCTCTCCTCCTTATAGCATATAGTAGAGACTCTTTTTTTTTTTTCTTTTCTTTTTTTTTTTCCCCAAGTGTCCTGCCTTTGACTGTATTAAAATCCCACTCTCCTCTCTCTGGCCCTGAAGAGTTATTAGGCTGCAAAATCAGTTTTATGAATAGGTGTGAGTTTGAATGCCTACACCACAGGCTTGACCTCAGGGTAAAATAGAAATGCAGTGTGATCTGCTGGGAAGTATGCAAATACGTAAGTTGGTGAGCAGTGAAGAGATATCTGAAATATAGAGGTGACTAAAGCCTTTTTTTGTGAGTTTGTTTTTACCTGGCCTTCTTGAAAATGTGCTCTTCCAGCTTTACATTCATAGCACACTGGCCAGATTTGCAGACACCCCACGCTACAGGTACCACATCCTTTCGAAAATCCTGGCTTTCAAGAGGTCCCTCAGCACCTGCACTGCAGTGTTTTATTACCTGGACAATTTATGCACGCAGCCTGTAGTGAGTGCCTTACGAACCCATGTTAATATAACACCTGTAATTTGCAACCTTTTTATTTTCAGGTTGGGATTTCTGCAAAACACTTACATTATTTGTGTATTACAGATTAGCATGTCACGGTCCCCAGTTGTTGCCTAATTCTCCCTAGGTTTCTCAGCACCCCCTCTCCAGCACGGTCTCTCTTGAACTTCACCGCACTGGCCTGTGACCAACTAACACCACCCTGGCTCTGCTGACTAAGTGCGCGGAGATCATGGTATTGACGAACAGGACTTGGCTCCTACAGTAGTAACAGATGCACTGAGCTCCCAGTGGCCTGGGAAGCAGCAACATATGCTGTAGTCATTAGTGACTGTTGAGCAACAAGGGAGTCTGACACGTCTGATTTGCTTTACTTTCCTCAGCAAGAGCAACTGCGGCTCTTCAAGGGACACAGACTAACATGCTCAACCGAAAAAGCATGAATACATGGTGTAATCAAACCCAAAACCCCTATTGCGGCTACTACTCAGCCCCACAGACCAGTTGTTCACAGCAGAAAGCAAAAGGCAAAAGCCAGTAGGGAAACATTTTGGAAGCACTGCAAAAAATGCACATAATAAAGAGCAATGGACACTCAAGCCCAAACAGGGTTTTCGCCCCCTGATGTGAGGCCAGTTGCTTTTTGTGTCCAGCATTAGCTGGAAGGCCCCACTGTCAGCTGAGCTTCGACCAGCTCTGCTGCAATGTGTGCAATGTCTGCAATGTCTGAGCAGTCTTCAGCCCTCAGGTACAGGGCTGCATTTCTCTGAAAGGTCACATTCTGCAAAAGAATGCGAAAACTGCATCTTGCATATTGCTCCCGACATAAATGTTCCCTTGCAGAAAACAGAGATTATTATGCCCTTGTAAATGACAAACCTCATTAGGAGAAATAACTTTTGTGCCTTTAACCTCGCCTCTCCATACCCAATGTACCTCTCCTTAACCTCAACACTCTGGCAGTGACTAGAATATTCAGTGAAAACAGCTGAAAAGGGACTGCTTTTCTTTCCTTTTGGTGTTTCCGACAATTAGAGCTGAAAGCCAGGGTACTTTAAACAGTATAAATGAACTTAGGGATTAGTTGGTTGTTTCCTCCTGAATGAACATGAAAACATATTAGGGGGCTGAACTTTTATGTTGTACTATGACACTGTCATATTTCTTCATAGCTTTATTTCGTAGTTTTCCTACCCTCCATTGACTTTAACCCTCTTAAAAGCACAAAGGAGGAGAGGGAAAAGGAAATAAAATTATTTTGTGCAATTTTTATGACATATGTAATGAGTGAATATTTCTTCTTTTCTTGTTCCTTTCTAGATACTTAATGCTAAGCAGACTGCTCCAAAAGTATAACGATATTTTCAGAATAAAACACAGGACATTTTTTCCATTATGTTCCCAGGTCTACCCAAGAGGTGCTCAGACCTGACAACCCATACGCTTCAAAACCTTCAAAACTGAGCCCTGGGAATACTTGCAATCACACTGTACCTGCAAAAATATGAAAAAATGAAAATGGCAAAAGAAAATTACACCATCAGTGGGTTTCTGATGAGCCCAATTGTGCTTAAAATCAAGGTTTAAGTGAAACTTCCATCTTGTATGCGCACATGGCTCATGGTATACCACCTTAATTAGCATCTGTCCAGAAGGAAAGTGTGGTTTATGTGGTCAAGAAGACACAAATTTATTTCTGGTCTCTGAGAGCTGTTTCCCCATAGGACTTCAAACTAACGGGTTTGTTTCATTATGCCTCAGCTCCCAGTCAGCGTGATCTGAATACAACACATCCTCCCTCTGTTCCTCATCTGCCACATCTATTTGTGATACAATTCTTCAAGGTAGGAAAACCACTGTATCCCACGCGTGCTTGTACCATACCAAATTGAACTGGAATTAACACTCAATGGGAGGCTTTGAATCCCTGCTAGAAAAAATACTGACAGCTTTCCAGCCCCCATGTTTTGCATTTCTACACTAGTTAATTCCTTGTGATGCTCTCAACATGAACATGATATCCAGACCATGTCTCATCCCAGCTTGGATTGGACACCATTCCCTGCCAGGCACTTCATTTGTGAGATTCAGACTCTGACAACAAAGCAAGGTACACAGCTCTGTGTGTTTGTGTACATATACACACCCACCCACCCACATTTTTTATCAGTGTTCAACAGAGGATCATTTGGCTTTGCACTCTTTATTGACAAACAATTAACATCTAAGTTCATTTTGTAGACAAAAGGATTTTGTATTCATTTTGTTGACAAACTGACTTGAAACCGTGGAGTAAACCCTCTTTGACAGTCCTGGCACATACTTGATTCTGTGGAGAAAATGCATTCAGCTAACTGTCCAATCAGTTACGTAGACAAAATGAATTTCATCATAATTCTGTCAACAAAATGCTAACTTGCTTAAATTATTCTCTCAACAAAATAAATTAACTTAAAATCCTTTTGTCCACAAAATAGATTTAAGTGTTTAGTGAAGTCTTGTAAATACTATAGTCTGTTAGCTTAGCATGTGCAATTCAAACATATGGCTTAGCTGAGTCAGCGGTTCTTGTCTTATCAGGCAGGACTGGCCTTGATTCTTTCAACTTTTCCCTTCTCTGTAAGGTCAGCCCAATAAGACCACCAGTCAGCTCGTATGCAACATGTAAGAAAGTCAACCAGGACCATGCAAGAGAATCTTTTTCTTATTTTTATTTAATCACTAGCAACTGGCAGAAAAAATTTGACGTAACCTAAGTGTAGCAAGCCTAAACAAATCAGTCTGTTCCTCAGAAGAGAGACTTCATCCTTAAATCTGAAGTTTGACATGGAGTTTCCATGACAAACCTTCAGATAAAATCGCAATTTAATGGGGGACTACAACTGAGATACCTTAGTAGATTTCATATTGAGAGCATGAAAATGTAATTACTGTGCTTTTAGATATCATGTGTCTAAAGCCCACTATACCTATGGAAAATTTCCTCCTCCTTTTACTGTGTTGCTCCAAATTCAAGTTTAAATTCACATATTCACATCTTGCTTGGAAATGCCAGAATCTACGCTGAAAGAATTGAAAGCAACCAGAGCACAGGTATTGCTACAGGAAGAAAAGTGCACCAAATTCTGCTCAAGCCCATGTAAGTGCAAAAGGAACTGCATCAGAAGCAATGGCAACTGCCTGTCCTTGAGTTCATGGCCACATAGTGAGGATGTTTCTGGTGTGCCTTCATGGCACCATCCACTGCAAGGGAATTCATGTGGTCCTTTCTCTCATCTCATCTCCCCGAACACACATACACATTCCACTCCAGCCTGCAGAAAAATCAGGGATGACATACCCTGCAGCTTAAGTCAAAATTTTCACACTCGTTTGGACTCGCCTTCGGAGAGCAAAACTTCCTAATATAAGATAAAGCTGTTAAGTAAGTTTTTATGAGTTCCTTCTCCATGCTTTACCAAGCACTGCCTGCCCTGTTGTTGTGCTGCATTTCAATAATAAAGGAACATAGAGATAGTCATACCTGTATCTTTAGTGATGTCAGTCAAAAAATTTGGCAGGCCTGTGGAAAAATGAAACTCTTCAATCTGCTTTTGCAATATTCTTCCACTAGTATAAACAGGTTTTTTGTCCTCTTTTAGGGGGTTATTGTGGTTACAATGGAGTTAATTTCCAGGTGTGTAGAAAGTGTACAGTAACACAAGAAAAATACCGTATTAATATTTAATATAATACTTTTCATGAGCATGAAAAGAATAAACCCCATTCAAATGCAAATGCAGCCTGCAAGGATGGATAAAGTTTTATGTTTTTCCAGTAATGTCTCCACTTTGCTAAAGATAGACTTACTCTTGAGCGAGCTAAGAGCGCCTGTGTGTGTGCAGTTCCAGACACTGAAAAGCCTGCCTCTGGCCAAAGTCCTACTCAGTATTTGAGACATTTCTGTTACAGCACTCACTGAAATACAGTGGGTTTATTAATCCCTTCAGAACCACATGTTGTAGCCCCAAAGGGACGAAGCTTGCTGCAGTGTCTACCCTGCCTTGTGAGACTTTGACAGAGCAGCCAAAACTGGAATTGCTCCCTACAGCTCTTATGGGCAACAGGGTTTTTTTATGTTACTTGCTCTGAATATACCAAGTATAACAAACGGCCTATCCAGGGATTTTCAATGAAATTTCTACGTGTCAGATACCTAGCTCCTTCCAAATTTCAGTGGATCTAGGTCTCTAACGACCACAAAGCTCTTCTGATGTCTACAGCTTAAAAGAATGCATTTTGCCAACTTTTCAAGCACAGCATAATAGTAACTCACTGGGGACACCTGTAAATGGCACACAAATATTTGCAAACAAATCTAGAAAATATAGATAAGCCTCAGCCTAGCTAGAAGATTCTCTGGCAAACAGTAGCAGAGTTGCGGGGAGTGTGTGACAGGGAAATCAGGTATGCTTTAACTGCTGTTACTTCTACCTATCATGGAATTACTCTTGATCCACCCCATCTTGCAGAGCACAGCATTGGCCAAGGCCATGCCACTGAATCAGCTTAATCAATTCTCAGTCTAGTCCAGCTAGATTTCTTCTTTCATAATGGCTCTGCCATTGTGCATGTCTCTACCTTGTCTTCCAAATGGGTCCAGATGGAGTAATGAATTACACTGAAAAAAATACCCTTGCAGCAAACACTAGGCATCACAACACCTGAATGCAGCTCATACATTTGGAGTTACTTTGAGCAGGTTGCATCACCAGGTTTATTTCATTTCATGACAGGCTTCAGCCTCTTCCCAGCATAGCTCCCCCAAGGGTTTAACAACAGGGCTTTTTCTCCTACTCCAGCCTACATTATTTTAGACCTTTGGCTCCTTCTGTTTTACTAAAATAAACAGAACCTAAGACTTCAGAAGGACTATACCACTGCTGTCCTGGGGGTCACCTCTTGGGCACCTCTCACCAGGACAACCTGCAGGGGATCCAAGCACTTCTCTGACTCTGCACCAGTCCTTGCTGAGCCACGTAATGGCAGCCAAGTGGTCAAGTACCCTGGCTTGCCTTTGCGCAGACTTGGGCAATGGTTTGCACCCAGGCCTTCAGTAAATAGTTAGCCGAGTCAAAAACATGTCTGCAAGGGAGACATGGAATAGCAATAGCTCAGACAAGGAGAGTGAGCAAGCACTGGGAAAGCAAGCAAACAGAGAAGTAGAAAACCGGAAGGCATACAGTTTTTTGATGGTTTATTCTTAAACTTGGGTATCTCAATCCCTCCAACACCTTAACTTGGGAATCCCCCTTTGTGAAGGAAAACTTCGGAGGACATCAATAAATGGAAAGTTATATGGAAATAAACATCCAAATATACATGAGGAAGGGAGGGGAGGGAAAGGAGTGATTCATTATTATGGCTTACATATCATTACACATTCATAAATTCCAAGGTAATATATTTTTCTTCATTGCCTGGATAATAAATCATCATTCGATTACAAAAGGGGAGTACCTGGATGGAACACCAGCCTTTCTGAAAAATACTCCTGGCAGATGAATGACAGGAAAATTTATGGAGAATTCAGTTGCCTGACTGTCCTGCCTCCAGGAGAGAAGACTGTGCCAGTATCTAAACCTTTCCTGACAATTCAAACAGCAGACACTGTCCTTGATGGATTGAGGTTTTTAGACCTCCCTTGGCTTGATTTTCATTATCCCTCCTTTGGCAGCCTGCAGAATATCTAATAGCAGCGCAAAAGGGTTAGAAAAGAGCCATCCAAGTTGCTACTGAGTCTGTGCTAGCAGGCCTGTCTCTAGGATCTATGAAAAATATACTGCTGTGTTCCCCACTTAGCTGGAGTTGTCCAATCAATCAGAGAGATCCTTCAAGGGTCACTGGTATTTGTAAGAGCAAAGAGTTTTCAAGAACAAAAAATGACCATCCAGTCTACCGACTGCTTGTTTTCTAGTTTATCTTCATTTCTTCTCCCAGGCTTTTTTTCAGACCAACTCTTAATTTCTTTCCCCCTCTGTAAACAACACTATCTGGCTCTTCTTTTCCGTTGGCGCCTTTGAGTCATTCTTCTCCCATTAGACTCACAAGAAGAGGTAAGCCTAAAAGTCTGGTCACCCAGGCAAAATGTCTCAAGAGAGTGGGTGGGCAACTGACACAAATGGCATGGAAGAAGGTTGCCACGTGCAGAGTTGATCCTTGCTGCAATAAAGGCAGACAGCTGGGAGTCAAACCCTGGTTTTCTTTTCACACTTGCTTCTGAAAGGAAATTGCTGTCTCCTTTCAGGAGCAGCCAAAGGGAACCAACATCCCACCAGGTCTGGGGTCCCACTCTGGCAAAGAGTAATTCACCCGCTTGCAGAGCTCAGCACTTCTGGTGGAAGAGCATCACTGAGCATTTCTTCCAACACGAGCAAGCCTTGGAAACACGTAGCTTTTAGTCTAGGAATTGCCTGCTTTAAGTTGGAGAACAAATTACATCCCCCCACCGGGCTTTGTGTTTTTTGCACTGCCCAGATGCCAAAAACCACACACCGCCTGACTCAGCAGAGGCCTTTTTCTCTAGGAGGGCCAACTAAGATCTTCAGGGGAAGGGGGTGAACATATGGGCTAGAATCTCTGTCAGCTAAGATTAGACGCCTACCTCTGAACCAGACACATGGAGAGCCTCTCTTCACAGGTGGCAGAGAGAATCAGCGTATCCCACCTCCTCCTAACGCAGACATCTGAAACAGATCAGATGAATCATGCTCTAGAAATACTTATTTCTTAGCAGTGGTTATAAAGCCTGGATGAGTTAGCTCATCTGCTACCATTTGAAGTAGAAAGAACTGGATGCATTACTTTGAAAGCAGAAAGAGAAGGCTTTAATTCCTGCTGGTTTCCAGTTTTAGGTGGCGCTACAGAGAGAACAAAGCTAGTGTGGCGTCCTGAATGTCTGTATGGGGAAGTGTTTTATCTTCTACTCTCAGTGTGCAGATTTCAAGGACTGCACAAGACATAGTGCTGTGAAAAATCAAACTCAACCTTCCTTCCAAATTGCATTCCTATTGGGCACTAGCCAACACTATTAATTCAAAACATTGAAGACCCTCAAAGGTACCCTACATAAAGGAATTTGAGACTTTTTCCAGGGGAATCTTCCAAGAGTACCAATAGTTGTAAAATACAGCTGGTCATTTGTTAAAAGGGAAGTCATATGGGCAATAAATGCAATAGAGTAACTGCATCAATAATACGAGCACAAAGCTTTGATGGGTCACATTAGTCTTGGAATAATCTCAGTCTTCCAGTCATGCTGCCATATGGACAGATGTTCTCCAGGGCCCATTTTACTCACCAGCTCTTGCAGTACTTGCCCCAAAAGTTTAACAGCCATAATTACACTGGGACACAAGAGAACGATATGGACTTATGCCAGCTGAAAACCTCTTACCAAGTCCCTCTTCACTGAGGTGCATTTGGTGTTCTTGAATTCCCTGGACTGTTTGCACCAGTGAGACTAGCAGGGCTGGGAAGACAAATTGGGTCTTAGCCTTTAGTACTCTGTACTCTGTAGGGACCTTAAAATCTGCCTTCCCTGGGTGCCAAACAGCATTTTACATACACTTTGTCCTTCCTGTAATTGCATATAGCTCAAGGATATGTATTTTCCCTGCCCTCATCCCCAGATGAAATCTCCTATGTGGAATAAACAAACCTTTTACACATCTTTCCATTACCATATCATTTGGCAGGATTAGGATGCAAGTGTGTTTCACACCTGATGCAGAAAAGTATCTGCTTTGAGTTTTCACCCAGCCATGATGTGTCAGTGAATAGAAATCTCATCTTTGAAGCCCTGGGGCCTCAGCTAAACACAATAATGTAACAGATTTTATTAGCAGTTTCAGAAAGGTAATCTAACACTAGATTAACATTAAATGGTCCAGCAAAGTAGACACATGAAGGCATCTGTAAACATCCTCCAGTGCCCTTGATAGCAAGAATACCTGTTTTTAGGCAAAGAGACAGTATTTTATTTAGATGCTTTGAGGCACCAATTTGCTTTGTATACAAACTACTGAGTGATTAATATCTTGGTGAGCTCTTTTCCTCATCAAAGCTAAAATTACTTGAAATATCATATGACTTGTTAATAGATGACTAGATAAAGCTAAATTGTAAAATGATCATTGCGCTTTGGTCTCTTGCTGAATACATGGATTCCCTAATATAAGAAATGTGATCAGGAAATAATCTGCTACTAAGAAGGCAATGTGAATCCCCTTCGGGGAACAGGCTGCAAGAGTACAGCAGTGGGGATGATATATTAGCATTTCAAGAAGAGCCTGAAATCAGTACAGAGGATGCCACTGAGGAATAGCTAAAATTGCTTTATCTTTATCTGCTAATATTTCTGAGAAAATTGCAATATTGGGAAATTGCAGAAAGACCAAACACCTCACTTCTATTGAATTGGATCTGCAACTGTGCAGGACCTATTCAGAGCCTACCGTATGTGATATTCTCCAATTAAAAGTAGGAATTTCGGTCCAGGATAGAGTTCCTTTGTCAATGCTACTAATAAATTTTAGGGTAAGGAGAGACATGGAGGTCAGTAGTTTTAGAAGCAGAGAGTGTGTTTGAGTGGCCTGCCGGAGACTCCTTACGGTGGCCTAATTTACTAAAGATGGGGCTTCCATCACTTGCCTGTCATCTCTTTGAGGGATTGAATATCCTCAGAAACTTTGTCAAAAAATGCCCAAAGTTGGTGGTTTGGATTTTGTTTGCTTGTTTTCAATGTACAGTATATATTCTTTGTGTGATTTCTCTAAAGTTTCCTTCATGAAAACAGACCAAAAATTTACTAAGATCTGCATTTGTTTTTTCATAACAATATGGAGTTGTAAGAACTTTATATATTGGATAAAATTCTGCATAATAGAGAATTTTAGGATAGTAAACAGAAGAGCTCAAGCAACTTTCTAATGAGCTTGAATGATTTATAGCTTCTTGGGCTCTTGAGACTTATTTGAAACATCAGTGATTTTCTGCTGTAGGCACACGTCGTAAAGCTTGGGTTTTCCCAAGTGGAAGTTTTAACTAATCAAAACATCCAGTTGATATACCAAAGCAACTACTATTGAGTGCTCCAAATACCTGTACAATAACAGACAGGCTGAAGTTACACAGAGCAGTCTGAAAAATGCATCAAAAGCACTACCAAACTGTTCTCACTTCACTTCTAATTGAAAGATATGTTCTAGTCACCTGGCATCTGAGTAAGTCTCCTGAATGTCATAGAAGAAATGAAATGATCAAATGCACCCATACTGTCTTCTAAGCGGAAACAAACACTAAGGAAGAATTACTTTGGGGGAAAAATAGAAAGACTAACTTTACAAAGTATTGGCATTGGCTGTGTTTCATTGCACAGCACTGCCTTAATGTCCCAGTGCAAATCACTGGGTGAACTATGGCATATGCACATGGTGAGATATGGCCCCTGAAACTGGCTCACTGTTGAACAGACATGAGAGAGGATGACTTCGTGTGGAGCTAATGACCCTCTCTCAGGCACCACTAGGGAACAAGCATTGGTAGAGCACCAGCCCGGTGCTTCCCTGGCCTGCCTACACCCCACGTTCGGCTCCCAGCATCTCCTTCAAGCACACTGTCCACACACACTGGCAAAGCATCCAGCACAGCGCTGCATCCTGTTTAAACAATTATCTTCTAACTTACAACGGACCTGGGACCTTGCCAAAGCTCTCCTACACAAAATCGCTGCTTAAAAATCTCCTGACATCCTACCTTATTGCATATGCAATAGTTCTCCCTCTCTCTCATATGGTACATACCTCTTTCTACACAAACAATGATTTATTATTTTAGCAATAAAAAGCTTCAATAATAGGCAATGAAAATAGCTAAAATTGTAGCCACTTTGCCTAGCAATTATACATGTGACAGTTTCATTTATCTGCTAGTCCAGCAGCTTAATTTACATCCCCGCTTAATGGTTAATTGTGGAAGTGCACTTTACTGCAACAACAGCAGGGGAGAGTGAAGGCTGGACCAAATATCTTGAAAGAAAAAGCCCCTTTTAATAAGTAGCTCTGCAAATTAATTATGCAACCAAAACAGCCAGCAACAAGCAAGAACAGTGAGGAGAGAAAAAACATGACAGTACTTACATGTGGAAACAAAACTTCAGTCCGGTAAGATGTAGATGATGCAGATGACATACAAAGTATACTGTCATCCAACTACAGCAGGAGGTATAAGGATGCAGCCTGCATTATGTAATACCAATATCTACATTTAAATGTCCTAAAGCCACCTGAAATCAGCTGGAAAGTCCAGGGGGAGAATTTGTATTTGCTTTTTATTTGTACTTTGAGTTTTGCTCCTTACAGTTCAACTGGGTTTTAAGGTTCTTTCTCTTTGGTTATAAGGGTAGAAAAACTGACTAAAACAAAACTAAACTAAAAAACCCAACCCCCCAAGCAAACACAGAAATAAACCCCCACAGACAGAAACCAAGCTAATATTCACAGGAAATTAGGTGAAGGAGATTTAAAACAATTACTATGAGAAGGCTGATGAAAATTAATCGGAAGAAATGGCAGCACTGTTTCTGCATCAGGAGAACAGAATTTTTCAATGTCTGTAGCAGAACAATGATTTATAACTCTGCAGCGAAGAAAATTTACACACTGACCAAAACTTTGGTAAGGTTTAGATCAGGTCAGGGATTTCCTGATCATATTTTGCTTTTGTCAGAAAATGCTGACTCATTGAAATTGCATCTGTTATTTACCACTAAAAGTATGAACAGCATTTATTGTTGTCTGGATTCCTCAGGTCCTGAACGAAATATCTGGTCAAAACCAGTGAGGTGCAGAGAAACAGCAGCAGCTAGAGCATTTGCCTGCTACATAAGAGACCAAGATACTGAGCCTGGGCTGACCCAGGCCGGTAGGAAAGTTGAACTTTATTGTGTCACGTTCAGGCAAAGGACTCTGATCACATGACTGCCGTGGTGTCTAAATGAAAAAGCACAATGTCCCGCTTGCTCTCTGCATGTGGAACAAGAAGCTTTCCAAAAATCTTAGTAAGTCACAAAGAATGGAAAAACAGCTCCTCGCGTGGTGGTCTTACACAGGGATGGTCCAAAAGCCACCAAAGGCAACGGCAGACTTACTTCTCCAGTAACTTCAGGAAGTCCAAGATGGGGATCTCCATTTCTTTTTTAAATTCCTCCCATTTCAGGTGTGCATCCAGTATCAAATATTAGTTTCTCGTTTAGTTTTTTTGACTGTAGATACCTCATGTGCTGTGGCTCATAAAACACAAAGCAGTGCTAAGATGTGCTTCGAACAAGCCAAGGGCAATAGCCAGAACATTTGCAGCACAAAGGTGACATCTTTTGGAGTGTGGATGATGAACCACAAGTTTAAAACGAGCATTGACAATGTTTGCCCTGCTATTTTACTGAACTTTGCATCCTACGTGACAATAAATAATGTGTTTCTGCATGCATGTGGGTGGCTATGACTCCCCTTTCTCAACTAGGATACATATATGTGGTATCACATGATGTTGTATGAAGATATCAGGTTTGTTCTCATCACACTAGAAATTCATGCAGAACTGGTGAGACCTGTTTCTCATTAGTGGTGCCTGCTATATCCCACATTGTTTCAACTGAGGGGACTTTGGGAATCCTGGAGAGCGAGCTGAAGGAAACCATGCAAAGTTCAACAAGGAGAAGGACAATCTTGGGCAGCTGGGGTGAAATAACTCCATGGATCACCACTACTGGCCCAGTAGCTGCCTTGTCAAAAAGTCTTCCAAACTTTTGTGGTGACAGGTTGGGGCGGCAGGTTGTGGCAGGCACAAAGTTGCACATGAGCCAGTGGTGGGCTCCAATCATAAGCAAGGCAAACTGCCCACTGGGATGCCTGAGAAGATCCTGGCTAGGAGACTGAGGGAAACAATAATCACCCTCTACATGGTGCCTTTGCCAGCAAGGCTGCAACTGCGATGCTGTGCTTTGTTTTGGCTCCCCAGAAACTAGAGAATCCAGGGGACGGCAACCAGGTATAAGGGTTCAGGCAACAGGACCTGCAAAGAGAGCTTGAGGGAACTGAGCTTGTTTAGCCTAACAAAGAGGAGCCTAGAGCTACCTCAAAGGAGTTATGATGACAGCAGGGCCAAACTCTTCCTGGCAGCGGCAGATGGAGAAAGACAGGATGGTGGCCACAAAATGCGGCTTAGGAGGTAAAGACGGGACACTAGAAAAAGTTGTTTCACCAGACCAGCAGTGCATCCCTGAAACAGATACCTGGAGAAGTGGTAGGAAGTGCATCCCTGGAGATTTCCAAGTGTTGGCTGGAGAAAACCAGGGCTGGCTTGGTCTAGTGTTGGTGACTGTGCTGCTCCAACCAGGAGGCTGGACCAGAGAGCTGCAGAGAGCTCCCCCAGCCAACACTCCTGTCATTCTGTGAGCTCTTGGTTTTTTCATGAGACGTTAAGAGCCAAGCACTGTGAAGATAAATTGTACACTGAAACCAAGTTGTCTGAGAGAGTAAGCAACATGTGTAAGTTATTTCATGAATTTGAAATTCCCTGATGCACTTCTTGGGCTAATCAGACTTTATGTATTACTGAAAGATGGCTTTAAAGAGACAGAAAAAGGGTCTTGAGGGGTGGCCTGGCATGACTGAACAGCAGTAGCAATGACTTTATCGGAAAGCTCAACAGCCATTTCCAAAGAAGAGAAATATTTGGCCGTGACACTGGAGACAGGACAGGGCAGATACCCACCTGGAAGTTGTAGCACAAAATCGGAGGAACAGGAAGATGAGAAGCACAAATATTTTTTTATTTTGTGATCCACAACACGTGGTCTTTCAGTGTTACCCATGCTATTCTGATTGTACTGTCTAAGGATAACTGTTGCAAGACAGTATACATCCTTTTCTGAATGATTCACAATCTCTCTTCAGATATACTGTAATTACTGTTACTGTGCAAAAAGATATAATTTTCTATCTTACAAGAAGAACATTCAAGTTGAAATAAACATTTATGTAAAAGATTGAAATCAGAGGGCCCAAACCTCTCTCATGGCTGGGTTTGACAGACGTCATGCGAGCTAAGATCATCGAGAACAAAATTATAGGAGGAATTTTGTCAACCAACTGGAAATTAATTCAATCTGAAATAATTCTAATTAGTTAGCTGTTTTAATGGTAAAACATTAAACGTTTTGGTGGGGAGCTGGATATTTAAAACAAAAATGATAATTTATTTAGTCTATATAGACTTGATCAGCTGTAAATCACTGATGCATCAGATAATACTTTGCATTTTGTCTCAAAATATCACACCAAGTAGAAAATATCATTTTTTGTGTTATCAGGAGCAGCAGAGGCAGCTGGCTTACTCTTTCTAATCCTTACTAACATAACTGCATAATCACCTCACTGAGCACTGAACCTCAGCTCCGAGGGCTCTGTCTTCTATTGTTAGATTCTAAAATCACAGGGAAGATCCTCCCCAAGTGGGATTTGCATCACTAATTATTATGGAATAATTAGGAACAACAGATGCCAACTTTTGAACTCACCGAGCCTAGTAAAATTCCCAGGGGCTCCGAGTTTTGGAAATGCTGAAATTCTACTTTTCATTCGTGTGGGAGCTGGATTGCTGTCATTAAGAACCATGTGATAGTACCAGGATTACAGTGACCCACCACTGTAACTAGCGTTACACTGACCCATCTAAATACTCAGAGTTAATGCATCTCTCCTAGTGGTTTTTTAGACAGGGTCTATAATTTAATATTTTAATGGAGACTACCCATCAGTCAATAATAGGGCTTTCACAGCATTATAAATGACACAGTATTCTTCTAAAATACACTGGAAATTTTTAAGAGAGAGATTTTATTTTTTCCCCAGTGTAGTTAGACAGTAATGGAAGGTTTTTAAGAAGAACAAGACCCTTTTGTAAATTAAGGAAAACCTGCCTACAGTGAGTTTTGCTATACTTGGGAATATACTACATTAAGTATGTCTTACAAACTGGAATTGCTATAAAGATTTCAATAGTTGCCTTGGAATATTCAATTAAAGAAGAATTTCTAGACTTTCATGAAAAATTTAAGTCAGCATTGCTTCCACTACAAGCCATTGACTGAACCCCACCCATCTATAACACCAGCAGAGAGTGACATGCTTTCCTCAGATATAGCTCAGCTTGATTTGGAAAATGTTAAGAAAAAACAAGAAATGGACTTCTTTATGCTCAATTATTTGCTCAAGTTTTTGTTTCCTGAAAAAGAAGAGGCAGAAGCTTTGCTGAACTCACAACAACCCCGTGAAGGACACCCGGTGCCAATGCCACTGCCAGCAGCCACAGGCACACACTAGGCACCAACATGTGTGTCAGAAGGACTTTCCACAGTGACACTCTCTGAAGTTGGCTGCCAGCTGGCAGCTTGGATTTAACGGACACAAGAAGGGACTAGGCTAAGGGTAGATCGCAGCCTCCGTGCAGCTTTGGGGTCAGCACTTAAAGGCAGATCCATAAAGTCCAAATCAGCTGTTGGGAGCAGCAGAGGTCACAAATACCTATGTGAAGGGAGGGTCAGTATGATTTAGACTGAATTCCAGTTTGAGCAAGATCTGAAGTGCTCCCCGGCAGCAAAACATTCAACAAAACCATAAAAACCAAATACATTGACCCGAAACCCCATGAGACTGCTCTACCCTTCATTGGTAAAACCGTTCATGAAAGTTCATGGAAAAGTAATACAACGAGGAGCAGAAAAGGTTGTTCTGAGGACTGTTCACTCAGCCAGATGATGCTTACCCTTAGGCTACTTCCATACTTAGTTGGCAGAAATCAGGTCCTTTCTGAAAATGAATCACAGCCCCAAATTCCCTTCTGGAGGATTGTCTCTCTACAGATTACACTAACAATGTAAAGAAAAGAGCTTCTAAACTAGCCACAAAGCAGCTGTAAAAGAGGGTCAAGCAAACATCTGTGCACTTGCAATGAAGCCACTGATGCTCTGAAATCAATTTGTCATTGATTAAAAGGCACCAGTGCCTCTGGGATGTCTGGATCAATAAGTCTTGACTCCCACTGCTCCAGAGTTGCTGCAAGGCTGCATCACTTAGCTCTTCAGGTTTCTAGGCTTTCATAAATGAATATTATGGTTTCTTTGTAATAATTACAGAGCAATTACAAAACTAACAGCAAAATCTATACAAGGCCAACCCTGATCCTGTCTGGGAAACTAACTCTTATCAACCCCATCCTAATAGTACCTGGGGAACTCCAAACGTTTCCAACTCTATCCCTAATGCACAATCCCATGCTGCTCCCAGGCTTAGTTTTACCCTTACCCACAACACACGTGTCTTTAGCATATCCTTTCTCCCTGTAATCCTACCTAAGCAGCTGCTTCAACACCCTTATCCTCTACCTGGCCAGAGTCCCACCTTCTGGGCCCAAACGTAGCAGGCAGGTACTGATCCCATCTTGCTCTCTGCTCCAGTTGTTGCAGAGACCTAAATAAAACAATATTTTGCAGACACATCTCATGTCAGTACCTAACAACAATTTACAGGGTGGACTAAGCCATGCGTGTGATCACGATCAAGTCAGATAATGGAGTCTGTGAAACTAATTTAAATTATCAGGATCAAATACTATAATTTCTATTTTAAAATGGGAATTTAAAAATTTCTGCCTGGTTTTAATATGCAACTAATCTATGAACAAATGACAATTATCTAAACACTCACGTTTCTATCACTCTCTTTAAAGTGGTATTTAGACATTTGCATACCTCAAAAGAGTTTTCAGTGCCACTTCTAAATCACTAGCTCAGACTAAAATTATATGGTTCTAGTTGCATCTGTATTCCCCCTCCATGCAGGGGCTGTAGGAACAATTGGCTTTCTGGTTTAGCTGCTGAACCAAAAATATAGAGTGAAAATAAAAATATTAAACAGTCCTGGATCAAACTTTTTTTTTTTTTTTTTTTTTTTCTCTACAAAACAAAATCCCCCCACCAAATCATTTCACTTGACATTCCATTTGCTTTGAAATGAAATGTTTTGTTCCATGTGCCTGTGTGAAAATGAAAGGAAATACTAACTTTAATAACGCAGATCAGGGAAACCTTCTGCTTGATTTAAGGCTAGGAGTCTGCCTTTCATCCAAGCGTTTTAACCTCTGTGTGGATGACAGCACTTTTCTGCAAAAGGGCACTGGAGAGGGTCTTTACCACCTACAGCCACCACCCTGCTCAGTGTAACGCAAGAAAGTCGTGGAGAGAGGGCATAAGAAAGACTCCCTGCAACGGTGAATAGGACATTTTGCTAAAACCTTGTGCACCAGTGGCAGTGAATGTCCACTGATGTACTGAAGAAGCAGTGCCAGAGAGACAGGCCGAGGACACCTTGCCCTAGGAAAATAAATTCCTCTGGTAGCGACAGCAAAAGGAGAATTTAAGCCAAGTTAGAAACCACCCTGAGACTTGCTAAGGCTGAGTCAATATGCTAACTTCTAAACTTCACAGCAGGATATTTGCTCTAGAAGTTCGCGTGTCTAATTCAAAGAAAATCAAACTCAGCTTCATGGTGACTGAAACTGCACTTAAATTTGCCCCAAACTATGGCTGCCTACCTGTCTTAAACACTCAGTCACAAGCTATCAACTGAAAGTGCTGCTTCTTGAAGAAATTAACCCTGCCAAAAATCAATAGTAAAAACCCCCCAAAAACTTGGGAGAGGCGATGTCTAGAGAATGCAGAAATGCAGACATGTGTAGTCACAGCCCTGTAAACGGAAGTGCTCTTGGGAGAGCAGAACATTCAGGCAAGTTGCCAACAGTTCCCTGCAAAGCTTGCATTTCCCAGGAAATTTTAGTCACAGCACTGCCACTGGTGGTATAATGACCTCAGTCCTCAGCTGTAGCCACACAGCGTGAACAGTACACGTTTCCTGGGTGGAAGAAAAAGTAAGGAAAATCCCCTTAGGAACTGTCATTATGCCAAACACCACTTAATGCCTGGTTGGTTTTTGGTTTTGGGTTTGTTTTTTTTTTCTTCTGGCCTCTTCTATTGCCTTATTGCTAAGCACTTTTTCACTGCCCAAGACGTACACGTTTCAGTGCAGGGACACTGCACTTGGTTTATCAGACTGTATTATGAGCTATGTGCTGTTCTCTTGCAGGGAAGGTTGCTCTTTATAGGAGCTGAACACACACAAAGTGATCACAGCTAATAGTCAGTGGTCATGATTGCCACAAATTTAACGCTGGCTCTCAAAAAGTTTTGAAACCTCAGCAGCTAGACTCACAGGATTAGAAAATTACATTTTCATTAAAAAGTAGTTTCTAACATCCATGATGATGAAGGAAAACCTAGAAATGTAATTATCTCATATCCCAAGAACCCATTCCACCAAAAGGCAATGAAACTAACATCAAGTTAAGTTTTCAAATGCTCACAGTACTCACTAATGACCTCCACCATGCTTGCAAGCAGAGAGCACAATATCACCACTCTGGAATTTCTCCTAGCAGTGGTAAGACAGTGTCCTTGTCTCCTTCCCATCAGTCAAACCTCTCATATGGGGAAAATTGTCTGAATTCTCAAAGTCCACATGCAAAGCTCAGAAAAATCAGAAACGTACAATATTTTTTTTTCATTTCTTCTCCTGAATAAGCACTTATTTCAGAAGCTCTGCTGCTATTTCCACTGTCTGTTTGCACCAGCAGCTGAAGATAACCTTTTGATAACATTTGCAACTCACACACTAATGTATCATCTATCTCTCATTATATCTCCTCACTGCTTGTTTTTCTATTCACAACAATTATTTGGATTATTCTGTCTTGTTTTACCAGCACTCCCGGTGCATACAAACAAACAGAAGAAATTAGCAATGCAGAATTCAGAGAGGTGTTTTGAAACTCTTATCTCAGCCTCCTCCAGGCAGTTTCCTCCTTGCTAGATTTGCCTACCATTAAGAATGTCTTACGGCATTATGGAGCGTATAAAGGTTCACCAGAAAACTGTGAGCACTGCTTTTATTTTCCATTGTTACCATCCCTTCAGTAGTGAGAATTTAGAGGACATGTCCAGTCAATTCCTGACATGCTGACAATTTTACAATTGTTCATCTGAACCACAAAATAGCACAACATTTTGAAGGTGCTTTCATTTTGTGTGATATGAAGTTTACTTCATAATATATTTTTTATAACTTACTGTCAAAAATACATCTTTCCAGGACACTGACACTTCAGCGATTATTTTGTGGTCCAATATTTTTCCAGAAAAATTATTTAGAAAAGTTCATTTTTGATCTACAAAAAAATTAGTATCAAAAAGACATTAGCTACAATTCCTTTCTACATACAGCATTTAGGTCAACAAGCAAAATTGTCTCTGGCAACTTGGGAGTTTTTAAATTCCTGGGCAGTGTTTAAATTCCTATTCACTGTAAATGACATAAGACAAGTAAAAAGTTATTATTACATATACATTAATTTAGAAATGACATGAATGAATTTAGAAATAGCATATTATTTATTACTATGTAAATAAACATTAAGCCATATCAAGCAGCGTACATCTTAATGGAAAGAAAGTGAAACAAACCAACCCCATTAAATTGATAAATGTTTCACAGAAAGTTCAGTTTGCTCCATAAGATGGACTCCTCTTGAAACATCTTAAAATGAAACTCAAACCAATGTTAAGAAACCTCAAGAGTGAAGGGCAACAAATACCAGACTTCTTCCCCTGTGTTAAATTCTGCACATCTCTAGTAATCTCCACATCCAGACTAAAAGGGAGCAACCTGTTTTCACTCTGCAGCACTCATAACATTGTAAGATCAAAGCAGTCTGTGTTCTCAGCCCACTTCCTTCTGATTTCTTTTCTGGCTCTAAGGAGAACTCCAGAAGCCCCAGTTCAGCAATGTGCTTTAATGGAATGACCGAAATCTTTCCAACCACCACACTGCACAAGCCAGGATCCATCTTTTGGCACCTCCCAGGTCCCATTAATTTGCAACTGACCCTATCGTGAACTCATGCATGTGAGCTTTGCAGATACATGTCGGGATGAACATCTGTATCTGATTTGATGCAGGCTCATGTGTGCATCTGAGCCTGCACTTTCTTCAGTAAAGCAGACAAACCCCATGGATGACACGATCACCGAGACATGCCCCTGTGCTCAAGGGAAGTGCATGCTGCTTCTATGAGGGTGAGCAGCAACATCATTCAACCCAGCAAATTCTTCCAGTCTGGAAACAAAGCAGCAACTAAAGAAGGCAGCTTGGTTGCCTCTTTTTGTTTCATCCCACCAAAGCTGCAAGATATTCCTGAAGCATGCTGCTGTTTGGGATTGCCATGTATAACAGAAACAAACCTGTCAAATGGAAGGATCTGGTCACCCTCCCCTGCAGCTGCTCCATTCCCTCCATTTCCCAGGAACCTCCTTGCCCTGACATCAGAGGATGAAAATGAGCAAAAAGAAGGTTTCTGACCACTTTCGCCTTCTTCAGATTGAGTTTGATGCAGAAAACCCATCTGAATAAACATCATAGCATAGGATGAACTAATACTAATGCTTTTTTATTACATTCATGTCTCTCCTCCCTTTTTGATAGGTCCACAAACCTGATAATCAATACACTCATTAAATAGCTGTGCATCTGACCCAAATATAATATAGAAATAAAACATACGTGCAATAAAATCTAAATCATCATATAGTTCTGACAGATGATGACGACCTAGGCTGTAAAATGATTCCACCCCTCTCCATCTCCCAAAATCTTACACATTGATATCCATTAGCCCTTGGGAGCATTACTGTTCAAGACAAGAGCAGAGTGAAAAGTTGTACAACAAAAACCGGCATCTTGCTCAATATTTCCAATGAAAATCATTGGTAGAAAATAAAATGTGTAACTGTAGTGTGAATTTAAAGACCTGGGTATGTTCTTCTATAGAAATTGATAGTTACAGATGAAAAGATAAATATCTCTCCAGATCCAAAAACAAAAGCATTGTTAGTTTTATTCCCACAAGATCAATACCAATCATGCACTGTAGTCAACCAGGAACAGCTGATAACAATCAGGATGTGCTAGATTCAATTCTGCTTTAGTGACAGGGCTGGTAAGTCAATAACTTCAAAAGGGAGTTTCAAAGAAAAAAAAAATCTGATTTTTAGAGAGGCATATAACAGGAACCCATTTGTAAGTCAAGATTTTAAGCAGATATAAAACCAGATCATGGCCCTAGTTACCCTTCAAGTGATACTTTTGCTTGGATTTAGCTCAGAGCCAGCCAGAAGAAAAAAACCTGTGTCTATGCCAGCATCTCCTTACATTTGCTGTCATCCAAAATTTCTCCCAAACCAGGAATATCTGAAAGCATTACAGTGAATATTGCCCACGGCAGGCCCATTTCTGCAGGTATGATATGGGCCACTGTGGGGCAACCCTACCCTCAAATAAGCAGCCCAAAGCCCACCGTGGTCTGGTTTGTCAGGCAACGGGCAGAGTCCTGTTGCCCTGACTGCAGCTACACCTGTTTGCACTTGCCACACAGTCTCTGTGGATCACCCCAAGCCTCAAAGCATTTCTTGAGTAGTGCTTTAGAGGTCTGCATCAGAAATTTCACGAGCACAGCTTGAAATAGCCCTTGCACACCAACCCCTGCATCTAGCATTCCTTGATGGAAGTCTCCCTGAAGTTGCAAGGAGGCAGCTGCTGGGGCCCATCTGCTTTCCAGAACCTCTTTTTTTTTTTTTGCTGAACTTGCCGAGAAACTCCTCTGTGCACTCTGACTCTTTTACTAGTTCAGTTTGCTTTGATGAAATCTGGCTCCTGCCTCTGTGCTATGATGGGAAGCAAGCATGGCAGGAGGGCTACAAGCTGTTGCAATACCAGACTCCTCAAGACTGAGTACTTTTTGCATGCCCCACAAAAAAAGAAAGGACAATGAGGAGGCAGTGGCAAGCTGAGAATTTTGTGGTTGCTGTTCCCACACTAGATTTCTACAAATTTAAATGCACACGCTGAGCATATAAAAGAGCTGGCCCAGGGTCACGTACAAATAAAGATGGAACGAGTGAGATTAACATGAGGAGAGCAGCAGAACTAAAGGCATGAGGACCCCTGAATACATATTTTCATATGCTCATGTTTCTGCGTGCCTTTCACCCATGCCCTCTCTCTGTATCTCTGGATTCTAATGCTCAGAAATTCTCAAATATAAGACAAGAAAAGTATTTGAAGGGCTTTTTTTAAGGCTTAAGTAACTAAATTATTCCAATTCCTGACCGCACACAACTGTAGGCAATGTTCACCGGTTACTACTGTTACTCAGTGTTTTCCCACTGTACGATGTTGCCCTGGTTTGGTTATTAGTTCTGTCAGACCACCCCATTCAGAATGAAGTTTTCTGTGAGAGGCGTTGTACAAGGCAGCCTTCTTGTCTGGAGAAAGAAAGGGGATTTCAGTTTTAATGGTTTAGCTGTTTCCAAAATTAAGTGGGAAGGGGGTAGGAGGGGAAACTGTTTTAAGGATTAATAATAGTATTTATTCTGGAGATGATTTTTTTTCCACTGTTGAAAATTCTGTCATCACCATACCAAAGAACATGGATTCAATATCCTGCAAACAGCCACTGGGGCAGGGACACACAGCTTACCACCCACCTAAATTTGGAAAAAGATATATGAAGTCTGAAATAAAGCAGTTGTTTAAGAGCAACCTAACTTCTAATTCCTGACCAACTCTAATTAGAAAAACCCCAACTGGCTACATAAGAGACCCATGTCCAACAGTAATGTTTAAAATAATTGGATGCTATTGATACTGTACCTTGAATGATGGTTTTGCTAATTAATCTCATCATGAAGATCTGATATACAGATTAATTTGCTAAAGCTTGAGTACTCTGGGGCACCAAAACCAGGAACCCAGACTGCATATGTTCCCTCAACCGGTCCTCACGTCGTTGCAATATGTAGTCACAAGCATGTGAAACCTGTCTTGCTGTACAATCAAGGGATTGAGAACAACTGTATTCAGACCAAAATATTATTTCTGAGTTTACACCTGACTGTCTTCCAGATTTTGAACTGTTCATTGGCTTTCAGGCTTTTCTTCACAGCCCAAAGAATGAGTTTCCTTTTGTTCCCTACCTGAGATTTGAACATCAGTCACTTGTCTCTGGGAGCTGGGATTCACAAAAAAAATCACATATCTGACTTTACATGTATGAGTGTATAAAAATACTCTAAAAATATATTTAGCAATCTATTGAAGCATCAAAAAACGACTTTTTGAAGCATCAAAACCAGAAATTTTGCTACATACACTGCAGATTAAACTTCTCAAAAGTAAAAACCCACCCAGTCAAGTTTGTTGGCAGCAGAGACACAAAACTTCCCATTTAAATACTCCAAGTGAAGAGTGCTAACAGAGCCCAAGGAAACAGAGTATTTCGAACATCCATTGTATGCTGGGCAGCCAGACACGAAAAAACTTGGCATATGTGGGCAGCAGCTCTTCACCTGCAATCACAAAATGGAGTCCCCTACAAACG
The DNA here is from genome assembly GCA_035590275.1 of Ibycter americanus. Taxonomy (NCBI): domain Eukaryota; kingdom Metazoa; phylum Chordata; class Aves; order Falconiformes; family Falconidae; genus Ibycter; species Ibycter americanus. Next base: position 10,695,738 of record JAVJGI010000064.1, read on the forward strand.
GCTGCGGGGCTGTCAACCTGAAAGCAGCTCGTCCAGAACTGCCAGTGTGCATATGTGATTAGTCATATTGGCGATGAAGCAAAGCAGAATTCAAGTGTTTCCATACAGAAGAAATATAAGCAGTGAAACAGAGATTTGATATGTCTGGGCAGCATTACTTCCTAGTAGCTTGACAAAGCAAACCACTTATGAGGCATGAAATACCCGATTGACCTTGAAGCAAGGTAGCTGAGGATTTATGTACAGAGAGCAACTGAGAACACCTCACCATGGCTGAATTTTATTTTGACTCTTGGGAAATATGGTAGATCCCTCACATGTGATAGCTGCTGCCTCCATTAAACACTGCAACAGCAAACAAATCGTTTCGCCTGCCACAAAATCCCAGAGAGAGCAATCATAGAAAATAGATCTCCATTTACCAGTCAGCAATTTGCAATGTCAGCAGGTCTTGAACAAGTCACAGTGTCTCTGTGTTGCAGCTAATGTAGGACAGAAGACAACATAAAAAGGGGCTGGAAGATCCAGGATAAGAGTCCCGGAGGGTATGTGACCACCTCTAGAGAACCAGCCACAGCTGGCTACAGGCAGTAGGTTCCCCTGGACTGTGCAGGCACCCCAAACATCTCCATCAGTCACAATGTGCTGGGCAGGGTGCAGCACAAGGCCAACAGTGCTCCATCTTTGCATAATGGTGAAGGTATGTCCCCAACACCTTGCAAGACTTCAGGAAAAGCTGTGGGAACTGAACAGTATGTGCAAACAAAGTGACTGCAGCAGTAGGAAAGAGGCAACAACAACAAATGTGAGATATATCACTACCACTACATCCTTGATGCTGCCTTTTTTTTTTTTTTTACGAGGGCATTTCTGCCCCAAAAGGAGGGAATTTTCCAGGAAACACTGATGATGAAAGAGCACCGCCCCTGGTCCCTGCTAGCAGTCCTCCTAGGAGGACACAATTAACTCTGCAGCCAGTTCGGTACTTAATTGGCACAGGGAAAGGTCAAGGGGAGAAAAAATAGCTGTACAGAGATGCTGTTGAAAATCCTTTGAAGATAAACCTCAAAAAGAACAGAAGTCCAGAAAATAAAACCACCTGAAGAGGAGTAAGGGGAAAGGTTCCTAGCAATTTCCATGTTATTTTTCATTGTTAACTAAAAACATCCCACAGCCAGAACTTTTGAACTATTTACTCCAGCTGCAAGAAGAGGCGTCCTGACTGAAGGTTACAGACAGCCCACCCACAGGGACATGCAAGGGGCACTCAAATAGCCCAGTAAGGCAGTGCCATCTGCAGGGCTCTGAAAACCTTAAGCCTGTTATTTTTTGAAAGCTAGTTAAGCTGCTGCTGTTGTTGCAGTGGCGGTGGAACACTACCCCCAAACAGAGGGAGGGCTGCCCAACAAACAAACCAGGTCACATCTTCTGAAGGAAATTAGCACAAAAGATCTTTCAGCAACAAAAACAAGAAAAGAGAGGTATCACTACACAAGGAGCGTGAGACCTTTCAAAGCACTGAAGTGAGGGTAGTGAGTTCATTTTGATCTCAGATCATCTCTTAAGTCACAGCATCACCATTTAGGGAAGGGAGGACATAGCACCTGCATAGGAAAAAAAAGGGGAGAACTTCTCCAACCATTTCAAGGGCGAGGATCTGTAACTGCCTCCCAGGGAGGGTCAGAAAATCTACCTCGTCTCCTGGAAAAAGGGACTGCAAAAAAGAGCTTGTATTAACAAAAAGCTATACTTGTGGACCCAAAACATCTTACAGAATCCTTTATTGATACATATGCAATGTTTAGACTGAAGAACAGATTTGGGAGGAGAGGTATTTCCTAGAAGGTGGAGACTCGCTAACTTGTGGTGTTAGTATTGGAAAATGACTGGCACTGACGATAGAGAGCTCCCACACCACCTGGATGAATAAAATGGTGAATGGAGAAAGAAACATTTACCGTTGCTTTTCTGTTCCTGCAGTAACACACAGCTTTAAACTGTCTTCCACCAGGCATTTGTACCAACTTAATTGCCAAACAGTTGTTCAGCCTGCAGTGTGTTTAGAGCGTAACCCCAGAAGAATGGGTTTTCTGTTCCTTTCCCAACTTAATAGAAAAATAGAAATGGAGAAAAAGATATCTGCTGCCATGTTACTACCGAGGAAAAAAAATATTCTCATTCTGTATTCTCCAGTCCACTGTCCTGTTCAATTTTGCATTTCAGCTTTTCGTTGCTCTTCAGGGAATGTCTGAGATTCAGAGATCTTGGAATAGTGAATCAGGGCAGGGAACAATTTCAGTACACAAATTCACCCAGCTGAAAGCAGTGCCGAGATTGCAGATTGAGCCAGAAGGCTGGAACAATCAGCATTCTCCAACTGCAAGGACTTGAAAAAGACCTCTCTGTTAATTGCAGATAAGTACATTATGCTCAGTACCGTACTGGGCTGTCCACCAGCCAGATTACTAAGTAACTGATAAGGTAATGCACCTCAAACCTCTTGTCATTCGCAGTTCTGCCCATTCATAAAAGCCAGTACGACATTTTTTTTCAAACTACCTTTGTGCAAAGCAGTTTACTGTTAACTGAAGTGAAGAACGAGCTAAGCTGAAAGCCAGCAATGAAACAGGTCTATTGCTGTGCTGCGCAGCAACAACGCACAGCAACACCAGCTTATTAATTCTGGCCTACAAAGCTCTTTGAAGTTGCAGAAAACCATTGCCTGAAAATGCTATTATTTTATTGAAATCAGCATCTGTTGTTTTCAGTGTGATCTATTCATTGTCACAAAACAGCATCCAAGCATCCCTGCTGCCTGTTTGTGAGAGAATCACCACCCCCACGTTAACATTTGTTTACTCCCAATGCCAGAGCAACTGCAGCAGCAAGAGGTCAATACCCTGCCATAACATCTCATCCCATTATCGTTGAATCATGCTAGGAAGTGCAAATTACAGCTCGGAGTCCTTGCTGGCCCCACACATCCGTTTGACTAAATGCAGCCTTCTGGAAGCAAATTTTGATGGGCTGGGAGCAGCAAGCTCGACGCGCCTTGCTGCATATGCTTCTTGCTTATCTCCACGGGCAATTAATAGGATCTCTCTTGAGTGATAGGGTTTTGATGGGCTGGGAGGACAGGCTCTTGAACACTGCACAGTTGCTGAGATTTAATTACAGGGCCAGACTGCCACTTTCACAGCACTGGCACTCAGGTGGAGGATTGGGGGCAGGAGGAAGGTGGGTGCCAGACAGCTGCCTGGGCTCCCGCTGGTTCCCAGCACCCCACGGAAATATGTGCTTCCCCTCCCATGCTGCAGTCCCTCTCGCCTGCACAACGGGAAAGAAAACAACACACAGGCAGTTCACCCCTCTGTTGACTTTTTCTGAAAGACTGCTAAGCACCAAAAGCAGCTGGAGAGGCTGGTGGGAACCTTTACACCCAGCTTCTTTGGGAGTAAGACCCAAGTGGACACACAACTGTGGTGCCTTTGCGTGCAGTGGTACCAGACAGTTTCCATGGGAGCTAAGAGGAGCTGCAATATTTTGGGGTAGGAGTGGTCTTGGCCATGCCTGTCTCCAAGCAGAGGCCCATGACTCCTGTGTCCTACCACCTTTTCCTCTGTCTCAGCAGAGACCAAGGAGGTCACCTTTGCTGATGATCTCTAGGGATTCAGCAATACACGCTGAGCTTAAATTCAATCCTGTGCACATTCTGCCTGCCCAGGAAGAAGTCTGACATGCAAATGGGGGTTGTTTTCCCACATGACTAAGAACCAGCCATAGCCCTGTTTAGTGGTTCTCGTTTTTAATTACCTTTCCAACAGCAAAGAGTACCTGCTGCCTGAGATCACTCCAGCCCATCATCCCCCAGGAAGTACATGAAACATGAATGACTCAAGCCGCCTGGTGAGAGAAAAACCATCCAGGCCATCCATAAGTAACGGCTGTTCATTACCAATTTCAGCATGTCGATGCCTAAGACCTCATACCACAGAGGTCCATGAACAAATAGTAAGCATGACAGACAGAAGGAACCTGTCTGGAATTCAGTTTTCACAGGGTGAATAAGGTGGATAAGATGAAGTTAAAGGTACTAGAAGTTTTCTAGTGGCTCTTTCTGTATTTCTCAAAAATACAATTAAAAAGAAAAAAGAATTAACATGGAATGGAAAAAAAACCAATCCAGAGCTCTGTGTTAATCGCAAATATTTACCAGGACCAAGAGACATCTCCACGCTGATCAGACTAGCAGTCGCCATCACATTATCAGAGCAAAACATCAGAATTCGTATTATTATGACTTTATTTAATTATGTTATTACTGCAGATGCAGAGGGAAATTTCAATACTTTACTGCCCAAAAAGAAGAAATTGGTTTTGTGACGAGATCACACACATTCTGCTGTGTAAGGAGAATACTCGAGATTATAAAAAGGCAGGTGGATGGGAAAGCATAGGAAGAAGAAGGTGGAATTAAATTAGAATGAGGTTATAATATATTAATTAATGTCAGAAAATAAGTTTGGAGCTATAATACCTCCTCTTATTATGAGTCCTTAGTAGTAGTATTTCATTCAACCTCAAGCAGTCCTGCTGAGAGGGTAAATGGCTAGTAAACAGAAAAAAGACAAAGGCAAAGAAATTCCACCCAACACTAGATGCTAGTACAGGGAAAACAACAGGAAATGTCTTTGGAGTCATGCACAGCGATGAAGGAGCTGGAAGGAAAGCAGACATGGCATCACATGAACACTGAGGCATCTAATCTACTCAGCCGTGTTTCATAACCTTGCTGTGAGTGTGCTCCATAAGCATAGCATTTCTGTAGGCATGTGAACGCATCACATGAGAAATGACAGATGAAAGAGTACATTTAATGGAACTACATACACTCCCACGGAACTGGGAATATAAGAAACAGAAATCAAGATGACCCCATACAAGACCTGTGCTTCCCATTCAGATATATGAAAATCTGGGCATACATGTATCCAGCACTCGCAGGCTGGTGGTTGCAAGTGCTGTGCACACACACGTGCACGTAGGCATCAGCCAGTCAATACAATGGACACCTCACTCCGGCAAGAAACAACGCAGCATTTCCAACTGGTCAGTAAATCCATCAAAGTTGCTGTTGTGGTCAGTGGTTTGCCAAAGCCCAGCGGCTGCGCAAACGTGCTCACCTGGGCACTGGCCCCATGCAGCGAAGGTCTGGAAAAGCAGCAGATCACAGTGTATCCAGAGGGGCATTGCTGAATGCCCTCCATGCAGATGGCAGGAACTGCTTACCCTGCACTATTTTTTCAAGAAGCTCTGCACAGTCAGTACTCCCTGTCTCTAGGGTTGTTGAGAAAGAAAGGAACAAAAACAATTCCAGAATTTGGCCCTGAATAGAAATGTAATAAAAATAGATTATTTTGACAGGAGTCCCATAACCCAGCTGTAGTTAAAAGGCTTGATTCTGTTTCCAGTTACACAAGAGTGAACCGGAGTAACACTTTTGGCACCCATGCAATAACAAGTGTTGAGCTCATGAACACAAACAGTTGCCTCTCCCTTAAAACCTGATTTGAGCTTTTCACCTCCTCTACCTATTGCCTAAGCAGAGCAGACCTGAGACTGCCGAACCGCTCAGCACCCATCATAAGAAAAACTGTCTCCCTCAAACTTTTAAAACAACCTTCACCGATCCTCAGAGCTGCCCTTCCCCCTTACCTCTGCTCTGTGGGTCCCCCAGCTGGCTGGCAGAACCTGTAGCTAGCCTTTCTTTCCTTGAGACATACTACCCATGGAAAGAAATCTGGAGATGAGTCCTCAGTCATGCTCCCTCTCCAGGGCAGAAACAGTTTGAGAGACTAACGATTGAGACTGCCCATTATTTAGAAATTACCTGTGTATTTTCTAGGAAGCTTTAAATGAATGTAGTCAAAAACCTTTAAAAAGATCTTACTTTAAAAACTTGCACGCTTCCTGGCTTTAGAGGGACACAAAGCATTGCAGATGACATCTGGAAAGCTCTTTTGGCCTTCTGCCCATACAGAACTGCCCTTAATGCCTTAAAGTTTGCGTTGGCTTTGAAGTAATACCTGCATTTCAGAGGTCTCCTCTACTAGACCTGTACAGCTGCCTGATGTCAGCTGGTTTGCTGCTGCATGCTCCAGCAGTTACCAGCCTTCCCACACACTCTTGTGAGCCCCTGACAATACCCAGGATACAATCTCGTCCTGACAGTTGTAGAGGGCAGCTATTATTTTGCAAACAGAGCTGTGGGATTCAACCATCTGCTTATTCGGCCAACACTCCCATTTACAGCTTTGTTGAGCTTATTGATTTCATTGTATTCATAGACTAAAGCTGACATTTCCTTATCAAAATGGACTAAACACCTGCTTTATTGCAGCCCACATATAACTCCCAAGAAATAACACAGTGACCCAGAAGAATCATAAGTATCTTAGTCATCAACTACCCTGTTTGCTATACCTCATACTTCAGAATCACTTAGGACCACATCTTCATCATCCAAATTTTAAGTTGTTTGGTTTTTTTTAAAATAAATTACATATGTTTAAATGTTTGTCATACTAAATTAAAATAAAGGTGAAGAAAAATCCTGACAAAAAAAATTAAGCAATGTGATTTATGACAGACATCAGACCTAGCCCTGTCATGCTGGTTTTGCACTGGGGTAAATTGACTGACAGCTGTAGAGACTGCTCATCAGCCATATTTATGTCAGCAATATCCAGACGGAATGGAGCATATGTGGGTTTTGAGCCGACATTTTCAGCCAGCTCCTCCCTGATGTGTTTACCTGAATCATGAGTTAAGTGTTGTCAGACACAGTGCACAGGAAACTCACTCTTCTGAAGATGTGCCAACACTAAAGCAAGATTAGAAGCTTCTAAATGACTTAGAGGTGCACTTGTTATGGTCTCATTCCTATCTCTTAAAATGCCTGGGAAGCCCTCTCCCCCTGCATGACAGTTTATGGAATCAAAACGTCCCTTTGCAAACACTAACACACCTAAGTAAATTTACTTTCAGGACTAGCTCTAATAAAGCCAATGATGCACTCAAATTCCCAGCAGTGTTCTCATTTGCAGGATCAGAAGCTTCAAGAGCCTTTTAATTTTATAACTGAGAGGGAAAAAAATCAAGAACAGTGATTTCCCTGGAGCCACTTACCTTAGCACCTGGCCTAGAATTTAACACTGAAACAGAGAAAATGCAGTACAAGATGCAAGGTCAAAAGATGACCCTCACTGCTTGCCTATCACTTGTTGAAATCACCAGGTACCCAAGAGTGCAAGGGTTGAATATTCCTACCGAGAAGCAATCATGTGTGAGAAGACAATGTGTATCTTTCCACCTTTTGTCTGGATGACTGACCAGGTCCCGAAGAAGGATCTCCAAAGCACAGTCAATACCAGTAACAGACAGAACATGCAAACTACTCTTACTCTATAGACCCCCGTCATTAACTCAACAGTGCTGAGGGTCAACAGTCTCATCACCAGCACATACTGCATCCAGGGCAGAGCAAATACAGCAACACCTACTTTTTCAGAAAAAAGTAAGTTTCTAAGGCTTCTGCTGACTGCAGCATAACAACAGTGAACCAGTGTAAGCCCAGTCCATCCAGTTTGCTCCAACTGAAGCATTTCTGAGTTCAGCAAGACAAGTGGTGGGGAAGAACCTGGCTACCTTTTATCTCTGTGAAGCAACATTTCCAGAAAGACCTGCTTTACCTGATCCCATCACACAGTTTTTTATTTTTCAAGGATCTGAATATCACAGAAGAATCAACAAGTAATAAAACAGTACATGTCAGATCCTCAACTGGTGGACATTAGCTGGGAAGGGAGGTGGTCTGATTTAATCAGGAATGTCGTGCCCAGTATGCTAAAGCAATTCAGACTATGCTCCTCCACAAGTAAATGGGCGTTCTTTACAAAAACTAATAAAGATTAAATTTAAAATAATCAGAACTGAATGCCATCAAGGTTTTCCATACTATTCGTTTGCAATGAAGGAACCAAAATGTATTCCAAGGTCCAAGTCATTCTAGACAGCATCTGCTAATCAGAAACCCTCCAACAAAATGGCAACACTATGTTGCTAACAGAAAAGAGGATATATGAATGTGCTTTGCTTTGCCTTGCCATCAGCTTTCTGTTGCTGCATCCAGAAAAGGTAGGAAAAAAGGCATAGAAATCCACAGCACTGCTTCGCTAGCAAGCTTTTGGCAAAAGTCATCAGAGCTGCTTGGGCTACTAATTGACTTGCCACCTGGCCAAGCAGCAGGAGTTAAGAAACTTTACAGAGATGAGGTGGTAGTATACATATACATAAGCTTTTCTCACTGTCTTCCCATACCTGTTAGTAAATTGGGCCTTTGCACGTCAGTAGAACCCCCATGGATATCATTACGAATCCTCCAAGGGCAGGGCCATGTCCATACCCAATGTGGAACACCTGGGAAATCTCCCTTTGCATGAACATCATGGGAAATATAGGAACCTGAAAACTATAGATTTAATAAGCAAAGGCCCACACAGATGTTAGAGGCCACTAATCCTGGCGACATAACAGGAATACTCTCTAGCCCTAAAGATTTGGCATGAGAAACAACCCCGGTTGCTAGAGGTGGTGGTCCCTTGAAGTGGCGGGGGCTGACAATATAGTCTACAGGAAATGCAAAAAAAAAAGTTATGCATGGCTCCTAAATCACTTAATCCACTTGCTATCCCACCTTACGATCCAACATCACTTAGCTGCCTTTAAAAGTTCTAGATACGTTAACTCTTCTGTGCCTATAGGCAATTTGTGCCACACGGCAGGGGAGCAGCACGTGGCAGGATCAGCAGCCCCACATTATATGTATGCATGCAGGCAATTCAGTGGGTGCTTTCTCACCCTCAACTGCACGGCATATACATGTCCTACAAATGGTTCACAGACCCACTTTCTTTTTTTGCTGTGAAGTTTATCTATTTCACCTTCAGAGCCTGCAGCTAATGAGTAGTGCCACTCATCATTTTTATAGAGGCATTCTCCTGTGGGCCATTAAAATCACCCAGTGGCAGGCTCTCAACAACTTCCAGTCAGGTATGAAACCACCGCAGATGTCTGAAAACATGAGACTTGATTCCAGACTCATTCACACTGGATTTAGTTTATTTAAATTAAATATACTGACTTTGATGAAGTGTTGCTCCAGATTCACGTGGAACACCAAGTGAGGCTGGCTCTGTGTGGCTTTTCACACAGTGATTCACACTGAGTGAGTCCACTGAACTACAAAACCATCTATTTTAAATGACTAATTTCCATGACAAATTAAAAGCTGCTTATCTTAACATGTCGAGACTGGAAAATCATCAACTGTCTTAGCCATAACAGCAGAAGCTTCTTTCTAAGAGCCATACTTTCTTTAACACTGAAACAGCAGGAGACTAGGAAAAAGCCTCACGAGTAATAGACTGCCTCCATTATGAAGTATTAGACACAAGAGTGATTGAAATTAAGGACTTTTCCCTGAAAAGCTTTGCACTCTTTATGACAGGCCATAAGCAATGTCCCTCATCTTCTGCATCTGCAAAGTATTCCCTCAAAATTAAAGTGCTGCCAAGGAACTCAGCAGGTTGGACTGCAAAAGTCAGATGCTCAGCTGGCATAAATCAGCACAGCTCTGTACTGACTTTCATGGAAGTGCAGGGATTTACCCCAGGTGAAAATTTTACTGGAAGAGAGGTGTTTATGCATTGCAAAGAAAGGCGCCCAGGAAGCAGACTGCCAGCTGGCTAAAACCAAATTTGCTCCACTGAAGTCACTGCCAGGTGCCTCAGAAGTCGACGGCAAAAGTGACAGTGACTGGCATGGATGTGCTCTGAGGCCAGCATGCTCTGTTTTAGGAAATTAGTTTTGTTTGTGACCACCTATTGCTGAGTGGCAGTTTATAACTTACTTCCTCCACCACGCTTCTGGGGATGGTAGAAGAACAGCAACAGAGCAGTAAATAAACACACATGCAAGTTTATCTGATTGGTATGCTTGAGAAGAAAGCAAATGTTCTGAAATGAGAAGACTAAAACTGCATTTACCCAAGCTTGCCTTCTGTGATTTTGCTGAAGGGAGCAGCCCTCAGTTTCCGCAGGCTCCCTTCAGCTTCCCTGTCCCAGTACCTGCCTGCTGTGCAATGCCACCAACAGCCACAGGACTTCAGCCCAGTCCCTAGGTCACCCTCTCCTCACCTGCATGTGGTAACAAGGAGGCAGAACCAGAGGATATGCATTTGGGCTCCCATATTGTTTTACAGCCCCAAAGGTAAATTCAAATCTACGGCACCATTTCCAGAAGATACCATCCTTCTTGTTAATCTTGCTTTAAAATAGCGCCATAAAGTAGCGGTATTTGGCTGGGAATTTTGTGCAGATAGCTAACAGAACCTGATATTTTAATAGTGGGTGGCTCAGGACTTTCCAAAAATCAGCCCTTTTGAAGATGTCAAACTGAGCACCCAGAATTTAAAGCACTTAACGTTATCAGCCATTTTAAAATGCTGGCCTTTGATTATGAAGGACTACAGCTGTACAAGAAGAGGCAGAAGTGCCTCATGGGAATGATTTGATCTTCAGATTAAAGAGGCAAGAGCCCACCAATATTTACTTATTTGGCTTTTAAAAAAAAGTTTTTAAAAAAATAAAGAGGCTGTGGCTAACAGCAGCAAGGAACAAACTTCTCATTAGTGGGCTGTGCCAGATTCTTTATCTAAAAATAGTCTGTTCAGCAGCTTTTGAAAAAATACCATCATGTTTAATTGAGATACCACAGTATATGCAAAAGAACAAACAGGAGTATTACATCTCTCTTCTGCAATAGCTGTATTTTGCTTGCTAATTGCTAAATCTGATCGAGGTCTAAAACCATTTTACAATATTAGAAAGACTGGACTAAGCTAAGCACAAAATGTGAGGACATGAAGGGGGTTTCTCCCTCCCACCCCCTTCTGGCAATGTCTCAATAAAAACCAGAATCAGTATCAGTTAATACCAATGTACACAATTAAAGAGGGAACCAGATAACAGGCATAGAACAGGACTAAAACAAGAATCTTAACAAGAGCGTATAGCAAAGCTTTAGTAAATCAAGGTCTTTACCAATAAAACCCAAATAAACAAACCTCCTATTTTCCTTCCCAGTGCTTCTCTAGTGGAGAGTAACACAGATCTTCTCCAACTCTTAGAGGTGCAAATTGCTGCAGTAGCTGGTTATTTCTGTGTTAGAATCATTTGTAACTGATGACTTCATTTGTGGGCACAGAGGTTGATGTTGTAAAGTAAATAAAAATGCTCTTTAACTTCATCTTTCTGAAGGCATCAATACTTTGCAACATCAATGTCTCTTTCATTCAAGAAAAACTGCAGGTCATGTTTCAGCTGAGCAGTTCTTTGCTGACATTTCCCAGCTGAAGGCTCTAATGGACAGAAAGTGAAAGGAATTTTCATATATTTGTTGTTGGAGAGAGCTTTTGTGTAGAGGACTTCAAGATGTCACATAAATACTGCAAGCTCTTACTAATTTGTAGAATAGGAACTATACAAGCAAAGATCAAGGAAAGTCCCTTTACACCAATAAAACCTGGTATTGTTTCTTAGCTGGATTAAAGTGGAGTCACTTAAAAGAGGAAAAGCGATTTCATTCTGTATGACCTTTTACTGCTAAAAACAGCTTAAGGAAATTTTCTATTTTGTTGTGCATCCATACCAGCTTGAACCTCCAGCTGATATACCTGTCAATGTGCACTCAGTATTACTATGTACACCCCAGTTAGTGGTGTGTCTGCCAGGCACATCTTTGTGGCTCTGAAGAGAGGCACTGGCTAACGCACCCTGTTAAGAGTTAGGGTATTCTCCATGGTCATTTCTGGTACAGTGGCTGTTTCCTAACCTTTATTTCCCCACTAGCTCAGTGACTTTCTAACTAGTAGTCTTCCATGGACACTTACTATTTTCTGTCAGGTTGGGCTAGCAAACATAGGGACATAATTAGTTGATAGACTAGCAGATTTGCTAGAGGAACTTCCTAGAAGAATTTCTCTCCTTTATCCCTGGCCCATAAGGTTTCCCATAAGAAACAGCAGTACGGCCTGTTACAAGCATACTTCAACTATGGCAGCATTTGCCAGCTCTGCTAATTGAATTAATATTCTGTTACAAACACCTAAACCAGCTTCTCCAGAGCATTTGCGTTCTCAGTAAAACCTGCAGCATCTTCAGATGTCTGGAGCTTAAGTGTTGTGGTTTAACCCCAACCGGCAACTAAGCTCCATGCAGCTGCTTGCTTACTCACCTCCCCCATCCACTGGGATGGGGAAGAGAAATGGAAGAGTAAAAGTGAGAAAACTCATGGGTTGAAATAAAGACAGCTTAATAGGTAAAGCAAAAGCCATGCGCACAAAAAAAGCCAAAGAAGGCATTCACTCACCGCTTCCCATGGGTGGACAGGTGTTCAGCCATTCCCAGCACAGCTGGGCTCCATCATGCGTAACAGGTACTTGGGAAGACAAAACGCTATCACTCTGAACATGTCCCCCTTCCTTCTTCTTCCCCCAGCTTTATATGCTGAACATGACACCGCATGGTATGGGATATCCCTTTGGTCAGCCGGGGTCAGCTGTCCCGGCTGTGCCCCCTTGCAGCGTCCTGTGCCCCCCAGCCTGCTCGCTGGTGGGCTGGGGCAGGGGCAGAAGAGGCCGGGGCTCTGTGTGAGCGCTGCTCAGGGATAACAAAAACACCCCTGAATTATCAGCACCGTTTCCAGCACAAATCCGAAACACAGCCCCATACCAGCTACTGTGAAGAAAATTAACTCTGCCTCAGCCAAAACCAGCACAGATTTCATAGGCTTCCCTTGAGTGACTTGGATTATCATGCTTTATCATGAATAGGGAAAAGATCTATTTTGTTTTATCACAGCCATCTCTGTTGTTAGAAGTTACAAGTAGGGTGTGAGAAAGAGATGGGGGAAGGGGATATATGAGAATATTAGATACCTGAGAAACACCCGCAATACCTTTGTGCTTACTGAGCTTCAGGAATGTCATCTGTATAAATGCTTTTATAACACTCCTAAAACCCCCACATTTATCATTTTCTTAACCAATATAACTGTGCTAGAGCTATCCCACTATACATCACACCAGGCAAAGCACTGTCTACAGGACAGCAGACAGGAACACCAAAGGCAAGGACGCGTAATGTCCCACAACAACAGAGCATTTCATAAACACACGTACAAGTGCTTTGTTGAGCGGAAAAGAATGACTGAAATGGGGTTTAAAATGCCAGGCTGATTTCTGGCACAGCCCTGAGCTGGCACATCTCCCAATTCCATTCAGTCTGGTTCTTTATTAGGCTGTGGATATATTGTAATTAGCAAATATACAAGATACTATCTGGTTAAATTCCCCAGCCCATTTTGTGTATTTGCTACATCTTGATGTTTCTTCTGCCCAAAGAAGCATCCTTTCAGAAGGCATCTGAATAGGGCTGACAACCAGCTTATGGCTCAGAGACCTGGGATCAAGTCTCCGCACCATCCCTCATCTTCTGCATATGCTCATACTCCCCTTGTTCAGCTGCCTCCATTGCACAAGAGGAAATAACATCAGCCTCAACTTTGGTGGGGAAGACCAATGAAGTACAGTTAAACATCAAGTTTCCTTGCCAAACTGGATGCAAAGGGAAAAAAATAAAAATATATCTTTTCTCCCTGCTCCTGCAAAGATTTTACCATGGAGAAAGATTTTGCCATGGAAGTACCAATGGGAAGTTGAAAAGCTCTAGAAACTATCACCATCCCTAGCAAGGGATAATTGGAAGCTAAAATAAATTATGCTCTAAAGTCACATCATTTTTCAAAAAATCTCCAGGATTTGTGCTAAAACAAATTATTTGGAAGATGACAGAGCCTTGCATATCAGCAACTCCACCATTTACTCATATACACTATAACATTCCCTACTTGATAATACACACTGTAAGATTCACCAGTCAGGTAAAGTCTTAGAGAGGACAAAGCTACAAACCATGTTGCCGACCCCTTCTAGCTGCTGGTACCTAAAGTACAGCTATTAGCACTCACAGCCTGGGTCAGGGGTTTTGCTGTGGTTTTCCTTGCAAGGAAGGGATGACAAGCATGCTCAAGCCTGAGCTTGAACACTTGCAAAAATAAATTAGAGGGGAAAAAAAAAAAAAAAACCCTAAAAGAAAAACAGAATAAAACTACCAAAGAAATGCCCACCTAACTGGGCAAGTTGTAGATCAAATACATTTTTAGGACACTGGCAGAAATTCAGGGCTAAGGTGTAGCTTTTTGCAATTTAGGTGGCATGTGCTTCAGTAACCTATAAAGCAGAGAGATGGGCACGCACTTTCTGAAAGTCAACCATTTGGGGAGATACCATTGTTTATCAAAAATGCACCACATTTCAAACTCCTTGTTACCATTTTTTAGGTGTGCTGGTAAGAGTAAGAAAAGGCAGTAACAGACAACGGGCAAGGCATTTTTGAAAATTACTAATGCAGAGGCCTTGCACCCCTGGGATCTTTTCAGTGTTTTAATACAATTGATGTCTAATGAACTTCCACATGACCTTCACAGGTAGCACTCCAAGAATGCCTTTTGGTCTCATTCACCTCATATACCACATTTAAACACGCACAGGCCAAAAGAGTTATAATTGCAATATTGCAGTAAAGTGTTCTCAAAAATAGCCAGATTTATTATTCTGCTCTGAGGACACGTGCAAAGAAATGAGCTAACCACACACCCGCCCATATGAACGCTGACTATGGAGTTTATTCATCCCGGTTGCAAAAATCATAAATAGAACAGGAAGGTGAATCAGAGGGTACAGTTTTATGGCTATAATTTTGCTTTCCTCTTCAGATCAGATGACTGAGCTGAAAGAATTAAAGCCCATCAGACATCACACTGCATGTGTGTGCTCAAAATGTTCAGCAAGTATAATACTTGATATATGGTGAGCCAAGTATTTAAAGGAAGGTTTTGTAGGCTACTGTTTCTTATGCATATAACCATGCTAAGGAGCGGGTTTAAAGAACAAATCTTTGTTTAAAGAATTCCTGATTTAAGTGCTTAACTGTATAACTTTAAAATTTTACCTCCCTATAGTTGCTTTTAACTAGCTGGGGCATTTAATAGCTCCAGGTTTTCTTTCACCTGAATTTCCAAAACATTGTTGAGGGTATGAGAAAGAATCACTGGTTCTGTCTGTGATTCACTCAAGAATCAGCAAAATCAGATTCACCAGTAGGCTACGACTGCCAGTTACTTGACAGGTAGGTTTATTACCAGACATGGCAATTTACAGACACAATCTGACATTTTGAAATGCCTGTTCTCATACTGCTGTAAATTTCTCAGTGCAACTTACATTACATTTAGGAAACAATTCAGAAAGGTCTAAAATCAACCTGACTACAGCTGCTTCAATGTCCCTTAAATCAAGACTATTTCATGTTAAGCAAAGAGCCAATGAATCTGAAAAGTTGGTATTTTGAGAAGGAGCTGTTTCTCTTAAACCCCGCAGAAAAGCAGGAGGGAAGCAGGTTGCAGGCCTTTCTTCGAGCTCTCAGTTTCTTCAACTCTCTGCATGGAAACCAAACGCAAATCTTGGTCACCCTGAAAGTATCAGGGGGGAAATCTCAGCATCAGTGCTAACAGCCCCACTAACTGCAGTGAAGCAGAATTTCACACCAAGCAATGTGAGCAGAGTACAAATCTAGTGAAGAGGTAAGGAAGTCCCCCCTCCCTCCCTCAACTGTTGTGGTCAGTAACAACAGCTGCTGCTCTCCCAGCTCTTGGGAAAGCACAACGTGCCTCCTTACTTGGCATAATTCTGTGTCACAGAAACACCAGTTCCTGGTCTGTAAGTGCTGCTACACTGACATAGTGCTTCTGGACTCAGCTTAAGGATTTCTGAAATTTCTGTTAGGTGACATTAACCACCAGTGCCAATGCATAAGATTGCAGTCTTGGTCTTTGGGAAGTCAATGACAAACTCTTGCAGAGGTGAGTGGGGAAATAAGAAGTCTTTCTGGTGCAGACTGCCAGGCTGTTGGTAGTGCACAGAATGGGTGCTAGTAGCCATATGTGTTTTGGTGGAAGAACCTGAGTATATCACTACCTGGGGATAAAAAATGGCTGGGAATTCATCATTAAGTCTTTACTGTCTATTGCATTACTCAGTCATTTTATTATTTGAAATATTATTTGCATTATATTCTTAGTTTACTATCACAGCATTTAGCTTCATTGTCTGGTAACTGCCTACAAAGGACTCCCAGGGATTGTTGTGAGAAGAGATAAGCTAAGACTTCCTCATTTCATAGTTTTGGATCACTACATTACGCTACCTTTTCCTTTCCTGAGCAAGAAGAGTGGAAGACTGTATTTTCCACTTGTGCTCTGAAACCACATTCTCAACTGGGGCAGTGATAAGACTCAGCTCTTCATTTGCACAGCACCTACGAAACAAGGGCCGGATGCTTAGGAGGGTTTGTGGAGCACAAAGTACTGGGAATGGAATAAAACAGCAAGAAGCTTAGAACAAGATACTAGATTTTAGTACATGATTCAAGAGCTGAACAAAGCTTTGAGCAAAATGTCTAAATCAGACAAACTCTGGGCAAAGAATAAAGAGGACTCCAGAGCTGGGCAACAGGTGAGGTATGACCTGCAACCCTGCAGCTCAGCGCGTACATGTCAGAAATCTGGTTTTGCTCCATTACAGTGCCAATTCCTTTCTCACTGGAATCCATACTTTTCCATCTAATGGATGCATTTCATTAGGAGCTTTACAAGAGTCAGCATCACTTACCTTATTTGGTGTAAGGAAATAAAGCACCAAACATAAGAGGAACACCTACTGCACCCAGTACCTGCCTTGGCTCACTGCAAGGCACCTCCTGGCTCTCTATGGGAAAGGGGCAGGCAGAGGAGCTCCCCAGGCTGGAGGAGAGATTGAAGGACTCCTGAACCTTGGGCAGTTTTAGACCTACAGGTGCCCATCAAACTCAAGGTGATCATTATGTATCTCCAAACTCTGTTTCCCCCTCTATAAAACCATGAGAGCGTTTCCCTCCTCCCATGCACTTTCTGCCTCACCTACTTTATGACACAGGTTCCTCAGAAAAAGGGCACCCCTTCCTGCAGCATTTGTAGCGCCACTGAATCCAAACTGTGACTGGTCCCCTAAGTGTTACTTTAAAATAAATACCAACAGAAGTCTTTCATAAACAATTGACTGAACACCACCACCCCACCCCACCCCACCCAGGTACTGCAAATGTGCTGCAGTCATCCCCCAGAGCTCCCCAGAATTCCCCAGCAAATCCAGAGAAGAGGAAGTACTCGGATCAGAAGGCACCGATTGTTATTTCAAAGTAAAAGCTAAGATGCCAAAATTTGCCTTCCTGCCAAACCAGGAAGAGATACATTTGCACATTTTTCTAAAACAACATATATGAAGATCTGCAATGCAAAAATCCCACGTGCAAAGTCCCAAGACTGCAAATTATAAAGCACTTCTTTTTTTCTTTATTCCCTTCATCCTAAAAAGAAAAAAAAAAAAAAAGAAAAGAGGGAATTGAACACAAGTTCTTTGCAAGTGAGGTCAGTGCGTATAACACTGCTTTCTGCCGCAGACCCAAGAGTCCCCTGCAAGAAGATCCTAGAAATAAATATGCCTCTGCAAAACCCTCCAGCCTTGATAAAAATAACATTTTGACTGAATTGTTATTTTACCCACAGTGTTCTCACTAACTCCATTCCAGCTACAATTAAGTTAAAAAACATTACATCTCCAATCCTTTCTCCTGTTCTGTAACCATCGTAAAGAATTAAAAAAAAAAGACACAGCCTTTTTTCTCTTTTGTAAAATACTATTAAATCTGCATTCTCACTTTATAGTACAGTTAGAAGCAATTTTATTAAAGTATTTATGATTATGAAGGGCATAATATGAAAATGATCTGTCTCTCCTTTTTCTACTGATTCATAATATGAGAACAGGAGTTCAAGCAATGAAATTACCAGCATGCCAGTGTCAAACAAATGAAAGATGCCACTTTACACAGCACGTGGGCACCTTATAGAATTTTCTATGGCAAGATGTCTAAATGTCAGACAGAGCTGAATGGAAATACAATTGCACAGCACAGTTATGGATGCTATGAACACTGCACAAGCATGGGGATGCCATTCCTGCAGTGAGGTACTCTTGATGTTTTTTCCTGACTGTGAAGGTAGAAGATGCACTTGCCGCCCTCCATCCATTCCTTCAGCAGAAGGTCTATCATGCCATAATTAGAAAATTGCCCAAGCCTAAGGTGATATTATTTCACACATATGCCATTTTCCTGTTTATAATTTCTAAGATGCAAAATTGGACTTGGTTGGCCTTATTCCAGAGTTCCTCTCTTCGAATGCTAATTATACTAGATATTACTGATAGCACTACTGCTACTCCATACAGTAAACTGCGTACCCCTAGATAATGAGTAATGAATGTGCAATCAAATCTGGAAGAGAGGGTGTTTTGCAAGCCTTTAAACCTCAATATATTCCACAAACATAGAATCAAATTCCCAATCAGAAATGCAGGCCACAATCTAAGGCACTGTTCCCTTAACGTTTACATGACAGTAGATGCTCTCATTCCCTTGGCACATCTCCTGGGTGCTGGATAAGGAAGGTGAGGCCAGGCTGGTATCTGAACAATGGATACTGAAGAAGTGGTTGCACGCCACTGTATTACAGTGTAGGTCACAGGTACAAGCTGGACACAGCAGAAAGTGGCATGCCACTTCTTAGCCAGTACAGAATCAGTGTTTCTAACCTGTTTTTAAATTCTTGGAGTACTTTGCTTTCCCTGAAACGCAGAAGTGAGAAATGATCTAGTTGATTTCCTCTTATGCATTTGATTCCAAAGGATGTAATTTACTTCCTTCGGAAATGGGTATGAAGAGTGTTGAATAGGCTCAAAACTTCAGGACAGAATCCACAGCACCATCTGGCATGTGAAATGAGGGATGACAGCCCCTCTGGATGGCAGCTGCAGCGAAATGAAGAATCCTTATGGTTGCTACACAGCTCTTTATATTTCCTTCTCTATTGCTGATTGCTAAGAACACCCCTGAAGACAAGGTGACAAGCTCTGATGAAAGTTTTCATCATGCCCTCTAAAATGGGACATGTGTTTCTAAAATGGGACATGCGTTTCATTATGGGGTGGGAAGCTTTACAGTATACGTTGACAAGACTCACAAGGACAAACACACACAAGAAAACACACGTGGAGCTCCAAAAACAAGAATCCCTGCAGTTTGCTCCAGTTTGATTAGTATCTGATAGGAAACCAGGAGAACAAATGCAACTAGATCAGGTGAAAATCATGATCACAACCACACAAAGCATTCTTCATTTCTTTAAGCTACTAATAGGTGTCTAGCTACCATACCACATTAGCTTTTCTAGGAATTTGCACTCTGGAGAAAGAACATAATTAATTCCTACAGAATCCAAGCCAATGGGCTTACCTTTCACAGTGGGGAAAAAAAACAAGCAAATCACAAGCCTAGTAGCACGATGTTTACATTATAATGCTTTGCTTTCGATGCTTGCCATTTTGCTTTCATTGCATCATTTTTTGTTAACATGTATTTATGCGCACTGAAGATTACATAAAAGTAATTCGGCAAAGATAACACTCAGTAGGATTTGAAAGGGTGAAATCAAATAATCCCATCAGCTTTGCATTTAGTACCCAGCTAGAAAAAGGGACAAGATCTACAACATCTTTTCTTGTTTACCTAGTGTAATTGCTTTTGAGCTTTCTTGCAAGTGGATTTGCTGAGAAACACTGCTTTCTCTCTGGTAAGGTCAGCTTTCATCCCAATGCACAAAGTTCTGTGACCAGAGACATTAAGGGAGATAGAACAAGGTAACTTTAAAGACCAATACCTCTGCTATTTCTTTCCCTGTACAAAACAAAACCCAAGTTTCTGATCATCTTTACAAATCATGTGACCAACATCTTGCAGAATAAACGCAAAACTGTGGATTACAGGCTCACAAAGCCTTGTGCAGCTGACCTGCAATTAGGCTTCAGGAGAGTAGGGGACAGGAGAAAAAAGAATAATAAAAAAGAAGGAAAAGATAAAGGATGGGTGTCTTAAGAAAATGACAAAGAGAAGCAGAGAAAAAAGAAGGTAGACACAGATACTGAAGGCAATTCTAAGTTATGTTAAATCATCCTTTCAGGAGTAGTGAGTCTGGCAGTAATTTTTGAGGTGATCATGATCATAGGAACAAGGAGCTTCTGACCATTTAGGCTAGGGCTGGCACAGAGACTGTCTTTCCTTTTTCATGTGACTGGCCAGTCCCCGATGGGCTTGTATGGCCAGGTTTGGCACTGCAAAGCCTCCTTGGCAAATCAGCTTCTGGGAATGAATCGCACTGACGTTTGGCAGCATAACAAGTGATCCCCTCTCTCCAACTAACTGCAGGGATTCCTGCATGGATTACATCCCACATCTACTAGATTATGGGTTTGGCTCAGGTAAAGATGCTCTTTATCTATATTGTTAAAGCAAGTGAGAAGGTCCAGGGTAGTAGCTGTTGAAAACATGCTAAGTGCATTTTAAAGCTTTTCTGTCTGGAGAACAGCCAACTGAAACTGAATCACACAGGTATTTTCCAATGAAGCCACATCAGAAACCCACATACAAGCTATAAATGGCTGTATTTTCCCAGAGAAATAAACTGCATTTGTTCCTCAGGCTATTGCTCCTCAGGATTGTTTCCAGGGTTTTCAAATTACACGAGTAACTACATTCTTCTAAGTCTTTGCATCCTCTTCCTAATTAAAACATCTCTCAGACTTATCAAAGCAGAGATATAGCATACTGGGCCAGCTACCTTTCATTCCTAACAATTTCCTGCATACCCAGAGAGAAAGCCAGGGAAAGGAAAAGAAAAATGAAAAAGAAAAAAAAAAGAAGACGACAGAAAGACAGGCTCCATCTCTTATATCCAAATAAAATCTGTTTTAGCAGGTCTTTTCTAAGCTCCCCCCATCCTCACTGGCCATCACACTATTTCACAAAGCTGTCACCAGTTGCAAGATATGTGGTTTCAGGGAGAAAATTATCAAGACGAAAGAATTACTTACTCCACTTCTACCAACCTCGTGAATCATTCATGTTCCTTACCTGAATCACAGCCAGCTGCAGTATCTGTCACAATCTGGATTTAAGCTATGTACAACGCAACATTTACCAATGATCATTCAAAATATTCTGTTAATCCCCCCTTCAAATATACACATTGTGTGTTGGCCCACAATACAGGAAAAAACAATTTACTGTACAGTTCAGCATCTTGCTGAAGTGCCATAGTTTTAGCTGAAAGCTACGCAGCCTTCTCTACAGGCAAGGAGTGACTTAGATATAGCTTTTAAAAAATAATAAACAAAGAACAAGACAACATTTTTCCCTGGACTTTAGTGACAGCAAGTTTTAGATTCTCAAATGAAAACTGCAATAGGTGGAAACCAGGAGTAAAGAGGACTGTACCTATGATCAGACTAGCAAAATAAGCCTTACCAAGGATGCTTACACACCAGTGAGCAGTTGTCAGCCACGCAAAACCTCATCTAAAGCTCACAAAAACTGCTGGTAATGCTCCAGTTTCACCTTGCAAACTATTTCAACTCAGTTCAGCAGAATCTGGATGAAGTGTTACGTTGTATAAGAGAAAAACCAGCACTCCGGTGTATGCTGTGCACACCTCAGTGTCCCCCTTTAAAAAACAGGTGTACATCCTCAGATCCATGAAATTCTTTCTCTCTCAGAAAAAAAACCCAACAAACCACCACCCAAACCCAAGGAGATACTGCTTCAAGGCTAATTAAGATGTGTTATAACTAAACTGATGACCCAGCAGATCAGTTCTGCCTTGAGGCTTTTGTGTGGGTGCCAGCCACGTCACTCCTGCCAGCACAGGTCTCACCAAGGTAGAGCAAGGCCAGCACATATGCAGCTACCCTAACTTTTATTGCAGTAATGGGATTAGAGTGAGGACTGGTTCAAAGATGAAATAAAGTGTTCGTTTAAAGCCATTAAAAATAGTTACTTTGCTGTCAGATTATTAATCGTCTGTCATAATATTCTTAGAGGTGATTATAAAAAGTATATTTCTGTGTAGTCAGAACGCCCTTCTGTCAGACACCGTGGTAAATGAAGAGCCAGCAATAGGAACACTGCCATTGCACAGAAACACTGCCACCTCTTGTTGATCACCGGGCAGACACCTGCCAGGCATACACTCAATA
The DNA here is from genome assembly GCA_035590275.1 of Ibycter americanus. Classification (NCBI taxonomy): domain Eukaryota; kingdom Metazoa; phylum Chordata; class Aves; order Falconiformes; family Falconidae; genus Ibycter; species Ibycter americanus. The sequence goes on from JAVJGI010000064.1 coordinate 10,718,161, forward strand.
TGTGGCAAACAGCAGGTTGTCTGTTTTAAACCTTAATGACCGAGACATACTCTAACTAGCTCTATCTGATGTTTTGGGTAAAGGCAAACATTGTTCAGCTAACGCAGGATAATTTGTTAAGCCACCCACAGTAACCTGCTTTTGAGCCTGATTTCTGTCAAACCCAATTCTCTTTCAGGCACACAATTTTGGTATTTCATTGCTGTAACACCAGAGACATCAGCAGTTACTCCCGCTACTGGCGACACAAAAGCAGATTTAGTCCTGAGAGACCACGGAAAGATGCAGCATGAAATGCTACAAAGCCTAACACGTTTTCTTCACGCAGAAGTTGTTGCTAAACCTCCTGTAAAAACATGGAGCAAAGCAGCATGTCCTGAGCCAGTGCTGGTACCCCAGCACCACTGAGTACCCCACAATGGTACCCCAGCATCTCACTCACTGGAAATGAATAATTTCTTTCATACTCTTTGTGACTCAGCTAATAGCTTCTTTTCCCCCTGATTAATACTAATACAATCGTGGTAAGAGCAAATGTACATTTTATGCCTGGGCTGGTTAATTTTCATGATTATTTTGCAAGGCATCTGGGTCTGCTGCTGAGGCATCCATGTATTCATTATGCGCCACTGAAGTGTAATGAAGGCATAAATGAATACCGCAAATTTGGGGATTCTAGTTCAGTGGGAATAAGAAATTGTGTCAATGGAACAAGTGACCTGTTCCAAAATTCTGGTTATGATATATGACAGAAAATGTAAAAAAAAAAAAAAAAAAAAGGACTATTAAAAGACAACAGCTATCTTAAAATAGCATGTCCTTGAAATACAGAATAAGAGAAAAATGTTCATTCACTTCAGGTAGGACTTCCACTGTATCAGAGAAAGACTATGTTAAACCCCATATCCCAAAAGTCACTCCAAATAACCACCACTGACTTAGCTCCTGAAAGTCCAGGTATTTTTGATGTACCTCACCATGCCCCACTTGTGCTGGAAGCCACTATCAGCAAATGCCCTTAACACCTTGCCACAAATTCATTGAGATTCTAGTTTCCAAACATTTCTGAACTTGCAAACCTGGCTCTTTGGCAAAATGGCCGGGTTAAAACATTGGCTTTTTAGGAGGACAATGCCCCACCAGCATTAGCAGGCTAGTTCAGGTAGGGCTCCAAAGGAAAATAAAGTTTGCTGGTAGCAGCTACCCAAGATCATGCTTTACTGCTTGAGGACTGAAACCACCAGAAACAAAGAAACTTTTACCTCCTCCACTGGCATATTTTTCATACCCTCACTGAGCAGCTTGCTCACAGACCTCCGTCAGCTCTGGCTTCTAACGCACTGCACAAGAGAAGCCCGCCATTGCTTGCTTCCTCACAACTGCCCTAAAATAATTCTATGGAGTTACTCCATCACGGCACGGGTTGCTGGAGTGCTCATTTCACTTCAGAAGAGCGTTTTTCCCCATCCTTCTCTCCTCAGAAAAGCCCCAAGCACTTCCTCACCCCACAGTACCCCACACCCTCAGGACCGGGCGCCATTTTATGCCCTTTTCCACCAGGAAAGGGGGACCCACCCCCCCAGCCTCAGGCCATGCCATGAGGAGACGGCCACCGGCTTCGGGGCTGACTGACCTGCAGACTTGCACCTTTCCGAGCCCAAATCCTGCGTGGGTGCAATGAGCCAGCTCTGGAGAGGTGAGAGGAAGGCAGAGGTCCTCAGGGTCCCACCTTGCAGGCCCACACAGGGGCCCCCTCAGGCACCCGCTGAGGGGACAGCGTTCCCCAGGCAGTCCCCACCACCGGTGAGCACAACAGAGCCATGCCAGGGACCCTTCCCATGGCACAGACATCTCCTGCCTGGACAATGGCTGCTCTGAGGACCTGAGGGCTCGGTGAGGAGAAGAGCACACCTGAACCCACTTGGCAATCAGGCAGGCTGGGGCAGGCCCCACACCTGCACCTGCTGCTGCACCGCACCTGCTCCTCCACCCCCTCGTGCTGCTCCTTGCACCCATATCATCTCCTGCCCCTACACCCCCTCATGGTGCTTCTGCACCCACACCTGCTCCTGTACCCACAACCTCTCCTGTTGCTTCTGCACCCCCTCATGCTTCTCCGGCACCCCCTCCTGTTGCTCCTGCACCCCCTCATGCTTCTCCTGCACCCATGCCACCTCCTGCATACCCTCATGCTGCTGCTGTACCCATGCCACCTCCTGCATGCCCTCATGCTGCTCCTTGCAGCCATACCAGCTCCTGCACCCCCTCACACTGCTCCTGCACCACCTCCTGGTGCCCACAGCCCATCATGCACACTTCCACCACCTTCTATTCCTGCATGTGCACACAGAAACCCTGGCTCCACACAATGAAATTCAAACAAAAGCCACCCTCAAGCTGGTCAGCAAGAGGCCATCAGTGACGGTTGAGTACCGTGGGCCTGCTGAGGTTCCTCAGCCCAGGGGGAAAAGCCACTTGCCAGCTGGCTGTTGGCCAAACAAGTCCACGCTGTGGCTTTCTTGCAGCAGGTGGGGAACACGCCTGGCAAAGTGGCTTGCTCACTCATATGAAGGAAACATGAGTGCTCAAAATATGTGAATTTACTACATTTCTATTTTGTGTTTCTCTGCATTCAGATTTTAACTCAGGAAGCACGCTGTACTTTTTGTTACTCTAAACTGCAATTAAGTACGAAAAATGACACTTTTTTAGTCATCTTTGCTGACATGTCTTAACCTTCTTAATACATATGTAATTCTTACCTCCTTCCTGCACTTTCATTAAGTTGACTGGCATTACAGCAACCACGGGGAATCCCCAGCCTTTCCTCGGTCCTGCAAACAGCATCTCAGGCTCTGGTGCAATCAGAGCTGCCACACTGCAAAGCGGATCCAACAGCCCTTCAAAGCCACCCTGGCATGGGTGGCCCTTTGCGAAGGGACCGACAATGATGCCATCACAAACGGTGCTGCTCTTTCTCTAACTTAGAAAAAAGAAAAGTAAATACTAATGAGCAGAAGCAGTACCATTAGTCCAGGTCTGTGATATTAGTCAAACCAGTAATTAAATACCTCATGGAGGTCTGTTTACCTTGTCTATGAACACACCTAACAAACTGGTATTTGAATCTCTTCTGCACATCCATGATTTGAGGGATCAAGAAATGATCTTGTAGGTTGAACCGCTTATCTAACTGAAAAAGAATATTAAGATCTGTAAGCAGAAGCGGGTTGCATTACTAAAAAAACCTTTGGGCTGGTGGGATGGGACATAAAGACTTCTAGTGAAGTTGTGCTTGAAACCAAAATCAATTTTAAAATCATTTGCAGTGTAGTTTGTTTTTTTTTAATACCAAGGTAGTCAACACTGGGAGAAGTGATCCAGGCAAGCAATAGGTTATTTGTGTCTTCAAGACAAAAACAAACACTTTCAAAGATTTATACAGTTAAGTGCAAATTATCAGGCTTCACACAGGCCTCAGCAGATGAAATTCAGCAACTGCAGCATGCAGAGGGTAAGAGCAAATGGTCTCTGCTGGCTGCAAGAGCCATACACTGACACCCCAGCCAGTTTTCTCTCTGGCACCCCTCTAGAAAGCAGCTTCTGGTCAGATTAAACAAAATTCCCATCACCTGGGGTCTCTGTGCTGGGGTAGGTGAAACAGGGCAGCATTCTTGCACAAACCCACATTGCTGTCATTTCACATTTCACTCCTCATCCCTCTATCCCACACCACCAAGGAGCATCAGGACCTCAGCTTTCCTATGGGATTTGGCTGTGGTGTGGGGATTCCTACAGGCTACACCCTAGTTAGGCAGTAGCATGGCACCACAGAAACAGACCCGCAGAGAGAAGCAGCCAGCACTGAGGATGCAGCAACCCCATCACATGTGTTTTGCAGGGTGGTCTAGCGTGGAGGAGGGCTAGCCCTCTCATGCCATGGAGGGAGCATGTTAGCTGCTGTCCCGGAGCACACCTCCCTGTCCAGCTTCCCCCAAACCCTGCTTGCACGCTGTGAGGTGGCACGGTGACAGGAGCTGAAGCTGTGTGAATGCCAGCAATCGGGAATTTACTTCAAAAGTGCACTCGTGACCCCAGCTGAAATGCTCATGTAGCTGTACCCAGAAATACTTTCAAAGTGGAAATGAATTAGAACTGGTTGAATTAGTCTCTGAGAATAATTTAGCTGCTACATTTTGCATTAATTGTTGAATAATTTATTCACAAATACATTTTCTCCATTATTTGACCTCTGCTACAAAGTAATGAATGTTATTTGGCAAATAATTTACTGTACAATATTTATATGAATACATTAATTCTGAATATATTTTCCTATTACCTCATTACTTCCAAATTCACTGTTTGAGTGATCTCAGCATAGACAGCAGTCAGCCTTCTCTTATAAGTCATTCCTATTGCCTGGTCTGGTTCATCCCAACAAAAATGTCTCGGTGCATATTCCAAAATATTTCAGCCTATTCTGGGCACGTTCCCTCTGGATAAAGCCTGGAGACCTCTCGGAATAAACACAGTGATGCACAGGCAGGTGCAGCCATGGGTAGTTGGAGCAGGGGAGAGCAGCAAACATGGGAAATATTCAGACAGAGGGTTTGGGGGGTTTTTTGAAAGGCATTTGTGAGTATCCAAAATCTCACTGAGATTTGACAGGGACTAAACACATAATTCCAAGGCTCTTAAGAAAACCATGGTCTTTGCTGAAATCCTTTTTATCTCTGTAGTACAATGATACAACCTACTCTTTAATTAAGCACCAGGGCAGCAGACTTTGCACACTTAGAGTCATGGCCTAAAAGATGGACCAAATCCATGCTGCTTTACAGACATATTGTTGCTTGGGTATTTAGGATAAGCAGGTAGGAAGCTGGCTGCAAATACCTGCTTGAAATACGTGTAATCAACATGCACCTCGTAAATCTTTCTGACAAAAACCTTTGCTCTCTCAGACATGAGCAACACACCAACACACCATCAAGAAACTGTGCTGGATTCAACTCTGCCTTCAGGACAGCTACAGCAATAAAGAAACAGCAAGGTACTGCTCTGCACATCCGAATACAATGAAAGAGCATTAAAATACCTAGACAACACATACTTGAAAGGATATTTAGTTCACAGATTTATGGCAAACATATAAAACTTATTTTCTTCTAACCATGCTCTCATGACTTCCAGTCCACTAGTTCTCCTAAACAAAAGCAACAGGTGAACATAGCTACACGTGCCCTGTGGCTGGAGGGCTCCACGTGACCATTTTGCTGCAGTTCTCAGAACCAAGCAATGCTGCAGCAAAGCCAGGCAGAAGTTCTGCAGGATTTCACCACCCTTTACTTGCCACTTCTTAATGAAAAGCTGAAATACTAGAAAATCTTTACTGCTAAATTTGCTTAACCAGATTGACAGTAAAAGGCAAAAGTCCCCGGCTGTTTTCCATCACACTGACAGCTGAATTTTTTTTCTGGGGGAGGACACAAATATGTAACAAATAACATCCCTGTAAACATGAAGACTGGTAATTTTGAGCCTCTTCTAACCAAATTTAACCAAACAAACTGCTTGTTGGGCTGCCATTGGTGGACCTGTAATTTTCCACGTTCATAAATCAATCAATGATCTGGGACAAGGAACATAACCAAAAGGATTCACACTCTGGTAAGCCCCTTTTTAGCTGCACTATGTGGGTATACTATGGAGCTTATCCATGCTACAACATCCTACTTGATGGCCTACTGTTCTGTGCTGGGGAAGGAAGCACAGGAAAATCCTCATACATTGTAATTTAATACCACCATTGCAGGTTGAGGCACCTCTGGGAAAGGGTATAAAGAAGAGACAGAGCACTGTGTACATTTGGGATGATTTCATCTCCCTCATCCAGAGAGTAAATGTTGACTGAGACAAGACCTTTATCCTGCAGGGATCATCTATATTCTCCGCCTTTCTTGTACCTTTCCCATGCTGTGTCCTGAGCAGAGAAAAACAATCATTTCCTTCCCAGATTTTGAGCTTCTCTTGCCCCGAGTTTGAATAGATACCTGCTTTCACACCATAGCCAATGCTGCTCAGGAACTGAAGAGCTCCTCCTGCCTTCCTTTGATTTTTTTTTTTTTTCTCCTTTCCCCCCCGGTTTTCCAAATGTAATTATTTTATGAAAATTTTTTCACTTTGCTGTGAGGAACAAGAATCAGGACCATCCCTTACACATATCACAGAGTGCATAACTAGATGACGGATCTAGATCTTCACACAACAGGAGTCAGGCGTATTTTTCATTTTTTTTCCTTCCTGTGCATTGCTTTTCTAGTCTTTCTTACTTCAGTTTTAATTCATCATGTCCATTATTATCTTCTAAACAATTTATTGTGTAACTCATTTGCAGATGGAGGAAGCTGAGGAGAGGTGGAGGGATTTGCCACTCTCATTTTTACACCTGCTTGCTTACACCTATAGGGTGATCTTTCTTCATGCTCCTTCTCTCATGTCTCTCTCAATTATAGGCAGTTTTCTTCAGAATGCCATCTCTAAGCAGCTTTCCAAGGAAAGGCTAGCTGTTTTTTCTTCCCTGCGTTCCTCTCTTCCAAAGATACCATTAACCGTATCCCTTGGGATACCTTAGGATTACCTTAGAATGCTCTTCTCCCAATACAAATTATTTATTGTCTTCTATTTTCTGGTTTTTTATTCCCTGTATTGGGTTTGTGTGGCATTCCCCAGAAAATATTTTTTCTGAATTATAATATTTACATAAAACTGCATTTGATGGAAAATTTGCACCAGTGGCAAAGGCCACAAAAGAGGTGGTACTTACAAGATACATAGATCTTGAGCTACTCCAGTAAAAACGGACACATTTCACTGACAATGAATTAATTTCTTACAGTTGTTCAGTTCCATTTGCTTCCAGTCATGGCTACAAATGATGCACTGATCTCAGTTCTGGATCTGTGGACAGCTAATGAGTAGGAAGTCCTTAACTAAGGTTCCTGGCTGCATCACAAGATAGTCTTTTTTATAAACCAGAAGTGATTGCAGAGGGGCGAGCAATTTTCTGGCTGGGTTTGCTTGACCTGATAGTGCTCACTCTCACAGTGGACATGATCATGGACAGTATAACATCATGTAACATCTCGTTCACTCAGTAACCAGAAAATATGCTGATTCACTTCTTTACCTGGCACAAGCAAATCCTGGGCTAGAAGCTTCATTTAGTAAACAGTCAGAATTACTCATCCCTGATTTTTTACTAGCTAGGTCTTTTTCAGCTTTGTTATTTGAAGACACTGAGGACAAGTAGCCATCAGTTTCTCAAGTAGCTTCCTTCCTTCCTGGGAAGGTCAGGATGCCCTTGGTCGCAACTGGATCAATGCAAGAGGCTTCACAGCACTCAGCATCTATTTCTCCTTCTCGCATTTGTCTACGTCCTTCCTTGTTCTCCCATAACTCTATCATCTGGGATGGTTTTGACAATTCTCTCCTACATGCTTGATCTGATTTAGTTTCCTTATATTTCCCCAGGGACTTGAATTGCTGTTCATGCCCCATTTAGTTTCCTTTTGGAGAGAACACCACTCAGTGTAAATGTAGTGTCCCCAGCCACAGGAGCTGGAAGAGGAGTATGGAGCAATTTCAAGGCTGCTCAACTTCTTTGACTCTTATTTTGTTCTCTTTCATACTGCTCTTCAAGGAGGATCCCCCACCAGACCTACAGAATTTAGATAAAGCACCCATTTAATTTCTCTCATTTCATGCATTCTCTGCATTGTCTGCTTGAAAACATAGCCTGGTCACAGCCTTCGTCCCCTTGAGCTCAGCAAGAAGATGTCACATACTTTCAACCACACAATCTCAACCTGCAAAAGGAAAAAGTAAAAAAAGAAAAGAAAAAAAAAAAAAGTCTTTGGGCAAGTAAAAAGCATCACATCCTATAAAAAACCAGGATGTGTTTCTTAATCACTGACTGCTACCTGCAAGAGCAGTAGTTCCTTTTGTATTCTTATGAATGGCTTGTTTTATTTCGCTTTTTTCTGGTCACCAAATGCTCAGCTGACAGGATAGCAACGGTTTCTCATTACCTTCAGGGAGACAGGCACTGCTCAAAGCAGTGGGAGCAAGTGTTTTGCCCATGTCCAAAAGCACTGAGATGAGAAATGCAGGTCTTCACAGTCCCACTTGATTTTCAGATATGTCCAACTCACCTTGTTCTGTGGTCTGGACTTTTCTTCTCTACTTCTTCTCAGTCTGCTGTGTATTTTGCTTCAATAATACAGCAAACACCTGAAAGCCCATGCGATAGATGGCATTAAAGAGGCTTATTTACAAATGCTCACATTTTCCCAGGAGAAATTTCCTGATCCAAGATGGAAAATAGAGTAGAGCCTTACAATAAATATCAAACTAGTTACTCTAGAGTGTTCCAAATTAAGGCCAGTCTCCCACTGCTCTTCTGGGCTGCTCTGCCAACCCCGTAAACTGTCGGTGTAAACGAGCTGGATTGGAGTGTTTTGGAGAAGTACGTGCTTCTCTCACAGACAGGCTCTAGAAATGTAAACTCATGTAGGAGGATCTATGCTTCAGGCTGGCTCCTCTAAACAGGACAACTTTAATTAATTTTTTTTAAATACTGCCACAGGCTCCTTTTAAGTTGATGAGAAGTGCATTCTACTTTCCTTTACAGAAAGGCATTGTATATTACACTTAATTTGCTTAGGTAGGGAAAAAAACCAAACCCAGCTGTGCTTCTAAGGGCTTTAAATATGTCCTTTTCAACAGTGTTTAAACAGAACACTGTTTATATCAACCTACTTTAATATTAGGTAAAGGTAAACAATCATTTTAAAATACCACACAATTATATTATTGCAGCTCCCTTGTTATGAAGACAGCTTACAGAGGGAAAAAAGTCTGAGCAAAAAACTGCTGTCACCAAAATTGTAATTTACAGACTCTGAAAGTGTTAAAGAATTAGAGCAATAGAGATTTAAGATTATCCACCAAGGAAATGAGCCTTGAAATCTGTATCACAATGTATTTGGTTACAATTTCATTTCTGAGGGAAATTATATTAAAAAAAATACCACATAAATCTTTTCAAATAAGGAAAGATATACTGGGGAATCAGGATGGGATTATGTCTCCTGGCCATTACTTTCATCCAGAGGACTTTATTTTGCAAAGCAGATGAATAACCTTACCCACATGAGCAACGAAAAGCCAATTCATCACTTTAAATCAATGGTCCCAGCTGACTTAACTGAGCCTTGAAAAAGGCCCCTAGGGCTGGAATGTGATGGTGAAGGCTGCCCTGGTTACAGTATTTGGGCAAAGCAAGTATCAGAACCCCAGCCTCACTCTTTTTCCATTTTACTGTATTTTATGTTTGTTTGCTAATGGAAGAAGGTGTGAACATAAAGAGTGACATCAATGAGAGAGGTGAAATTGTAACCCAGCCATGTAATTTGGGTATTTGTCCCACGTAAACAAAACCAAACTTAACATTTAATTAATGACTCTGATACAATCTCCTCAAAGAGGTCAGGACTGGAAGCATGAGGAGATGTTGAAGAGAAGGTTAAAACTGACATAAAGCTAGAAGTAACCATGAGTGTTTAGGAGAAGAATCCCACTATGTGGCCAAGCTGTACGTGTCGTAGCAGGACTGAGACTAAAAAGAAGTAAATCGTGATTTGTGTTAAGTACCATGCTTTAGTGATCAGTAAGGAACTGGAATAACTTGCTAATGGATTTACAGGCATCCAAGAGCAGATGAAGCACATACTAATGTGTCATGCCAAGGAGAATCCTTCATTTTTGCAAATGGCCACAGAGTGGCATTCAGGAGTTTTTCGCCAGCTCTATTATTTCTTTCGTCTTGGTGGCCTCTGTCACCTGATATTGAGAAAACCAAGGCACAGTTATATTTTGTTGCTGCTTTCATATTTTTTCTTTTTTATACTCTCAGTCCCACGCAAACTCTTACTAATTTTTCAAAGCAAACTTAGGCAGACTCTAAAAGCTACACACAGCACAACTGACAGGTTAATAGCATGGAGGCTATCAGATCACAGAATATCTCAAGTTGGAAGGGACCTGTAAGTATTTTATAAAGGATAATACCTGTAGTTTGCAAGCTGTCCATATCGCTATATACTTTATCCAGTGCAAAATGACACATCAAACCTTCTCATCTACGGGCCAAAGATCAGTAGGATGTGAAGATAACAAGTAGAAATAACAAAAGCCTACCCTCCTGAAAAGTATGGCACTTGTTTCACACTAACCAGCATACAATGTACGAACTCTACCTGATCCTGCTTGTTCAGTCAGATCTTCTGATCAGAGACCTACAGAACCAACTCATATCTCTTAGAGAAGGATATTGATTAACTCATTACAGAAGCATTCCACCTTCTAAAATCATGAAAATCTGGAACAGTTCAAACCTCCTCACTAATGATTACAGGAGTTTTAATCACTTCCATTTTGAAATTCAAATTGGAGGTAACACTTGAGCATCTATAATTATCTTTATGGAAGTGACGATTTCCATTAGGTTAGGGCACTTCACATACATCAGGCAGAAAAATTACAAGATTCAGGGACCAAAACCTAACACTGTACAGGCTTTGATTCAAAATAAGATTCACATGTCCAGTGATGAAGCAATTAACTACAGGAACACAGGAATGTGATGGATTCATCTTTCCTGTAAGTGAAGATTGGATGACTTTCCCAAGGGTCTGTTGTAGCTCACACATAAGACAGGAGCAAAACAGGAGTTTTTCACTTGGTGTTATACATTATGTCTGAACAATTGCAATGACTTCTCCTGCCTTCACTGTTAAGAAAATTTGCAATTGCTATCATAAGCAGTCCATGTTTAGATGCTTCATCATAGAATAAACGTTAAAGGAAGAAGTGATATTGTTAAACTGTAGAGCTCAGCTGAAAACACCAGTGCATGGCATACAGCTAGTTTTAAGATTAAGTTGTAAAATTGGTATGTAAATATCATACTATCATTCATGATTCAAAAAGCAGCCAGGAGAACAGGAACCAAAATAACAAAAGGTATGAGCTGTAATTGTATCGCTAGGCATCCTTTATGTCTCTAATAAAGTAATGGAGTTTAGTTTCTGCTGAGAGGAGGAAAAGCTGATACTGCTCTGGTTGATGTTGCAGTACAAAGGAAGTAGAGAATCCTCATCTGCAGATAAAAGAGACATAAGCTCTAATGAAGACACTTTAAAAAAAAGAACCTCCTCCCAGTCTAATAGCCTAAAGGCATCTTAACTAAAATGTCTGAGAATGAAAACTGATCTGTTTAATTAATGCTGAGCTCTAATCGTTAACAGCAATTACATAACAAAAACTATCTCAAGACAGGGATTCATGCACTAGGAAATTAGATACAGTAGACAAAACAATAATTAAAGAGCTGAACATATTTGCTTCTGGAACAGCATGTAGTACATTTACGCTTGTGTAAACGCAGGATTGTATCCTTCAAGTGTAGCACAGACACACCATCTTGGCTGATGATGTATGTGATGTTGGACTTCCAATGTCATCTGCGATGTTCACTGCTATGGTTTGCTTCTATGTCCATGATGAAGCTAGAAGTTGCTATTTCCCCTGCTTTTCTTATAACTGGTTTGACTTAACCGGTCACTGAGTCAGCATTTTGTGAGTAGCATGAGCCAAAGCGTAAGGAGCAGCTGCTCACAGTCCCTCCTGAGGCAGCAATGAGGAGGCATCAAATGAAGTCAGGAAGTAACAAGCTCAGAACACATGAAGGAAAATACTTCAAATATCGCAGAAGGCTACAGATACTACAATATACAGAGATTCCAGAAGTAATGAAATATCAGCATCACAGATGCAAAATGAAACATAATACCTCTGAGATGGAAGTTGGAGCTGCAAATGCCAGAAAACACCATAAAGACTGAGGAAGCAAGGAATGATTGCCTTGTTCCTGAGATCTTACCTATTCCTGTTACCTGATGTTGTCTACGGCTGCACACAAGACCCAAGAGTCCTTTCAAGACCATCCTTTTACTTGGAGATTTTGAGAGTGGGCCTGTCTTTGTCTTTTTCCTATGTTTTTTTTTTTGTCACACCCCAGTATGGTTCACTATAATGCTTTCAAACAGCAGAGTAACATGGTTACTTGTTGGATTTATGTATTTCATGGCAAATGGCAAACACTGGGGCCATTTGCCTTGTCAGTGGCACACTTCCATCTTAATGACACCTTGAGCCCTTTGCCTTCTGCTGGTGCAAAGCTGAGAGATGTTCTTTGGATGGAAAAGGCAACCCCTGCCTCGACAGCTGCAGCGAGCTCTGCTCCCCTGGAAGGGCTGGAACTGCTGATTGCCTGCAGCTAAAACGATCACATCTCTCCCTTGCACCATAACAGATTATGTGTGATTACGGGGCTCCTGTAATCTTGGCTCCCTTAGCTCTTCTTAAAAGAGTGTGTCTATCTGCTGGTACAGCAATCTTCACTTCCAAATATCTGCAAGGCTCCCTTGCTCTCGCCTTTGCTCCCAGCACCTTTGTTCCCAGGCGCTGTTCTCCCTCCTTTAAGTCCAAGTCTAACAGAAAAGACTGAGCCATCCAAAAGCAAACAGACCAAATGGATCATTTTCTCGCCTGACTCGTATTTCTGCAATGTGCAAAGCTTACACCTCTTGCTGACTGGTGGTCCCCAGACATCAAATTTCAGCAGTGTCTCCGAGAGATATAATATTTGATGTTATCAAGAAACTGCTGAGCTGCTGTGGCAGATACACTACCCACAAAGCAGTCACTTCCACCCAGCCTAACGCACAACCCTGGATTAGCTCGCTTGCTCCTTTCACAGCTTTTAAAAGATGCTTGCTCAGTTTAGGTCATTTGGCCAGAACTGTTTATCTCAGCTCACTATGCAAGGCAGAAGCCCTTCCTCTCCCTCCTTCTGGTTATATTTTCTCAACCTCTCCCCTTCCCCCCCAGAAAAATCAGAGCAGAATTTTGCTCAGTCCACCTTCTCCCTTCTGTCTCCTGCTCCCCGTTCACAGCACAAAAGCTTTCCTTTGTCAGATTTGTTGGCCTGTGACTGACAAGCAATTACAGTAAGTAATTTCATTTCAGTGGAAGATAATAAAACGTGATACCATAACTACCCACAGAGCCTCCAAAGTATTCATGTTCACTCTAATAACCTGGTGAGATGCTGTTAATCTTGACAGAGGCTGCCCAGCAGGTGCTGGGGAGCTGAATCTTCATATTCTTTCACTGTTTGATGATCCTTCCACAGGGAAAGCTCCAAGCTGTTAAAATGCAATGGTCCTGCTCTGTTTTTTAATTACATTTAGTTTATTAGAGGCACAATCAGATGCATAACTAATCCTGGAGCCTGCCTCACCTTACCAAAGAAGGAAAGGGAGGTCTGACTCATTTAGGCTTTCGCAATCTCGGATAGTGGAGTGGTTTCCCTCTGGGAGACAGAGGCGTTGAAGGGGAATGTGTGGTGGAGGGGGAACTCTGCTGTTCTCAAAAGCAGATGATTTTTACTGATATTTCCCTCCCCTGCCCAGGGAACCCTTCGACACAAGTTGCCTTTGTTTTCAGATTTCCTCCTAAAGCCCAGATGTGCCAAGGAAAGATCGGTACCAATTTGCCATATAAAATCTGGTCTGTTTGTCCCCTTCAAGACCAGAGTGCAAATGAGCTGTGTAAGGGCAAGGGGACAGATGCACTTGGTGCCAAAGAATTACAGGCCCCCCCTTAGAAAAACTGCATTTACCAACACTGAAGAAATAATATTACTTTTCCTTGAGATGCCACCCCTTGGTGCATCAGCACAAGAGGAGGAGTAGGGAGAAAGAGATGACAGTAGGAAGCAGTATTGCACCAGAAGCACATCAGTGTCCCGACAGTAAAATGGTGATGCTCGTACCTCTTTGAAAGCCTGGGTATTTCTCAGGACGTACATCACCTTGGTGCACAAGTGACCTGTGGCCTCCCACTCCTGAGCAAGCAGAATCCAACTCTGCTGCCAGAGCAAAGACAAAACCATCCCCTCAGCATCCTGCCAGCGCTGCAGAGGGGATGATTAAACACACATGACTTGCTGAGTCCGGAGAGGAGCTCATAACTGGAGCACAGCACCCTGAACTGTGGTCTTCACAGAGGCAAACCTGACCTCCCTGTTCTGTGCAGAGAGAGCAGCAAGGAGAGAGGGAGCAGCGTTCAGTCAGACAGGTTTCCACAACATGCATGGTACTTTTTTTGACAAACCTATTTTCAAAATCTCTGTAACCACAAACACACTATAATGGAGGTGAGAGGGCAGAGATCTCTCTTGGAGAGGGCTAATTCAGGGACTAAAGTGTGAGGATGCTCCTTTTAAAGAGGGGAAGCCAGAGGAGCTGCTCCCAGCCAAGGCCAAAAATGCTAAAAGGCTGCTAAAACTTCCACATCAGCTTTGGAAGCAAGACTCTAGGTACAAGATAAACTGGAGGGCCAGCATGATCTTCATTAAAATCCACCTGGCCGCTGCTTGATAGTGTCTTGTTCTTGTTAAATTCACAACTGTAATTATTTTTTTTCCCAAGCTCTTGAGAAGTAACTGTAATGCTTAGAAATGCTCTGAAGGAAATTACAACAATAGCTGTGATATGACTGTCTCCATCTTCCAAAGGTAACATGCAGATCTCTATCCACCAGCAGGTGGGTTCCAGGCTAAAATCTATGATATCAGCTCTTTAGAAAGGAAGCTGGATATGTCCCAGGTCTCACTCCTTCCCAAACTGAGAGATGAGAAAGGCATGAGCATCATTTCAGTCTTCTGTTCTTCAACCAATATACATCCTGATCCTGCTGAATTTCAAGGGAACTCAGTATTTATAGTGGAGAACGGTCCTCTAGAACACACTGCATGAGCATCTCAGAGAGTTAATTCTTCTGCCATCCTGTCATTTCTTTGCAGCCAAATGAAGCTTAAGAAGAAAGGAATAATATATTTGTTGAAGACAGCTGAGCTGTGTTTTTCTCCAAACATTATTCAAAGCAAAACTACAGGATGTTACTGGTATGGTATCGTCTGGAAATCTGCTTATGCTATATCCTTAAACGTGCTTCCCTTTATTCCACAGGGCCTTCTTGATTTTTCACAGTGAAAATGGGAAAAAAATGAAATTCTGTATTTCCTTAATATTGAAAACATGGGAAATAAATAAACTTAGGCTTTCTCTCCTCCAGGAAGAGAGGTGATGTAAAAGCAAGCTAAGTGCAGCTGACTTACCTGTGTTCAGAAGTATGGTCCAAACCAATAACAGAGCCTCTTGCATAAAATAAAAAGGTCAAGAGTATAAAGATGTGATCTCGACAGGGAAGACAGCCAAGAAAACAGTTTGCTATTTAAATAGCTGATTAAACAAAATATAATTAGGGCTAACTTGGCCCCTTTCCCAGAGTTCATAAACCCACACAAGGAATCTCCTCTGGGGGCAGTACAGCCTGACGCGTGCCTTATTTAAATCAGGCTATTTAAATAGCTGACCTTTTTTAGTGTCAGCTTCTGCTTGTTCATACACCCAGGACTCTTTCTGAAGCTAACCTTTTCTATTGCTGCCTGCCTGCTTGTGTTGCGTCTTCCCCACCTTTAGATGTAGCAGGAGCCAAATTAAACCAGAACCACAACAGAATGAGAAGTTCCAGGAAATCCTTTGCTGCATTTTTACTTCCCAGATCCCATTTGCTGAGCAGCAGCCTGCCTCACATGGCCTTGAAGGGCTGAGTGAGTCCAGCTCCCTATAGTTTGAAAATCCCAAGACTGAGCTGTGTTTTGAGGGAAGCATTGCACAGAGCTAATCCAGGTAGGTATTTGCCTTATTCTCATCAAGCTCTCATTACACCAAAGCTTCATTTTGTGCAACTTCAGGAGCCTGATACGCCCTCTGCTGGACTGGTACCAGTACCCCACTTCTCTGCTAAACTGGAGGAACAGATTTTTAGCAGCAAATTAAATCTCTTGGGCACAAGCGCACCCTAACCTGTTTCACAGCTTCCAGACAAGTGGCTTATATTATGTTAGCCCATTGCTCAGGTAGAGTTGGTTTTCCATATGAATACTGACCATATGGATGTGGTCCATGTGGTATGGAGCACTGGGAATCCCTCATTTAAAAAGAAAAATTCGCTTCAGAAAAAAACTTGCAGACTCATAACCACAAATGCCAAGATAAAGAGTAGGCGAAGCGTGGGATGGAGAGGCTGTAACTGCATTTCCCTCTGTCTAAAAACAAACCAGTAAGGTCTGATTCAAAAACTTGAAGTCAACAAGACTCTTTGCATTGCCTACAGGAGGTGTTGGATCAGAATCTGATTTGGGAAGAAGGGGGAGAATTGCAGCTATCAAGAGCTTTCATTGAAGTGAAACAATGACTCATGCACAAGAGCTAGAGTTAATGAAAGGACAAATTATGATGCACTGCGCAGGGAGGCATGTACACTTATCCTGCACAATGTGTTGTGCAGGAGGCAGCTCCCTTCCAGGTTGTTTGGATCCTTTTACTTTATTCTGATTGCTGTCAACGTTTATTCGCCCAAGAATAATATAAACTCAGAAAGTGACTTTCCAGGTATAGGCGTGGAAAATATATCCATCCAGTAAGTCCAAAAGCTAGACAAAACATCATCTCCAGTTATTTACAATGCTTCAAATACTGATTAAAAAATATACATAATCATACGGATTTTAGTCTGAATTGATATCTCACATGTTCTGCACACAGGGCTGTTTTTAGCTCTTCAGAGGAACATCAATGTCAAACACTTGCAGAGGAACAGAGAAAGCACAGTCCTAAACAAACAGACCAATTCCAACAGTGCTGAATGAGGTTGATGGAGAGGAGTTTGTGGTTTTTGTAACAGAGACCCTGGGAAATGTCTCAGGAGTCTTTATTATTCCCATTACAGTAAGCAGCACAGATGGATCTGTGAGATGGAAGGCCATGAACAAAATGCACATAAATATTGAGGAGCTGCCCAAGGTCAAGTAGTAACTCACAAAGCCTACTGGATTTACCATTTATTTCTCCATCCCTCCTGTATGAAATTCCTGTAAATTGTTTTTGTTGCATGTCAGGACCAGAATGCCCACATGAAAACTGACCCTCCTGGCTGGTAGTTTTGCATTCTTTTACATCTTCTATTCAGAGAATTATGGCCTCAAACTGGAAAGACAAGAAGAAAGCTACTTGGAGATTTCAGCCCATTAGTTTAAAGGTAAAGAGTAAGATGAATGGAAAATCCATTTCAGTGGCTAGCTGGGGAAACCTAGGGGTGCCTTAGGACCTCTGGGGAGGCAATAGCATTTGTCAGATTTATGAGCAACTCTATCTTTCTGCAATAAAAATGTGAACTTCACCCTTCAACACCAAAAGCACAGAGAACAGCTATAACATTTTAGCTGCCTGCCCTGCTTAGCACCTTACAAAGCTCTCTTCTACTAATGACCCAGCAAACCTTGTCCTTGTGCACTGCGTAGTCCTTGTGCTGGTCTCCTCATGAGTCTTAGCCACAGCACTCGAAGCTACTGGATGGAGACTGTGATTCAGAAGGAAACTGTGCTCAGGAAAATAGGTGGACTCCCCCCTGCCTCAGGGCATGGAAGGCACATCCTCTCTTAACACATGATTAATAAATTTGCTTGCTCACCAGCCACCCAAGAACAGAGACTTGGGACATGACCACCTGGCAGAAAAGGAATTAAGTAGTGCATAAAAGCTAATTGATCAACTGTTTAGAAGACTTAAGGGATAAAAACACATGTACTTTCATTGACATCAAGATACTGGTACTGTATCCTGTCTGCAGCACTCTGAGTCTGATCTGCACGGGCCCAGAGATACACTTTTGCTGCACTGATGCCTGGCATAATCAGGAGGTTTGGTCAAGTCATGCTGAGGGCTTGATTTTTTCCATTCTGCTGAATTGGAGAGCTCATAGGTTAAGAGGAAATCCTCCATTTGTCCAAACACAAAAAAGGCACAGGCCACAGCAGTGTAAAAAACCAAACCAACATGCACCTTGTCCCATGCTTTAGCTACCAGCCAGCCCATTTTCTAATATGTGAAGTGATTCTTCTGAATTACCACCTGTGCCAGCTATGAATTAATGATCAGAAGGCTATTCTTCTGTTAATTCCCACACTCATTTAGTTTCTTTCTCCTTCCCCTTTCTTCTACTTGGCTATTCTAACATGTTTTCCAAATGCATCATAATTAGTAACATTTTCTCTATGATTGACCTCTCATACATTCCTACCAAATTTTTTTGGCTGTCTTCTCTCCCCTGTTATACTTTGTAAGGGAAAGATTTTCTTGAAACCATTAGCCAGAGTTAATAACCTGGAGACTCAAATGTTCTTAAGGACACTTACCCCCACCAGGGTTGCAGAGACTCTTGATTTCACTGAGGGACAGGTGCTATCCTGAACATGAAGAGACACAAACAGTCCATTCAGGACCATCTCAATTTTCCTGAATTTCCATGGACCCCTTCTCCAGTAAGTTTCATTTGTCCTGGTACCCTGTGGCACTGAAGGGAAGGAAGCTGGTATCAGCATCATGAAAGAATCAGAAGGTATTACCCACCTCCAGTCCAAGCCAAATTTTTGCCAGGCTCCTCTCTCGCTGCAGGGCAGTTACAGCTCTGCAATTTGCCCACCTCGGGGAGGACTGGCAGGTTACAAACCTGCTCAAAATACCTGACACCAGTCTGAACCAGTTTTCAATGTCTGACACAGAAAGAAATAAAGACACATTGCTTCTACCTTTGCTCCTTGAGATGGATGTAACGCCATCTCCGTCTCTCTCCCCACCCCAAGAAACGACTAGATTTCCATATCCGGGCAATGACAGACTGCAAAATGTAGATTCAGCACGCTGTGCAAAATATCTTGACTTAAACATAAGCATAATGTTTTTTCTCCTCTCAGGAAAAGATTCTGATAGCCCAGATCAATCTATTCACAAAGGTGAAGAGAACTTCCTTTTAGCCCTTTAACAAAATTATCTTGGTCATCAGAAGATCGGCAGTAGGAATTGGCTTGTGCCGAGCAAATTTGCAGAGTCTGCTTTTTTTTTGCATGTGTGGCTTGCTTTAAACCTCACTTACATAACACTTATGTATCACAGCCACATGGGCTAATTCATGTATATGTATTTAGTATAAAAGCATTTGAATTAATGTTCCCAGCTTGTTTACTTTGAAGGTCTGAATGCCCCCTCAGGAAGACATATTGATCTTAAAGGAGGCCGTTCTCTGATGAACACCGCTTCCTGCAATATTTATGGCATCTGAAGCCTTTTCTCTACTCTTGATCTTTTGAAAAGAGATCCCAAAGGAGGGTGACATAGCTCAGAGAGTGGAGGAGGGAGAAGAAGTACAAGAGGGGTCCCTTTGCTCCGAGTGCAACGTCAAAATGTAAACAGGAAGGTGATCAAGGCCTGCAGTCGTTTCTAAATTAAGCAGTTAAAATGTATATTAATGAATATGAGAGGAAAAAAAACATCGAGCCAACTTTATAGAGAATGCTAGGATGGGGAAAAAAAAGATCCGCAGCTTTTCTCAGTTTTGCAGCTCAATTCTGTTAATTCAGGCCATATCAACTGTGATTTTGAGGCCAGCCAAAAGAACAAAAGTCAGCGGAAACATCAGAAACCAACCCCTTCACGGCCTAGCACTTGCCATCTTTCTAATTACTCCACATGGCCATATTTATTATTAAAAATAAAATATTAAGTACTTTTCTGGCTTGTTCTTCGGAACTCAGTTTGCACTCCATATGGGCTGAGAGAATGAGGAGTGCACACTTGTTATCCATGTGATGTTTTCCCTCCTCCTCTACCCTGAAGGGATATCGCTGTTCCTTAGTTGGTTTTTGTTTTCATAGCATAGTAAGGAACAGAAAAGGCAAAGCATGACCACAGGCATCTTAGGACTAGATCCAGTGCTCCGAAGTCTGAGTCAAAATATATCGCTGACCCACTATTTTGTCTGTACTCATTATTCTCTCTAGCATTCTGCTTCCTCACCACAAACTGAGGTAATTTCTTCTCCTTTCTGTCCGTGGGCTAGTCATAAATCACTGCCGTGGTTTAACCCCAGCCAGCAACTAAGTACCACACAGCTGCTTGCTCACTCCCCATCCACCCTCCCCGAGGGATAGGGAGGAGATTCAGGAAAAATGTAAAACTCATGGGCTTAAATGAGAACAATTTAATAATTAAAATTAAAATATAATATCATATCATATAATAACAACAACAACAGCTATTGTAACAAGAAGGAGAGAGAGGGAGAGAGGAATAAAATCCAAATTGGAAAAAAACCCAAGTGATGCACAGCACAACTGCTCACCACCCGCTGACCGATGCCCAGCCAGCCCCCGAGCAGTGATAGGCAGGCCCTGGCCAGCTCCCCACAGTTTATATACTTGGCATGATGTCCCATGGTGTGGAATAACCCTTTGGCCAGTTCGGGTCAGCTGTCCTGGCTGTGTCCCCTCCCAATTTCTTGTGCCCCTCCAGCCCTCCTGCTGGCAGGGTGTGAGAAACTGAACAGTCCTTGACTTAGTATGAACACTACTTTGCAACAGCTAAAAGCATCGGTGTGTTACCAACATTATTCTCATGTTAAATCCAAAACGCAGCATTGTACCAGCTACGGAGAAGAAAAATAACTCTATCCCATCTGAAACCAGGACAATCACCAGGTGCAGGACTCTCAGCCCATGTTAACAAGGAGCAAAAATCCAAGACATATAGCAAGCAGTTTTGCTGCTGGGGTGGTCCCCACTACCTGGGGGACCTGCCTCCATACTTCTAACTTGCTTTATCACATGATGTGTACAATCATAGGGTTAACCCACCGCATATATACAAGTAATCTATGGATACACATGCATATACTGAAAAAGGACAAGTGAGTAAGGTATGCTGCACTGTTACCAGCCGTCCCCTTCACATTCTGTTCCCATCTGGGAGTGGGAGTACAGGTAATGAGTAGAAAATGTAAAAATGTTTCTCCCGTTTCTGGAGAATGTGCTATGATATTCTGCAAAACAGGTAATAAGCAGAGTCATTTGCACCGCTCTGTTGAATGGATGAGGTCTATGAAGCTGCCAGCTTTGAGCTGTGCCTCCCCCCTCCCCTCCTCTTTATTGATAATTTATTTTGTCAGGAAAATCCATGCTAACGTCAGAAACCAAGGCTGAGCCATGGCTGGGAAAAGATGAGACGTGGGGCCAGGGTTACATTGTAAAGGATGCAGATTTCAATCAGACTGCTTTCTTGCACCTGGTGAAAAAGAATTGGAAGATTTGACCAAACCAAATTATTCCTAGGTGTAATGTGATGGAAAAAGCAAAGATTCAGAAAAAGTACAAATACAAAGGGTTTTAAAAGTATTAGCTTCAAAACAGGTCTGGAAATTCTGATTCCTCAAAAGTGACCAGCATCTGACTCTTCCTTGCAGGAACAGAGGATGCACATGGGATGTCTAAAGAGGACAGGGGTAACAGAGGTTTCAAAGCTCAAGTGCAGGATAAAGAAGTTGATGACAGCACATATGCTCGTTTGTACCTTTTCCACTCAATACTAGGGAGATGTACCTGCCTGCTATATTAAGATGAGCTACCAAAAGAAAATGTCTCCCCATAGACTTACCCAGTGGAACTGATTGCCCCAAGGTTTATTGGTGGCCAAGAGCAAAAACTTTTTTAAAAGCTGTTACAAAACCCATTAGTCCTTTCTCTGGGTGACTGGAATGTGTATACAGTCATAGCCTGTGTACCATATATATCCTCAGCTATAAGACTCACCTCGTGGTGAGTCTTGTTAAGAAAATCCCTCTAATTAGGCAACCAGAACCATCAGTTGTCTCAGACATCTGCACTGACCTGTAGCTCTGCTTTTCCACAGTCCTGCCCCCCATCATCCCCACTGAGAGGGGGCTGAAATGTGTGCACCCATGTCCTCTACCTGAAAGGTCTCTCTTGGCTGGGCAAAACAATGTCGATCTCTGTGGCTCCAGATGAAGGGAGAACAGGAAAGACCAGAAGCTGCAGGGACAAAGTCTGATGCCTGTCAAAGTCAGCACCGGCACTTTCCAGGATTTCATCAGAGCTGGGATTTCAGAATTCATTTTTTTGCGATGTCAAGGTGAGGGGGAGGGTTGAAATGTGCTGTCAAGACCTTTACCTGAAAAATTAAAATAACCAATTTCAGGTTAGCTTTTTGTTTAGTTACTTTTTGCAGCTTGTCACCAAAGGGCCTCTTTCGGCTGTGTAAATCACTTCCCTGGGTTAGTCACATGGAAGCTAGAAGTTGAAGCACTTTTCTCATCAAAATATTTGTTTTAAAGGGAGATTGGAAAACTGAACCATGGCAGAGGCTCAACAGGAGAGGTGGGAAAAGTAGTGTTTACCAAGTAGTTCAGTGTTGGAGAGATAAATGGACATTTGAGCTCATTTCAATACATAATGTTATTAGTTATATGAAATTAGACTGTCAAATACAGCTCTATAAAATGCAAGGGGAATGCAAGAGGGCAAGAAGGAGAAGAAACACACAGGGGGAAAATCACTGTCACTCATAAAGGAGTGCCTGGCAGACTAAGAATTAAGTTCGCTCCTCAGGGCAAGCCATCCCCAGCTGTTATAAATACATTTTAATGCCCCTGTCAACGTGTGGAAAGAAAGAGCCAGCCTTCCCCAACACAGTGTGTCAGGTGTTTTCTGTCATTCAGAAAGTTTGAAAGAGCCACATTTAGATTGCAGTTCTGTCACTTCTCCCTCTAGCAGTGCTAAGGCAGCTTCTCTACCCGTCGGACAGAGCATGCAGTGGTTTTGGAGCAAAGCCAGGCACAGGCTGCTGCCTGCTTGGGCTCTTGGGAAGCTGCAAGAGCTGGACAGCGCGGTCCCTGCCTGCTGCTGCCACACTCCATCTTGCATCGCTAATGCAAACAGGGAGTTTGTTGGACCCCTTCAATCCCCCATTGGGCTGTACTGCAAAATCATCATTTAACAGGCTGCTTGGCTTTTCCGCTGGGGACTGATGTGGCAGGAGGACTCCAGCCACGCTTGGGTGGCAGGGGAGAGCAGCCCCTCGGGCTGATGGCCAGCTGCAGGAAACCTCACTCCAGTTCACACCAGGAGCTGTTGCTTCCCAGTACAGTTATTCCCAAAGGGGTGAGATGAGGTCAAACTTCAAGCCCTGAGCAAAAAGCAACAATGTCCCCAGTCCCCAGAGTATGGAATTACCTCCCTTTTCCCATTAGTCCAGGTCCTACTGCCTTCCCTAAGCTGCAGCTTGCCT
Source organism: Ibycter americanus (assembly GCA_035590275.1). Classification (NCBI taxonomy): domain Eukaryota; kingdom Metazoa; phylum Chordata; class Aves; order Falconiformes; family Falconidae; genus Ibycter; species Ibycter americanus. The sequence continues at coordinate 10,741,551 of JAVJGI010000064.1, forward strand.
ACAAACAACTTTGGGGTGACTGTGAACTAGACTGGAGCCAAATCTCTTTGTTACTGCTTTATTTTTCATTTCTGAGGCGCCCTGCAGCACTTTCTTCAGAAACAAATGCCAGGAGGGCACTGTTCCCCTTGCTATCAGCCAGCTGTGCAGTGTTACAGCTGTCAGCCTGGAACACCATCTCCAGCAAAATCAAAATCAGTGTTGAGGCTCCTACTAGGCTCCAAAATTGAGACTGGCTCTGTTTGAGATGAGCAGCTCTCAGATGTGGTTCCATCAACCCAAGAGGAGTGAAATCACACCCCATCTTGTAAATGAACTTTCGGATTTCTGCTGCTTCTCACTTCCCTCTGAAACATGGGTTTGGTCCTGGCTAAAACATGGTCTCTGACCAGGTGGGAAATATGCAGCGTTTAACACACAGGATACAAAAGACAAGTTTTTGTCTGCCAAACACAGGGACAAAATAGGAAGTAGCTATGACTAAGCAACCCAAATGGGATGCTCTGGAAGAAGAGCTCATTTCAAATAGAGAACATTTTCATGAGACGGATAGGCTACTGCAAGGCAATGCACAGCCAGCCACCCATCTAACAAGCCAGGTTTACAGGGTGAGACAAGCTTCATGCTTTAGCTTTGGGCTCGAGTCAGTAACTTGTTCTCTTCCTGGCATCAGGCCAGTGGATGACATGGTACACCCCTCCTTGTCCTCCCCAGTTATACCAGTACAACAGCCTGCAAGGCTTTGCACTAGCCAGAACTCTGAAACAAAACAAAAAACCAAAACCAACAAGCCTTTGAAAACCACTGAGATCCTTATCACTGCACTGTTACGACTGGAGAGTGTGGCCCCACAATTACTTGGATGACAGCAAGCGGGAGGGAGGAAACATCACTTTTACTGCCAGAGAAAGCCAGCAGTCAGCATGAGGCACGGATTCAGAGCTGCAGCTTATTCCTTGGCAGGCAGACGTTGCTGAAGTCCCACTAAGTCACTGCTGAGGATGCGAAAAATGAGCTTGCTGCTCTTGCATTGCTACTTCTGTTGCTTTGCTGATGTGAATATCTGACCTTCAGTCTCAACTGGTACTAACTGGCATCATCTGCTTGAAGCCAACAAGAAAGACGGACAACTGCACCAGCTACTGACCTGATCCACAGCGATGCCCAGGGCTGAGGGACAGAGGCATCCTTTTGAAATAGAAAGGCTTTGTTTCTACGTTGTTTCATTCTCATTTTTTTTCTAAATGGTTCTTGTTCGCCTGCAATGGCCTCAGCAATAGTTCACATACAGTAACATGCCAAGCTACCACAAAACATCTCGGGAAGAGATATTTCCCTCCGCTCAGCAGCCGTTAAAGGGAAGCATCTGCTGTCAGACACGTGTACTCATCACCCACTGATGCATGGGCCTGTCTGAGAGCAGACTTTGGTTCAGCGCGTACCCCCTGCAAAAGGGAGATTTTATCAGCATTACTGTTGCGGCAGTTCTTTAAAAACCAATGTGGGATCTCATATTTCTGGAAGCACATGCATGCAATTTACAACCTTACAGCCAGCAGCACTGCAACACAGATTACTTAATCCATCACTTCCCAGGAGGGCAAGGCGGTTGCTAAGGCACAGGGAGGTTTCAGTTGGATGAGACCTGGTCATTATCTATATAAGTAACGGCTTCAGAGAACACACTCTGCTTTCTAAACTTCAACTGGAAGCAAAATTGCATCCCCAAACCATGACACCCCTTTGCTATACATGCCAAAGACTTCCATCAGAAATGCCACACCAGTAGTTCCACTTATAAACATTCACGAGACACAGAAATTAGTAAGTCTCAACAGTTGGCCTTATCCTCGTGAGCTTAGGCACACAGCACTGGGACCTAACTACCACACTACAAAAGAGACTTTCCTGTTCTCTACCACGTGCCTTTTTACTGTCATAGAATCATAGATTTATTTGGGTTGGAAAATACATTTAAGATCATCGAGTCCAACCATTAACCCAGCACTGCCAAGTCCACCACTAAACCATGTCCCTAAGTGCCACATCCACAGGTCTTCTAAATACCTCCAGAGATGGTGACTCAACCACCTCCCTGGGCAGCCTGCTCCAATGCTCGACCACCCTTTTGGTGGAGAAATTTTTCCTGATATCCAATCTAAAATAGCTAGCACTGATGATGGCATAACAGCCTAAATAATTCGAAATTGCTTCTCCATTTGCTATGATTATTAACAAGCAGCACAACGAGAGAAAGATAAGTGTTTTCTAAGTATATACTTTCTCTCTGAGAAACCTGGCTACAAGGCTGTATCAGGTCTTTCAAAAGAACCCACTGATCTGATTAGAGATGTTTGATAACTACATTGAAAAGTGAGGATCTGCTCTTTATTGGTGAGGGTCGGGGATGCTTATACTTGGTTTTACTGAGTCCAGGTCTTCTGTCTAAGCCAAACTTGAGATGGTGCCACTTCTAGATCATCAACTTGACACTAAGCTCCATGCAAAACATACCACAGGCAAAATTAACATCAGGTTATGCAAAGTTATTTTTTTCCAGCCTCTGAACCCTGCGTTGATTTTATTCTCCAAATCCCAATCCACAGATGCCCAACTGTCTCCAGGAGTTTCTATGGGGGCCTGCATGCAGAGGGTGCCGGGAGCCCAAACGCGGCTCTTTGAATGGCCATCAGTACAAAACATTATGTATGTTCTTGATCAGCACTTCAAAAATCCTGCCCTTGCTTTCTGAGAGCTGGCTGCCCAGGGCTCCCACAACCTCCTTTATCTCATGCAAAGTGACACCATCTTCATGACATCCAGTGCTCTGATTTTCTAATATATAACTTATCTCTTTCATATACAGATGAAGAAAACTATCACACACCTCTTCCAGGACTCGTAGCCATAAGGTGGAGGCTTGTGCTAACATATACTCCCAACCGCCAGCACCACAGAGCACACAATCCAAGAGGCTACGTGAACCCTGCAAAGCCATTATGAGGGGTTAATTAGGTTACATGTCCTTAGCAATGTGTCATCAATGGTGTTTCCACCCTCCCCCAAAATATTATCAAAATCTCAATATTATCAAAATTTTCTTCACTGAAGTAATCTGGTATTAGTGACAGCACGCTCATTTACACCAGATCCTCAGCAGTTCCCACTGCAGGGGCAGGAAGGTGATTTTTCTCTTGGACATAAGATCACTCGCTCTGCCACATTTCCTGCCTTAAAAAAGTTCACCGGGATGGTGAAGACTGGGAACTCCAGGTTTTAGTGTGGAAATGTAGGAGGAAGGGGAGAAAGGGAGAGAAATCAAGACTAGCCTGACTCTGTCCTTATCTTTCAGCATATCAATGCAGAGCTTAATGAAGTCATAATGAACACGTTTGTGGGTACATATGCCTTTCCAGCAGGCTTTGCAGCTCTTGTATAAGACAGACAGCTCCATCTCTTGGGATATAACTCAGTCCCTGGGCCATTAACAGAGTCCTTGAAAGGGTTCATTCTTTTTATTCAAATTTTTTCGCAGTGTGAAGAATCCCCTGTGAAAGTATTCGGTGACAGTGTGGGAGTAGGGGGAAGGAGAACATCTTGTTTTGCTTGGGTTTAGACTGCAGCTGTTTGGAGCTGGCTAACACAACACTGCGAACAAGAAGCTTGCAGGCTTGGTGCTCAGGAAGACCATAATCCACTGGTTCATTTCAAGAGACACTAATGTTTGTCCCTGGATTTCCCACTCTTGAGGGTACTGTTAGGCATCCAGATCACTGTCCTTTCCCCAGAGCAAGTCAGTGTTCCCAGTGAGCTGGCACTCCTGCTCCCAAGGAAGTGCCCCCTTTGGTCTCTGCTCAGACTGGGGCTCCTGGTGGGGTTTCCTAAACAAAATCAGAAAAAAGGGGGCTGGACTTCCAAACTGGAAACTTCTGGGGCTTTGGATTTTTATCACTTATGCTGCAACACTGAAAGTCACTTGAGTTCTGAATCTGGAGACTGGTGCACAAGACTCACAATAAAAACACAGGGTTTGGTAAGAATTGTTGACTGAAATCACAGTAATAATTTGAAGCTGGAGGGCATATAACTGTGAAAAGCAAAATAATTTAAGAAAATACATTACAAGGGTTAATACCCAAAATTAATAACAAACTCTTGAAAATGAAGCAGAATATGTTCTAAAAATACTGCAAGTACTGGTAATGAAATAATGACAAGCTAAAACTGCAGCTATTTTTATTAGAAAATATTACTGAGTTCTTATGAGGACAGTGTCTAGCAGCTTCAGCTAGGGCAGGTCTCAGTTGAAGGAATGCACATTACACCTCAGGGTATATAAATTCTCACTCCAGTCAATACCTTTGAAGATGCATCCTGAACGGCTTAGCCAAGTAAAGCCTGTTCAGTTCTGTAGAGGACCTGCTGACCAGGGCTGTTCACTTTCTATCATGCAAGTGTGACAGTTTACATCAACTCTGAAACAAAACTCATGACTCTTAAAGCATCGACTGGTACTGCCTTTCAGTGTTAACAGAGCTAGGCTGCAGTGTGTTGGACCAGGCTGGTAGTTAATAGATGAGCAAAGACATAACACTGGAGGACATTAAAAGGCAAGTCATAAAAAAATAAATAAATTACTTTATAGCTTTAAAATCAAAATGGGCATATAAAAGAGGTTCAGAAGAGATTGCTGCTTTGTTCTAAACTGAGTCTGGATTATTAGCTAGAATTTATCAGACAGCTTTTGGATACAATAAATGCTGATGTAGTCGTTACAGCAGGTCTCTGATCTATTGCTTAGAATTGAAAATATAAACTTATCTACAGTTTATCTTTTCCCTTGGGTGTTTTTTTTCATTGCTTTTCTCTTTGCTTCGAACAATTAAATGATGCTATAGATAGTGCCTGCTTGATACAGGTACCCCACAACTGGAGTGGTGTTACTCTGAACTCTGCAAAAATAAGCTGTTGCACTATATGCCATAGAGTGCTCATCAGTTCATGCCAGCATGGGTCAGTGACATACATGGGTCACAGGAATTGTCCTTTAAAAGTCCTGACTATCTGGGGAAGGAGGGCAGGATGTAAGAGGGAAAGTGTGCAAATGTGCAAGAAAACAGAGTTATCACTTTCCCCAGCTAGTAACTTACCATATCTCTAACAGCTAACAATCTGGTTGCTGTTTCTTATGCTGAAGTTACATCTTTTGTGGGATAGGAATTAATCTTTACACACTTACTGAACAATATTTAAAAAATGTGAGCTCCTCTTTCTCATTTCAGAGCCAAAGCAGATATAAAACAGAAGCTCCAGGGTGAGATATGTCCACGAGTTCTCATCGCTGTCATCTCTGCTGGTAGTAAAGCGCCAGCTGATCCCTGATCTATGCATGGCTACTTCTGGTGCACGTCAGTGCCTATATGTCTGTGCAGCCAAGCAAGTGCAGGACCACGAAAGGAAGGAGCATATCCAACTGCACAGCAAGGTGAAGAGCTATCTGGAAGGAACATTAATTTTGGCCAAGAGTGTTTCAGGTAATAGAGATTCCATAATGACTTTTAATGTTCGCATAGGAAGAATCACCCTTTAATTTCAAGGCCTGTCCAAGATGCTTCTTGGCAGTAAACCAGGTGAGGTAGAAGCATCTCCTTGCCAGGACTCAGGTGAGATTTCAGGGAACAGAGACATGCAGACCTTCACTCATGAAGCCTGTCACACTGGGACAGACCGCGGGTATGTATTAGCCCCTGTTAACCCTAGTCTTTCTCATAAAGCTCACTGCTCCAGAGAAAGGTGACATTCCCCCACGCGCTGGCCCTAGGCATCTGTGCATAGCCACACTGGCCAGTGAGAGCAGAGCTCGGGAGGGAATGAAGCCATCCTGAGTCTGCCACCAATCATCTTATACCCTGAAGTGTGAGTTTAATTACCCATGCCATTAGATTAGCTTGCTTCAAAAGTAGTGTTTAACAGACACTATAAAAGACTATCATAGAAGCTTATTATCTCCTGGCTAGATGGAAAAAGAAGAGGTTAATTTGGTAGAAATTAATAAACTAATGAGAAAATAAACCACAATACAACCATGACCTAGAAGCAAGTAGATAAAGCCAAATGCAGTCCTGTGTTGGAAAAGGTGGTTTTGGAACAAATGCTTAAATACAGATAGTGAATTTCCTTTACCCCACTTTTAAATAATGAAAATTGCAAGAGTTTTCCAAAACAAGGAGCCATGAATATTTGTAGTATAGACAAACATGTCTCCAGCAAGAAGCCTCTGTGGGTTTGTTCATCCCCAGCAGTGTGTTTTGTGGTACCTTTAAATATGAAGAAAGCAGCTCCTTTACTCTCCTGACTTGCACAATCCATCAGTGCCTACACAGCCGCAGGTCCCCGTGGGCTTCTACCACAGCTCATTTCCTGTGGCACCAGTTAGCGCTTCAAATGCACTGCCAAGAATGAAAAATGAAAAAATAAATTGGATTTGCCAGGGTTGCTCATGCCAGACAAAATCAACAGGAAAGAAGAACGGAAGGGAGAACCATTACTAACCTTCCTTCATTGCCAGAATGCTTGCTGGGAGAGAAAGGAACAGAGATGTCTCTTTTTATTTCCTCGGGAAGGAGGAAGTGAAGGGGGAGCCTGAGAGCCGGTGCTGGTGCCAGACACCACGTGGACAGGGGCTCCCTGCTACCCCAGGTCAGATTCACTTCTGCGCTGCTGTGCCGGGTGCCCCTGATGTTTCTTTGCTGCGGAGACAGAGCCAAATCATGTAGGATGGAGTCGAATTAAATTACTGGGTGATTTCTGTGGCTTGCACAGATAGTCATGGGGACAGGAGTGAAACAGTTCCATGGAGTCCCCATATCTCAAACTGGTTGGGAGCCTGAAGACAGCACAGACCCAGCAGCCTGGATGAGATGTGGTGCCTGTGGCAACAGCCTGAGCCACAGGAGCCCCAGGGGAATGGGAAGGATGGGGAACACAAGAAAAAGAGGGGCAGAGTCTCAGCAGGGCAAACCCACCTTGTTCTACCCTCTCCAAGGCCGTTTGTGTTGGCTGACCACCTGTCTTGACCACCTACCACAGAACCACTTACAAATGCATGAAAGAACGCCCTTTGCTTTCTAAAGCTGCTTCATCCCACTCTATAAAGGCACATATCCATTTCCACTCCCGCTCCCCTTAAAACCTCAACCCATAAAGTGTTTTTTAAATGCATCCCACAGTGCCAAAAAAAAAACCCCAGCCCACCCCTCTGCCCCCCAACCCATCCCCCTCTGCTCCAAAGAGCAATTAAATCCCATTACCCTTCAGCTAGCTCACTCAGGCACAACGGTCACTGACAGCCTGTGAAACTGTCATCAAGCTATCATCGGCAAGGTGGCTCTGAGCTGCTGTCACTGTGCCACCAGCACTGCTCAGGGAAGCCTCAGTCACAGGTTTGCTTAATGTTCACTCCCTGCTTGCACAGCCATCTGTTGGGATGGGCATGGTTGTTTTTTCACTGTAGACAGGAGTGAAGCACACACGTGCAACCACCTAACACCCAGGGGGACCCGTGGGCTCACAGTTAAGTACCTTTCTCCAGAAGCAAAAAACTCACTGCAGCAAATAGTGAAACAGAAAGGTGAGGCTGAAAGCTGACAGAAGCAGGCTGCATGCATGCCAATGCCATCAAATGTCCTGCTTCCTTCCTTTCTGCTTGAATTAATGAAGCAATTTTACCCCATGTGTTTTGCAGCTAGGTTTGGAGTAACATCTTGAATTCCCTTTGACTCCTCTAGCCTTTTGAGGGGTTTCCAGTCAGCCCTGAAGCCATGTCATCTTTATTAGTCCCTAAAACACTGGCTGTTTCCATCTGCCAGTCATACGAATGCATCCTGAGACTTTAGCAGCACATTACCACATCTCAGTCTTCCTAGTGGGAGCAAAGACTGTCTTGCAATAAAGACAAAACCCACCAGCACATGCAACAGAAAATCATGAAAACTGGATCTTGATCAGCCAGGAAATTACCCAGAGTATAAGGAGAGCTAAGGGTTTGGAGAAGAGTCCCCAGCAGACAAATCCCAGGCAATCTATTCATGCCATGGACTCAAAGGTGACTTTGCAAGAAGAACTCACAGAAATACCTCACTTTAGGAGTATATAGAAGGAAAGCAAAAAATCCACCTGGAGCACCAAGTTTGTCTCACCTTGTTTCAGGCAACTCCAGACAGGATATAGGGCTATCTTAGCAAGTCAGGCCAGGTCACTCATGGGCTCATTAGAGGGTCATATCTAGAAAAGACTTCATCCCTTCCCAGCTCAGCCTTTCTAATAAGAAGCTGAAGTATATTCCCTCTACAATGTTCTTTGGTCCCTACACACAACTCAGTAAAACAGCAAAGTGAAGACAGACATCACTTCTCTAAAACCTGCAGCCCTTAAGATGTACCAAATCATGTATCAAACAACAGTGACACCTTAAAATCACAAGCGACTTCTGAGAGCACTGGCTTCTATTTTTGGAAGGCAATTCCTTCCCTTGAAGTATCTTGTTTAAAAAAATAACAGTTTTTCCTCCCTTCTGTTGATACTTGTGACAGAATGATTGCAAGGTCTCAATTACTCTGTATTTGGTGTGCTAATCCCTTTGGAGATAACATGTTGCCGTCACTATGAAACCAGGCACTTAATGAGATGATTGAAAATAGTAATCAGGCACTAGGTGGAATGCCTAACGTCTGGCTATTTGGGATTACGGACTCTAAAGGACAAGTTGAATTATTTTTGTATTGCATTTATTCGCAAATGCATGTAACCTTTTTATCCTTACTTCAAAAACACATAAGCAATGTGCTTCACAGAACTACACTCACTGTCACAGCTGAGATCACAGGGCAATGTGGCTGAAGCTGTAGATATCAAAACTCCCAGGCAGAGCGTGGACAGACTTGTGAATGCAGATATGGACAATTTACTTGGCAGATCTGTGCCTCTGGTAAGGGTCCTTTCCTTCCTTGAATTCCTCCTTTGCAGTCAGTTCACATGGTGGTGGTGAGTTCACAGACAAATGCCCACTTCTGAACGAGTGCAACATCCCCATATTTTCCGTGTTAATGTTTTCCACAGTGATGTTTTCCCTGGTGGGAGCAACTGGGAATGGCCAGTTTCTCCACAACCCCAAAGCATCCTGGTTTCATGTAGGCAGAAAGCAAGCATTTATTGCCCATCAGAAGAGCTGTTGGCACTGGCAGAAGAAGATGGGAACTGAATCTAACAAAAGGGCAACAGCCCAGGTCCTGCAAGACAAGGACTGTCATCCAGAAGCTTTCACAGCATGTCAGTGAGAGAGAAAGTGAAAATCTAATGAAAAGCCTAAAACTTGTCTGCGCAGTAGAAGACGTTTCTCCTATTTCCTTACCATGAGATATGAACCAGAAAGGAATACAAGTAAACCTGCATGGTCTCTTGGAGAACTCTTGATGGGGAGAGACAAGCAAAGGAGTCTGTCTCAGGCTGAGGAGAAGTGAAGAATGAGAGTCAAAGATCTGCCTTAATGTTTTCATCTGTTCATGTCTGCCCCCATCAGTCAAGACCTTCTGAGGATGCTGTTTTCCTAGGAACACTCCACTTTTCAGACTAATAGCATAACAGAAAGCCCACATTGTAATTCCTTGTGCCAGTCCTCTACAAAGCAGGGTGTTGCCTGTTCACAGGTAGGACAGATACCACAGCTCCTGCACCCGAAGGGCCTGCAACCTCCACACAGTTTTGCTTTTGCAGAAGCAAGAACCACCACCAAGGACATAAGCACTACATTTCAAGACATAAATAAGAACCTAAAGCAACCGGACCAATTTCCCCATTAAATGCATATTGCCACCATGAGGCTGAAAGGAAGGCCTAGGTCTGAATGTATTGTTGACAGGAATCCATTTCCAGAGTCATCAATTATTATAGTTGCAATAAATCATTTACAAAGCACTGTAAATTCCAAACAGGGTTGAACAAATACCAGGCTTCATCATCACCCGTTTCTCTTATAGCCAGAGCTGGGCTAGGAAGAGGTTCCTATCTTAAACAGGATTGATTGGAGGTATTGTACTCAGGGTATTGTTTGTAAAATAAAGGGTAGATGAAGGTTAAACATTTGGGCAGTCCCAGGGCTGTCGTGTTAACCAGTAGCAATACTTGCAGTTGGAAATTTACAGCTGGCTTGGGGATGCCTAGGGGCAAGGTCCAGGCATACCTCTTCTGCCATGGAGATGTGTGTGTACAGAAGAGGTTCTGACACCTCTTGAGTTGATCACAAAACTCTCCAAGGCGTCTTGGAGGGTCACTGCACTGACCTGTGGCTAGCTCCAATCACCTGGATAGGGACAGCCCTGGCCACTGGGAATCTGTCTACCAATATTGGGACTCAGAATTTCTCATTACATCTTTTTATAAACAAAACTTGGGACAGATCCAGTGAACAATGCTGTGTGAAGGTTTCACAAGGCATGCATGAAGGCACCTGATGAACAGGAGTGAGCTTCTACCCAGCATAAAGTGAACCACACAGTGAACTGCTGCAGCCAGCTAACAGGAGGTCAGATCCTGCTCATACTATTTGAGTGCTGCCCAGCTGAAGTCTGATTCAACCGGTGGGACTCACTGCTGTGAGCAACCTTTGCAGGCTTTGGGAGCTTCTACAGCTTGGCTACTATCCTGCAAATCCCTTCCTTACAAATAAATAAATAAAGCAATAGATAGATGGCACTGACACAAGAGAGCAGCAAAATCAGCATGCCTGTTTAAATCATTTGCTGTTTGGGATATATTTTCTCTGCCAGACTGTTACTTTGAGCCCTGTGGTTCACTTTCCCTTTTTCTTCTGGACCAAAAACCTGCTACTGCTTTCTCTGAGAGTCTGAGTGCTGCTGACTCCTTTGTCTGAGCCAGCCTCTATTAGTCATTCAGGGCTAATTTCTGCCAGGGTTTTATTCACTGCAAGACCCACAGAGGGATTTAAAGCTTTGCAGCAAACCACAAAGGCCTCGTTGATCATTTAGCCAAACCCAGGGCTCTCTGTCACCTACCCACATCAGCCCAGACTGACTCAAGCAATAAAGGGTGATGTGACACTGTGGTGGATCCAGCCTCATGTCAGTGAAATTGGAGCCTGACCTCCAGGTTTAAGAGGCCATCTGGCCCAAGAAGGAGCCAGGGGCTTGATTTCTCTTCACAGGGGCATCACTGGCAGTGTAACAAAGCAGGTTCAGGCCATTTGGAAGCAATGAAAGCTGTGATCCAATGTCACAGGACTTGGCATTGACACTTACATCGCTGAGCCAGCAGTGATTTTCGCATACAGACTTACCTTGAAAACATCCCCAGTATGCTGGCAGTGATTTGGAGACACATACCGATATATTCTGGACCACTGACTACGCCATGTATCATGTTTCTGTGCAATTTTCAGATTTGCGGTATCAGCCAAATCTCCACAGAATATTAAAAATATAAAAGAATTTATAAACATTTCACATTAAAATTCACTGCTAACAGTTTGCAAATTTCCTGCTGTAGCCTAATACAGTCAATGAGTGATTAATTTTCCACAGTTTTGGGGTACTTTTATCTAGTTGTGTAATTTCCAAATTGTCTTTGTGCTGTGGGCAGTAATGGTCTTCTTTGGGGTTCATGCATAGCATGCAGCATAATATGTTCCTGGCCCACAACCTACCCATTAGGCTCAATCCTTGAGATTATTGCAGATAATGAACTGCTGGGAAAGAAACATGAGGAAGAGCAATGGAAGGATGGGCTCTAATGATGAACAAAGGCTACTGAAAGCATCAAGAACTGATTCCCTTTCTCTCTCTCATTGCCTAAGGGGAAACCTCTGCCACGTATTGCTTCCAGCCAGGCTGTCAGTCCATGTCATACACATGGTCCCCTAGCAAAACAGGGAGTCTGAGTCAAGGAGCTCCATCTTGTCAATGTGCTTCCAGCTAAAAGGAGCAAGTTGTGCTCTCCTAGCACAGACAACGTGCATTGTCTGCAAGGGGTCTGGAGTTTTCCTCACAAAGGGCAACAAAAGATGTTATTCCCACCGCAACAAATGATGTTATTCCCATCAGAAAAGGACTGAAGGATAATTAACTTTTTGTCTCTCTGATTCACACAAAGGCATTTGAAAGACATTGTGAGCCCACCCACCCCCAACCCACCCCCCACATTTCTTTCTCTTCTGATTGATCTGAGAGCATGTCTTTGCATTTTGCCATCAGGTTTCCTTACCAGGGTATTCCTAAGCTATGATAGTTATTTGTGAAGGGAAATGCACAATTTATCTTGTCTTCCTAAAATCAAAATAAATTCTAAACACATCAGTATTCCTCTGAGAGATATTTCACTTTCTGAATGTCCATAATTGCATGCATCTACACATGTACAGGTGCGTATTGCTATGGTTATTCTTAAAAAACATCAATATCACCTTTTGTAAGCAGACACAATGCCACTGTGCCTATCCTAAAACCAGCCAAATGCCATTTACCTGTTCAAAATAACATTAAATCTGTATTACCATACCCATCACTGCCTGTGGGAAGGCACCATCCGAGCTCAGACTTTTCTGGCCTTCCTTCAATTTTCCTAGCTGAGTCTAAAAGTTACAGAATTAAATGTCTGCACCTGTTTTGATTTTGGCTAATTATCACTGTCTTCTGAGTGACATGAGATCATCTGGGTTGCAGCAGCAGCAAGTCCCAGGAATATTTCACCTCCCTCTTGCAGCAGCCAAATCTGCAGCCTGGCAATTCTGCCTTACTAACAATTTCAGACACTCCAGTTCAAACATATCAAAAGGAGCAATATTTTTTAGAAAACACTATGAAAATATGGCCCCTGTATTGAGCCTTCTGGCAGATGCCTAAACATGCAGGCACCAGAAGTGTTTGATGAAAACCTTCTAAAATATGTCTCTGGTTTCACAAACTGTTCAGTTTATCATCTCCCCACAAGAGGTCATCTTGTCAGAGACCTACTCTTGACTGGCCCCACCTGGCACAGGATGGGGAGGTGGACAGAGGTAATATTGATCTCCTAGCTCAGAGATGCACAGTTCATTCAGCATCAGTGGTCTTGTTCCCTTTCCCTGAGATGTCCCCATATTACAGAGCTCAGGAAGGCCTGCAGGAAAGTAGTAACAAAGACATTCTTGCCCCTTTCCCTGCCAGGCTGAGGACAAGGGATCAGATGCACACAGTCACCCAATTTAGTCACACACAGACCTTGAGAAAGGGAGGCAGGCTTTACCTAGCACACACATTTGGTTTGGGGGTCAATACTTGTAGAAGGTAACCACTAGCTGACCCTGCTCAGTGCCACTCCTCATTCCAGCTGCCCTGTGTCAGAAGTACGTTTTGGGAACCCAGCACTTTCACATACCACAGACTTTAGCAGAATTTTGGCAATGCAACCAACCAACATAACCCACTACCAGTATGTCTGCCTACGCAACTTGCTACTGCTCACCAGCTGGTGGCAAAGCTATTGGCTATACCTTGTGATAACCTCCTGCTTGTCCTCCAGCACTCATCTGCCCTGGATCCCCAGCTTGCATGCACCTGTAGCAGCTTAAATGGGACCAAATAATCTTAAAAGTGAACAATGCATACCTATGGCAAAAATGAGCCCATGACTCATGCAATTATTTGCAGACAACACTCCATCAGGCAAGATTTTGGGTACATTGCCTGTTTGCAACCTATCTAAACACATATCTTCTAATTTTCCACAAATCCTTTGAAATCATGTCCTTTCAAGCTTGTGAAAAAGTCTGAAAGTTCAGAAAAGTTCTTCTATCCAACTTACTCAGTGGGAACCCCTACAGCAGAAAGAAGTAAACCAAAGCTCTTGCCCAGAGATTGGGAATTTTCCAATTCAGGCTTTTGTGGCTCCCACCCATCTGCACTAGTACAATAGCAGGGCCGTGTCTGGCCCTGTGGCAAACTCAAATGCAATTGGCAGAAATGGGGAAAGAGATATAATTGTGTTTCTCCGGGGAAAGTGGTCATTATGAGGGTATTATCTGGATAGTGGTTATATAAACTGTGGCTGAATGGGCTCTATTTACAATAAGAAAAATTGCCAGAAAGTGATCAGAACATATGTGGTCTGATGAAAAGGCTGCACTTGAGCAACATGAAAAGCCAATAATCTACAAGGAAGTAGCTGTTTGATAGCTACGAATTTTAAGCAGGGATGGTGCTGGGGGAGGGATTTCAAATCTAATCAGACCACAAGTTTCAAAATTTCTTAGTAGTCCCAAACCTTGTCTGAAATTTCGAGTAACTGACAGCGAAAAGGCTGCTGCAGTCCATGGGCCAGGTTCAGACCTGACTTACACTTTCTGCAAATGCAGTGTTTCGATAGCACGTCCCCTGCCTTTTGGTATGCAGCCTTTTCACAGAGGCAAAGTCCTGTCCTCAAACGTTCGCTATTAAGGAGTTCATACACATCTGAAAGAAGGAATCTGTCCCATTACACCACAGTTTGTGCCATTAAGCCAATGCCAATTGTGACAATTTAGTAATCACTTGTATCAGCCCCGAGGCTCAGTCTCTCTGTATCTCTTCTACGCTTGCAGCCACAAAGCGCTGGATCAGCCCCAGCCAAATCCCTCTTTCACATCTTACTGAAAAAAGATTGTGTGAATGACTACAAGGTATACACAGGAAGTTTTATCTCCAATACCTACCTTCATTGCACATACCCCAGCACAGAGTAACTTTTTTCCTTAAGACCACTTTCTAGAAAAAATTCTAATTGTTTTAGCATTATCTTTGTGAATTGGTAAGCATAGACTGGGACAGAAAAAACTTGGTCTACCAGAGGAGCTTAATTTAGCTTGGCAGGTTTGAGACCTTACAGGGAGAACTCTAGGAATCTTCGTTAGTTCAGTGGAGTCAGGCACATACTTGGGTTTCTGCTACTAGATCCTTCATGGACTATAAACCACCAAACCACCACAGACATGTTTCTCATACAAGAGCACAATCTTATCTAGCCAAAGACTCAGCTCCCTAGGAGTTCTTGCAATAATTTGTAATTAATGTAACAACATAAAATGGCTGTACCTCCAACTGTTTTCAGTTAATCGCCTTCCAGTATTGCACATGATTCCTGTATATAATGCAGTGGATTTCTTTTTCATGAACATGTTCCAAGTTCCCTTGAACACGTATCAGCTTGTGGTGACTGCCTGATTCCCACGCATTCTCTTTCCAGTGCAGGTTTTTATAGACTCCACCACAGAGAATCAGAGCTTTCCAACTTACTCTTCCTATGAAAACTAAACTCTTGATCAGACTTCTTGCCTTTTCCTGAGCCTCTTTGCATTCTATCGTATTCTTTGTGAGATGCAGAGACCAGAACTGTCTACAGGATTCAAGGTGTGGGCCAGCCACAGATTTGTACAGCAGCACTGAAAGTACAGTAGCACTGAAAGATGTCCCCTGCTGCTCTCCCAGTCCCACCAGCTGCGACAGTGTACTTCAACCCTCCCCATCCTGACCTAACAAGGAACACTGTATTCAGCAGGAGGTGGATTCGGGAGTTTGACTTGAGCAGCACGCCTGTCTTGCAAAGCAGATAACAGATGCAGTTTAACAAGCAAGCCAGCTGAGTGATGCCCAGGGTGAGGCGGGGGCCTCACACCTTGGTGTTGCTTCAGTGAAGGCCAGGGACTCCTGCATATCTGTAACCGTAAATCTGTATCTGTGCCGAACCCTCCCCGCTCTGCGTTGAGCCATCAGTCCCAACTGACCTTCCTGAACTGACACCTTGTTAAGGGCCAACAGGCACACAATAACTGGCTTAGTTCTGCCTCACCACAAGTGTAAAATCTGACATTTTAAAATCTTTTTTATTTTGAGGATGAGAACTCTAACTACGGGATGGGTCGATGGGCCTGGACCTCTCTCCTCCCCAAGCAGGGACACCTCCTTGGTAAGATCTGCACCTCTGACTACGCCAGATGTTACCTGGGACAATATCACTAACAAAAGTGCTGTACTCTTAATTGGAGATCAATTTTTGCAGTAAGTGTATTTATCAACAGCAATTCCGAACATGTTATATCTGTAGCCTTAATAAACAATCTATATTTTAAACTTTGCAAAACTGTTTCAGTGAAAGTCCTAAACTGGATTCTGACAGGCACACGTTGACTCAATGAAAGTCCTTAAACTGGGCTCTGACAGGCAAATATTAACTCTGATGAGTGGCTGTACCTATAAACCTTTAGACTTAAAACCTTTGACCAAGACTGAGGCTAGGATCAGATCTAGCCGTACCTAGACTCCTGAGAAGGAGTTCAGAAAGCACAGGGCTCCCCTCTGAACCTCGTGACTCAGTGGGAGGGCTGTTTCCCCCACACACCCTGGCCACTTGTCAGACCCTTAACATGACACCAGTATTTTGGGGTTTCTGCTAAGCATTGGGCTGAAATTTTCATGAGACTTTCCACTGTAGCCCTCATCTCTCTCTTCATCAGTAACGGCCATCTCAAAGCCCATCATTTTACGTAAGATGTTAAGTTTGGTTTTTTTTCTTAATGGCATTATGTTACATTGTGTTCTAGCTCACACTTTACTGCTCACTCACAAAGTCTCATGAAGATGTTCACAGGCTTCATCCCCTACGCTGGATAACTCTGTACTATCCGAACAGGGACAGGCTCCTCCAAAGAGAGATTTGTATCTTCCCAAGACAGACATTTCAAATAAGCAAGATGTGGAAGAGTTTATTTCTCTCCACAAGTTATGTAATTTTTAGACAACAAAAATTAAGCAGGATGAATGCCACTGTGGAGCTCTAATCCCTGAGTTCATGAAGGTAGCAATAAGAAAGCCCCTGTGATCTCAAGCACCTCTATATGATCAGACAGAAAAGTGGGTCTGCAATTCCTGGCAGAACAGGATATGTATTAGAATTAGTATTGGAGTAGGATTCAAAAAGCACAAGTTTCAGTCCTTTATCTCTACAGATTTTCCCTTCTCCTCCCTTGTCAACAGTGTTGTACAAGACGCAGTACAGCATACTCTGCAGACTCAGCTATTTACCTAACACCAGCCCAGTGACTATGGAACTTCCACTTCTGCACCAAGTGTATATACCTTCCATGGGCTTAGTCTTAATCTTTTCCTGCTCTTACATTTAAATCTTAAATATAAAGTCTGAAAAAATTATTCTCTGTAGATCACTAGCCATATGTCCCTTTCCCATATCATAATGACCACCTGCAATTTTACACATGGCATATGGAGGGAGATAGAGTTGTATTTGTGAGAGTCTCATTCATTTGGCATGATTAGTCCTAGATCTTCCACTGCAGATGTTAACACATATGGCCACTATCCTCATCGTGCTCATGAAACAAGCAAGACCAACTTGTTTCTAACTTGAAGCTTTACAGTACTTACAGACCTAACCCTAATTTCACTGCCTGTTTTTTTCCTTCTGTGTTCAGCTATACAAATGAACACTCTACTCCCTGATCTGAAGAGGGAAGCACAAATATTGTTCATTAGGAAATGAGTACTCATCTGATTTGTGAGAAATGCAGTTTTGCTGGATTTCTTTTTATTCATTGTTCTCTCTCTCAAAAAAAACCCCGAAGTCTTCCAGCTGCCCTGCAATTACATAAGGTTGTACTCACTCAATATTTAGATGCATGACTTTTAAGGAAAAGATGGGGTATCAATGATTCAATAAAGTATCTCCTTTCCTCTAAGAGTTAATGTTGAGCAATATCCAGTTCTGCAGTTGGACGGAGATTGGTTTTGGTAAGGTGGCAGTGAGATGGTCCACCTGTTCTGCCTAGTTATATTGTTTTAAGATCTGATGCTAAACCTCTGGGCACAAAATAAATAATTTTTATAAGGCTGTTTGAAATTAGTTTTAATTTATCAGCTTTCAAAATAGTCCCTCTTTTTACAAACATGCTTGCAGCACACATACTAAGAGATTTGAAGGCTTTTCTGCTGCATTTGTGAAACCAAAGCCATTTTTAAGACCATTTTTTGAAGTTTAATGAGAATGCCAATTTCTTTTCAAAATGAAAGAGTGGTCACATGCAATTTCTAAGATGTTGCCAAAACTAGACAAAAAAAGTCCTCACAACATAGAACATATCGATCAGCCATTTAAATGTTGCAGAAGTGTTCTGGTAAAAGTCTGCTTAGCATAATTACCCTCTATGCAAACTTCCCCACCAGCTCAACCAGAAATTGGATGCTGTTTATCCTGTCTTAGCAAAGAGATGTCTGGTAGCATGGACCACATTTTTAACTCAATGACTACTTCATTGGTGTTACTTGTTTCATAGCTAAATACACAGAACATCTATTATGTCATTCATGAATGTATTACATTCCTATGACTGGTAGCCATTGCTTTCATCCTAAACTATTAGGATATATGTATCCTTGCTTCTTTTACCGGATGTGAACAATGAATAGAGAGTCAGCTCAGGGAGAGAAGAGAAGCTACAAATCTATTTGATCCTTTCATATGTAAGGAAATAATTCTCTGGGATCTCCAGAACCCCAAAGAAATTAACGGGAAGTCTCCCAAGAGGATTCACCAGGCCTCAAGTCAGAAACTCCATCCCCATCATGGATATTCACAGATGCATTCTTACAGTGCTGTAACAGAACAGGGCATACCTGCTTTATCCTCTTTATCAGGGAGGGACTGACTGAGATAAAAGGCAAGGTCTGAATGGGATTCAGACTTCTGAAATGGCCACTGGTACAAAGTATGACTTACAAAAGTACACAGCTATGAAACTTCCCCTGATCTGCATCTTTACATATCTAATTTCCTGAAAAAAATTGGTCCTAGGTGACTGCTGCTCTGAGCACTACCTGCCTTTTGCAGCCCTTTTCTTGTTTTAGTTGTCAGAACTGCAGGACCACCATGGCTAAGACAGCAACACGGAGCTGCTCCTTTGCATCCATTGCTCATGGCTTGTACCTAAGCACCACATGGATGCACTGGGGCAAACCAGCAGCCCACAACAGGCTTGCAGAGTTACCACTGAGGGGATGGCTTACCTGCAGAACATTTGCTACTGGAGATTAAGTGTAAAAAGTAAAGAAACCAGCATGACCCTGGCAACTCAGGTTGGATTTGCAGGACTGTCAGCAAAGAGGGAGGGCAAGAAGGAAGCACAACGAAGGGGAAAAAAAAAAAAAAATGTCAGTAAAACCTTTTTGCTTGTAAGCAGAGCACATTTTCAGTTGTGTGACTGAAAGGCAATAAACAGAGAGCCAAAGATAATAAGCACAAAGGCATTTTCACTGAGCCTCTTCTCAGATTAAACTTAATTTGCCACTAGTTTGTCATTACTTTGATTATAGGACTGTTACTATTAGCGTATCATAGCCCGAGATGTAATGCTGCCAACACACGAGTACATCACAACCCCTAACGAAGTGGCATTTCTAGGAAGTGTACCGCTGTACCGGATCGAAACACTCTAGAAAATGGCTCCAACCTGCAGGATGCCAGTTTGCTAGGAGGCATTAGGGAAAAGGGAAAGGGAAAATGGAACCATAACTCCACACAAATCATGGTAGAGCTTGGTGGTATTAGAATGGGACTTAAAAAACCCAAGTTTATATCTCAGCTTTGCAAGGGGCTTGTTGCACGGGATGGCATGGAGAGGCTGTTCAGGCCATTTATCCTTTCCCTTTGTCCACCACAGGGGTAGAAGAAGGGGACACCATCGGCTCGCTGGTCTACTATCATACCTCAGGGGCCTGAGATGCTCCAAGGAGATCCACGGATAAAGCACATGCATTTTCCTCGCAATCACAAACATCTGCAAATCAGTGTTATCAATCTGCCTTGAACAAGCCACAGATGACTTGACGAGGCCAGCACTGTAACAATTTAGAGTACCTGCTGCCAAGCTAGCTACTCACTATCTGGCTATAAATCTTGACCTGACATATGCATATGCTATCTTTTCCAGCTTTCTGGCTTTCTATCCTTTGTTTTGTAATCCTGGAATGATTGCAATTAAGGAATACTATCTCATTAAAATGCCTATCAGCACACTAGCTTGTAAACACTCATAATAAGTATGGCTAATAAAATACAGTTTATTAGCCAACCTTGTACAGTATTTTTACAGCCTTTTCCACTCATCATTGAGAAAAATAAATCTTTCACAGCTGTGTTGGAGCTGGCATTGCTGCCAGCCTCCCTTGGTCTCACCTGTAACGATGTGAGTAATTAAAGTCCTTATAGGAGTAGCAGGGTTTTTTATTGCCTGCCACAATCCCATCCTCTGCTCTTCTGACTGACTTAGAGAGGAACTACAACGAATGTTGTTTCCAAATAAGATCAGCAATGAAACTCACTTTTGTTGTATTAAATGATGGAAAAATCAGAGTCGCAGCTGCTTTATAGTCCTTGTCTCCTGTCCCAGGGTGCCAAGGAAAAATCTGGTGGTCCTTCAGAAATGGTGGATCAAAATCCACTTCCCAGGAGTGTGAAGAGCTGCCTGTGAATCACTGCAGTTAAAATGGTAACAAGCAAATAGCTGGAAGTACATGGGGTGGGGGGAAGCCTTCACTCCATAAAGTTCTCAGGAATCAATTGGTCTGGAGTGATGGCAGACAAGTGATGACTTTGGGGGGATTCAAGGGAACTATAAACATTTTGCTTTTGTTTATACCATGACCTTGCTTGTTCTCAGCCACCAACTGGGCACATGAAGCAAAAAATAGGCACATTGTATAAAGCTTAAACCGCTGATTCAAAAGGGAATGTTTTACTTAGTGGAAAAACCATGCGTAGTCTTCTCTAGCACAAGATACTGTTTTGTAGTAAAGCCTTTTTTTTTTTTTCCTCCAAAGGTACTTGGTGAAGTCAATTATCATGATATATGGAGTTACTTTCCATGAGATAAACATAAAACCAAATGCTTGGCAGTAAACATAAACCTCCCAAGTTTTCCTCCTTCTTCTGTCCTTTTATCTCTTTTTATTACCACATTCAGAACTATAAATTGGTAATTTATTGAAAAATGAATGGTAACATTTACCAAAGTGGCACTATTTGCTACCCGTTTTACTGTGAAAAGAGTCTGGTTTTAGGAGCTTCTTGCTTTATGCTTTTTAACACAAGCATAAACAAATATGATCCTGAAAGATGACTTAAGTATTTTCCCTCTTTTCTTGTTTCCTTTAAAAAAAAAAGAAACACCCAAATAAACCCATGGAAAGAAGTAAGATTTCTTGGTGTAAATACTTTTCCCCATCAGGTCCCGATGTGACATGCCAGCACTGCAGCCTGGAGGAGGTACCACACATAAAGAGACGTGTCCAGGGCAGCTGGGAACCAGCCAGCTAAAAACCTCAGCAGCTTCAGTTTGGGATCCTTACCCAGACAAGCAAAAACCCCTGCAGCCCCAGGTGCAAATTTAGAGTATTGACCTACTTAAGGCAGAAAAGTCATCAAAGGGATTACCCCTCATTAGCACCCAAGCTGCTAGGTTACACTTACTACTGAGTGTATATCCCTGGGAACAGCAGATGACTCCTTCAGATAATGCTAGCAGTCATTTGCCCAGAGCACAGTTTGCAGGGAAGGTGAATCGCTATTAGTGGCACAATTTACATACCTGGAAAAAAAATATATTCTTCCTCACGCTATAAAACAACCCACAGCACTTAGGGGGCACACGAGAAAACCACTGAGCAGCAGCTCTCATCAGACAGACCAGATGAGCTGGTCATCCAGCTTCCCCCAGGTGTTTCCCTTCAGAGGAGGGTAATATAAATCATGGCATCCTAGAGGAGGAGCTCAGTGTTGTAATATCCTCCAGCTGGGATCAAAGTGATGTGTGGTGCTAATTACTAAATGTTGTAAATACTTATTCTACCATACAACCTTTCAAGGTTCCCTACAGAACATGACCTCTTGGTCTTCCTGAGGCTCTTCCTTACCCAAGTGCCTATAGACAGATTAGCTGCTGAACCGAGCAATTGAGGGCATTCCTTGCTGCCATTAACACATTTTAATGAAACCCATTTTATTAATACTTTCACATATGTAAAGTAATTCAGCTGGACTGGAAACTGTCTACATAAATTCTCTCTGACTATGCTACTTACACTCTAATTGTCCCATTTCTGCAGAGCAAATCATTCCTACCTTCTGCTATGTCCTGGAGCTGAATAGACAGTGATAACTTTCCATGGGACAGATAATTAAATTAAATCCATTCAATTCCAGAAGTTATCAGAATTCAGAGGTAGCAAGTCTTTTCCTGCTAAACTTTCAAGGTTTGTAACAAAGGGCCTAATAACCTATACAATTTTTATAATGACAAGTGTATGAAAATTGTATAGGATTTTTCCATAAAAGTAGCATCCTGCATTGAGAGAAAGCATCTTATCATAAATGCATCCTCTGAAGCACTCTAACCCTCTAAAAATACAGCCTAAGAGTGAAGTCACACTGTACAAAGCACTGTAGTATTCTATTTTCTACGGTTCTTATGCAACCCCATTCATCAGATGCCTTACACAGTGCCCTCTAAGGATTCAGGCATCCTTTAAGTCATCCTCTCACCAGTGGAGAATGACACGTGAGCGGAATCGGGGGTGGATTTGGATTAGGTTCTCTGCATAACTGGAGTTTATACAGCTGCCTGTTGCTACGGGTTCGTATCAGAGATGGAAGGCTTAACACCTCCACTGTGCATGGCAGAAAAAGGCTGCAGGACTTGTTTTTCGAAGAGCAACCCACAAAAAAATCACGAGGAGATGAGCCCTACTCTTCAGCTGAGCTCCAGAAGCACTGCTGCTGAGCACAGCCCTTAGCCTGCAGTTTTTGGAAGCTGTTATGATGGCTTAGAGACATTTGGACATGAGGCTCGAGACCTTGGCCCAGCCAGATAGTAGCTGAGAGAACTAACGTAGGATTAAAGCCAGCCTCTTTTCCAAACAGCTTCTGATGCAAATAGTTATTATGTGGTCACGGAAATGCTCAAACCCTGAGCAATGAAAGGAAGGTTCTGTGACAGGTGAACACCGGGGGTTACACCCTGATCCCTTCCTGCTGGCTAGAAAGGCCCTTGGAGAAGACAGTTGTTAAAGTGGTATGATACTGCCAGTCCAGTGGCCAGGAGGTTTTGCTTGGGCAAATCCCAACTGGCAAGGGATGTCTATGGACAAAGAATGAGATGTGGCTGGTCTCCAACAAGGCATACTCTGGCTCTTTAGGAGGTCTGTAGGGCTTGCAAGTCCCATCCAGTCTCCAAATCAAGCTTAATAAAAGTCACAACTCTGATGATTGGAAGGTCAGACTCAAGCCCAGCAAATTAGTGACAAAAGGTTCTTATTTCAGCAAAACAGCAACTAAAGACAACTACCACCATTTATTGTAACAGATGAGTAAATCTGTAATACGTTCTCCCCTCCACACTGGAATAATTCTCAGATTAGCACCAGAGAACCATTTAAAAAGAATTCATATGGACCACTCAATCTTAATGCATGAGTTTGAAAATCTAACCAATGTGGAAGTAGCTTTCTCCATTCTCTCCTCTGACACACATAACATTTCTGTTTAAACATTGGGAGAAGCCATTCTGTTTAGTTAATCCTGATCTCTTGGAGAAGATATATTAAGTCAACACCTGTCACTTTTCAGTCATTCCTTAGAGTGAACAGCCTTTGTGATGGATTTTCTCTGGCAAGGAACATAACAGAAAGGGATTGTGGTAAATGAAGGAATTATGCAAAAAAGCCACTCCCAATTTAAAGTAGATAATGAGTACCAGAGCTAGTGTGGAAGCAATTAATTCTAATCACTTATGAGACAATAAAATTTAATTATGCTTTTTTTGAAAACTAAAACCCCAACAATTATTGTTAATAGACTTTTCTTGATGGCAGATAGTGAACAGAATTTGTTGAGGCTGTTTTTCCTGCAGTTCATTTAAAAAAAAAGTAAACTGAAAAATGAGTTTTTAGTTAAGGATGCCCTAGGCTTACACTAATATACAAAACAGTGCTATTGCACTAAGTTTGGATCTCACAGGACAGAAATTAAATCTTTAAGGAACTCCGGGATATGCTTTTATACAATTGGCATTCTCCTCTCTGCTGAGGTCTCAGATCTTACCTGTTCAGAGATACTTTAATCTTAGAACAGCTGGATGTCTCCAGCTTCATTCATGCTAGTAAGAACAGAAATTGCAAGTGGTTGTTTTGTCATGCACTCATTCAGGTGTTGTATGAGAACTCTAGTTGGGGAGTAACAGTGGTGGTAACCCAGGCCACAGCACAGCCAGGTGACTCCAGTGTGAATGTGGCTGTGTCCCACATTCACTCTCTTCCTGCACCAGATGCTGCTGCAATGTCAAACAGAAAATGAACTGCTTCCCCTCCACTCTAGCAGCTTATCTCACCCAGCCTGAACTGCATGAGGAGAACATGAGGATAGAGAAGGACCATCAGTTAAGTTCTGGTATTTCTCTTTTTGATGTTCCACTCATCTGTTTCTCTCCCAGTTAGCTACAGAGCATGACATCTCTTGCACTCGAAATATCTTCCAGCCCTTTCAAAGTATAACAGCCTCTGAGACTATCATACCTACCAGAAATTACTTAAAAGCATTTACTAACAAAATAAGCTAACAAATCTAGAATTTGCCCAGTGACTTACATGTCAGTCCTTCTTCCCCTGTACTCTACTGTGCCCTTTGGGGTCTGTGCCTAAGTGCCCTTAGAAGTCTGTATTTTCTCTGTCTGGTTTGCACAGTGTTCAGATGGTGAGTGACATTACTATACTATTATCTTACTGATGTTCATGATAACATGGGCATATAACTCCTCCTCACCACCATTACAGGACTTCTTTACTTACCTGTGCCAAGCTCCAACAGGCATGTTTTGTTGTCCACGTGAAAACTGCATAGGAGAGACTCCCCACAAGAGACTATTGCTGAGGCACCATGTGCTTGGGCATCTGAATGAGATATAAATGATACTGCATTGCTGAGACCTTCATTTCAGGATCAACAGCTCAGGCTAAGCTGCAAAACAGATAAATACTGGTACCTTTATAGCTGTTGGAAGAGCACTACAAAAGATTTCAATGCTCAATTTAGGATATACTAAGAACTGAGACTGGCTAGCGGTGAGAACACACTATTTATTTGCTTTCAGCTGGCCATATCAATGCATTCAAAATTTGACTAAAGGCTCAGGTCTGACCCTCAGCAAAGGTCACATTTTGGCCTCTTTGTCTCCACCATTCTGTCTCCCATGAGTCATGAAAGGCAGCAAACACTTCAACACATGCCCCATGAAGCTTAGTCAGAACATAACCCACTTTTCTAAGAGTTGTTCTAAGTGCTTCTGTCATAACGGGATGGATTATAATGCCTCCCAAAGACAGTGAATAGCAGAGGGCCATTTTAAGCTGTAATGAGGTCTCATTACTACAAGAGATCTTGAAGGACAAGAGCTTGGCAGCATTTGGTGATGCTCAGGAAGTCAGAAAAAGGAACAAGATTGTCTAGAGCTGGAAAAGCAAATGTTTTTCCTGAAAAGGCACCTGATTCTCTATGATGGATATCTTGGGTGATCATTTACACCAGAGGCTAAAAGCAGTGTAAAATCAGCACAGCAACATTATGCTGGTTTTGCACTGGTGTAAGCAATTCTATACAGACTGACAAAAACCCTGTATCCATAGAATCTAAGAAACTTCATGCTATAGGAGTAAAAAAATTGACCTTTAATAACACAAAACTTTCCCTGGGAGAATGAATTGTGCCAGAACTACAAACTCTTTGCACTCCTTGCAGCTTCCTGCACTTGCTGCTCTTGGATACCATCTTAGACGATCCAGAGCATTCATCCAAGATTATGGTAATCCCAAAGCATTAGTATTACTCCCTAGCAATTATTCATCTTTTCCCCAAAGAACATTATTGTAAAGCTTGAACAAAATTTGTAACAAATGCTTCTCTCTCTGTTTCATCTTTACAAACTTCTCTGAATTAAAAGAGTTTATCTTACCTGGTATTATCAGTTTGTAGAATTCAGTATGTTTTAATAATGAGGATGAGTGAGAGTTTAGCCTACCTAGTTAATGACAAAATATCATGTTCTTCATTTAATTAGGACACATTAAAAGGTTCATATTTAAATTCTCTTCAATGTAAGGGTGAAACAAATGTTACAGCATAACTAGATTATTCCCTATAAATTACATTATGCAGTTTGAGATGCAGAAGGAAGAAAAACAGAGGCTTTGGGTACTATTTGGCAGGTTACTATTGCAGCATAGCAGATTTCTATGTCCTGCAGATGGCTACAGCAGTAGCATTCATATGCTTCATATGGCATGGCAGCACCTCCTGTCCTTGCAGAGATGACAACAGCACTAATTATGTCTGTTGAAAGCTTTCCAAGGTCCAGTGCTGCTCTGACTATGATTTGACGTTACAAACACTATAAACAGAAGAAGCCAGAGGTGCTCTCTCCTTTTACCACCTCATCTTGATCGTTGCATGAACCCACCCTCTTGCTAGTGACTGTTTGCATCTGACTGGGATACAGGCAGCAGGCATGCATTGAGCCACTGGTATTGCACACACACTGCACTTGTGGGTTTTAGTATAGTGCTAACTTCCAACACCTTCCCTACTTTTATGGATCACTTCATTATGAAGATATAGAGCTGCTAAGCTCCCAGCCAGACTCCTAGATGCCTCTGATGCAAGCACAGAGTACCAAAGCACAAATAGGCTTTTAAACTTTGAGGAGAGGGCAAAATATACTTGATATGTGGGGGAAGGAAAAAAAGGCGTCTTACAGGTTGGTGGCAACATCCAGTCCAGGAAAACCCAGCGACCTGCAAGCCAAGTAAGACTTATTTCTCTGCTCACTGCCTGCCGAAAGCTCTTTCAGATTGTGGAGTCTTTCCTACTTAGGTATTTCCTAGGACTTTCAGAAATCTGATTTTGACTGTTTCAAATGGTTTCAAAGCAAAGAGGTATCTTAAAGCTTTTCACTATTTCTTTTCATTTATATAAAGCACATGCTGTCATCTCACTGTGTTTTAAGTCCTCTACCAGGAAAGCAGAAAGTGGTAGCAATAAGTTGTCTTCACTCTCTTCCATTCCTTTGTTCTTGCTTTCGACATGCCTAACTATTACTGCTTTGCTACTGACCTCTGCAGGGGTTGCTCCAGCAATCTCCAAGTGATTTAAATGGTGCTAATCGCAGAAGAGTAAATCCAGGAAGGTGACCAACTGGATATAGAGCCTGACCTCAATATTCAGTGGTGCCTCCTGGGAAATTGAGCCTCCGGAGCTTCCCAGCTCTTGGCACACTTGGACAACTATGGCTCCAGAGAGTAGCTCAGCAGACTGACCACTGAGAAAAAACCCATCTCTGTTACCAAAAATTAAGTCCCTTCATATTTCATCATGGCTCTTGCCACCTTTTCTTGTGCTTATCTCAAAAGTTGTGCTTTGTACTCTTATACCTTCATGTGTCTCTTTATCAACCTCCTTTTAAGATAGTAAGAAAGAATAAAATTATTTGACTGCTCATAGATCAGCAAATTTCTTGCTCTGAATGGCATCCTCTTTCACTGTCATTGTCATCCTCCCCAAGATTAATAAGAAAAAGACTTTATAAGGCAGAATCTGTTGAAAGCAGAGATGAGCTTGGTACAAAGGATACTAATTGTAACTTTTTCTTTTTAGATCTGCATTGATCCCAACAGCTGTAGATACTTAAAAATCTTTTCCTATAGTGTCTGCACCTTCATTACACAATGAAGAAAAGCATATCAAGAAACAAATTCAGCCAGCATTCAGTGTTTGCACAAGGTAAACTGGGGGATGATTTCTTGGGTCCTTCTGACCATGATAAGAGTTATTGTTTCATCTTGCATCTGTCAGAACAAAAAGAATATTTATTTTTTTTCCCCAACAGGGGAAGGGGAGGAGACAACAAAAGGAGATGAAGGAAAAGACAGCTCAGTGTATGGTGTGTATATATCGATGGGTCTGGTTAAGTGTGGAAGGACATTAGTGTCACCTGCTTCAGAGGAATAGGGAAGGGACCAGTGTTCAGTACCAGCAGCAAAACTTTAACACTACTGAATAATTATAGAGTACTCAGAATATATTCAGCCTGGGTGTGTTTTTCTGCTAAATTCCACTCTAATTATATGAGAGTCTGTGGACACCAAAGAAGCTGTGGTTTAAGTACCTGCAGCTGCTGCAACAAGTAACAACAGGAATGTGTAGATGCATGTATATGTAGATACACATACACTCACACTGTTAGCTAATTGGCAGGAGCACTGTTTAAGAAAGTTGAGTTAAAAGCAATAAAAGTTTTCCTGTTTTCCAAAACTGACAACCTGTTCAAAGTTCCCATTTCTTCGATGTTTCTTAGCCTGCTGCCCTATCATCTGGCTCCTCACTTACATTTCACACGACCCTCCTGGGGGATCAAGGCTTCTCCTTTTTCT
Source organism: Ibycter americanus (assembly GCA_035590275.1). Taxonomy (NCBI): domain Eukaryota; kingdom Metazoa; phylum Chordata; class Aves; order Falconiformes; family Falconidae; genus Ibycter; species Ibycter americanus. The sequence goes on from JAVJGI010000064.1 coordinate 10,770,113, forward strand.
TGCATGCATGCAGCTGAAGACAAGAGCTTTATCTGTTTCCTGCTGCCCTTTTCCTACCACCTCCTCACCTCTGAGGCATATAGCAGCTCCTCATTAAATGATGCATTCATTGTCAAACATAAGAATGATGATTTTGTAATGGCCTAGTGCTCATCAATGTTTTAAAAAAGCAAACAAACGAAAAAAAACCCCAACCAAATAAATTTGAAATACAGGTGGGCAGAATCCAGGCCACACAGAATTTAAGAATGCATAGCTATCACAATACAGGGCATTTATTTCATTTTCAGCTCATCAGAGAAGTGGCAAAATAGAAGAGAAAGAACAAGAGAATACAGGTGTTTTAAGATATTGCCTGTTCACTGCTAGAAGTAAAAGCAGGGTGGGAGGATGTGAGATTTTTGCCAGTGGAAAACAAAAGTGCAGGATGCATATAGACTGCTACTTCATTAACCACCATTAGTCATCCATTTCACAACTGAATAGGTGGACTCTTGATAACTTCGGGCTCTTCTGGAATTTTGGTGGGGTTTTGTTTTTTCTTTTAATAACATCTCTACTCTAAAAGTGCAAAGCTCTCCCTATGCACAGCAGGCAGGGTTGCGTTTATCACAGCAGTACTGAAGAAATGCCCATGACAAGAGAACATAGGATGCCAACTAGATCAGAAATAAAGTCCACACCTGGTTCAAAATTTGGTCTTGGCACTTAGTACCAATTGTTCAGAGAGTCCCATGGTACTCAAAGGCATTGCTCCTTTGCACTTTTCAATAACAGCTCTCATGAGATTTTATATTCTTCCTGAAGTGTTTTAGCATTAATTTTAAAAACCCCAGACTACCTACCCACCTTTATTCTCTTTCTACACTCAAAGCTTTTGGGGACCCAAGGGAACCTGAGAGCATATGCAAGAAGCAGCCTAGGTTTGTTCATCTCCACAACACAGCCCAAAGTGCACTACTTTCAGTGTTGATAGCTTCAGAGAAAGCACTGCTGGGTGGTACACAGCTCCATCACCACACATCTAGCACTAGCTGGCACCAGTATTTCTTGCCAGGGCCTGCAGGTATTGGAGATACATAAGAGGTAGGTCACTACAAACTAGCAGTGCCCTGGATCTGGTGTCTCAGGCAGACAAGAGTGTGGCTGGAGGACAATGCTCCACTTGAGCTCACTCTAGTAAGTATCAGAGAAGTCATCCAACTTTGAATCATCCTGACTCCAGGGTGTGCTGCGTACATACTGCAACATTGGGGGAAAAAGACAGACACATAAGTCCCTTAGCTGGTATATGTTTAGAGGCAGGTACTGTATATACTGTAGGATGCAGTGCTATTGCCCGTAGAGCTGCTGAAGTCTTTAGCCATGAAGACAGCAAGTGATAACACACATCACATGGCACAGTGGGTGTGCTCCATGGACAGCACTTGGAGGTGTTGCCAGAACTGAAAAAGCAGCAGAGAAGGCTGGAGCAAAAGTGAAGGGGTTACTTAATCTGGAGGGGTAAAGCACTGCAACACTTCCACCTTGTTTTGAAAGGATTTGATTTTAATGCCCACAATCACAGCACAAAACATTGGACAGCAACACACAGAAGTCTTTGGGGAGTCCTCCACTTTTGAAGCCAGACACAAAGCTGAGAGAAAGTCTTTATGATACAGGGACACCCCCCTAAATTCAGAATGTTGAGCCAGAATTTTAAAAATAATAGCCTGAAGGACTAGCAGGATTTGGAAGCAGTTCCAGGACACATACATACAGCTTTCCTCTCCTATCAAATCTACAGGCTGAAGAAGATTCTTGGCCAAGGTTAAAAACATGACAAAAAGTAGCTGCATCATTTCTGTCAGCTGTTGCAGGGAACCATGGGGAATTCATGTTCATCTGTCTTTAAGGAGTTCCTATTGCACTCATCACCGTAGCAGGCATCCATGGTATCTTTGGGTGGATCAAGAAGGAGGGATGTTCAATTATTACATAAAGTTGTAAAATCCTCAATAATCAGCAATGGAAAGAGAAAGTTACATGTCTTTCTATGGGAATTTGGGTAGTCCAGCATGAGAATAGCTGGGAGTATGGACGCAAGGAAGACATTTCTAAGGAGGAGCAGGCTTGGTTATGAAAAGAAGGAACCAGCCCCATGCAGGATCACTTGTATCTCCTTTCATCTCCTCTGCTATGGTGCTGTCAGGATCTACCTATCTAGTAAGTAACTAATATTTGATCCTTTGTGGACATGGGGAGAGGGTAGAGAGGCTGGGGAGAGGACAGCTTTCCAATGAGCCATCGAAAGTATTGGCTAGGAATTAGTTTGAGTTGGTAAAACAATCAGTGCAGATGCTATAAAATCCATGGAAAGATGGTTAGGTGTATGATCTGAGACCCCCTCTCTTTTGTGGTGCCAGAAGCATTGCAGGTTGGAGATAGTTCTTCTATGCAGTGTTTCCATTGTCAAACTGTTTGTAGTGGAAGAGACTCCTGGAGTCCAATTTCCCAGAGTATTTGACAGCTTCAGCAAAAAGCTTTGTCACCTGTCAATATAAAGCAGAGGAGGACTGAGCATTGCAAAGCCTTCTGGAGAAGGCTGAGTAATAGAGCAGGCTCCACACTTCTACACTGTCACCCTGAAACTATCCTATGCAGGTCCAGTCCTTGAGTCCATCCAAATCAATACCAATTTCAAGGTGACTGTGCATGGGGGTTGGCTCCAGCCCTCTGGAGGCTGCCTATTCAGCTGGAGACACTAGAGGCTTCTTTGGCAAAACAGCTCTGTCCCAAGAGAACAGTTGTTTCTCCCTACAGCCCAAACCTTCATGAGAACACAGGGTTCTTTTCCTCTCTCAAACTCAGAGATTAAAACTCTGCAATCAAAAGGGTTCAATGAAATGGATCAGCGGGTGTGGTAATAAATTTTGGATGGGGACTCCTGTTCTGGTTGTCAGTGTGTGTTTTGCTAGTAGGCAAAAGATGGGTCTTCAATTTCCCATTCCTACTAATCATGTTTGGCATTATCCTGTCTATGAACTTACAGCTTGCCATTCTCTCTGCTCTCCAGTCACTCCAATCACAGCAGAAGCTTTTGCACAGTTGGACACCAGTTTAAGTCACTGGGTTCCATGTCAGCGCCCACTGAAATCAACAGGAATTTGGCTGCTGTGCTTAATGAGAGCCAGATGAGGCTCTTTTGTGACAGTTGAAGCCACTTGCAAAGGAAGTCAAGGTACTGCTGGCAGCAGGAGTCCCACTTTGCATTATCAAATACCTCTTTCCCTATGAGTATGTGAAAAGGGTTTGTCAGGAGCTACAAACACATAATGACCTGCAATTGGGGACCACAACAGGATAGGCAGCAATTCCACTTGGATGGCACTTTGAAACTGGATTGCCCCAAGCATCATTCAAGAAAGCCCAGCTACATCCTGCTGTAAGGTTTAAGGACTGTACTGGAAAAACATCCCACTAAAAAACTGTTCCCATGCATAATTTAAACATGTTACAGGCAATCCTGTGCAAGAAGTTTGCTCTGAAGTGAAAATGAAACAGCAACAACTTCAGCTGCAGTGCAGGACTCAAGATTTTTCATTTTTTTGTTTTACCTTGAGCAATGTTATTTTCTATAGTAGCAAAAAGAAAATACATTCAAACAATTGTGTTGCCAAGATTTTCAGGCACATGATTATTTGTCAGAGGTAACAGGGTCCAAACGCAGTAGAATCTAAGGTCACAAGTGCTTGAAAGCTTAGAAGGCTCTTATGGCTAAGAGGGGAAAGAACAAAATGGGAAGTACCTGGAAATTAGTGAGCAGAGCAATCCCACTGTCGATAGCCATCCTCCGGATCACATAATTATCATGAACAAACTTGCTGTTGCTGTTAGGCAGGTTAATCACCAGATCTATTTTTCCATCCTTTACCAGCCTGAAGAGACAATGCACAAGACAATATCACAGTGTGTCTTGCTTAATGAAAATCTATGATGAATAGCAGAGGCATGCAGGTAAACAACACTGAAAATTTTCATTTCAGTTTAGTTGTACATGCCAAGAAAGAAGGTTTGAAGGGTTAAGGCACTAAGCTGCGACTCAGGAGTTTGGGCTTTATTTCTGTTCTATTCAGTGATGCAAAGCAATATTCAGTGTTCATACAGCTCAGCACAACTCTGTTAAAGGCATGACTGACTGTCATTAAAAGCTAAATATTCAGATCCCACATATCCTTGCATGAAAATGTAACATGGAGCAATACATCCAAGCCATTTAAATAGGACTGTTCAATGAGATGTTAATTAATTAACCCAAAACCTCCCTGCTGTGGCAATTCCAGACAGAATCAGATAAACCAAAACTTTTGGATTGAATCCAAAGTCCCATTAAATCACTATCATTGATCTGAACAGGGTCAGCAGTTTGCCCCTTGTATTTGTTGTCCTGGTTGTTTGATGCTTGGAATGAAATCCCAAGCACAAATACAGACTGGCCAGAGAGTGCATCAAATGCAGCCCTGAGGAGAAAGATTTGGGGGTGCTGGTGCATGAGAAGCTCAACATGACCAAATGTGTGCTTGCAGCCCAGAAAGCCAACAAAATCCTGGGTTGCATCAAAAGAAGCGTGGCCAGCAGCTCAAGGGAGCTGATTCTCCCCCTCTACTCCACTCTCGTCAGACCCCACCTGGAGCACTGCGTTCAGCCCTGGGGCCCCCAACAGAAGAAGGACATAGACCTGTTGGAGCGGGTCCAGAGGAGGGCCATGATGATGATCAGAGGCCTGGAGCACCTCTCCTATGAAGGCAGGCTGAGAGAGTTGGGGTTGTTCAGCCTGGAGAAGGCTCCAGGGACACCTTATCGCAGCCTTCTGGTACCTAAAGGGGCCTACAAGAAAGCTGGAGAGGGACCCTATACAAGGACGTATAGTGATAGGACAAGTGGCAATGGCTTTAAGCTGAAAAAGGGTAGACAAGATTAGATATAATGAAGAAATTATTTACTACGAGAGTGATGAGGCACTGGAATAGGCTGCCCAGAGAATCTGTGGATGCTCCATCCCTGGAAGTGTTCAAGGCCAGGCTGGATGGGGCTTTGGTTTAGTAGAAGGTGTCCCTGCCCATGGCAGGGCGGTTGGAACTAGATGATCTTTAAGGTCCCTTCTAACCCAAATCATTCTATGATTCTATGTTAACACAAATTTGACAAGGTATTACTCTTACCTCCTGACTGAGGGGAGGCTCAGAGTCTGGCTTTCCTGGGATGGCCATGCCACAGGAATTGCTGGGATGCCATTAGCATTGAGCCAGTCTGAAGTTCCTTCTGTGGCATAGAGCTGTTGAGGGGAAAAGAGGTTACTGATTATGTGCTTCATAATACTGAAACTTTTCATTTAACTCACATGGGTCTGACCCAATGCACAGCTTGGTTGTCAGAGCTGATTTTGGAGGGTATTTTTCATCACAAAGGTGTCTCTCCATACAGAGAGAGACACGCAGAGAACAGCGTGACTTTCCCAACTTCCTGTTATCTGTGATGTGCTGATGGCTGACTGGCAATGAATGGTAGTAACACATCCAGAAACAGTTAAGTGTCTTAGGAAAACCTAAATCCCTCTGACTTTCAACGGGGTTTAAGTTCAATCATGTAAAAAATTTTTTGCAGCCTGCCCACCCATCCCCACCCCCCTTTTCTTTTTGCCTAGCATTATGTTTTGAAAGGCAGAACAGTAAATCAAGTAGTTACACTAATGCCATTGAGGAAAATAGTACTTAATACTAAAAAGCTCTCACCTATCCTCTGTGGCTGTGTTGTTAGTTACCTTTCAATAGGGATATGGATGCAAAATGATGCAGAAGAGCTACAAGAGGATGTAAACACCACAGATTTCATGTCTGCAGCTTGTGAAAATCACTGAAGATGAAGCACTGTAAAGACCTTTTCCATAAACAAGGCTTCTCCTTCTTCCCCTCCTGTCATACATGGCATCCTGTTGGCATTTTTGTTTCTTGGAGAACTCCGAGAATTTTATAATGTGACATCCTGGCTGCAGGCTGATAGCAGAGCCAGGGCTGTTTTTAGCCTTATGACAGTCCCACATGTTCAATTAAATAATCATGAAAACTTTCATTTGGGTGATACCTGCTGACTTTATGGGTCCCTCAGCTAAACACCCCTGTTGTACTTCAAAAACATCCTTTTTTTCTCTGTCTCCAAATAAACTCCAACATTTTACATTCCTGTAGAGGGCTGAGTACGTTTCAGATTTTGAAAACTCTAGCTTTAAATAACTGAAACCACCTACCTTAAAACCTTCCTCATGCAGTAGTTCTGCTGCGCTGAGGAATCTGGGGCGGAAGGACTTCTGAAGAAGGAAATTTGTTAGATACAGCATCAAAGCTAGGATTTAGAAACAGTGTTTTGTTGAGCAACACGAAGATTCTTCAGACTATGCTGAGGCAAATACATCTTTCTGTGCTGAGCGTGTGCATGTGTGTGCACGCACACATGCAGAAATGTCTGAATTTGTGTGTACAGTGTCATTCCAATAAGCCTGTCTGGATCCTGAAGCCCAAGTCACTCCCAGCTAAGACATATTTTGTTGCAACACCAGGGCCAGTGTTCCCATTCCAAATTTGACTGCAACCACAGATTTACTACTGCATGTTAAATATCTGGGCAATTGTCTTCTCAAATACACCAACTAGAGTCTCCTCTGCTCTTCACTGAATATCTTTTCAATCACTGCTCAAACATTTGGCCTTCTATTCTGGCAGATAATATGTATGGACAGGCTTTGGGCTCCCTTTGGATGCTCTGTTTGCAAATTCACATTAAGAAGAGCCTGTGTGTGCATGAGTTCATTTCTAACTCCCATGGGTCTATGGAAATAGAAAACCACTCAGGAGATTGGGACACCCTATTCCCATGAGGACCTGAATGACGAGGTACTTGGGGTGTTTTTGAAAGAGGCTCTCATAACGCATACCCAGATCCAATATAATTTAGAATTAAAGATAAGATGACCTTCTGTAGACATCTGCACTTGAACAAGCCATTTTACAACAACAGGTGAGTAAAAATTTGATCTCAGCATAACTTTCTTCAGGATGTTGGAGGTACAGCAATGCAAAGCTCAGATGCAACACATGCCCTTCTCACTGCCAAAGCAGGCCAGACCTTGCTTTTAACCTTAGCCTGGTCTGACCATTTGCAAGTGAGATTATTGCTAGCTCTTTTGTTCTTGCTGGAGCTACTGACAGCTTAACCTTTATGGGTGAGAGTGCAATATTCTGAAGGGTGAACAATTTCCTATGAAGAAAAGGGATCAACAGGTTTTTTCAAGAACACTAGAAAGAACCTCATTCTGAAAGCCATCTTATTCTGTACACTAACTGGAAAATATAAATATACAGTGTGACAGGGCTGGCAGCTTCCCAGTCAGAGAGAATGGTTCTGCCTTCTGGTCAGGGGGTTTGGCTTTCACACAGTATTATAAACTTCTATCAAACATGTACTGAACGCTTGTGACACATAAAACAGCCTCTCCATGAAAAGAAATTACAGCTGTCAGCTTGCATCGGAGCAGCCTCAGATTTACAAGCTGGCTGAAAGAACCTGTGTAAGAAACCATTAGTTACTAAAGGTAAGAAGTACAAGCAGATTTATTTAGTGGAAGATATTTATTGTAGGAGAATTGTATTCTTTTTCCTTTATCAGAAAAGTTCTATTTCTTATAACCTCTCTCTCATGTTTGCTAGCATGCCTTGCCATTTGTAAAGGGCTACATCCTCAGGTAATTCAATCCAGCTGCACAAGTTCTCCTTACGATCCAGCTCAAAATGAAGCCAGCTCATCTTCTGCGCTAATCTTGAATTCTGTATCAAAATCCATTGTGGAGCATGCAAAAACTCTGGTTCGTAAGGAACCAAGGCAGAAGGTTACCTTGAAATAACAGACTTGGAGTGCTGGGATTTAAAAATAAAATACTCCATCAATGCTTTCCGCATCTCATGGTCACCAGCACAGATGTAAGACAGATGCACTCCATCCCAGAGATATCACTGAATAGCCCAATCAGGAAAGAAAATAAAATGAGCTTTTCAACTCCTTTTGCATAAAATATAAATTATTTAATTGCAGATTCAGGGTTTCAGCATCATAGATTTCTCAGAATTGTGAAAAGAAAACAGGTCAGATTATCAGCTTGCATAAACTAGCAGAAATTCATTTGTCTAACAAGAAAGTCATACTCCATTTACCCTGAAAGAGCATCAGGCCTCTAAAATCCTGGGCAACCTCTCCCAGTGCAATGTCAGAGTGTGCTCACAGCTGAAGGACCATCCAGTGGGCTTGCAGTCCCGGCTGGCTGCCCAGCCTGCCTTGTGCTGTCCCACAGATGTCAAGGAGTGCTTGCCTGTTGGATGTGGAGAACGATTACTTTGTTACCAACATTTCCACATGGCCCTAGTAGGATTACCACCGGAACTGCAATCCGTAAGCACACCAACACGGAAGCCCCTCAGCAGGCTGAGTTCATTACCTGGGTGTATGGGGACCTGTTTGGACTGCAGATCACAGCACAGCCATTTGACTCCTGATTTGCAAAATACCCCAGAGTGAAACATTTGCAAGGAAACTAAGATCTCCCTGACTGCTATTGTTAACTACATCTATTTGACTTTCACCTTCAAGAAGGCAGCCTCCTCCCACCTCAACATAACTAACAGCAATGGCATAAAGGTGCAGTATACTGAATAACCTAAATATGTTGAGCCTAGATACTTTTGAGGGAAGCAGAATTCAAGACCATTTGGCCTCTTAGTCTCTGCAAGAGCTAAAAGTCCAGTCTAAAAATCAGAGCAAGCCATTAGTCATGAAGCAACGAAGCCTCTGAAAGCGGGGTATGTTTTGCATTCACCATTCTCTACAGGTGAAACATGGCACCTTCCTCAGAGAAACCCAAGTGGGCTGGTGTACGTGCTCCTGACAAGAATCAGCCCTGAGTGCAGCAGAACAGCTTGCAGAAACTACCCTGCAGTTTGAAAGCCAGGGGCCTCTGCCCAGCGAGGGACCTCCCGCCCATCACCCCCTCACAGTGATGACATTTAAACATTAAGTGACTGTGGAGAGGGGCGACCTGATAGCTGTCCTTCTGAGCCTGTATTTCCCCCTCTGAGGATACACTGACAGCTTCGCCAGTTTGAGGCAGATGACCTCATGTTTGTGATTAAAATGAGAACAACGCTGCTGGTGTTCGCAGCCTGCTTTATGCCTCGTTCCTTGTGCCTTCTGTTTCTGCAGTGAGGGGCTCCCCTCTCCTCCAGCCTGTAATACTCAGGGAAGACCACGTGCAGTCCACACATCAGGTCTAGGTCAGCACTTCAGCCTTCCCTTCCTACAAGGCTTTATTTCCCCTGTTTTGAAATGGACCACTGAAAAGTAGGTAGGTGACAAATTCCAGAGTGGTGAGGGAGCAATACATGGTTCTCAGCATTAATGTTACATTTCTTCTTCTGCAGTTTAATCATATACAAAATATGCTGAGATGAAGAGACACCTTTAAACGACTGAACTGTTGTTTTCAAGTTTCTTTGGCAAGAAAATAAACTGTTAATTACTCATTAAAAAGGACAGAATCTTGTTACTTTTAAAAGATTGGGGGGGGTGAGCTTTTGGGGTTGTTTTACATTTTTTTTCACCCTTCTTTTTTTTCTTAAGACCTTTGTACATAGAACATTTGGCTCAGTTTAAGAGATATTGACACAGAACCTACATAAATGCTTTCTATAGCTAAAATTACTCTTTGCTGCCTGTTCCCCTTCAGCTGCTATCAGGAAAATAAGCTTAAATTTTAAACACTGGGCTCTCATTTTTTCTTCTCCTGGCTTTTCTTTTCCCCTTTTTTAGATGCTGTTTCAAAATCTACAGTGATTAGGTATAGAGTAGGCACACTACTAACTGCCCAGTTTCATACTGAACTTTTAAATTTTATCTAGGTAGCAAGCAAAGACTTTTCTGCTAATCTGAGATAACTTAGAGCAACAGTTTCAATCCATAGATGTGTGTATATATGTGCATATTTAAGGACTAAGCAGTAATCTGTGTTAGCAGAAGTCATGTTCCTTTCTGGCCACTTTTCACACACTTCCTTCACATCCTCTGCTGGCAGAGACAGTCCAACACATTTTTCACACCTCAGTTGTCTGACAGGAAAATTCATCTATTCTATTTTGGTTTTTTATTGGCTTTATGCAATAATGTAGGGCATAAGCTTATTACAAGCACAATGGGGAAATGGCAGGAGGCAATCAGTCATCTTTACGGGGCCCAAGAACGTTCTAGTTGCAGTGGAAACATCTGAAAATTTTTGAGGAACATACACATGTCTCAAAGTGTGCAAGCGTATCTGACTTCAGCACCTCCTGCAGTTGGTAACCATTCTGTGACAAAGAATCAACCCTTTTTGCTTTTCTGCATAGCAACCTTTTCATCCTTAAATGCACATTCTCCTTACTGTACAGAACTGTGAATGGTGCAGGGCTGTTTCTAAGACAAACCCATCAGGAACTCCTCCACGTAAAGGCTGTTTGCAGAAGCCATTGCACTGGAGGACACTCCCATGATGACACCATTTAAACTTCCTGTCACCTACAGCAACGTTGAGGGTGGCTGACAGCAAAAGATGAAACTCTAAAGTCCAAGCTCCAGTCTAGCATGGAATCACAGGACCTGCAGAATATGTGTCTGAGGGGCAGTCCCTAAGAAGAGAGAGCTCTGGCAAGATACAGGAAGCAGAAACATTGCTACACAAATGTAGTGTTGGTTCTTCCTTTCTGAGCTACTTACTCCTAGCTGATAGGAGCTGCATGGTAGAGAACAATACTGGCCACACACTGTCATCAAACAGGGAAAGGAATAATGGCAGCCATGCCTCAAGGCAGCCAGGAAAGCAGGCTGCAGGGTGAAGACTGTTGTCCTTTAATCCCTCGCCACACTGCACTCAAGTATATTCCCATCGTGACTCCAATGAGGAGAGGAATGTGACAGTGCCAAACCTGGTGGAGGTCTCATTGCCTGACAGTGTTACACCAATAACTAGCCCCACAACACCCTAACAACACCATGTTTTCTACACTGTTGGACGATGCGACAGCTCTGCCTGGAATGAAATACATGCACCTATGGGGAAAGATTAGCAGGTCCAGTTTTGCAGTATGGAAACTGTCTCACTGTTTCAGGGGGGCGGAGAGGAACTAGTTGCAAAAAGGCAAGAGGCAATGTACAGATGAAGGGAGTTTATATGTCAGGATTGGAAAGTAGCATCCCCAGGGCTCCCACTTGGGAGGGAGCAAGGAGCAGGCTCCGAGTTCTAGCTGGGACATTTCTCTGAAGCAGTCGTCTATAGGCTTTGCTCCCCACAGGAAAGTGGCTTCTAACTCTGATTCCAGACCTCTGCTTGCAGCAATCGCAGGGGTTGGCTCCCAGCAAACTTCTGCAGCTCCCAGTAGAAACTATCAGGAGCCAGAGGGGAAAAAAACCAATAGGCCAACCCCAGGGAATTCAGTAAAGACCTCTTCATGGTGTTTATTCCTCACTGTCCTACTGCACTTCAAGGTGGATCACAGAGAAACACATTTAAGCCATAAAGACACATGAATGAAACCAAAGCAACAGTTACTGAGTTCCTCTGTGTCAGTCCTTTCTCAGCTTTGAATTTTAGGACTCACCTGGATTCCAATCAAAATTCCTTTCTTAGGAAACCTAAACCCTGTGGCGAGCATAGCCTTCTGGAAGGCAGAGTACACATCCTCCCCGAAGCATGCGACCTGGGAAAAGGCACAAAGAAGGAAGCATGAGGAGAAAAAACGAAACCAACCCCAAATCATTGCTTTAAAAAGAAACGGGAATGAAATTTTTGATTAGACTCTTTTGACTTTTTCACGCAGAATCAGAGTGCTTTTGCATGGAGCCTGCAGGCAGGGGTAGAAAAAAATAAATCAGAAAATCATTGCAGACAAATCTCATCATTTTAATGAAGCAATAACGAAGGAATAAGCAACAGTTTAGTTTCAAACAGCACACCAAGGAGTAACAACAATTGATTCTGCTGAGTTATGGGAATGCTGTATACAGCCTCTGTTTCAATGTTTGTGAGTGTACTACAAATTGTTTAACATTATATAATGCTTAAATATTAGTGAGTATTCTGTATGCAGGCATGTTTCTCCGTGTGTATGCTGCCAACTAGGGTAAGACAGCACTTGTGCTGTCATGTATTTCTGGCATTTCCTGTGAAGATGAACCACGGTCTATAAAGATATTTTTCCACTAAAAGTCCATAGATGTACAAAATTCAAGTATGTACTTAGGAAAAAGACAAAAAAAAATCACAGCAATTCATAATAATTTATTTTATATAAACAAAGACTTGATAAAGAAATCAGTAAAAATCATTCAGCAGTTCTCCATCATTCAGAACTGCCTGTGGAGCTCAGATGTTCACAAATTGTCATACGGTAATGACCTGCTGAAAGAATTGAACTATGTTCCTTACCAAAATTTGGAATTCTGATGACAAAAAGAGGAACACATGAGCTTTTGTGAAAGTTAAAAAAAAAAAAAAGAAAAAACAAAAAACCACAACAAACCCCTCACTTTATTCCTTTTTTTCTGGCTAACTCCAAACTTGTTGAAAAACAGTGAGAAGCAGAAACTGTCACAGATTTTTCTCCTTGAAATAACAAATCTACACACATATACAGATGGGATAAAGGGGCTGATTGAGAATTGCTCTCCCATTTTCCTATTATGGTCCTTCCCATCACAGAGTGAGCCCTCATATTCATGGTCCCAGTGTTACCATGGTGCCAGTACTTCATATGTAAGAAGAACAAATGATGATTTGCCAGATCTTCTGAAGTAAAAAAAGAACAACCAAACAAACAAAAATCCCTCAAGGGAAGGGATAAAAAAAAATCATGACAACTAATAATTCAGCTTTTCTTTAAACACTCATCCTTGAGCACTCAGTCTGTTCTACAGAGTAACTGGCTGAGGGGTTACGTATGTCCTGGACTTTCTTGAGTGGCGGCCAGCTCCCTGCCATGTACGCTTGGCCCAGGGGTTTCCAGCCTGCCAGGAGAGGTTTATCATTGTGGTGTGGTCAGAATATCCACAATACACAAAGGGATCCCCCAGCACTGTGTCTTCTACTGTTGTGGGAACCACAGCTTCCACGAAATACATCTCTGCCAGATAGATGCGACAAACTCAAGCCCAAATCAAGCCATGTGTGTGAAAAATGTCTTTGAGGAATAATTGAGCATTTTACCCAAAGCAAGTTATTATCCTTACTTCACTCATAAGAAAGACTTTCATAACTGTCACATTTTATGGCATTTGTGAATATGGATCTTTCCAACTCATAAAAGTTAATAATCCCTCCTTTATGACCAAGGTAATCTCTAACTCCATATAAAGATCAGAAAAATAATTCTTGCCCTTAGTTACATTTTTATTCCTTTTTTTTCTTTGGGTGTGTGTGGGGGGGGTGTGTGTGTGTCTGTGTAATTAATTTTGTTCTGAAAATAAGGAAGTCACTTGGCTTTTTTCTGCCCATTAACTACACTGAAAGGAAATCTTCTGCAATATTGATTTCCCACATATTACGAAGAGCAAAATAAAGTAATTCTGGAGAGATGTAGGAGACCTAAGGCTGTTCTTACCTTGTATCTGGGTATAGTGCCTTTTCATACTAAAATGTAAGTCTTTCCTAATGAAAAAAGCTCATGTAGACACACCCAAGCTCATGTCAAATGGAGCAGCCCAGGCTCTGCCACCTGCCTAGCTATGGTAGAGTAGAGTCAGGCCAATCTAACTGCCTTCAGTATTTAATCACTTCCCAAATGGGCTTTCTAGCCCAGAATAAGTTTCTTGTTACTGCAACTTTTCTAGAAGTAACAGAGCAAGCAAGTTTAAAGATGATTTAGGTATATCTACAGAAGCTATTGTCAGCTCAGCAATAACTCATAAACAAACCTCTTTGTTCTAGATGAATTAATATCCCTTCAAATGATGTAGACAGAAACCTGTACCCCTTGAGGGGTGAGGGCTCCCATCAGTGCTGAGCCTACAAAGGAAGAGAAACAGCTTTCTGCCTTTAGAGTGTGCCATGTGTATAGTAGAGACATTTCAGAAGCACTTCACAGTAGAAAGAGCGGGTAAAGTAGCTCAGTTTCCCCCTCATCCTACTGACAGTCCATACTACAGCCATCAGATTTTATTCACCCTTTCTCTCCTTTTGCACCTTGGGACATGCCTCGATGTTACCAGGCAACAAGAAAAATGTCACCACACATATTTGTTGCTTTCAAGCAACCAGCATGTTCCAAGACCAAATGCTCATGACCTGGAGACTCAATATTGCTATTCTGGTATGTGTCGATGGGGGGGGTTGAAAGCTGTGAGCACTTGTCTGTCTAGAAGCAGGTGATTCATAAAATGGACTGACACATCGAGAACCTCCCAGAACCCGACAGCTCTCAGATAAACTCATTTCAGGCTGTCACACCAACCAGGTCCAACTCAGGGAGCTGAGCTGACATGCAGGTAAAGAGGGACATCCAGTGGCTGAATAAACTGGGATTTCTAGGACAGTGTGTTTTTAACAGCTAAGAAAGATGTCTTCAATCTTCTGAAGAAGCTACAGATGCCATCACGATACAGGCAGTAACAAGATCAGTTTCAAAGATTCATGATGTTTAAGGACAACTTGGTTTTAACAACAACAACAACAACAACAAAGAAAAAAGGCAAATCTAGAAGATACCTCCCCAGTAGAGGCCATCTCACATCGGAGAACAGGGTCAGCATCTCTCAGCCGGGACCAAGAAAACATTGGGGCCTGGTGAAAGAAAGAGGGAGGAGACAGAAAGAGAATGAAAATTTAATGGATTGTTTTAAAAAAACCAAACAAAACACAAGAACCACAAAATCAAAACCAAAACAAAACAAAAGCCATCCAGCTAGACTTGGAAGTGGCAGAAAGAGACAGACATGAATGAATCAAAAAAAAGCACTGGTCAAGGCTGATAAACAAAGGAGTACTTGGCAAGTGAGTTCCCCCAGCATCCTGATGACGGACTGGAATAAACAAACATGTATCTCACCAGTAAATCATCCTTCTAACTCTTGCAGTTCTGCTCATATTCTGATGACAGATTTCTAATCTGTGGTAGCCCACTATCACTATCATTTTTAGGATACATTTTAAAACAGAAAGGCTGTGAAGTATCTAGCTCATGACACAAGGAGATATACCATCTGAGGCCACTGTTTTTCTTAGAAAACTGTTCTCCAACAGAAATTTTTCATTCACAGGAATCAAATGATTCCACAAGAACACACTCTTCTTTGCAAATGGGTTTTGTATTTTCCCTCTCCCTCCTCAAAATGCACACCTGTATTTTTTTTTTAATCTTTTGTATGAAAATATTAAAATCCCTGATCATTATCATTATCTGAGGACTTAGGTCACTACAGTCTGTGAGTTCTCTTGTCTAATTTGACCTGAGAGAGAGAGAGAGAGAGAGAAAAAAACACTTTGATAAAAAGCCAATGACCACATGTGGCAAACATGGAATAAATTTGCTGCTAAGGAATCATTTTCTATAGGGCTTCTCTAAATCTTGAACTACTAGTGGCATTTGCATAAAGACACCATCACTGCTGCTTAACCAAAAATCTAGCTTTAAATCCAAAGACATAATTCTGTTCTTAGAAGTCTCTGAAGGTAACACTACAGACAAGTCAGCTGCTGTTTCATGACATCTAACAATGACCAACTAAAATGTGACAGCAGAAATTAATGGTGAAAGGTTTCTTAAAAAAAAGTCATGTGTCTTCCTGACTTTTAGATCAGTTTTGTTTCTTCTATAAGTAAAGAAAAAATTTTTACTGTGGCCAGCTCTACAGTCTCAAGCTGAGATATGGCAGTAAAAGTGGATTATTTTTGATGCATATATTGTCTTGAAAGGTAACAAGCAACAAAGCTTTCCGCCAACTCCCTTACTTTTGTCTGCCGTGAACATGAAAATGCATCAGCAGAAGCAGACTGTGGTACTGCAAATAAATCCTATTTAAAACTTATTCAGTCATGCTTTATCCAGGATTTAATCTTGGTCAGGCCATGATACTTGCATCACCCTGCAAGCAAACACGGCAAGACAATATTCCAGTCACTAAAGCTAAAACAGTGGGACTTCAAATCCACAAAGGAGCAGCTATGTTGAGAAAGAAGAAAAGAGTTTCATATTCTCTTTTTAGAGCATTTAAGAACTGCTGGAGAAACACAATCCCATTTCCATGCAAATATTCCCATCATAAAAATGTAAGACGACAGAAAATATGATGCATGAATAACAAGAACCAGGTTTAACTGGAATATTTTTCAGTCTAGCATTTCCAAAGATATTAGCAGATTTTTATATTTGACAAATCCACACAGAACACCAGCAGTATAACAGGTTTTGTAGCAAAGTTTTCAAGAATGTAGTTGGGTTTTCCGCTCTGTAGCCAGCATTCCCAGGAGAGAGAGAACGCTTGGTGGTTTAGCTAACAACAGAGTAGAAGACCCAGGTCTAAATAATTGAAATTTATAAAAATAAATAAGACTCATAAAAATATTCTCAGATTAGAATTTCAGATAATGCCTACCTGTGGCATCAAAATAAAATGTAACACTACTTCTAGACTGGCTGGCTTGACAATAACCTGAGCTGGCTTGGGCCACATATTTGGCTTGTATTTTAATAGGTCTGAACATTTTATTAGTACAAAGATGTTAGGTGTTTTCTGTTTCCTCAATTTTCACTTGATATGGAAGCTATTAAAGCTTGAAGGTTTCTGTATAAACAATTCTCATTATCCATTGTATTTTCTGCACTGCTCTTCTGGAGTTTTATTATTAGGAACTTAAATTAATTTTTTTTCTTCCACTAAGCATTCAGAAATACCTACAGTACACTTTGGTATCTTGGGTGCTACATAAGCTTAGTAATTATGAAAAGTAAAATCTTGGCCCCACTGAAATCAAAGGATCCAAGACTTTCATCCCCATTTTAACTGGTGGTGCATATAAAGGGGATTCCATACATTCAACAGCCCATGTCCCAGATCCTGAAGGTAAAATCTGGGGGACACTCAGAACACAAATTTGTACAGGTCCACACATATATTAGGTAGTATTATGAAACAATCTGAACTTCAGTGTTCAATTCTGCAAATGCATATTTATTATGCTGTTCATAAACATGATTCAGAGTAGGTTAGAAATAAGAAATAAAAGAAGATTGATTTTATTAATAATCACTGGATAATTTTCCTTTGATTTTTCTCTGTAATTCCCAACATACATTATCTAGACAGAAACTACAAAAGGTCAATTTGACCTTTGGTCAATGAGTAAATTATTCTCTCTGTGCATTAAAGTACTAATTGCCTATTAATGTGTTAGGTGCTGGTTCTATTGTGGGGTTTTTTTGGTGTTCTTTTGGAAACCATACCTTAATCCCAACATATCTGGATGGAATAATGGGATGTTCCAGTGTGGGGAGGCATGACTCGTTAACCTCTTTTCCAATCATCACTTTTGTGGCCACATCAATGAAGTCCACACCCAGAGTCTTTGATACAAAAGGGAAGGAGCGTGAAGCCCGCAAGTTGCACTCTATCACCTGATGGGATTATAAAGGAGAAATACCAGGGTCAGGCACTGTGCAGTGAAGAAATAGATTCATTCATATTTCTGGAAATCAGTCCTTACTCCTCTTGGAAGAGATGCTCTTCAGATCGCCAAATACAAGGCACAGAAATTGTGTTCAATATTACAAATAGCAATGAGGGAGGGTAGCGGCCAACTTGAGTTACAAGGAGCCTGATGTTTTGCAAATGAGTTTCATCTTTACTGTCTGAAAATTAGAACTGAGAGTTATCCAGAGTTGACTTTGGAAAACATGTTGTACTATACCCTAAGTTAATGTGCAAGAGGCATGGAAACTTATGCACAGGTATTAAGTACAACCTTCAGAAGCCCACCTTGTTCTTTTCCCATGGTAATGGCACTTCATGAACGACTGGGCTACCCTTACCGACTTTCCTCATCCATATGCAGAAGTCATTCAGTGACCCAAGCAAGAAACGAAGTCCTGCACCCTGCTGAGAAGTGCACCACGGAGTTAATTAGCAAAAGAGGAATTGCTGTAAGTGAGAATGAGGGGGGAGTGAAGGAGGGCAAAAATAAGTAAATTAAGGCAGATGGAAAAGGGGAGTTTAACCAGAAAAAAGGCAAGCACAGCTGAGGGAAAACAAGGAAGGAAAAACTCCATTCTGACCCTCTGTGGAGATTCTGAATAACTATGTGTGAAATAGAAGAAAAGTGAAGAATGGTAAGTACATTTTCCTCAACTAATAGCCCAAACAGGATCTTTCACCAATAATGCATCTCTTCTATACCACACCAGGTTTTTCTTTCCGTTCACTGCTTCCTCAGTCATACTCTGCTCACATTCCTCTGACCTTCTTCCATTAGCCACAGAAAGCCAGCTGTAACCCATAAAGGGTCAGACATCTGCTGTACTTCTGTTACTCTTAGCTACTAAGACCACACTATTTCGATAGCCACCTTAATGGCTCATATTAAAGGCTTAAACACTTAAATTGTCTTGCTTTCTTTCCGATGTCTTGGAAGGCTTATTTTAATGATCAAAATAGCTAAAGATGAGAGAGGATATCTGAGATCTAAAAGTGATGACATTCAGTTCATAGGATGAGGCGCAGGTCCCAGTGCTGTCCATCATATTCAAAACTGATCATTTTGGGAAGAACAGCAGCCTGCAGTGAAAAATAGCTAGTGCTGACAGGTAATGCAACCAGACTCGCTTCACCTCTGTGTGAAGGCAGGGAAGGATGCTCTCTCCCACACAGACAGGGAGGGCTGTGTGACTAGGGGTGGCACAGGTGAGCCACACACCGTCAGACAAAGCAGGTTAGAAACCCACAGCTGCTACTGCTACAGAGTTGCCATGGGTGGGAGTGCAGGAAACACGCACCTAACTATCCAAAGCAGAGCCTGATTTCCTTCAACAGTCACAAAAGCTCTTACCAGCACATTGTTGCCTTGCACCAAGAACTGAATGTTGAATGGACCAGAGATGGCAAAGGCATTTGCAATCTTTTTTGTAGCAGCTTTTACCTATAAAAATAAATAAATAATAATGTGAGTATATATAACAAATAAATAAATCCCACAAAACCAACAGTGTCAAAGTAATAAATCACCTCACATGCAGATTCCTTTAAATGTATCTCTCTGCCCTAGCATATTTTTTCTCTATACCCTCATTTTGGTAATAGCATTATCTTTCAGAAGCAAACGTGTTTAATTTGCCTGGTAACCTAGAGCTCAAAGAGCCATTTGAAGGCAGAAGTAAAAATCTGCTTCATCTGTGTGTGTGAGAAAGGAGAAGAAAGAGAGAGAATAAAAGCCTGCCCTGTCTGTAGCAATTCCTACACTGCATACTGGAGCCTTTACACCTTTCTTGGTTAAATAATGAATAATGATGTTTGGCCTTTTGAGATTAACTACTTTGTTTTACAAGTGTCCAAAAAGTATTTTACCAACATGCCTGTCCCATCACAAATCGGTGAGATGCATCTCACCAGATATATTCTAGAACAAACTGGTAAAAAACACTATGGTCTTATTTTCTAGGTTTGTCAAGAAATCACATGCTATTTCAGTACAAGCGTTTGAATGGCTCTGCTTCAGCAGATGACTTTTTCAGAAACAAGACCTTCGACATTCTTGTAAACAGAGTTGTAGCACAGACCACTGCATTACAGCTCTTGCTAGCTTCCAAGCAGACCCTTAACAGGATGACATCATGGGGTTTGGCACATTTAACTGAGAAAATGCATTTTGACAACTAACGCTATTGCCAGGTTTATTCTCAAAAGGGGAAAAACTCAAGGTTAGGTGAGGTTGATTCATCCTGATATCCCTTCTAGAAAAGCAGGCAGCTAGAAAGTCATACACCTGATCTGATCATTTAAGGATTGTGGAAGAAAAGGAAGCAGAAAGTGAACCGTGGCATATATATATGAATTAGGCAATCCTCTACTGCTATGGAAGCTGGTTCTAAACCAATGAAACAAAAATAGTCCAATGGGTCTGAAAGCGTATACATCTACTACTTAAATTAATGGGATACAGTTCAGATGATCCTATGTACAGGACAGCCAATCACAGGGTGCACACTGACATCCTACACTTCCACATATCACACTGGCCTTTAAAAGAAAAACATTGGTGATTTGATTTCTCCATTGGTGACTGAGTTTTCCTAAGCAAAGGGGGAAAGCCGATTCAAACTCTTATTTTCTTTTCTCTTTTCAGTGCTAGTGCAACACCTACCTTCTCCAAGGCTCCCTGGCTAATAGTCTGTGTGGGTAACATGAGGGTGGCATCTCCAGAGTGAACGCCTGCATCTTCCACATGCTCTGAAATAGCATGCGAAATAATCTGCATACAATAACATGAGAGCAGTTAGTCACCTCACACTCTCTCATGAACTGTTCCCCCATTTCCAGCCCAGCACAGTTTCCTGAAGAGAGCTGTATCCAAACAAGGATACAGACGGGGGTGGGGGTGGGGGTGGGGGAGGGGCGGTGGGGCGGGGAAGTGAATTTCCCAAGGTTTTGGGGAGAACAGGCCTGAAGCAGACACAAGGCATATGAACAAGGGGATCATGTTAGTGTCTTTCATACCATGGTTAAGCAAACTGTGAACGTGATAAAGCCTACCACAGTCTGGCAATCCTAAGGCTTTCTTCCTCTCTCTAACACACATTCTGACAGAAGGTCAGAAAGTAAAAGCTAATTAGGCTTTAAACCAGCTCTCTAAGTTCTGTTTGCCATGAACACAAAAAGTTATCATTCCCCAATAGAAACAAGTGTGGACTGACACCATTTGTATGTTTTCACACACACACACAATCTTTTGTGGTGTTTTAATCATGGAGAAAAGCAAGCAGAGGAAATTCAGGCCTAAGGTATCAAGTTGAATGAACTGCATCAAGGTGCACTACCTTGATACCAAAAAAGTGATCTTGTCTGCTAGTTAAAAATGAAGACTGAAGACAGAATATTTCTGTTAAATGAGAAGTTTGTGATTTTTTTTGGTGAGAACTGTCTTTGATTAGTAATGAATTGCAAGGTGAAGTTGTAACAACTTGGGTAATATCATAACACATGCTGATACAATCCTGATTAAAGTAATTTGTGAAACCAGTAATTTGCAAATCCAGCAAAATTATATTCTAAAGGATTCATTAATATGGTTCAGCAATGCTTAAAAAAATAAATATTTAGATGTATACAATAAGGTACATTGAGCTTTTCAAGCATGATGTTTTTGAACCTAAGATGAATTCATGATTTCTTCTTTCTCTACTCTTCTTCATACAAATCCACGGCTGTACAGCAAGCTATTCAAACTACACACTCTTGCAAATCTCTGATTCTGAAAAACAAGTTTAATATTAAAGAAAAGCAAAGTTCTTACTCTTCCTGCCTTGGCTACAGCATCCATTTCCACCTCACGGGCATCTTCAATAAATTTAGTGAGTACCACAGGATGATCCTGTCATCAAGACAAGATAAAAGAAGAAAGTTTTTATTTGAGAGTATTTGGGGGCCATCCAAGTGTTCCACTATTCATCACTGAAAAACCTTTGGAAGCAGAATCCCACAAGACCAATCTATTAATATTCTTATTTGCACAGATAAGTGAACTTTGGGGGAAACTTGGCATGATTTCTCCAAAGTCTCTGATACATAAATTTGAGTCCTCCATGTCACCATGACAGCGAAATCTGGGGCAAAACCACTAAGAGATTTTAAGTGAGATTGCGGCAAAAAGAAGACAGTGGGACACGTGCATGGATCCAGTGACCTCTGATCCTGTCTCCCAAGGATGGTCCTTACCTCCAAGATCTTCAATTCCTCCTCCCTCTGAGCCTCCCAGCCATCTCACTGGACATACTGCTTCACAAAGTAATCTATTCTTGGCATACTTAATGACTTTGTATAGTGGCTGTTTTAGAGAGTCATATATTTTAGGCAACTGATCATTCCTTTCTCATTTTTTTGCTTGATTTCCTAAGTGTCCCAGGAAGAAGTTGCCACCAATTACAGCTGGCCAGGAATGACCTGTCTTTGACTCTCAATACATTCCCTGGTATACATTGTTTTCCTTTCTCCCCTCCCTGCCTTCTCTGGGATGCCAGCACACACTTCCCTCTCTCCTCTATATGCTTTCTCCTTCCAGTCGTCTGCTCCAACAGACAGTTAAAAATCTAATCCGCATTCTTTCTGGCCAGCTTTATGTCTCAACATTTTACTTGTCCCGTCCACTATTAACTGCCTGTTATTTATTAGAGAATAAAATGGAATAAATGACAGTCTGTGCATGCCCACAAGGCTCCTCTTGAAAAAATATAAAGCAACTCCGAAAGTTACAAGACACAATACCTTACATTTATCAGTGCAAGGGTAAATTCACAGGCAAGGACAATGCCACAGCCTACACTGTTTCGTAAATTTAGTGGCTTGTGTCCTATAACTTTGTCTTGCTGCAGTTTTTCACCAGAAGATTTTATATGTGCGTACAACCTTGTTTACTCTAATCTGTCTCAACTCACACAAGAAGTTTTGAACATTGTTGACAACATAAATGCCATAATGACACAACACCATAACAGCAAACTAGCTAAAACAACAGAACAACACTGGTCAGGCACTTTATCTGGAGATGTTCTTTTGGATGGAGCAGAACTAGGTAAGGCTTTTTAACCAGAAAACTAAAGCCTGTGTCCCACAAAGACGTTCATGTTCAGTTGTATGCTCCAAACTAATATTGCTGGCTTCTGAGGAACCACTCACAGGCTTCAAAGCCTTGGCAAGACTGAAAAAAGCTCCCTAATTTAAAAGCAGAATACAGTACTTTTGTTCGGGTTTGCTTTTTGCTAGCTTAGCTTTATCCATGCTATAGGTTTTATCGATATAAAATACTGGATGAAGACAGAAGTTTTCCTTTAGCAGTCTGACTACACTAGCAAAAATTTAGCATGTAAATCTAGTCTAAGTCTCTGCAGGATCAGGGCCAGAGCACCCTGATGTGGTGCACAAAGAGAAGAAAAGACTCATGGCACACAACTGGTCATGTTTGCAGCAAGAGTCAGTGCCTTGTTTGTGTAGCAGAATTGGACATCATAAGGATCCTATGGAACACCCACTCTTTCCCCTAGGAATACATCATGTATTGCCAAGACTCTACAACTTCAGCTCCCAGCAGGGCCTCCTGTACCAGGGATAAGACCTCTCAGCAATGAAGAACACTGCCCAATTCGAGTCAATCAAGCTGTGACAAGTTAAGCTGACCAAGAGTCACTTTCCTGGGCTTCAGCCTCCTGTAAGGTACCCACTGCCATCACAAAGTCATCCAAAGTCATCCACCAGCATGAGAAAGTAACCTGTCCCACTGAATGTGGGTTACAGCTGCTGCCTGGTCTGCTTCTCTGAGTGTGCAGGGAAACACAAAGCAGAGTACTTAAGATGAAATACAGAGAGAAGCTAAGTGTTTTGGGAGGCCTGGCACTGCTGACAGTCTGGTTTCTACCACAGGCTGACCCTGTAGTCTTTTGAGAATCAGCTACATAATTCCTTCTGATGGAAGTAACAGGGGTACTCTCCTGCTTCCAAAAATCCCTTTGAAGTTGTTCAAAGATGATAATCAGTGGTCTGCTTGCTTCCACACTAACCTATCCTTCATGATATTATTATTTTGCAAGGTATCTCCCTTTCATTTCACCTTTTCTTCCTAAAATGCTAAACTTCCATCATTTGCCTCATACACCTAAGAAACACATGGTTTTGTTCTTGTTCAAGCTTTAACCACCTAAGAAATCAGAGTAAGCAGTAATACATCTGGCTTCCACAGCCAGTTGTGTTTTCAGAGAGTTCCTCTTTATTTTTAACTCCACGATTCCTGTGACAGTAGTATTTATGGTGCTACAGCACTGTTCTGAATAGTGACCATTCAAAAAAAAACAAAAAAAAAATCCACCAAAAAACCAGGGGAAAAAACTCTCAGAAGAAAACAGACCAAAACGTGAGGCCAAACTCAGAGACTGTTGAAAGATTAGACTTTGAATTCTGTATGTTCTTCATTCAGCCTCAATCATTTAACTTTTTCCTCCTTCCATATTCTCATCTCTCCAAACACCTCTTGTACAATAATACTGACAGAAAGTACAGAAGAAATTCAGGCTTTGAGTTGTTTTCTGTGTTCTGAAGCATTCATGTCTTTGGGAAATTGCTCTACATTTCAACATACTAAACCAAATCCCTTTCCCTTTGCTAGAAAAAAAGACACTTTAAAAAAATCACCAAACTAACTTTTGAAAAACATTTAAAACAGAAATCAGAGCTTTCACCTTCTGCATTACATACTCTGCAGATCAATAATCCCACTGGATTAACAGTAAGTAGGCAGCAGTCCTGCTTTTGTATCAGAGGAAAATGGAACTCAGTACATGGTTTGGAGAGTTACATGTCATAGAAAAATCATGCAAATTTTCCTGCATTTAAAAGGGTAAAATAAATAAATAAATAAATGTCATTGGTAAGAGAGAAGATGCCATGACAAAGTTTTAAGTTGTTCAAAGAAGTTGGGCAAACAGGTCAGAAATGAGTGAAAGATGCTATCAGTTCTGCGTTGGTCCAAACTCTAATTTCACTGGGTCCTCCCCAAACAAGGAAGGGAGAGACTGGGGAAAACACAATACAGAAACAAAGATATGGAAAATACAGTAGCGGTGAAACAAATGCAGCAAACACAAAAAGAAAAAGCAGCAGCAGCACAAAGACTGGTACCTGAGAGACTCTGGTTGCTTCTGCTAAGAACTTCTTCATTTCCTCTTCACTGAATACTACATTCATTGCAGCCCCACTGTGAAAATGGCAAAGAAAAGAAGACAGGTCAGCTTCCCACTTGACTTCAAGGGAAACAGCACTGTTAGAAACCACAGCACAGGTTGTCAACTGCCTTTGTATGACAGACTAGCCAAGCAAGCTCCTGACTCCAGCCGCTTGTTTGACTCTTGACTGAAAGGCAGGCAGAGCTGGTAACTAATGCTTCCATTACACTTCCCAGAGGAGACAGATGACCTCCAGAACCATAACAAAGAATCAAATAAAGGACTGTGGTTGTGCAGCCTTAGCACTGCTGCCAAATCCCCTTTCTGACCCAAGTCTTTACAGCTCCGCCTAAGCTGGAGAGGATGGCTTGTCAGCCAGATGGCCCCACTAAGGACCCAGACTTTCACCATAATTGCAGGCTAGCCGCAAGCTCAGGACAGAACAGATGCTACATATGCTTTGCTCACTTTAGCCCAATTGCTCATCAGTGACAGATGAAGCCAGGAATGCACAGGCCACTGGTGATGGATGCAACAATGTAAATGCAGATGAAAATGAGCAGCTCCCTGACCACTTCACTATGTCCATCCCCTAAAGTCTTAGCCTATAAGGGAGAGGCACAGCAGATACAGACACTGTATCTGAAAGCTACTATGAAATGTAGCTGTCAGTAATACCAGAGAGGGAGATCTGGGAGAACGCAGGTTGAGAGTCAGTGATTCAGGTCCCTTTTAAAGACAAGAATCTTTTAAAAAGGATGTTACACTGGTCATTTCTACTACTGATGCTCAGCTTCCCCTTTGCTTTGATGGGCAAGCTCACAGAGGCAGTGGGGAAAAGTGGAGAAAGGATCTATCCCACGAAATCAGTCACTTTAGCCTCAGATAAATAGACACAAGTACCTAGGTGATTATACTTACCGGACTACCTCTTCAGCTGATGTAAGTTAACAGAGTTCAATTAAATCCATGGACCTATGTCCACAGCACCACTGAGGATGTGAGCTGGTGCATACAGTACATAACTGGTGGGGAAATGCATTTAGTTTTCTAAGGCAACTGGCAAATAATTAAAGGCTGTATCTGTTCAAAGGACAAAGATGTCTAGCTGCAGACTTGCTGCTGTTCTGCAAATAGAGGCCAGAGAGTGTGCTCTGCTGGGGCTTTTTGCTTTCTATTTCATCAAGTTTTACATCCTCCAGTTTCATCTTTCTCCCTGAAGTCCACATAACCTGCACAAACACCCTTTAGCAAATACTTACATGGAAAGGGCCTATACTGAATTTAATATGGATGGAAACAACAGGCTAAAAGAAGTGCTCCCTAAAAATCTAGAGAATTACATCAGGAGCAGTTTCTAGCTTCCTCTCCTGATCCAAGTGCTGTTTTTCAACTTTGCTTCGCAACCCCACTGCAAGCTTCAGAAACTGGATAGAAAAGTCATTCAGCAGTCTCTTCTAAATTATATTTCCTTGAGGGCTGAACATACTTTCCTTCTTTTCAAATAAAATGTTTTGGGGTTTTTTCTCCCCTGAAAAGATATATTGTGCCTCATCATTTTGATATGTGTCTCTCTCTCATATGAAAAGCATCCTGTCTCCGATTTATTTGCACTTGTAAACTATGCCCAGCAAACTGCCTCTCTCTGCCTAGTCATCCAGCTATGAAGAAACTCCTCGCAGAGTGATCATTCAGAACGTGTGAGTTTGCTGTGTGTACGCACTGGTGTAACTTCTTCAAAAATTCTAGCTGTTGGAAACGTGTGGCTCTGTACAATGTCTATTTGAAGAGAAGCAGCTGCCACAGTGTAGGAACATAAACCATGCCTGTAAGCAGAGAAGTTTAGCAAATAAGAAGCTGAATTCAAAAGATGCACTGTCATTTTCTGAAAACAGATGCCAAGCCCAATAAATGGCTTCAGCATGTTTCCTTCTGTTTTTCCTGGTGGCAAACAATTTTCTGGCTTAATTGCACAGGTAGTAGTCTCACAAACCTTAAAGAATATCCCAGATGGTTTGTGGTTTTGGCCTTGAGATATGAAAAAGGTAATGCAGCTAAACAGAATTCTTATGATTATGTTCTACCTTTGATCTGTGCCTGGTGGACATAAGGGATCCATTGGCTTCCTTTATTGGTTTGAGCAGTTGTCCCACGTGTTAAGATGGGCAGCTTTATGCCACATGCACCTAGCATAGCGTTTTCCACACATCCCCTGAAATTACTCTCCCTTGTCTCACAGAGGCTTTTGCAGTTCATACCCACAACTTTATGAGCTCTGATGGTTGAGCCTTACCTCAGAACATAGGAAGGCCTCAGCAAACATGGATAACTCACAGAGCTTGCAAATTCAACTGCATCTCTCTAAAGAAAGGGAGGAAAAACATGCTGTGAACGCGAAAATATTTTAAAGTCATACCAAAATTTCAGCTTTAACTGCATTTGCACTTTACTAGCCATTAAGACTATGGGGAGGAAGTCGGGGACTACAGCCTGGGCTGAATGAAATACATGACTCCTTGGTTCTAGAGTTGTCATCTTCAGACCTTCCCTGTCCATAAAGCTTCACCAGGAAAGAAAGAGCAATGGCTATACATCTCTATTCCTTTGTAATCTCCACCTGCTAGAATAGTTTCCGAGGCCAGAAGGATAAACTAGAGTAGCCTGACAGTGACGCTAACTTCTGCTGGCGTCAGAATATACCACGTGTTATGTAAAGGTGATTTAAAGCCACTTCCCTTCCAGTTTTCATCCCACTCATAGTGATGCTATAGCATCACTTTACAGGGATCAAAGAATTCTTCAACTTCAGCAGTAAAAAGCTATTGAATCTTTTTGGAATCTTGAAATGTATCAGTAAGTCAATTCCCCCTGAGCAGATGCTCCTAACAACCCCTGCCTGCTTCATCGTTTCCCAGATGCACATCCCAACTTACCAGTGTGCTGACTGCCTTCCAGGGAGCCTGAGCCACATGCAACTCATCCAGAACAGCTGAGAATATGGAGCGATCTTCTGCCTGGTTAATCTGCAGAGGATTTGTGCCAAGGATCTTTACTCCACTCTGGTGCAGCGGCACTGCCAAGTTATTGGGAATCTGCCCACCTACAGAAATAATGCAACCACTGCATCCCTGTTGGCAGACAGAAAGGAGCACAGTCATGTCCAGTTAGCTTAACATTAAGGGCTATTAAAACTAGGAATCCAGTATTTAGATTATATCACTTTTCAGGTTGCTATGAGCAAAGATAGATCATAATTGTGCTGATCCAGTGGCATCCAGGCTGCACAGCGTGATTCAGAGTGTGTAGCCTCTCAAACAACAATATCCTCATTGATACCACTCAAAAACCACTAGCAACCTGAGGCTAAATTCTCCAGGAAACCAAAGAAATTTGCAGCATTCACATGCCTTTTGACATCAAGCCAAGATTTCATAACTTCTGCTAGAACCAGACTGTTACCTTGTTTGCATGTCATGTTTAGGTGCCTCTGCTTTCCCAGTGAGGATAAGCACTGAGCTGACACAGGCTCTCTTGCTTTGCAGAGGAAGGGCACTGTGCTATGAAAATATGATGCCCCACAATGAAATTCAAAACTCCACTCTGCGTGTCAGGTCTCCCTCCCCTGTTCTCCTGCACATGTGAACATGGCACTACCACTTCAACTGAGTCCACTTCCATCCTCCGCTGCAGCCTTTGGACCCGGTAGCATGAACAAACAAGATGTTTCAGTTCCCCGTTCTTTCCCAGTCCAGTTCTAAGAAAACAGCCTCTCCCATGCTCATGGTCAGAGACTTCCAGAGTAGCAGACATTCATGCAAATTCTTTTTTACTACAGAGTTGCAAGGCAATAACCTCCAGCAGAAAGGCAGTCGGAAACAACTGTTAGTTTTTTTTTCCTGCCAGCACTGTTATATGCTACGCAAATAACCTTTCCTAGCCCCAGAAGCCAATTTTCAAGGACTGCCGGCTGCTGACTCCTTGCTGGCCTGTACAAAGCAAAGCAGAGTCTTAGTTCAACAGAGCCCAATCTATCAGACAGCCTGTGATAGTGAATTACTCTGGATACACATAGACCTTTATTTTAGTTCATCCTCATTATTCCTGACTAGATCCTCATTTCTGGTAGTGCACTCAATAGTAACAAGTATTTCAGCCAAACTGTTATATATGCTCATTTCTACACAGGCTATGTGCAAGCACTTCAATTCTAGAAGTGGATGAGGCAGGACAGGTGGCACAGCATCCTCCAGCCACAATGGCAAATTTCATGTCTTTCACTGGGCAACTACAACTCTTTAAGTGAGGAAATAATAAATGGCAAATAACAAGAGACAGGTCAGCTTGCTTGCAAATACACATCCTTCTTCAGGTGCAAATACAGGCATTTTTTTAACATAAGAACGCCTAATGCTTTCAAGTACAATCTAGTCTGGTGTGAAAATTTTCAATAGTAAAAAAAGGCCTTAGAGAATCCACAACAATTATGAGGATATGAATTACATTTAGATTGTGTAATAATTGAGGGTAATTAAACAAAGGGTACTTTACTTCCAAATTAAAGCTGGTGAAACTTTGCCCAAAGGAGAATCAGGCCCACAGTACAGCTGCAGTGAAGGGCTCTTTTGAACCAAATGCGGTTTACACACTTTTACCCACCCCTAAGAAACGAGAAACATAAATCAAGTGATCCACAGTTTGGCTCTATCTTTTAGGCTATCAATGTTCTTTTAATTAACAAGTGTGTTTTTCCTGAAGAAAGTTAGCCCCACTGGCCTTCCTGGAAGAGGGACTTCTTAACGAGGGATTTAAAAGAATTTAGAGTGGACAATTTGTAAGCTAAGGGCAGGATGGACTAGAAGTGACTGAGAAAAAAACAGATGATAAATGCTACTGCAATCCCTGCTCAACAATAATGTGGTTAATTTCCTACCATAATAAAAATCCACTAAAAAATTATGACATTTAAGCAGCACTTATTATCCTGAGGTCTTCAAGATTATTATTTGCTTAACATGCTAATATACAGTGCTGGAGATAATTTTTTTCCTTTTCACCAGGCTCTTTAGGAAGGATAGGCAGGGAAGACACGGACGGGGTGTCACCATCTATGTCAATGACCAGCTGGAGTGCACGGAGCTCTGCCTGGGGAAGGAGGAGGAGCCGGCCAAGAGCTTATGGGTCAGGATTAAAGGGAAGACAGGGACAGATGACATTATAGTGGGGGTCTGCTACAGGCTGCCAAACCAGGAAGACCAAGCAGATGAGGCCCTCTATAGACAGCAGCAGCCTTACTTTCACAAGCCCTGGTCAATGGGACCTGATGAGATGCATTCACAGATCCTGAGGGAACTGGTGAATGAAGTGGCTAAGGCACTATCCATCATATTTGAGAAGTCGTGGTAATCCAGTGAAGTTCCTGCTGACTAGAAAAGGCGAAACGTAACCCCCATTTTTAAAAAGGAAAATAAGGAAGATGCGGACAACTACAGGCTGGTCAGTCTCACCTCTGTGCCTGGCAAGATCATCAAGCAGATCCTCCTGGAAACTATGTTAAGGCACATGAAAATAAAGGATGTGATTGGTGACAGCCAACATGGTTTCGCTGCGGGCAAATTGTGCCTGACGAATTTGGTGGCCCTCTGTGACAGGGTTACAGTGTTGGTGGATGAGGAAAGAACAACTGATGTCATCTATCCAGACTCATGCAAAGCATTTGACATTGTCCCAAATGACATCCTTGTCTCTAAACTGGAGAGACATGGATTTGATGGATGGAATACTCAGTGGATAAGGAATTGCCTAGATGTTTGCAGTCAAAGAGTTGCAGTCAATGGCTCAATGTCCAGATGGAGACCAGTTACGGGTGCCCTTCCTCAGGGATCAGTACTGGGACCAGTGCTGTTCAATATCTTTGTCAGCAACACGGACGCTGGAATTGGGTGCACCCTCAGCAAGTTTGCTGATGACACCAAGCTGTGTGATGCAGTTGACATGCTGGAGGGAAGGGATGTCATCCAGAAGGACCTTGACAGGCTTGAGAGCTGGGTCCATGTGAACCTCATGAAGTTCAACAAGGCCAAGTGCAAGGTCCTGCACATGGGTTGGGGCAATCCCAAGCACAAATACAAGCTGGGCAGAGAATGGATTGCAAGCAGCCCTGAGGAAAAAGATTTGGGGGTGCTGGTGCACGAGAATTTCAGCATGGCCAAGCAACATGCACTTGCAGCCCAGAGAGCCAGCCACATCCTGGGCTGCATCAAAAGAAGCGTGGCCAGCAGGTCAAGGGAGGTGATTCTCCCCCTCTACTCCACTCTCGTCAGACCCCACCTGGAGCACTGCGTTCAGACCTGGGGTCCCCAAACATAAGGAGGACATAGACCTGTTGGAGAGGGTCCAGAGGTTGTCCACAAAGATGATCAGAGGGCTGGAGCACCTCTCCTATGAAGGAAGGCTGAGAGAATTGGGGTTGTTCAGCCTGGAGAAGAGAAGGCTCTGGGGAGACCTTACAGCAGCCTTCTGGTACCTAAAGGGAGCCTACAAGAAAGCTGGAGAGGGACTCTATACAGGGGCATGTAGTGATAGGACAAGGGGTAATGGTTTTAAACTGAAAGAGAGTAGACTTAGATTAAGTAAAAGGAAGGAATTCTTTACTGTGAGGGTGGTGAGACACTGGAACAGGTTGCCCAGTCCCTGGAAGTGTTCAAGGCCAGGCTGGATAGAGCTTTGAGCAACCTGGTCTAGTGCAAGTTGTCCCTGCCCATGGCAGGGTGTTGGAGCTAGATGATTTTTAAGGTCCCTTCATGGCAGGGGGATTGGAACTAGATGATCTTTAAGGTGCCTTCTAACCCAAACCATCCTATGATTCTATGATAAATTGAGACCCAGCTGCTGCGCACTTCTTCCTTTAAAATCCTGCTCTTATTTCCCAAAGCATACTCTCACCCAAAGAGCAGCACACTGACCTGCTAGTGAATAGGACTGCTCCACTGAGAAATGTGGGCAGACAGAAATGGACTCCACTGCATATCACTTTGTCATCACCCATATTTTAATTATAAAGAAAATTAATAACATCCTTCCATTACATATCTTTAAAATATATGCTACACATAATCTAGTGAAAAAAGCCTAGAGAGAATTATTTCTCACTTTATAACAAAAATCATTCTTTTTATTACTATCTTGCTTTTATGTCATTAGTAATAGAGTTGGGTTTTCTTTTTACCTGAGTTTGAAAACAAATTAGACCATTAAAATTGTACCTAAGAGCCTCCTTTAGTTTTATGAATTGGTTCAGAATGATCCTAGAAACTGAAAAAGAATCAGAAGAGGCCCTCAAGCAGATAGATATTAAAATAAAAAGGGAACATGTTCTCTGGAAACAAAAGGCCAATAAATCTGAGGGAAGGAATTTTACTTTTTAAAAAATTATTGTCCTCATAGACTACCACCTAACTTTACACATTCACAGTAAATTAAACTTCCCTCCAAAGCACAACACTGTTGTGCAGAGCTCAGTCTCCAGTGAGTCAGAGCAGCTGTGAATGTCGACTGGAGGGGGAGAAGTAAAAGGGGACACGAGGGAGAGCTTTCTTTTCCTGAGGAAGGACAGCTGAGTATGTCCCTGGGATAGGACTGTGCAAAGCTGGGAGCAGCTCTTGGTAGGCAAGTTCCACCCTCCTCGGTCTTGTTGGTAATCTCGCTACTCAATGTAGCCTAATTTCTCTAATCAGAAAAACTGGGACAAGTCAGTGCACCTACTTATTTAAGCTTAATAGTTACCCAAGGTTTTCTACTAATCCTAACAACATTTAGGGAGTTGATGTATCATCTCTACTGAGGGCAAAGGGTTGTGTCCATTGTTTGCTGATAGTTTCGCCTATGGTTTGCCAACTATCTAGGACTTGAGTATTTGCCACTGTTCATTGTACATTGGAACACTAGAGGAGGCTAATGAGCTGAAGAGTTTAAAAGATCATTCTGAAATCATGGCACTATTCATGGTTTGTATATGAAGCTGGGAGAGAGCTTCTGCAGGCTTGGTGAGGGATCTCAGAATCAGATCCTGAATTTTTAACTTAATCGTTTCCTTAGGGACCAACTTCCAACTGCATTTGCCTGAGGAAGTATTCTGTTAACAGGATATTAGCATTTGGCTCACTCGAAAGAAAGAAAGAAAGAAAGAAAGAAAGAAAGAAAGAAAGAAAGAAAGAAAGAAATATAGCAAATAATATGTTTTAGACTACTCTCTGCTGGAGGTCTGGAGGCTGTCTCCAGGTCTGCCTACATCTTTTTGCATGACTCTGTACAGTCTTTTTACTCCTCAGAGACTCAGTTTCCCTACTTGTAAATTGGGCATAATGATACCATTCCCTTTTGTCACCACTTAAGAAAAGTGTTGTAAAACAGCTCAGTATTTATAATTCATCTTGGGATTCATTAGACTGCACAACCTTAACTTTGGATGCTTAAGCTCAGGCCCTGATGTCTTTAACAGCTCCAGAGCAAACACCAAATTGGTTGTTTTCATATGCAAGTCAGAGTAGCACAATTTTCTGCAAACTCCCAACTCTCTTCTCCCCCTTTTTATTCCCACCACCTCAGCTCCTGCTGTCCTCTCCCTACCCTCTCTCCTCTAACAATCATTTTTTGGTTTACTTCACAGGCAGGACAGGCTAAAAACATGGCCAGAAGCATGAGCACAGCTCAGCTGATGAGCATAGCTGGCTGAGCTAGAGGAACTGCCAACAGCGTCCTTCCCCTTCACCTCTGGGTACCACAGGTTGCTGCTATTAGACCTTGAGATCTGCAATGCCTCCCATCAAACTCACCAAGCCCTGCTGTGACGAACAGGATAATGCAAGTTTCAATATGTATGCATTATTCTTTTCACATATTTTTCTTACCCAACTTGCTAATTACTAGCACTACGTGTTTTAATGAGTAGTTGCTCCCTCATCACCTATCTCTACCTTCTCTTTGATCCTGCAGTAATTAGATGCTGTGTTTCATTAGTGTTATTTATCTGACAAACTGTCACACCAGTTTCCTCTATAACCCAAGTTCAGAAGTTCAGTTTTGCTTAAGTAAACAAGAGTTCAATGCTTATAGAGCTAAGCCTCATGGATAATCCTAAAGCATTCAAAGATTAGCCTTTAAGACTCCAGAGAGCCACCAGTCTTTTGGTCTGTCCTAAATCTATGCTTTCCAGTAACAGTCCCTGTTTTTATGAAAATTTAAAGAGGGAAACCAACATGTACAAATAGGAAAGTATCAACATGCAATCTAAAAATGGTCCTAGACAGTATTTTGCAAATGGTTTAAGAACAGAGCCTGAAGACTGGGACTTGAGTTCTGATGTGCTTTTGTTTGGCTCCAAATTTGGGAATGATCAAAATGTAGCCAGGTTATAAAGCCATTTTAGAAACTGGCACCCATTCACAAAGGAGATGAGATGAAATTGTCATATATTGGGAAAAAGAATGAAGAAAAATCATAAGTTTAACATGGCCCGGGTTCTGCAAAGTTGCTTCATCAAGTTACATAGCCAACTTGCACTGAATTTCAAGGGAGATGAAGTTCCTGTAAGCACCTTCGAAAACCTCAGCCACAAATCCAAGATGAGTGTGTTACCACTTAGAAATCAACATTTTCCATTGTGGAACCAACTGATTACACATTATATATCCTCCCATTACCAAATCTGTCTGGGACTCATCTCCATCCCTTAGTATCAGCACTTCTGAACACTTGAAACCTCCTAACAGACAACTGCAATGTCTGGATCAGGAGCTGGAACATGTTTTGATCTGATGGCAATTCCAATGCCCCTTCCCGATCTGCCTGCCTGCATGCTGGACCACGCTCTCCACATTGCCACTGTCTTGCCACTGTCTGGCCAACAAGGCCACGACTGCAACCTGTTCTTGAGCACGTTACCATTATGCACATAACTTGTTTTACTGCTTCAGGGGGAATGCTTACGCTTAAAGCCAAGGATATGCTTATGCTAAAGCTCAGCACCACAAGGGCAGAACAATTTGTGCGATAAATGACTGTGCAGCAAATTAAATCTGCTTGTAAATATTGCACAATATGGCATCTTGCAAAATGATTTAATATTTATTTGGCATTCATTATTGAGCAGTCTGCTAGGAACATCAACGATGTGTAAAATGCAACATCGGGATCCAAACCAAACAGCTTTTGCTAGCAAGCTCTCCCCCCTCGCCCCCAGCTGCTCTGCCAAAGCAAGCTAGTGACATGAATTTTGAAGTTTCATTTGCTTCATGGCTTTTTATTGTGCTTCTGCTTTTCTTTACCTCATATTGGTAGATGTCCAGGATCCTTTCCAATGACAGCTCCTCAAAGTATAGTCTGTCACACTCATCAAAATCTGTGCTCACCGTCTCTGGGTTGCAATTCACTACGATGCTCTTGTTGCCAAGCTGACGCAGCGTGCGGATACTGGAGACAGCACACCAATCAAACTCCACACTGCTGCCTGCCAGGAGACAGAAAAGTGGGCAAGGAAAGGAGGGATGCAGAGAAGAAAACATAAACAGACGTTCTCAGCACTCAAGCTTAAAAAAGGAAAAACAAAAAAATCACCAGCATTGCCTCCTGTCAGCTCAGAGCAAGAAATCTAATTGTCCTCCCATGGAAACTAATCATCCACAAACGTGAGCCTCCAAGCACAACAGGTAAGTTGGCTCAGCTGCTCAGGAGTGACAGGCCTCTGTAACACGTCTGTCATCCTGCACTCATAAACACTTATGTCTGCTCTCGCTGCCCATCCAGTTACTACTGCCTGCCAACCAACATGCTTTGAGATCAACTTAAGAGTCAGAAGCTTAGAGGTGACCAAACTGAGTGCCCATTATGTTAAGACAGGATTGTTTAGTCCAGGAAACATGAAGCATTTGTACAGATGGGTTTAAAATACAGAAGACTGAAGTGTTTTTTACTTTCCAGAAGAGCAGAGTATGGCTAACCTAACAACAGAAAAATTACAGCTCTGTGGGTTTGACCTTCCTGTGCGCTGACTCCAGATAAGGCAAATTGGTAGAACAACACTTTTAAAGCCACGCTGTGATGCTTTTATCTCGGTTTAAAGGCCACAGTGATTATGGCAGCACTGTGATGCAAGCATGTCCTAATGTCCTGAACCCTAAGTAAGGCCACCTCTAAAGGAAAGAGGCATGGAGGGAGTCACTTGGTGCCTCAGTGAGCACCGGGACTTAATGCTCAGTCTTGGGCAAGCTGCAGGACTTGGGACTTGGGTAGCACTGCAGGCTTCAGGCAATGCTGGAGTCCAGACTTGCGCTAACAGCTACTGTCCCATAAATTTTTATGCTCAAACATCTAAGAGGGGTGCCATAAACAGAGAATTATGCAGATTAAAAAACATCATTAAATGGTCATGCTTACAGTCTACAAGAAAACCTTGGCCTCATCATGATGCATTCACAGTCATTACATGATAATTAACCACTGATATCATTATTTTTATATATAATTGTGTGACAAGATACATTGGAAATTCAGGCTATGCTTAATTGCTGCCTCCACCACCTAGTCATAAACAGATGGCCGTCACAGGTCACTCACTGACAGGCACACCATTTATTTCCATACTTCTGTCAAACAGGAACCTCAAAACATGCCTAGGCCTCAGCTAAAATCCCACAGAAAAGAGGGGAAATCAAATCTGAAACTGGATGTTTCCCAGATGAATCACCAGATGTCCATTCACTTTTTGTATTCCACTTCTATTATTCAGGTATTCTCATACACATAAGAAACCTCAACTTCGGGACACAGCGGTGGTCTGGAGTCCCCATTTGACTGCTTTAGATACAACCTGGGAAAACAGCTGACCACTTGTAAGTATATTCAAGCCACTTCCAGTAGCAGCCATGTCCAAACAGTGGGAAAAGGCAAGACAGCAAATAATTAGTAATACTAGTAATGGCTTTTGTAAGATAACCAGACAGTGCTCCTCTGAAGATAATTAATACATCAATACAGTCATGTTTTTGAATTCACTTTCAGGTTTCAATCATGTTAAATCTACATGCACACCTTAAAATTCACAGAGCATTCCACTGGTCCACACAGTTGGTGGGATAGCTTATTTATACTGTTACAGAGCCGACTTTCACACAAACAAACCCCCCTGCCAGGATAGGAGATACGCTCCTAGCAGCAAGTGAAGAACAAGCATCACCTTGAATATCTGAGCAATACCCCCACAGAGCACAGGTCACACACTGCACCTCAGGCCCTCAGTGAGCCTTTACGTGTGCATGAAAGGTGTGTCAAAACAAGCTCTGAAGTTCAAGAATGTGTAACTGCCAAATAGAACTGTGATGTGAACCGGTACATACTAGTTCACAATAACAATAAACCTTCAAAATGAGACTCTTCTCTTTGGATAGTTTTCTTTTTAAATACAGAATATAGCATGACTTTTGAAATGACCTCACACTCCCCCAAATAATTTAATTTCTTCGCAAAAGTGTCAACATATTCAAGATTTTCCTGTAATATATTTCAAAATATTTTCAAATAAAATTCAAAATTGGGTGGTTTTTTTTCATCTAAAACTCAGTTTTCACAAAGGAAATGAGAATCTTGTTTTTAAAAAAAGTAATGTCACGTGTTTCAATTCTATCCAAATCATTTAGCCCTTTCTGACCTGTTCATGTTTTGTAAATGTAAATCCACAGGGAACACTAAGTTGATCCTACTGTATTATGATTACAATTCTGAAAGCACAGAGGAAAAGCACGCTTCTTACTTGCCTTCAAAGGATAACATAAGAAAAAAATAATCAACCTGTCTATCGCACCTAGAAAAAAAATCTTTTAGAGTTGCAAGCAATGGTTTCCTTTAGCAGCTTCTATTTAGTTACAACCTCTTCCAAAGGTTGTCTTGATCTAATCAAAGCTACAGAACAGGTAAGACTAATATCAAACCTATATGGTTAATGTAAGCAATCAGGAATTTTGGATGAACAGTGCAAAATGTATTCGCATACATTCAATCAAATTATTAGACAACACTGCCATCCTTTTTATGTTCATTTTTTTTAACCACACCACACAGCATGTTGACTGGCAGAAACGTTCGCAAAAAATAAGCATAATCATGGAGTGTTCCTCCTGATTTCACTCATCCTAACATTCATACTGGAAACCGAGTTCAAAAAGACACATCCTACAAACAGCAACAGGACTGTAGCACGTGACCTATCCATCCAAGCACAACAAATGGATGCAGTTTTAAAATTCAGCTTTCAAAAACCGTCACCACTACTTGTGAGATGCAGAGCAAAAATATTTCTGAATAACAAGCAATTTTTTTCTTGTCAATAATTGCAAGCTATTTGGAAGGATCCATGAAAAGAAAAAGTGAAAGTCATCATATACAAAATTCAGCAGTCTGTCTACCCAATACTCATAGACATGAGGAAACTCTTACGCTGCATAATCATCTGAGTGGGCTGAAAAACCAGCATACAGAGAATTGCTTATACAAAAGCAGCTGAAGGTATCAAAATATTTTCGTAGTCACCTATACCTACAGTAGTAAAATGCATAAAGTGCATTGTGTATAACAACAAAGTCATAAGCTGGCAGTAAACATATAAGATAGATGTGGGAGCAACAAACTTCTATACAAGGTATCAGGTTCTCAAGACCTTAACATATGCAAAAAGTAAGATTAAAAAAAAACTCCCTAAAACTCTGTGGAAATCACAACTTAGTGAAAAGTGAAAAGTAATAAAATTCTCCTGTTTTTTCCGGGGCGTGAAATGAAGTCTCCAAGGAAGTGTAAAAGGCAAACCTTGTGCTAGGAATTGATGTCCTGCGCACTGTGCTCTGGAGGGTTTTGTCACCATATGAGAAGGGGAACAAATGAACCACAAGAATATCCAAAGAAGGCTCAAGGGTGCAAGGAGAACAGGGGAGTTGTAAGAAAGATTTACCGATGTGATATGGTCCACAGCCCAACACCATCACTCCACAGTCATCAAATTTTACATCGTGTTCCTGAGAAGGGAGGGAGAAAAGTCATTTAGGATCTGCACTCCACAGTACCTAACTCCGTGCTTTTCAGAATAAACAGTTTCTGGTGCTCAGCCCTTATCCGACAGCCTGATCCTTCAGGGCTCAAGTCTGATTTCATTTATTGCAGTGTAAATCAAGTGCAACTCTACTGGAATTAGTGGTGCTGCACTCAAACCAAAGGAGACACAGCATCTCTGATTTGGCTATTTGAGCAGCCTAAGGAGCTCTTAAGTTTCATGTAAAAATGAATGCCAGGATGAGATATGTAAAGCATGAGTTCTGCATTCCCAGCACCTGACCTGTGCACAGAAGATGCAAGTACAGGTGATAAAGGACAGGATCATAACAACATAGGGGCATTAACACTAAATGCACTGGATCAGTATTTCAGCAAGAGAAAGTTCCAGGCCTGCTCTAAGGGAATTACAGGTAACTATCCAAAACAATTGCTAGAGACTGAGACATCTGCAAGATCTCCAGAAATAATGCAGCATAGGGGAAAGAGATCAAACTAGACAGCAATGAGACTGTTGTTTCCAAATGTGCCTACCTGCCCGTTGTACGTGATGTATAGGTAATTAGTTACTGCTGGGTATTCTGCTGCCAGCGTGTCAATCTGTACAGGGAAGAAGAGGAGGCTTGTGACTTGGCCAGTGGAAGATCTTTATTAGATGCAGGTATTTGGGTTTTTTTCTTTTCCCTCTTCCCTTTTCTGCATATATTTCTGTCCTATTATTTTCCCACCATGTCTTTCCTCAAAAGGAGATGATCTGAACTCTCATATGCTGGCAACACAGCATGTGCCTGGCCTTCCCCCCAGACCTTACAGTTCACTCAATGGGACAGTGTGTCATCTCTTTCTAAGCTACATTTTTAGCTCTGCACCTCTGGCCAAACACCTTCACAGCCCAGGAACTTTCCCCATCCATCCCTCATTCTCTAATTAATTTGGCAGAATTAGTTACACAGATCTCCATTCCGCCAGGTCTCCTGTCTTCTTCAGCTGCGCTGTCAGGATCTTCACACTATACTCTTGACCCCATCTTCCTCCCACACTGAATACAAACATGCACAGAATATCACTTTGAGGTCATGCCGAGTAGCAGCCAACAGTGTAAGTACTACATATTTATGTTACAATACAACTTGTGCTTTGATAATTAAACGGTGCACAAAGCAAGTGTGATTTTCAACCACCCCTTATATGTAGTTTTCAACAATTTCTTGTATAACTAGTCACCAGAGAGCCAAGAAGAATAATTTGTGTACTAGGCTGTTCACAAACTATTTGTGTCAACTACTTATTGCATGTCATACGTGGTAACTAGTCCTTCTAGGTCACCAGCAATTGCTGAAGTTCCCTGAATGAACAGATGAAACATTTTCTACACAGAATACTGATCTGGGAACAATATTAAAGGAGTTCTGACATGAATTTTTACATGCTATACCATTTAAAAATCTGTCCAATCTTCAAGTATTTTCAGGAATCCCCACTGGATGTCCAGATCCTTGTGAATAATGAAGAATGTCACCTTACGTCATTAGTACTATGTAAGCGTCTGCTGCTCATTTACTGTTGCTAATACTGTGACTTACACTTCATGGCTCAAGAAGAAACATAGGCTTTGAAGCCACAAATGCAGGCATAAGTAGAATGACCTTATTAAGGGTACCTTGGCACACAAATCGATCCAGCACTGCGCCATATGCAGCTGAAAGAACACAGTGTAAGACCAAGCACATTTCTGTGGGCCAGGTGAGGACATAGAAGGAAAACAGCAGCTGGGGAACAGAAGGAGATTTGGCACCTGGAATTGGGCCTGAGGATACAGATGGGGTCTTTCAGAAACATTCAGTAGCTTGGGTTGGGGTTCCCCCCCCCTCCACTTTAAGGGCAAAAAAACAGCTGGTGGCAGTTTAATACCAACATACCTTAAATGCAGCAGCAGAACACCTAGCAAAGCACTAGTGACACTGCCATGAATACTAGATGAGCTCATTACGCTCCTGCTATCACAATGAATAGCAAATGAACCCATAACAATAGCACACTTCAAATAAAGTATTAGCCTGTAAAAAGTTACTACCGAGAGAAAAGACATATTACACTTTTCATAGACACACCACGGTGGGCCAGCATTCTCTGCCTTTTCCCGAAGCCGGATAGCTGTGTTTCCCCCTCAGCCACACAGAATATGAACAAGAATATTCTGAGTCTTGCTTTGGGGATATTCATGTCATTACATTGAAGCCTGCAGTGCAGAAGTAACAGCTACATGGGTGAAATTTGTTCTCCTCTAATGTCAATGTCAGAACTCCCACGGAGGTTATATTAATAGAGCCAGAGGTTCCACTTTGTTTACCTCAACTGTTTCTAAAGACATGGAAGTCTCCTGCTCCTTGCACTCTTGGAAGCCCCCGCCACAAACAGCGATGTTTCTCACATACCTGTTTCACCCAGGGCACTATATTCTTCCTCAGTCTCAGCTGACGGCACTGGACTTCAGTCAGCTTCAGGCATTTCCCAATCTGTTTGTCCGAGAACCCAATCTGTTTGGCTCTCCTCAGCGTCTCTTCTGGAACTGTTTCACTAGGATTAAATATGAAAAACACCTCTGCATGAGGCTTTACAGGAATACTCAGAAGATACATGAGTGCTTGTGTCTTCCATAGTGCATAGAGTTGCTATAGGATCATGCACATACAGGCAAGAAAAGGAAGAAGATGCAGCTAAGCTATGCAATCCTCACACACAAAAGACCTTTATTGCACTGGATGCCCCCCACAAACACCTATAAGTCAAGTCTACTGGCAGACTGCTGATGCTAGGATGTGAAACACTTTCTTTCCTTACATTTTTGAGACAGGATTGAGTGACTCATGATGAGGTCCATCAATTCCCAGGCAGCATTCTCTACCAGGCTAGTACAAGGTCACTGTAGCCACAACAACAACTGTATGGTCGTTTACCACTACAGCCTCCACAAAGGACCTGCAGTGATTCCTGTCTTGGGTTCAGTATCCCCACATCTCCATGCCCAAACTTTAACTCAGTCTCTCCCTTACATATTTTCTCCCAGTCTAAATTTTAAAAGATATGCCTCACCAGACTGGGCTGGATCAATAATTAGGTATGTACTCGCATCTCCTGCCTCCCATTGCAGCTGCCCCACTCCATACAAAGGCATGAAATTCCTGAAGCTCTGTGACAAGCCATTCAGAGGCATAACTGTCCCCTGACCCTGCTGAGCTGGAGAAAAACTTGCCTCAAAACACCACAATTTGTCCCAAACAAGCCCTTCTTTCTATTGTCGAGGATACTCTGTCTACCTTCAAAAATGGCCAGTCTTTTGAAAAAGCATCTGACGCCGGAGGTACATAGTAGATATGACCTTCAGAAGCTTACGTGCAAGGTAGGTTTTTCCTTCTGACAGTCTCAAGCATACTTTTTTTCCATATAATTTGTACTACTTCTTGCATTATGAAAATGGGGGGGGAGGGGGATAGACAGGGTAAAGCAAAGGCACCAGTTTTGATTTCATATTTGCAGTTAGGGTCTGTCAATGCTTCCATGTGTTCTTGTTCTCCTGGTTTTGCTTTTCAGTACTCCTAGTTTTTGCTGTTTATTTCAAGTGCATTTCTTTCCCCAGCCACCTCTGCAGCTCAACCTCAACAGTTTTCTTGCCCATATTGCTTTTGATTTTTTAAATCTTCTCCATTCCTCCTTTATTCCCCCCACTTTCTTCTGTCTCACACTATCTTTGTTCCAGTTTCTTTTGACTCCACCTATAGCCCTTATAGTTTCTGCCTGTCTCTGTTTCTAAGCTACCTTTTCTAAGCTTAGCTTTTGCAAAAACATAAAAAAGCCTATGTATTTTTATCAGCACTTCTGCTTTTCATCTTCATTGCCAAGAGCATCCTTGCCTGCCCAATAAATCAATATTTTATGAGCAAGCAAGCTCTGAATCAGGAAAAAGGAAATGATTAACAAACAAGCAATTTTCCTAAATCAGAGCTTTTGAATTATGTCCTTTGCTTGATGGTATTTTTAAATAAATAGCATTATGTTATTTGAGTGGGAGGAGAAGGGTAAGGCCGCTTTATTGGAATGTGTCAGGAAGCTGAAGCATGAAAGAGAGTCATTGGGTTGGATTTTCCACTCTGGCTTAGGCACAGAGCAGCTCTGCTGCCCTCTGCGAAGTCAGGCTAGCGTAAAACAGGTGAGAGTCACAGAAGTGCCAAACCAGCTGTCTGAGAGCAGAACTGGGGACCAGAAACTTTTGGGTTCAGATCCCTGGGTAGATGGGTTTTCCTCCATGAATTCCTCAATGCCACATTTCCTTCCTCTGCAATATGAGAACAGAGTGCTCCACCTGCCTACAATAGCACAGCAGACAGCTAGTGAGGATTTGCAGAAGGGAAACACTCACTGCAACTGCTGTCCTGTGCTCTGTGTCCCAGCCTGGCTCTAACAGCCAGTCTGCTCTGCCCTCAGCAACTCCAGGCAGGAGTACATCCTTCATCTCCACAAACCTCCACCACATCACCCTTCTTACTCCAGCAGATCCTGCTCTTTGCTAGTGTCAGAAGGAGACAGTCCTGTCTAACCCAGCAGGCTGAACATCCCAGGCTTTGGATTTAGTTCTGGGTGCAGTAAGACTTCCCAAAATAAGACCCACTTTGCAGCACTGCAGTACGTTAAAGCCTGCAGTTCCCATGCACTAACGCCTCCACCACACAACTCCTCTGCTTCTCCTCAGCCCTTTCTACTTCCTGATGGCAACTCAGAGGCAGGACCTCTTGCATAAACCGCGAATGCCAGAACTGAAGGCATGGATGGGTGTTTTACTGGAGGAAACCAAGCAAAATCTGCCAATTCCCTGGCAAAACGGATGCTAGCCATGCCAGCTATTAAGAACACAGCCGCGTTAGATTTCTCTCCTAGATTCAGCGTTTCTTAAGTACAAGTGAGCAGACCTGTAGACCCCAAGAAAATGAGCCTGTTTCAGTGCAGTTTACTCACTTGCTCTCCCTCCCTTCTGCCTCAGAAACACACACAGCTAGCTGTCATTTGATTACTGACAGAGAAAGAAAATTGCCTTCATTTGCAGCTTGTTTCAGTTGAGTTTTTTGTATCTTATTATAACAGTATCATTCATTGTCATCCCCCCCCACCAGCAGGGTGGGTAGAAGAGAAGCAGTGATTATTTGGAGACATGATTCATTTGCCTTGGGCTAGCAGCTTAAATTAGGTTAGGACACTTACTAATCCATGCAAAAAGATAACCAGTTTTGTACCGGACAACCAGTGTGCAAGAGAAAGCTGAGTACCTAAAGGGGAAATGAAACCGTGCAATTTTTCCTCTGCTACTCCCAATGCATGATAAAGAAAAGATAAGAGATGTAGTTTTCAATGTGGCTAATAAGAAAGATGTGGTGGGAACCTCTATTCAAGCAGCACTGAGACAGGAAGGGTTTTCTCATTTCTCTCTGCTGTGGAAGCAGCTTAACATGGAGGAAATGCACCTAGCTCATCATGAAGCCGGAGAAGTTAGAACGGACAACCTAGCCCTGGGGATCTAACCGTTTTGCCATTTAATACTGTAACAGAAAATTGGCAACAGTCAAACACACAGCAGTGCTGCTTTCAAAGCACTTGAAACCAGAAAATGTTGCAAGATGAGAAATTGCCAAAAGCCTCTGAGGCAGCTCCAGGGATTTGGAGGCACAACCAGAAGAAGGGGCAGGCAAAGTAAGATTGC
This sequence comes from Ibycter americanus, assembly GCA_035590275.1. NCBI lineage: Eukaryota > Metazoa > Chordata > Aves > Falconiformes > Falconidae > Ibycter > Ibycter americanus. Next base: position 10,814,969 of record JAVJGI010000064.1, read on the forward strand.
AAATCCTCAGCAGTGGTATGGAAATCAGGCTGCCTCTGCATGTACAGGACATAAATCTTCATACCTGAATAATTTCCATTTACTACTAAGTGTAATTTTTAGCATTTATATCTCAACTTTCCTGGAAAGAATATAAAGAAACATGCCAACAGTATGGTAGGCTGATGCTTATCTTACAGATAGCAAAACTGAGACACGAAGAGATTAAGGGCTGATGACTTTTAAGATCCAGCATTCCCACTGCCTTTGCTGAAAGACAGTCCTTTAGACTTGCTGGAGACACCAAAGCCAGCAAGAGCAGAATCAGGCAGATCTCCTTGAACACTTGAGCGCAAATAACCCTTCCAAGAGCTCACCAGAAATCCACCACTAAAAAGAGAAGAAAAAATTCTTGGTTCTGGCTACTCCCAAACACATGACCCAGTCCTACATGAGTGCCTCCCGCTTTCCCCTGGCGCATCACTTACTTTTCAAACACAGAGCAAAAAGTCTTCCGAAGATTAAACTCCCTCACTGGTTTATAATTAATTCTAAAACAAGGGAAGATGAAGTGGCCATGATTCCAGACTTCTACAATGCTCCTTTTCCTTAACATTCACCTTTGCAAAATCACAGAAGTTTTAGAGCTTCAAAGCCAGATGATTAGACTTTTGCACACTGTCATAATCGTTAAGTGGCTATTCACTTCCTTGGACAGCTAAAGTCCCCTGCACATTTTGCAGTTCATAAACAATACAAGCCTTTCCTAAACCTTGCTTGTGCCTCCGTTTCAGCTTCCAGTGTTGATTTGTTGTTGCTTTTTGTTTAAAATTCCACCCTGTCATCTTTGGAACTCCATCCACTCACTTCTTCAATAATAAATGATAAAAGGAAATGGAATAAATTCCCCTTAATGAGGAAATTTTCACCTGGCACAGAGGACCTGGGGAAATCTATTAACTGACTGGAGGAACGCTAGCAGCATTGCAATTATCAGGAAAGCCTGCTCACTTCAGCACGGCCCTCTCTTCCACTTGACTGGCTTTCATCTGATTCACCAGTTCAGGAGTAACGCTGAATAAACGTGCCAGTAGAAAGCCCCAGCTCAGTATGGGAAGAAGCACTCTTTTTCTTGTCTCCCAATCAGGCTCTGCTTCATTTTAGGTATGTTGTCAAGTTTATGCCCAACCACACATAACTTAGGCACATGTTAATGGGTCTTGATCAAAAGGATCAGGAATATTTTGTGAACTGAGAGCCAAAGCCTGGGCTGAGAGCATCTGGGACAAACTGTTGTGTCATTTAACTTCTTCCCTGTAAGCCCACAGGCTCACCCCTGTAGGTCACCTCTGGTTTATGTCAGCAGCTATTCATGTGGCTTGGATATGCACATAGGAGCTGCAAAGATGAGCACATTCCGTCTTAGCCCATCAGTCTTGAACTCAGCTCCTCCTAAATCTGGAAGGGGTGGATTTAAGCCCAGACTACAGTTTCACTATGGCAAGCAAAGTGGACCAAAAGCAAGAGGCACTGGAACCGATATGCCTAATGCCCAGCCCTGAGAGAGCTCATCCTTTCTCAGTAGTCATAGACCTGTAGGGTTTCAAAAGCTTACTTGATTTTAGGCTGGATTATGTACAAAGACATATTCTTCCTCTTTTCCTCATTGTCCTGCTCTACTCCAAGGCTTGCTTGATTGCTCCTGTTGTTTTACAAGATTTTGAACATGCTACAATTAAAATAACGAGATCGGGGTATAAATTCTCTCCCCGCTTCTCTTTTCAAGGACACAAATTGTTACCATTTTTCCCCTCCTGAGAAACTCATGAGATGACTGACAAAAAGCTGTCAAAGGAGTGTTTAGGGAAGCAGGAGCTGTAAACCAACAAATCTCATTCACTCAACAACTATCACTCCAGCACTCTGCATCTTCAACATTCAGGTCCCTGGGCTAATAAATTTCATTGTGGACATCTTGATTTAAGTAACATGAACCTCACACTGTGCCCTAAGATCTAAATGACTCACACCTAGGATGAAGTGATGCACTGAAGCAGCAGCTCACACCAAAACACAGCCAAGAAATGAGTCATAGATGCTTCCCCAAAGCATATTTTCTACCCCTGGTAAAAGACAGCTTTGATGTCTTTGCTGGGATGCCATGGTACAGACTCCCCTGCTTCTGGTATCGTACATACCGATTACAGAGATTCCCCAATGGCTTTTAAGGGGCAATGCCTGTGTATCCTCTGTATCTAGGAAAAAATGTATATTGTGTTTTTACAAATGTACAGATGCTTTGAAAGAAAATGCAGCCGTGAGCTTACTACTGGTGGCTCTATAAGACAAATAGAAAGCATCTTATGTCAGATCCACACAAAGCACAAACAACAGTGTTGAATAGCTGCTTATATTATATTCTCCTCATGTACCGAACTCCTAACTTGTTCCTGAGTCTTCCCTGCCCCACAGTTCACAAAGATGACAAAAGTAACCTTCCCAGTTAGTCAAAAGCGAGTACTACAAATATGTCAGCGACAGCTCCTCAAACAGTATAAATCAATGCAGCCTCATTTAGTGTCACTGGACCTGCTCTGCTTTATACCCACACAAGATCTGACTTACGCTCTCTGACCTGTCTGAAAAGCACGCAAGTCAGCGGAAACACTGCTTTTGAGAAGAGCAGGTGTGCAACAGCAACTCTGGAAGAGCACAGGTTATTGATGGTCTGTCTGATCTTTCCTCCCTGCATTGTTTCCCAGGTCACCTGCTGGAGCTGGGTTTTAATTCCAGCACCTGTATTTCTGCGCTACTCCACCACAACCATGTTTTGAAATCCAGTCATGCTTCCAGCAAGCAGCTTTCAAAGCACACCATTCACAGATCCAAGGACATGAGCTTCAAAAAGGAATTTGCAATAAACAACTTCTTCCATGGGCCACTGAGCACCGCACCTGGCAACAAATGCTGGGCTGGAGTGGGTCTGCACCCTCCCACTTTTTTCTGCTTTCCCCTCTATTAACCTATATCTGTTTAGGAACGACAAGAGCGATGCTTAGGACTGCACTTACCCCTTTCAAGCAAACCACAGGCCAGGAGGTGTTTTCACTCAATGTCCACAGAGCAAGGACACATTCTCCTCCAAAACAAAGCTCCAAAGTATAAAGCTATCAAAACATGATTGATGCCATCATTGCCTACTGCTAGTAGGCTGGCTAGTTGGGTATCCACCAAAAGGAAAATCTGCTGTTTTCATTAAGGTTAATTTTAAAAGTTGAGATTTAAGAAAGACTCCCAGACTGTTTTTGAGACTTCAGGTAAGCTTACCGTCTCCACACTTTGCCCCTCAACTGCAAAATTGGGGTTTATCATGCTCCTCTTTTCTCACTTGAATTCTGCTTTACAGCCTTTTATCAATGTTGAAGTGTTCCTTTTTGGGCAATACACTCACACTTCTGCCTGTTGCAAGATGGCCAATCTTCCCTGGGTCTTACTCAGGTTTTCCCCAGCAGGGAACTTGACCCCATTACCTCTCCTTTTCCCCCATCCTGATGAGCTACCAAGTAATGGCATATACAATCACTGCAGGTTCAATTTCTACAGAGATGCCTAAGTGACTTAGGAGCACAAGTCTTACTGATTTCCAACACGGCTTTTATCCCCGCATCACTCGGGCATAAGTGATGATTTCACTACAGCTGCCTACCTCTTTACCTATTTTAATGGTATTTGTCATATATTCTCTGTGCATATAGCCACAGTTTTCAGGGTTCATAAAACCAGATGAAAATAAATATGACCATGCGCAAACAAATCCCCATTGCAGATGGTCAAAGAATAGATGTGAATTCCAAAAGAGGTTTTGCCTTGCACCCAGGCCACCAGTATCATGAGTGGAACACATCGCAGATCTTACTTCCAAGACTGGGCTTTGGCTGTGCTCTTGGGGATGATGGTGTTACCGGACCCTACTGCAAATCTGACTCACTCTGGACTGGGTCCCATAATCCTGGCTTTAAAGTCACATCTCACTCCTCTCTGCCTCAGACCGCTAGACATAGTCTGTTCAAATTTCCGTCTCCTTCACAAGCTGTCAGTGTGATGAACAGCCAGTGGGGTCACTCCAGGGCCCTTCTCCTCCATTTTCTTTCATGGGACAGGTGAGGCCAAATCTAGGGAAAGACTTTCCTGATAACAGCACATCCTATTGCACTGCCACTGCTTCGTACGCTGTCACCTATTCATGGACTGACAGCATGGGATGGTGCTTTCTCCTTCTGTATGTGTTTTGTTTGCGTGTGTGTGTGTGGTGGGAAGGTTATAGTTAAATACATAACTGAAAGTATGAAGGTAATCAGTCAAAAAACAACAAAAAAGCACAATGTAAGTTTCCACTTAAAATAAAAATATGTAGGTCACAAGAGAGACAGGGGAGGCACATGTTTGACGTGTGTGATATTACTGGATATTCTTGCACATACTCTCAATATGGCTTTCTTTTCCCAATTGAACTCAGGCCATTTGCTTTCCTGCAGCCAAATCACCTAACCTGAAACAACTCTTTCTCCATCTTAGAAGGCCCAGAGGCAGAGTCAAATGGAAACATTGGTGCATGACAAAAGCTATACAGTCTCACCAGCAGCAGGTCTAATCTTCTTGGGAAAGAAGTTCACTGGGACAAACACAAAAGGGGCAGAGGGCACCCTTCCCAGGTCTCTACTATTTCTGCAAATTGCTGGCCTTGCCTATACACCACCGAGAATGGACAAATATTTATAGGTCAGAAAGAATTTTTTTCCCAGTAACATTATCACATACAACCTTTCACATATGAAAACAGTTTCCCTGCACAAATTGGTGCGGCTTTCTGCTTAACTCTGAATTGCTCCACATGGTGAGGATGCAAGGCAGCATGCAGTGTGTGAATGCAGCTTGCTGAACTGCACACAAAAGCCTCCACCTGCCTCTGACGCCCCCTTCCCCACTTCTGTCATATCCACTTGTTCTAGCTCTAAATTTCCTCTTGGCAGAGACCATCTCCTTGTTACCAGTCTCTACAACAGCTCTGCAGGACCCAAATCAAGGCTCTTGGCAGAGATGCTACTCCAACTGCATCCAAAACCTCACTGCAAAGAACCCCCAAACCAATCCAGGGCGGAAAGGAAGAGATGGATTTGACTGAACAGAGCAAGCAAGCTTGTAACCAGAAACAGTGCCTGGGAACAGGGCAACTGCTTCTGGTTCTGGTAGCTGTGTTTCAACAACAGAAACATTTAAAGCAATGACAGCATCACAGCTCATTCTTTTCAATTGGAAATAATCCTGTAGCACAGGTAAAACTCATGCCAGGCATACCAGGGACTGGAAACAGCTGGCTGCAAGAAAAGCACATGTGTGCCAAGTCTCATTTGCATCACTCAATTAGCTTTCCCTCAGCTATCACAGAGATGTGTTTCCTTATGTGGCTCACTGGACTAGTCTCTTAGTTCAGGTCAGAAGTGTTTTTCCCTAGCTCTCTGCATTTGCGCCAACATGCATTCTACATAATGCAGCCAGACAGTCCATTCCCTCCTTCCAATGCAGGTTGTGAGGTAAGACAGTTTCGTTGGGAAGGTCTGAGTAAGGATACGGGAGTGAAATTCTGCACTGATATGTGAATGAGACTACGTTAATTTATACCACCGGCAATCTGAGTTGCATGAATCCACTTACAAGGGACACAACACTGGCTGTGTATGACACAAATGCAAGGTTGGATACTGCAAAAGGGCTTTCTGTAGCAGGCCACCTATAGAGTCTGCTGCCTAGCCATTAGAAAGATGAAAACCTATGTGGGACGGTACCAGCTACTGATCACGTTACTAGTAGTATTATTGCCTGCCCCCCGCCTCAGAGAAAGGGAAAGGAACCTCAGTGATACAGGACAGTTCAGCATGATTTAGCCTCTGCGGAGTGATGCTGGATTTATACCAGCTGAGAATGGGGCCAGCCTCTGGGGTCCTAAGTGCATCCTTCCAGAGTATGCCACTCCAACAGCGAGGAAATCAAACTGATTCTGGATATATTGTTTTTCTTCCTCAGGAGCTGCACAGATATATATTTAAGGCACTTGAGACAAATGCAACATGACACAGAAGTTAGAGGGCAAGAACTTGTGCAGCCAAACAATAGATTTCTGTAAATAATCAAGCTACTCCTTCTCTTCAGCATCTCTCTCCATATTTATTTTTGTTTAGCTCCAGATCCAGCTTGTTCTGGGGGACAAGGGAGAGCAAAAGCTGCTCAATTAAAACCGTGCAGCTGGTCAAAGCAGCAGAAATCAACAGCAGATGAACTAGCATCTTAGTGATGTACTGGCTACGGTGCGCTCCCAGTGCCATCATGTGGTGAAATGTGGCTAACACAACGGGTACCCGAAGCAGAAAAGCCAGCCAACATACAGCCAATAACTCAGCAAGGAGGTTCTCCCAACCTCGTAAACCATGAAGGGAAAGCTCAAGTCAGCAAGAGGCTGGAACTGAAATACAACCCAGCACTGTAATTTACTGCTATCTTTTCTGCTTAGTTTTATATGGTCATTTTTCTTGAAGAAAGAAGAAGATTTATATTTAAATATGTCTGGAATTATAGATGTTTGAAAGTGCAGTACAAAAGCAACACATACTGCATGACCACAGCAAGGCAGAAAAACTTAAAAATCAATTGGCCAGGCCAGGAAAAAATGCAGTGTATTTGACCCTCAGGTGTAGTAAATCAGGACAAGTTCTGTGTTTGAAGGCTGTCTCTGTCCTAGGTACGTGAGTGCAGACTGCTGTTACCCATTGCAGGCCATCCACATTCTCAGCCTTAGCCTTAGAGATCCAGTGGGGATTTTCTGAAATAAACCAGAACTTCCATAACCCCTGAGAATAGCCAAGATGCCCAAGCACTCAAAGAAGTTCTTTTACCAAAAAAAAGTGTTCTCAGAAATTTCCTCTGTCCAGGTGAGGCAGTGGCCTGGGGTTTAAGACAACACTGCTTACTCCAAGCACTGAAATGAACTTCTCGGCAGTGACGGCATCTGTGCTCAGGGCTTGCCACAGGTTTCCCAGCAGAAGGATCCCCAGGAGGACTGTTGTACCCTTGGACAAGGCTGTTGTTTATCTCTTACCTGTTCACTTCCTTCAGGATCTTCTCCATGTTCACAATGCTGCGCATCTTATACAGGAACCACTTATCAATGGCTGTGAGTTTGTGAATAACATCCACAGGGACTTCGTTATCCAAGGCCTGTCAAAAAGAGGACAGCACCAAACAGCCCCTTGAATACATGCTTCACAAACACAGATTTAGTCTGCAAGTAGGTAGCAGCAACTATATAGCATAAAGACATAAAAAGTACTGTAGGCTAAGCTGGACAAATCAAAGATTCATCTACCCCAGGATCCTGTCTCCTGCAGGAACCGAAAATGTGCCCCTCAAGCAGTGTAGGGAGGCACCAGCCACTGCTGCACATGCTTTGGTACTAAAAGCTGGCTTCTGTTTAAGTGAGAGGTAATTTGCTTTTTACAGAACCAGCAGCCAAATGTAAGCTGATGGCAACAAGTCTTGACAGCCACTGAGGATGTGCCTTAGCTTACTAGAGGGAGGCATATTCAGCCTGCAGTGCCAGCTCCTCCATCTGCACCTCTTATCACTCAGGTTGCCTAAATCTCAGACCTACTGCCTACCATCCTAGCTGCAAACATTAAACAGGACTGTCCAAATTCTCAGCTGTGAAGGAGCTCTTTGCTCTGGAGCATAAATCTTGATTTACCCTTGAAATACAAGGCTGAATCAAAGCATGTGGCCTTGAAAGACATCTGAAGCAAGTGAAAGTCCAGTCCTGGGTGACACTTTGCAGGTACAGCATAACTCTAGCTTCTCTCACTGTATCTCAAGTTAATGTCAGCATGATTCAAATTCCCCTGCATTATCTTGCTGAGATTATTTTTTTTTTTTTTTCCTGTCCAACTATTTGCAATCACGGGGTAAAAAGGAACCCCACAGAGGTATTATTCATGAGACAATGGATTACAAGACATGGTAGTATGACAAAAATATAATCTCAGAGGAATAAGTTAGAGGCACCCCCCCAAAATGTATCTTCTATCAGTGATATCTCTTGGGTCTCACCAGTGGGGTACAGTTACAACTCTCCTGATAAAACTACTATAATCAACCATAATGATAATACCAGCACGGTATCTTTGCTAAGCTGCAGTAATCAGGCTCATTAATTTGCTACCATGCTTAATTGTTTTCTTGCAGGGCAGCATCCCTGGAACAAAGCCAGAGCAATGCCACTGAAGAAAACTCTAGCACTAATCCGGGAATGAGCTTAGCTTGTTGCACCCCAGCATTATTGCTCCAAGTTATCAAGCTGTGCACACAACATTCTACCACCACTGCATGCTTCAGCATTGTGATGTGGAGACTTCATGCCAGCTGAAAGAAATGCACAGGTCACCTCAGTGCTGTGCTCTAAGAAGGCACCACCGCAGCTGTGAGACAGTGTCCAGGACAAGGAGTGAGTGACAGCTCTCTTATCAGGCACTGCAAAATACTAACACCACCTTTTACCTTTTCTAAAGGATTTTCAGGCAGCTTGCCTGGGTCTCCCCCTCACAATTATTCTCTTGTCCGGAGAGGTAATAAGCTGCTGATTTGAATATCCTGCTTGCTCACAAGCAGCAGTACAAATCTCTAATGCACATTTTCCTCTTTTAGAGTAACCAGTCACACACTGGTAGCACTTGGCACCTAACAGCCACTGGTCTTCCAAACGTCTGTGAAGAGAAGCCTGGGGCCATCGCAGCAGTCCCTGAGCACAGGCAATAACAAGGCTGTGCTTCTCACACATTTCTGGGTACAACACTGGTATGAAGCAACTGGTAAGGGGTCCCTCCCATCCTGGTTCCTTACTGCTTGGAGGGTGAGGTCACACTGCATGGGAGACATGAGCAGGTCTTTCTTCTGCCCATTTATTTCACAAAACGTGGGCAGACTTGCATGTCTCGAGGATCTCCAACCTTCAGTCAATGGTCCCTGAGCCACACATACACACACAGGTAACATAACCACATACACTTAATCTGTGCTTAGGGCACTTTATTTAAAAGTCCTAGGAATCTTCAAGGGAAACTGAAAAAAGACAAATGCCTTCCCCTTCTTAATCATAGGAGGGGCATAAATCTGGAGACTGGGAGAGAAGAACAAGTTTGCAGACAGTTGGTGTTTCCAAATCACCACACTACATGGGCAAATCATGTTTCCAGGCAGAAAATCCCTGTAGGATTTGGTCAGGGGCCCTGGACTACACTCCAATGACTTTTGAGTACAAACCTGCATGAAGGAGTACAGCCTAAACACACTGTGGAAGAAGGGGGAGGGAGCCACAGCAGGACAGCACGACTTCAGGGCCCTGCTCACCTTCAAGAGCATCCCATCCAGTAGACACTGGCCCCACACTAGGAAGCCAAAGGGTTTATAGGACTGCCTTTACACTGTGAGTCAGGGAGCAAGCCTGGTCTCCACATCAAGCAGTGGACGGTAGCTCTGCTGCCCATGCTGTCTCTAGGGCTGGCACCCTTGTTCCTTCAGTCCCATCCTTTCTCCTCCCCAAAGGAAGTATTTAGCTGCCTGCGGACAGGAGCACAAGTACAAACACGTTTGTAGCATGGACAACTAAAAAACTAAGGTCCTGGTATGAAATAGAGAGTGGATCAAATCCTATGTCTTGAGGCCACTTTGTCTACAGCCTTTAAAGGGCCTGGGAAAGATCTGATATAACCTGAGCAGCCCTGCTCATCAGGCAGTTACATCCTTGCAGCACTTGGCCACTATGGCCAAGGAAAAAGTCTTATCTATTTCAGCCTCTCTCCTAGTGCCTTCTTTGACATTACCACAGGGAGTTCCATTACAACAACAATAGCTCTGAATGGCAGCGGAACTCCCTTCCCTTTCACCTGAATAGTTACTATTTTCATGATCCAACACATAAAGGAAAGAGAAAAAGCAAAAAGCCTTGGAGAGCTGACTGGTGGGGTTTCAAGGGGAGAGGAAGACATACAACGAAGGTCCATGCTGTTCCGAACAAAGCTGACAGCTAACGGGGACTAACTGTTGGCTTTTAAATGTCAGCAATCTGGAAAGAGATTTCCAGGCAGGCAGCCCCAGCTGCCAGAAGCACTTCTTACTGATATTGCTTGCCTCAGTTATTAATGGGTTGAATTAGTGCACTGTGTCAGGCAGAGGCAGCTCTTTATAGGGAGGGATTAAGACTTTGATCTTGTTTTTTTCAACTACTCCCAGTGAAAATGCCACCAGCTGGGAACACCCAGAGTGTTCAGTGGGACGTAAACTTACGTTCATCTCCCCAGATCCCCTGTGTTAACATGGGGCTAAGATTGACCTTTCATAAAAGCTCTCTGAGCCACTCAGAGAGACAATAAACAACATTTTTCTCTCAGACACAAGAGAAAGCTATGATAAAGACCAAGCACAGCTGCTGAAGGATGTTCTACACTTAGGAAGACATGCATTTCCCCAGCTTGAAAAGCAAGAGTCAACAGCTGGACAAGCCACACATCTATAGAGCATCTTGTGCTTTTCTTTCAGGCCATTTATAAGAGGAACAGCTACATGAAAACCTTTTAACAAATACAGCACAACCTCATGTGGAGGATGTAATGAGATGAATCTACGCATGAGCACAAAGAGCTTAAAGACTCCACTACACAAAGTTAGGGGCACAAAAAATAGTAACTGGGCATTCCCTGCCAGGAAGGTTTGCAATCTTAAAAAAAAAAACCAAAAAGCAAACAACAGTTAAGTATGAGCTATAAAAGACAGCTGTCCCCTCCTCTTCATAGAGGCTATGGACAGATGGACAAGTTAGCCGCAGTAAAACCAAAACGTGAAATTGCACCTACCTTCTAAGATAACTAACCCCACATTTACCATGCGATATACACAGGCAAACCCTGTGGACCTGAAGGAAGAAATAATTTCACACGCTACCTCCCCTTAGAATAACACACCCTGTTACCCAGACACCTTGAAAGATGGAAGTGATTTGCCCAGAGTGACAAGAGAGTGGTTAAAAGAATGCTAAGGGAAGTTGAGCCTGTTTCAAAGAACAGGGGACTTCCCATATGCTAAATTTAACATAGAGGTTTAAATTTCATTTTAGTTTCAAGCCCATACCAGTGAAACAATTGCAAAAATACAGCGCTCCCACAGACTGCAGCTTGCATTGTTTATCATCCTTTGTTTCAGTTCTCAAAAGGATCTTCATTTTTTCTTTCCTCCCTTCCGATAAATGAATGATAATCTGCAAAACTGGCCAACTTTGACTGACATTTACACCAGTGTAAAACAGGGCTGAACATTAGCAAACAATCATATTTTAGGAAAAAGCAAATGAAAGTGATCCAGGTCTCCATCAATGCTCAGCTCCAAACGGAAGAGCCAGGACACAGGAATGCACCTGCTGCTGCATGCAATGAACGTTGGCTAAGAGTGTACCAAAAGGCAAACACATGACCTGAATATAGAAGATGCAGGAAAATACAGATATCAGCAGGAAAAACTAAAGTGATATACCCACCCAGCTATTATGTTCTGCAGAGGAAACTACATGCGATAGAGAGTATCTGCACTTCAACAGCAAGGATCCTACACACAGTGGTCCCAGTGTGCTTGACAGAGGGAAGCAATGGGGTGAGGAATACTCAACGTCTGTCACCTCAGTTGACCCAATATGGTAGCTATAATTCAAGGCACGTAGGTCAAGGGCTTTCTCACTTCTGTTACCTTGGCTATTGCATATACACGAGTGCTGGATGGTTCAGAGAGTTCCTTCCGGAGATCTACAACAGCTGGCCAGGCTTTATTCATAGGCAGATGTGAAGTGAAGCCGTCTACAGAAGGGTGGCACATTCTCAAGGCCTTTTGGAAGCTCTCTTCAAAAGTGCGTCCAATAGCCATGACCTGTAACAGAGAGCACTTCCATATTAGCTATGGTGAGCTGCTGCCAAACTATCCCCTGAATAACAGAGGAGTGCAAATTTAAACCATGAACATAGACATACAGAAAGATTACAGCCTTTGGACCTCCTCTCTAAGATGGTCCTGCTGGCTTTAAGACAGGTGCAGTTGACTGAGCCTTGGGAGTTCCACTTCCAGGCCTGATTGCCAATACTATCAACAGGGAGTTTCAGACAAGTGATTCCTTCCTGCTTTCATCTCCCTTTCTGTAGAATATAGGAAGCCGCTGGTCTCCTCTGCAAACTACTTTGAAGCACTTTAGTAGAGGGAGGCATTATGCAGCAGTATGGGTATAGTAATATAGAAGGATATTTCTGTTCAACAACTTGTTAGAGATAGAAATTCACAGTGGGAATTTTAAGGTTCAGAAGAAATCTGCTCTTCTTCCTTTAAATTACATTTAACAGTGACTCTCCCCTGTGAGGGCTCTCTTAAAGGATTACTACTCCTTGGCATAGCAGCACTGGGGTTTCCCTCGTTCAATCCTGACATCACATCTAATAGGAAAACAAGCCTTTCTCTGTGGAAATCTGCGGGGGAACAGAACTCTTTCTCAAATTTCTACATTTTTATTTCCCAGTGCAGTGAAAACCCTAACAGCATAAAAATCTTCTCAAACACAATGTTGAAAAATGTCAAAAGAAAAAAATAACATTGTTTTCTCTTTTCTCACAGCTCCAGGCGCGCTGCCCAGCACAACAAAGCTCAGGAAAAACAGGCCAGGCAGTTCAATTAATAAAAATGCAGTAGGTGCTATAATCTGGCTTCAAGTTCAGGCCTAGTGAGGCAACTGTGCCATACTAATAGAGACACAGTGAAGAAAGAAGCTCTTTGCTTCAAAGACACCCTCTTCTACTCAAAGGCTCTGGAGACTAACCTTTTCCCGGAGTACATCCACCAGCTGCAAACTGCATCTCTTAAGCCTGTTTCAGTTCACTCCCCCGCAGTTACAGACCTGCACAGTTGGAGAACTGACCTTTCCTATATCTCCCCTCTCCCTTTACCCAACACCCTGCCTTGAGAAGAACAGGGGGTTCATGCAGTTCTACTTCTGTGATATATGACCACTGGAAGGACTCAATACTCCCTCCTGCAAACGTGTGTGGCCAGGAAGTGTTTACAGCTGATGGTGCACAAGGCAACTGTATTTAGGAACCCCAGCTCTACAGCACAGTCTAAAAACCCCTAAGCAGGGAGGGTTAGTATCAGTAAGCACCAACTCACTGGGGAAAAAAACCCACAAAACTCATTGCCATTAAAAGCCAAACCTGCTACTGGAAAATCAAATTCTAATTAATCCTTCCGGCTGTGATGAAGGCTTGTTGTCTGAGCAAGGTAGAATTGATGTTAGGAAGGCCTCATGTGTCAAAATAATTTAATAAAATAGCTACTTGAAAAGCATTAGGAAAAAAAGGCAGCTGAAAATATATACAATTAATTCTTTTGCTTTGGTAGTTGATATGTAATTAACAAATTAAGTAGGTAATTTACACATTTTGCTTCATTTATCTCCTCTTAAAACATGGTCTGAAAATGCTGTTATTGTCCCAGACACCTTAAAATCAGGATTTAAGAGTCACACTGTCATGTTGCAGATATAAGAGACTTAATCACTACAAGAAGTCAAAGCTTCATACCAAGATTACAGGTTGTGTTTGGATTTCAAGAGCAGAAGTAGGTTGAAATTGGCATGTGGTTTTAAGAGAGAGGACAAATAAGTATGGGAACAACTGAGATCTGTGGCTCATTGGCATCCCTGAAAAATCTACTGAAAACAGACTACTACTCTTGAAGTTATACTCTAACTAACTACCACTACAGAACCCGAAACAAAAAATAACTGAGAATCCTATAATGAGTTTTAAGAATGAAATCAGCCTCAGGTGATCCAAAGTGGTCTCTTCCCTTAGCAGTCAAGCCATTTATGAATCCAGACTGTGATATCCAAGATCACACAGTCCTAACTCTTTTCAATTAATTATAGTACTGGATAAAGATTATTTGAGCTGAATAAATATCTTCAAAAGTCATTAGGTCCCTTAAGATAGATACTCTGAGGGCTTCCAAGAAAGAGAAATTACTTTCCCAAGTGGGGGAAGGGAAAGGGAGAGTCTTGCACTCACCTCTCCCACACTCTTCATGGAGCTTCCAATCCGGCTGGATGTATGATGAAAACGGTCCAAATCCCAGCGGGGTATCTTGGTAACAACGTAATCCAGGCTGGGCTCAAAGCAGGCAGAGGTTTTTCCTGTCACCACATTCTTTATTTCTGGCAAGGGGATCCCCAAGGCAATTTTGGCAGCAACAAATGCTAATGGATACCTGCCATAGAAGAGAAGTAGAGAATAGTAGAGTGTGAAGTACTTTGCTTTTACAAATCCCAGGAGTGGATCAAATTAAACAGATGTGACATGATTTTCCCCTCCTCAACACAACGGAAGGTTACTGTGCTCAAGCTCAGCAGGACCCATCCAGCTTCCTACTCTTATACATTGTAGAGCTACCTACCTATATCTGAGACTTGCTTTATTATCTGCAAAGCCACCATTTTAAGTATGTCTCACACCCACAGTGAGATCACATAAACAGATATGTTTTGTTGCAAGTCTGTCATCCAAAAAGAAAACAATCAAACGCCCACTGTCCAACATCATGGCTTATCTCCAGTCTGCTATGGCACTTCAACAACCACAAGAGTTGTTGAGAACTGCAAATTAGAGATTAATTTGTGCCTCTCAACAGCATCTGCAAAGTGCAATTAAGAAGCCAATTTTTAAACAGCCTGCTCTGACCATCCTTATCTTGATTAGTTTATGATTAGCCAACAAAACAAAGGCAGCTAGCAATACCATTTGCATCAATCTGACAGACAGCTCATTAATAACTGTGTCCTCTGGGTCCCAGAGATGATTTGCAGCCAACATATGGATACAGTGGATATGCTTTGTAAGGACAGCTATTAGGCTCCCCCCCACACACCTCCTGGGGGATTTTTCATTTGTAGTAACAGCTTCAGCAGGCTGGAATGGACCTGGAGGGCTCACTAACCTATTCCTCTGTCTCCCAGCAGAACAGACTCTCCAAGGGTCAATCCTAGCAGATGCTGACAAGAACTGTTCTTAGAAGCTTCCCATGCAGAAACCTGCACCTCTACTAACCTGATTGCTCCAGAGTTCTCCCTAACAGCCAACTTCAGTCTTCCTTGCTGCAAATTAAGCCTGTGCTTCCTTGTCTTAACTGCATGGAG
Organism: Ibycter americanus; assembly: GCA_035590275.1. NCBI lineage: Eukaryota > Metazoa > Chordata > Aves > Falconiformes > Falconidae > Ibycter > Ibycter americanus. The sequence goes on from JAVJGI010000064.1 coordinate 10,830,264, forward strand.
AGCAGATCCAGGAACTCTTCTTCCTTGCAGCTGTCACTTATGTATTTAAATAATACCCTGATCCAAGTCCCTGTTGGTAATTCTCTTTCTGTTCTTCCTCCCTCAGTTTTTGTTTATTCATTTGTTTGTTCTTTAGTATTTTGGGTTTTTTAAATACTCTTACCCTGTCGCCTTGGAGGCCAAAGCTGAACTTCTCGAGAGTCTGGCATTAACTTCAATGACATAGTACTCCAGGGAAGTTGGATGCAGAGCAAACTGGATATTACACTCTCCCACAATGCCCAAATGTCGGACAACTTTGATGGCACGATCCCTCAGCATCTGAAACTCCTCATTAGTGAGTGTCTGGCTTGGAGCCACTACAACAGAATCTCCTGTTTGTCACAAGGTAGCAGAGAAGGAAAATGAGAAGCAGCTCAGTGGCAGTAAATTCTAGCCACACAGGTCACTTTCTTTGCTAACCCATTGCTAGTAATGAAGTTACCACAGACATTCAAACCTATGGGTGGACAGCTGATGAAAAACACAGATAGCTAGAAGCCCAGGGTTGGAAAGGCCAGGCAATCTTATAGAAAACAGGATCATAGGGGTAGGTTTAATGTAAGAATATCTGTTTCACACCCTAGCTGGCTGTATCCAAGACCTAAAGAGTATTTCTAGTGCCCACTTCATCAATCACAAAACTATGTCAATAACAGCAGAAGGCAGAAGGGCACTGCATAAAAAAAAGTTAACAAGCCATTTCCAGTGAGCCACCCTGTGCCCAGGCCTACCTGTGTGGACTCCCATAGCATCAATGTTTTCCATATTGCAGACAGCAATACAGTTATCAGCAGCATCTCTCACAACTTCATACTCTATCTCCTTCCAGCCAACAACTGACTTTTCCACCAGAATTTGGTTAGTCATTGCAAATGCCTGGGAATACGTTAGGGAAAACGAATAGTAAAAAAGAAAACTTTATTACAACATGTTCCATATTTAAGACTTCTGTGGCTTATCTCCAGACATCCCAGACCAACACGAAAATTGAAAGATGAAGAAAAGCAAATTTCATAGCACTGATGACAAGCATTTTATATTTCTCTTTTTTTAAAAAAAAAATTTGCATTAGCTTCATTTGAAAGGCACAGAAAATACTTATGTGATTTGACAAGAAAAAAAGGCAGGGCATGTGAGCTTGCAAGGACATATAAATAACAAACAGGAATATAAAAGCATCTAAGGCTTCAGTCATGCAACAGACACATGCTTTTGTTTGTGTATGTGGGCAGCTTTTGTTTCTGCACGTACAAGAACTCTGCAGAAAGCTACATGACTAAGTGAAGGGGAGTGGGGGTGCCAGCAAACACTACATAATTAATAGCACTAATAATGCTGCTTATCAATGACACACTAACCTGAAGCAAGATTTGTGATTTATTCTTAAACTAATCTTGAAAGCATCCCTCAGTGCAAGAGACAAAAATGAGGAATATAGTTTGTTGGTAAATGAGCATAATCTAAGTGAATAAATGGCCTTAATATTAGCAGATAAAAAAACATTAATCAATCCCAGCTTAAAATCCTAGAAAGTAATGGGCACATTATCAATCCATCCTTTAGCAAAACTTCTTGTTTTAGTGCTGCCCATGAATCAGTCTTCAGCCTGGTTCCCTCCGTAGTTAGCTCAAGCTGTTATTCAAATGGCGCCCTTAGCTGTGTTGCCGGACTTGCACACACTCACACACACACACACAAAATAATATATATATAGATATATATAGTTTGATGAGTGGTACTTCACACCCAGCCTAAGCAGGCGCTGAGGCATCGAATTTGTGGTGATGTAGCAGGAACACCCAACCACACTTGTAAAACAATCTACATTGCTCCTATGTTACTATCGCCTTCTCTTACTCAAATTGAGCAGACTCAAGAGACGTGAACCCAAGGCCAGATTACTTGAACTAGCTGTGCTATGGAACATCCGTAGGTGTTCACTTATCTGAATTACATACAATTCAGAGTTCAGTGTCTGAAAATCCAGTTCACAGAATTACTGTGATCATCTTCGTCACTGAAAAGAATGGAGTTTCTGCTGGGCTGTGGAAATGAGTGTCCGAAGCTGAGCTAATTCAACAAGACCAAAATTGTTTTTCACTGTAAATTTTGTAATATTGATACCAAACTGGGAAGTGCTGTTGTCTCTCTTGAGGGACAGGAGACCTTGCAGTGGGATATAAACTGGTTGGACCATCGGGCTACAATTAAAGGGATGAAATTTAACAAGTCAAAATACTGGATCCTGCACTAAGGACAGAGTAATGCCAGGCGCAAGTATATGCTGGGAGAGGAGTGCCTGGAGAGCAGCCCTGTGGAAAGGGATCAGGGGGTGCTGGTTGACAGCAGGCTCAGTATGAGTCAGAAGTGTGCCCTGGCAGCCACGAGGGCAAACTGCATCCTGGCTGCATCAAACACAGCATAACCAGCCGGTCAAGAGAGGCGATTATCCTGCTGTATTCAGCGTTGGTGCAGCCTCACCTCGAGTACTGTGCGCAGTGCTGGGCCCCTCCATTTGAGAAGAATGTGAAGGTCCTTAAATGCATCCAGAGGAGGGCCACAAAGCTGGTGAAAGGGCTGGAAGGAACATCCTGTGAGGAGTGGCTAAGGACTTTGGGCTTGTCTCATTTGGAGAAAAAGAGGCTGAAGGGCAACCTCATTGCTCTCTACAGCTTCCTGAGGAGGGGAAGCAGAGAGGGAGGGGCTGATCTCTTCTCCCTTGTATCCAGCAATAGGATGCATGGGAATGGTTCAACGCTGCACCATGGGAGATTTAGACTGGACATTAGGAAGCATTTCTTTTTCAGGAGGGTGGTCAAATGCTGGAACAGACTTCCTAGAGACGTGGTCGATGTCCCATGCCTGTCAGTGTTTAAGAGGTATTTGGACAATGCCCTTAAGAATGTGCTTTAACTTTTGGTCAGCCCTGAAGTGGTCAGGCAGTTGGACTGAATGATCATTGTAGGTCCCTTCCAACTGAAACAGTCTGTTCTATTTTACTCTGTTCATTCAGAAAGCTGAAGCTCTTCTAGTGTAATTTTTGAGAAAATCAAAACATTTACTTGGAAAGTAAAACAGAATCAGACTTTTGGTATTAAAAAAAAATAAAGTTTCAGAAACATGAAAAATTTACTGAAAAATATGAACTGTCCCGCTCCTAATATTATAGATGATAAGATGTTTATAAAGAGCGGCTGTTTTACAGATTTCAGGGGATAACTGAGATATTCAAAACCACTTTTTTAAAAAAAAACACCAAGAAGTGCTGATCAAAGCCAGGTTTTCCTACTGATAAAGATTTTCATATAAACCTTTCAGACAGCTGCACTACCAGGGCTTCTGGGTGAATTTCTATTTTCTCTATACACAGACCATGCACAAACTTAGGCAAGTGAAGGGTTTCCAACCTCAGCCATCAATCTGTAAGATGGGGTTACTGCACCCACTGCCTCCTCCTGCATCTGTCAGTCCTGTCCACTGAGCCTCCCTGCAGCTGGCACTGCCTGAGCAGGTGTTTGTTCAGCACTAAGCACACTAGACCCAAAGTCTATTTACATGACAGCAGTGTGGAGAACTACAAAAATGTCATTTTCACATACAGCTCTTATTGGCATCAGCAGCGTTTCTTTCTAGAGGTACAGGAAAGATTAAGAGGTTCAGCAAATCAGGAAAAGACAGAACCAAGAATTTTAGAGACCAACTGATAGAGATTTATTTCCTAAAATTCTGCATTTTTGCCAAGGAAAAAAGCTTTCGTTTTGCTTTCCCCAATTACCTGTTTACTTTTCACTACAAATTTATGAAAAACAATCCCAGATTTCCTACAGAAAAAGAGCTGCCTCTTCATAGCCAGAGACAGCTGATGGATGTCGAATTATGAAGTGTCATCCCATTAAATCTCTGCATGAGTTTTGACCTAGCAAAAACACTGTCTTTAGACAGAAAAACAGCAGAGGCCCAAGCTTTTCAGCTCTTTTGCTTTTTGTCCCTTATACTACATTATCTGTCAGCACTTATAATATTTCAACTTCCTTGACATCTTTCATGTGCCATTTACTCCTGAAAGTAGGGGAATATAGTCCACTATGTTTCTTTTCAGACCAAAATTGCTGAACTACTTGCTCAGATTATGACTTGCTCCTCATGAATTTAATAGATCTGTCTTTTAACCATTTTCATTACCCAAGTCAGTAGGAATTATAAAAAGAGGGCATTAGGAGGAATCAGGGTAACATTTTACAGATAAGATGAAAGGTAGGGTATGTACAATTCCAGTGTCTGTGACTATTAGAAAAATATCCAAGAAAATCAGATCTTCAGCTCTATTCCCAGAGCTTGCTATTTTGCAGACGTACCTTTGTACCAAGGTCCAGCAAACTCTCCTTATCAGGACATATGCCTGACCCCAGACCACCAAGGGCATAAGCAGAACGGATCATGACTGGGTAGCTAATCTTTTCAGCTGCCTTCAGAGCATCTTCAATCTTAAAGGAGAGCGGAATACATTTCAGAGATATGATAACAATTAAGATGAACAAAGTCTTCAACTCTGGTTACATGGTTAACTGGAAATCCCATCAGTAAGACAGTAAGCTGTCTGAAGACAAAAGGAAAAGAATAAAAGTTGGTTTTGTAACATTGCCTTATTCTGCCAAACAGCAGAAAACTGGAACGTGGACTCAAGGAGGTGACTTCTGTCCTTAGTTATGTGTGGACTGCCTTGCTGGCTTCCCATGGACAATGTCCTTACCTGGTCTGTCTTGACTGATTCTAGCATGAAATAACCCCTCCAACAGACATCCTAGTTTAAGACCGGGTTTGTTTCCTCAAAACTCAAACAGGCCTTCCCACTAAACCAATTTTTTGTTTTCACACTCCTGTCCTGAAGAAGGATTTCAGTACTGCTGATTTTGAGGACCTGAAATCTTAAAGTCTAAATGATTTAAAAAAAAAAAAAAAGTAGCCACTGACAGGTCATATTTTTGTGCTGCAGCACAGAAGTCACCCCAGCCTAATTTACTTTTCTTGTCAGTGGGTAAATTAGTTTAGGCTTTCCAAGTGCTTAATTGCAATTTCACTCATTTAAATCATGGGGAAACAGCATCAATCACCGTGGAGCGCTGATGAAAGCGTAGAAACTACAGTATCCACAGTTGTATTTAGCTTTTACTCAAGAAAACTAGAAATATTTTATTTTAGAAACTCAAATGGGTAACAGTAAAAGTAATCACATCTTCAAAATTATCTGATTTACCGATTCCACTGCAAAGCTAGGAGCAATCTTTTCATTTAGCTCAGTCAGTTTATCAGAAAAAAGCTTTCTATCCTCTGTAGCCATGATGGATTCAACTGATGTACCTAGGACCTTCACACCATACTCCTGCAGGACTCCTTGCTTGAAGAGTTCCACTCCTGCAGAGTAAACAAAGCCACAGTTTTGAGGGTGACGGTAGATGAAGAAAAAAAGTATTCAAAAGATATCTGACAACTTGTCTGGCCTGATCAACAGCTAATTTTATTATTCTTTGTCAGTATTAGAACTCAGAACCATAACTTGACACTTTCTGTCCTCAAATGTATGAAAACTGAAATGTTAGTAAAGTTACAGCTTGGCCATCATCTCCAACACAAAACAAAGCAGTGTGGTTGGATCCTGTTGCAGGAAGCTAAATGAAGCTAACCTTTGTTTTTGATCTTTGCCTCAAGGTGGTCTGAATATCCAGCTATGATAACTAAGACTTACAGTGAAAAGCAGATACATGAATTACTTTTAAGTATTAAACCCTGCAATTAGATATTATGTTCACAGCTTAGCAATTACTCCCCCACAGTCTGTTTCTCTGCCTATATCCCTTAGTAACCTGGGCACATGGGTCTTGCACGTCTGCACAAATAAAGTCTGCTGAACACATGGTAAAACCCATGAGTTTGCCTGCAAGGAGTGCCAAGGCGCCTGTATCGCACTTACCACAGTTGAGAGCAGTTTGGCCACCCATGCCCAGAATTAGTCCATCGGGACGTTCTGCCTTGATGACCTCTAGGACGAACTGTGGAGTGATGGGGAGGAAGTAGACAGCATCAGCCTGCTTTAACCCAGTCTCATTGGTCTGCACTGAAGCGATATTGGGATTCATGAGGACAATTTTCACATTTTCTTCCTGAAAAATGAAAATCTGCATTAAGACTAGGCATATGTGGGAAAAGAGTCAACAGCAGCAGCAGCAAAGAGAGATGGGGCTCAACCAGCAATTTACCAAAGCAGAATTTTAAAAGCCTGGTTCCTTATGTACACTCCCATAAGGGATTTCTGGTATCTTGTACCAGGCTGAGCTAAAGCCAATTCTTTACTTTTGGGCTTCTGCCTGTCTGTGGGAATGGAGATTCCCACCTGATTCAGAAAGTTGGTTGAAATTATTTAGTATATTTAGGAGTTACATGGGGGAGTCATGTGATTTTGTGATTTAAAACAAATCGATTTGCTCCTAAAAGCTTATGAACCGTGAATAAACTTTCTCTTTTTCTCTCTCTCTGCCTTTTAGATCTAATCCATTGTCCAAGTCTGAGGCTCAGAATAGATCCAGTCGCACCTAAACTCTGCGAGAGTTTAGAAAGCAAGGGGGTCTACTCTGAACCTCATGACTCAACGGTAGGATCTCCTTTACCCTTTTATACCTTTGATCTTTAAAAACTGTTTCCAGTTCTGTTCTGACTTGATTTCAGCTTTATTTATCTCTGTCCATTTAGTCCATGTAATAAGTAATAGAATGAACCTTGCCATCAATTCTTGTGTAGTCACTTAAACTCTTTGGTAGTAATTCTCTAAGTGACCTGACCTAACCGCTCCTTTCACAACAGACTGGTATAGAAATCACTATTATTCCCCAGTTCACAATAAGCATGAAAATGCCATAAGGTTTTCCTGTGTTTGTTTAAAATTTGTGATTGCTTGACCCACTGGTTTGGGGGAACAAATACATAGCTCACCTGGAGCACTGGGATTCTCAATCAGAGCTCTGACTTCTCAGTTCAGGTATTGGATAACATTTCTCTCCTTCCTTTGATAACTTAAAATACTGCCTTTAAGACTAGCTGTAAATTTCTGCTGACCTTTTATCCCCATGAAAAGTTGGATTTTTTTCAACGAAGAACACTTTCCTTAGAAATATGTGAAACAGGGAAGGGAAAGAAGAGATAAAATCCATACGGAAAATATTTCAGATTTAGACAAACAACCCCAAACTGGGTAGTTTTCATGGTGGTGCTGAGGGAAAAGGGTAGATCTCTGACCAAAACATTCTTCTCTAATAAATGTATTCAGAAATCCATGGCTATAATTCTGTTGTAATTAATTGGGGGTGAGAGAGGTATATCACTTTCCAATAAACTGGAGTATCTGTACTTCTCAGTCCTTTCTTCCCTACTTATCTGGGGCAAGGTGTCTTAAGGACCAGCTAGCAGTGATGAGGAAGATAATTAATTGGGAGAATTAATGCTCACTGTGCTAAGAGAGACACATTCTACTAATATCACATCCTCTGGCCCAATTGTTCAGGATGTTGGATTTTAATCCACTTGCTGTTTGCCCTTGGAACCCTTTTCTTCAGCTTCTGCCTTTTTTTTATAAGCATGTAGTACTCTGCACAATGGTCACCCACCCTGACTGGAGACCTTTATTACAACTTAATTAAAATTGTGAATTAATAATACTCCAGAAGGGCTCCATTCCTCTTTTTGTGTAATATCCACTTGTATTCAGACCAGTTGGGAGAATCCCCACAGCAAGTAATCCAGAAGGTTTTTCAGGTGACCGCAAGCCAGTCTCTGTTCTTCACAGGTGCTACCAAGCCTTGTTTTTCAGAGGATGTTCCTGCCTTTGATGAACATTCTTGCAAACACAAGTTCACTGACTGGGGGTGTCCCAGCTCCACAGGATTTTACTCTTTAAAAGAGGCACCCATTTAACTGTATAGGACTGAATGTTAACGGCACCTTCTTACAATGATCCGGCATCCAGCAGACTAGGAAGAACAGCAGTACATAGCAGAATGAATCAGAACATCCAGAAGTGAGAATAAATGTTGATTAACCACAACAACAGAAAAGTTTAAGGGGAAAGAAATCTCTTGTCTCCTGTTCTCTCCCACCCATGCTCTACAGCTGTCCCCTGGCAGCCACTGACCAGCCGCCTTCTCTCTCACATGCAACTGTAAATCACCGCCAGAGGCAAGGTGAGGAAGTGCAAGCACTGCCGCTGGAATGGCTGATTAGCCTGCAGATCAGAGCAGCTGGCTGGTGGCTACAGGAAGGGCCAGGGCACTGTGGGAGGTCAAGCTAGGGAGATTTTAGAAAAAACACTCTCCCCCACAAACCAGAGCTCAGTGTGAAGGACAAAAGAGAAGGGGAGAAGACAAAAAAAAAGGAAAGAGATACTTCCTTTCCAATTCAGGTCTGCACTCATCAACTCTGGGATCCTCCACTCCTAACTTGTTCTTGTTTTCTTGATGACGCAGCCACTTTGAACTAGTAGCCAGGAATAGCAACACCAGATGCAAAGCATATACAATACAAGACGTGTTGTAACACCGGGATCAACCCAGAGCAGCCCCTGACTATATTTAAGACTACTGTTAATTGATTTTTTTTCCTTCCTTGACTCCAGGGTCAGCACAGGAATAGAATGGCCCTGACATCAGAGCAGCCTCAGAACCACTCATCACTTCATCTGAAGGCAGCCACTACATCTGCTCTGAGTCTGTCAGACTGACCTCTATGAGCTCTCCTCCTCCTTCACGTGGGGTTAGGCATGAAATAGGGGTACCAGAAACAACCCCATCACACGAATACTGCTATCCTTCTACATCTTCTAGCATGAGCTGTTCTCCTAGCACTCTTCCTAAGTGCTTTGCACTTTTGCAGCACGAAACAGCCAGAGCAAATAAAATCTCAGAACTGACCATGTGAGTGGACTATTCAGGATGCTTCAGGGAAGCAGGCACAAGCACCATTTTAAATGCATGCATTTCTCAGGCATATGCAGAAGCACACATGCATTTTTGTTTGCTGCAGAGTAATACAGCTCTCCAATCTTCAGAAAGGGAATATCAGAAACCAGCTAATAAGTTTGCCAGACAAAATTCATCCAAAGGAAGGACTTTTCATTCATTCCTTTCAAGACTATTCTGGAAACAAAACTTCGCATACATTACCTTTAAAAAGTTCATCCCATTTAAAATAAATACCATTTAGAAAGCCTGCCTTGATAAAAGGTTCAAAAATCTTTTGCATAATAGTCTTGACAGCAGCCAACCACTCAGCTGTTGTCGTTTATCTACCTTGCAGTATGTTGGCATACCACAAAAGTTTCAGTAATTTCAACTCAGGTGTAGCTGACCATTCCTCTTCTTAATTTCCATTGAATTTGACAAGCCTGGAGTGACCTGTCACACACCACAAATAACAAACTGCTTGAAGACTGCAATGGAAACCTCGAGAATGTCTCTCTTTGGAAGATAATTCTGAGTGGTTAACTCACATCACTCAATAAACAAGTTCATAAAAAGAAACTGGCTAAGTTTCTTTACAGTCATCTATTCTCACCAGCTTCCCTGCCCCAGTGATATCACAGCTGGATGATCTGTTATCTGTGAGAAGGGAAAGTAAATTACATGAGGTTAATATTTTCAGAGTATCCTCTCACCTTCATGGCTTTCACAGCCTGGGATCCAGAGTAATCAAATTCCCCTGCCTGACCGATCGTCAAACCCCCGGATCCTAGAATGAGTACTTTGGAGACCTAGAAGTGTCAAAGAGCATGAAAAAAAATCAGTCTTATCGTAGTGGATGTTCAAATGAACGGAGATTGTGCAGCACTGAACAGCCTCAAATTACACAACATAAGTTCTAAAAAGAGAAGAAAATTCACCTCTAAAACCACTGGTTTACTTCTAAGAATATTTCTACTGGACTTCTATGTATCTCTGGTTAGAGAAACACATGACATGCAAAGGGCTTACAATAAACATGCTAATTATATTATGCGCTTATAGACAAGCATGCTTCACTTTGGCTGCCTACAAAGGCCAGCTGTCTTCTAAGATAGCAAAACTGTATGAAATTCAGCTCACGCTAGGAATTTCAGAGTTATTTGCTAAGCAACAGAGCATCAGCATTATGCTTCTGTCACAAAATCTCATGGCCAAATAATCCCAGGGCACCTCGTATACTGCTATGACAATACCTTTCTTGGGAGAACTACAAAGAAAAATACATGAAACGTCAGATCTTAAAACTTTCTCAAAGGGAGTTAATAACACAAGAGATGCCTGATGACTGAGATAGACAGCTGACAGGCCTTTTGTAAGGGAAGTCTCCTTTGACTTCCATGGTCAGTTTTTTGTGCCATTTTGAACCATGGGTTCAGTAGGAATTAACACAATCTTAGCCTCACTGACAGGCATGATAATGAATATCTTGTACACTGACCTCCACTCTGGAAGTTGTCTCTCCAGCCTTGGGCAGGACTGAGGAAATGGTAGTGCCTTTCCCTTTCTTAACCAGTGAAATAAATGAATCAAACAGGAACTAGGAAAAATAACCGCATGTATTTAATCACCAAATCAGAACTAAATAAATACCAAGCAAAGAAGGGAAAAACAGGTCATTTGTGGGCTCAAGCTATCAAATCTGCTCTGCTGCCTTCAGAAGGTAGATTTACACCATCAGAGAAGAGATTATTATTGTTTGAAATTTATGTAACAACTTTGACATATCTGACAAAGCTGCATTCAGGAAAGTGAGGTCATATCAAGAAGAAAACACATATCAATCATGTCTGTATGCTCTGCTTGTATATGGCTGGCAGTGTAATTAATGAAGATGCATTAAAAGCTAAAATACAGAAGAGCATATACTTAATTAGCTCAAGGGAACCATCTGGAATAGAGCCTTCTACAGAGCTGGGATATGAACAGGTATATCTAAACAGGAGTTGTGTTAAATCAACATTGTCCATCCAGAGGAGATCCCAGAGCAGCTGCAAGAAAAGTGTTCTCCAGCCAGGCCAGGTAGGGGAGGCAGCATGACCACTGTTGGCATGCAGGCAGTTACATGCAGTGGGACAGGCTTCCCACCTGACACCACACTCGCAGAGCTTCTGTCAACACAGCCCCTGAAGCTGGCTTCTGGAAATTACCTATGGAAGAGGTACAGATAGGTCCTGCAAGCCTACCAAGATACGCATCACGTTATCAAACCCATCCTAGCAGTGGGAGTACACAGACTTGGAAAAGACACAGCTGAGGGATGTTTTGAGTTCTCCAAGATTCACTAGTCAATCAGATTGCTATGAAACTTCTTGATATCAAGAGATTTACTTGCAGGTTTAATCAACATCACCAAATTAAGATTAAATAAGCACTTCTATGTATTCTTCCATCTTTCTCTCTCAAGAAATGCTAAATAGTTTATTTATGTTCAGACATGCCTCCTCTGCCTTCCATATCCCCTGTTGCTGCTTAGTCATACTCTGTGACTACGCAACCAGTTGTTATAGAATTTGTGCGAAGTCACAGATGGGGGATTAAAATTTCATTTCACTTAGGAGAACTAGAGTGAGAAAGTGCGAATTCATTTACATAACTCTACAGTAATTATAAAATTTGAAAGTGGAACTAAAATGTATTAGAAAGTTAATGATTTTATTACAAAGCATCTGGCTAGTATTTTTTCTGTTAAGATAAATCCTTTTCCTTCTGCAATCACCCCAGGTACAAGAGATTTGAGCCTGATCCTGCAAAGGCTTATGCACTTCAGTAACTTCCAACACACAGATAATCCCACAAGGACTCAAAGCATACACATCATATGAATGGAATCATTGATCCAAAGCGTACAGAAGTCAATAGACACCTTGCTGCTGATTGTAATTAGCTGCGGATCAAGCTAAGCAGACACAAGCCTACGCATGACTGGGCCCTCTGTTAGGATCCCGACATTTCCAAACCCAAGATTTAGGACCATCGTCAACATAAAGACTTGTCACTGTAGCTGACATATCTACACTCCCTAGGCTGTTTGAAAGCAAGCCCAGATCAGCTCTCATACAATACCTCTGTGTCCCTTGGCCCAGGATTTGCCTCTGGGTAGAACTGCGCTGTGAAAATTGGTCTGGTCTCATGCATAATTCCCTGCAGGAATGAAAATTATTTTCTTAGATACCTCCTTGCAAGCAAGCAAGAGAACAGAAAGCCACGCCTTATCCCTGTAAGCACTGAAGGCCAAAGAACTGGCACGTTTCTTTGGGCTACCAAATTGACACCCATTTCATTCCCAGTCTTCAAACAATGTCTTATCCAAAGACTCATTGAGCCTCTTCCTCTTCTGCTAATGCTCCAGCGCTTGTATAACCCACTGAGCTGGGCATGCATGAGAAGCATAGTAGAGATATCATTTTCACTACAACAGCAAACACTACGTTGCAAGCACTTAACAGCGCAGATATGCTAGTCTCCCTCCAGAGGAGGAACCAGGCAGAGAAGAAAAACATGCGTAGCAAGAACAGATCACCTTGGACAAGGCTGGTACAGAATGAATGGTTTTACCATCCTGATCTGATTGGTTCTGTCACAGGAGAAATGGATTTCGGTTGTGCTCTTGATTTCCATAACTCGCTTCAAACACTGACACAGGGCTTTGCACATGATCTCTGCCCTGTGTTGTTTTCAGGGCTGTGATGAAGTGGGACCACTGCTCTGGACAAACAATAGCTATGAAGGACCTAAACTGAGTTTGGAGACAGTGCTTGTAGTTTCAGTTGGAGCCAGAAAAAACAGACTTCTCATTTGCATGGCCTGATAGCACCGAGCAGCGTGATCCAATGGAAGACTACCCTATAGCTGTCATTGCTCATGGCCCCCAATTCCAGATGGAGGTAGAGAAGTCCCTCAAGAGGAAATCCAGGAAAAAACTAGTTCTGATACAACCTGCTTTCCTTAGGAATGGACAATGGAGTCCCAACAGCTAATATAGAGCAACAGTGCCGTCACTGCCAGTGCCGCAGTGTAGGATGCTGGGATAGGACAGGGATGAGAGATGAGCTACTGACCACTGCTGATCCATTATGGCATGAGTTTCTGCCTTCAGAGTAAAGAATGTCATCAGTTTGTCACATTTTCCCTGAATGCTCGTGTTACTTCTAGTTACATACATGTATCTTCTGAAAATACTCACTCCACGGCTCATCAGTATTTGGAAACCTGTGTTGGCTCTGTCCAGCTGTGATGGCTCAGGTCAGCCACAAGAAATGTGTTTTTCTTTTTCAAACAGAGGAATGCAATAGACTGCATGAGAGCCCATCCAGCCCTGTTCCTGTTTGTGCATACCATGCTAGAACAACATTGCTCCTTGTCTCTCCATCTGTGAAGGTTTAGGAGACTGATGCTGTTTTGGGCCTCACAGAAATGATCCTTTAGCTCACATAAAAGAATGTCATGCTTCTAGATCCAGAAGACTCATGTCCAAAATTATCACCTACTTTATGCAAAAGCACCATCACTCTTTTCTCCAATCTTTAGCTAAAGCAAACATGAAAGGCCTGGGGATGAAAGGGTTCAGTTTGTCAACACAGCTAAAACAAACTCATTTCAAAAATTGAGCAAAAGAGCTGTAAATTTTTTGCATTAGTATTTTCTTTGGTAATATTTGTCTCTGGATATGTGTGCAAAGATAAAGAAAACAGCAACTGACAAACAAAAATTATTCTAAAATCATTAGCTGGAAATTACTGTTCCTTGATCCTGTGAAGTATAGCCAGGATATGCCAGAACAGCACTATTCAATTTGCCAGACTTGATGTGGGGCATTTATACAAAACAACAGAAAGGCATATTCCCATGGAGTAAATTGCATTTGAAAATACCTTTTTTTCAATGATTTTCTGATAAATAACAAGACTTCACTGACTTGCACAATGCTGGGCCTAATGGACAAGATTTGAAATGGGCAATTACAAAGCCTGCTATCTGTCTCAATGTTTGCCTGACTTCGTCAAAATGAGCTGTGGGATATCGTTTTCCTTCTTATGCTTCTCCCTGTTCAGCTGTGAATCTCCAGAAGTCAGGCATTATTGATTTTTTTTCTCCTTACTTGAACATAACTTGACATTGGACTTCTACCCTAGATCCTGCAAGTTGTTCTCTAGAGGCAGCTGCCTCTTTCCCTCATGACTTTAGTTCTTGGAATTCTGTTTACAGTAACAGACTAAATTAATAACATTGCTTTTCCATGCTGGGCAACACAGAACCAACACAACAGAACAGTGACACAGGCTAGCACACCTGTGGCACAAGCCCTAAGACAACAGTAGCAGAGTGAGCACCACTAATGGTAGGGAAATCACAGAAGTTAATAAGACGGCTGTTCAAGGGAAATCATACGGTCACTGTTGCAATCCTACACTTCGGGCTAGTATGGAAATCATGGCAGTGGCTCGCCCCTTTTCAGCCCGTAGGGCAGGGCCTCAAGTAAAGTACATGGTCAGATCATCAAGTTTAGTTCTGATAACTAATAGTAATCTGATAGCAAGCTTCGAGAAGGTGACATAAAGCGAGAAAGTCTTCACTCACTAGAGGCTGCTACGTGCAGGTATCTGGAAAGCATGAGCTCACCTCATTTGTTTGATCATTGGCATTCACAAAGAGAGGTTTCCAGCCAGGTGGGAGGGTAGAGCTGTCGATGGCATAACCGTGGTTCTGAGCAGTGATGACAGCCTGTCCATTCACTGCATTCAGGACAGGCTGGTTCTGTCCTCTGAAAGAGAAAGGATCAGAGAACAGAGGATGGAAGTGCCAGATGTGTCCAAATGCCACAATTAGGAAGAGCTGATAACTGTGGGACTATACACAACAGTTCAATAGTAGCTGTTCAATCCTGGCAGCCAATCTCAAAATGATAAATCCTAGCAGAAATTCTGTTATCTTTATGTTTGAGATGGTTCAATTACATCAAATACTTTTAAAACACCCTCAAAAAAAGTAATGCGTGACATGACAATTTAAATTAAAGGCAAGGAGGACGGCTGAAATGAAGAAGTAATGCTACTGACATACTAGCTCCCATTAAGGCAGTTCAGAAGCAAAGCACTGCTGCTCTGCAACGCTGAGCTGGTCTATATGGGCCCTGGGAAGCAGAAGAGCTACCACACCTGTTGGCCATCTGCATCTTGTAGGAAGTAGCTCCAGCTGCTATTCCAGTGATTAGATTCCCCATACTAATTCCAAACAAGGGCTCTGGCCGATTGCTCTCTAGGACCTAAAATGAAAAGGTATTCAAGAGATACTGAGGTGTTCAGCAATTCCACCATAAACCATGCTAATTCCCTCACAGCAGCCACACAGACATAGAAAAAAACTGAATACAAGGGTGGCATCAGCCTATAAAGGAAAGTTTCCTCCTCTCCTCTGCTTCACAGGCAAGCCTCAGAGCACCACTTGATGTCTCTGTCTGCTCAAGGGGAACAAGCAATGATACTCTGCATACAGCCATTTAGTGTGCAACATTATTTCAAATGGGAGCACTGTGAAATCAGTCCTTTTGTAAGGTCACAGAGGTCCTGAAAGAGCACAGGGTACTTCAAGACGCTGGTAAGGTAATCATGGTAATCATGTTTACTATGCATTGTTCACCAAGGTCTGTACAGCCTTATTGTAACTACTAGTCTGGAGACAGCTCCCAGCGGGCCAAGATGAGGAATATCCAGGCAGCTGAAATGACTGAACAACACTTATTCCATAACATGTTAGTACAAACAGCTGTTTAGATTCCAGGCACTTTAAAAAAAAAAAAGCAAATAAACAAAAATAATCGGCCTATGGCTATTACACTGTACCTTTCTGACATTCTGAATCACCTCCTGGGCCTTCATAGGATCCCCTGGACCTCCAGAAATTATGAGACCATCATACTCCATGCTGGTGAAATCATGATCCCATGGAACCAAATGCACTTCCGCACCTCGCTAGGAAAAAAACCAAGGGAACAAGAAATGAGGGGAGGGGGGGAACAAATAAATTTGCGTCAGGAGGTTGTACATATGCTCTCATGTCTCAGAAGCTGAGTTTGAATTCCATTCATCCCTTTGTGAGGACAGTAATGAGGCTTCTCTCCACTATCTGACCAGATTATTTTCACAAAACTGGTAGACTTAGTATCTTTGAGCCACCTCAGTGTTGGTCAAGTTTGTCTGAAATTTGCTAGGGAGATCAAAACTTGCTAATGGAATACAAAATAAGTGTGTATGCACAGATGTAAAATATGTTCACATTTACACGGTGCATTCATCCTAACTGCTAAATTAGGGCTTCACAGCTTCATTCTATAACATGCCAGAAATAGTCCTGCACATCAAAAATGGGACAAACATCCACATAAACTAAAAAATGGAAACAGGGGAAACCCCGTACATCTAGAGAATGAGAGGACACCGCCTTCATTCCTCCTGCGTGGCGAAAAAAGTGAGGACTGCTACATCACTGCGTTAACAACAGGAAAAGGTTTTCACAGAATCATAGTGTTAAAGAATAACTCAGGATGGAGAACCTCAGGAGGTCATCTGGTCTAATCCCTGCTCAAAGCAGGGGTAATTTCAACTTTAGGGCAGGTTGCTGAAGGCATTGATCAGTTGAATTTTTAATATCTTCAAGGGCAGACATTCCACAATTTCTATGGGCCTATTTCAGCTATTCACCATTGTCATTGCAAAATTTTCCCCCCAATTTATTTATTTTTTACAATGTTGGGTTGACCTTCCTTGGTTGTTCTTTAAAGAAGCTGTGCCTTGTCTTTTTAAAGCTTGCCTTCTAGGAATTCTTCTCATGGCTGAGAGGCTGCTCCACAGGTCATCTTCCTTATCCCCTCAATACAGTGTACCAAGTTCAGAAAACACCTCCCCGTTCATACAGAATCACCCTAAAAATTCTATCTCATTTTAGGACGGCAACTGCTACTAGAATGGATGTGTCCAGGTGGAAGGAAGGCTAGTGAGTATAGACGAGGCTCTTACCAAAGCAAAACAAGAGGTGAAGGACATAAAGCACTGACCTACCTTTACTAGCAGACGGATAATGTTGTGCTTCAACCCACAGTCAACAGCTACAACTTTAATTGGATTCCCTCTTCCATAAACCTTGACTTCCTATAAGAAGACAGACCATGCTGTAGATTACTTATCACCCTTTGCCCCCAAAACACAGGGAAGATGGGTAGCAGAAAAACTTCACCAACATGCAGCAACTGGTACTTAACAATCAATTTACATGGAAATCTCCATAAGTACTTCAGACATTAGTGCTTCCTTCATTTTTCTGTGAAAGTAGAAGTTATAATGCTCTTTTATATACTGTTGATTACAGCAGTAACAGCAATTCCTAAGAAATCACTTGTTTCCATAGTTAATAAGTTTTCTTCCTGTGTTTCACCTCATTAGCAGTGAAGCAGCAAGCCAGTTCTCACAGATTATTGCAGCCCAAGAGAAACACGAGATACACAGTGAGAGATTTTCAGCTGAAGTTAAGTCATCCTGCTGATGCCAGTGGTGCAAGGCTGCTTCACACCAGCTACAGATCCATCACATTAAACATGACTGACCCTCCAGTCACAGTAAGACCAAAGCATAGCACAGCTGCAGGTACCCTGTGAGTGACTTCCAGTGCATCACAACAGTACAGACCAGGCCAAGCATGTCACTGAGCATCACCTATGTTCATATGGACCTGACAGTTTTATGTATCAGGCAACACTTTTCTTTCAGCTGCTGTTCCTTCACCCATCCCACAACGTAAATTGTCACCAGTCCCAAATCTGGACTATTATGCTTTGTACACCCACTTATCCACTGGTCACAACCAGCATGGAAAAGAGTAAAGTCAAACCACCATAAGATGTATGGGCCTTGACACTGCAACATACAGACATGCTGACAGACAGCTGTAGCACTGATGTAAGGCTATTTGTGGACAGATCCTTTCTGAAGCTTGCTGGATTTTTTTACTTGTTACATGACAGCAGTTAGCACCAGGCTGGGATGTTATTCATCAATAAGCACATAAGGCAGCCTTCTTTCTTCTAAAATCAAACTACGCTTACCTTCAGTTATGCTCAGCTTCTGAAAGCTGATACTGATAGGTGTACTTGACCCAAAGTGGCTTTTCTCTTGTGCAACATACCACTGGAAACAAAAGGTTGGGGTTTTTTGTTTTTTGGTTTTTTAACTAGGTAACTCCCTTTTAATCAGCTTCCCTGGCGTTCATATTTCACAGCTGGTCCCCTTTATGAAAATATGCTGAAATCCATGCTCAATATGCCTGGTGTGGGGTGACAGATTGAATTTTTTCATAGGCGGATTATGACCAGCCAGAAGGAAAGATATCCCCTCTACAGGGAACTCAAAATGAAGTTTATTAGCAGAATATTACAACTCCTCCCTCTGTGTTAGCGTAACTCTGTCCTTGTTCGAAATGTTATCTTTTCAAAGATTGTGATAAAGAGATTTTTGGGATACAAGAGCATGTCCTGTGTGAGGACAGCTCTGATCATCATTGGGAATAACTTACTGCCATGTCAGGAGCAAGGATGGAAGAGATTGGGTGCAAGGAGCCACCTCCCTTCATTACAAGGCTTCAAGCTGCAACATGTAAACCACCAATGGTCCCTAACCCACTTCTGAGGACATGACTCAACACAGAGCCAGTATTGTCACCACTGATGTTGCGACCCCTGCTGTGTAATGCAGATTTCTTGTATCAGAACATAGTAGTTCAAGCTATATAATCAGATGGCAAAGTATCTCACAATCCCTTTTTGAGAATTAATAGAACGGAAATGATATTGAAACTGGGTCTTGTTAGATCACCTAAGGTTTCTGATATGAAGCTGTGCCTGACATCAAATACAACAATATCTTCACAGTCACCAATACACAAGTGGATTCTACTTCCAAAGTCCATGGTAGAACTACATTACTGCGCAGAAATTGTATGGGTCTTCTACTGGCTGTCCTTCAGGCTTCTGGGAGGTGGATTTCAAACATCGCAAGAAAATTAAGGTGTTCAATTCTCACAGAAGCTAACTTAGTGTCATGTGCCAGAGTTCCTTAAGAAAAATTCGCCCTCCTTTTTAAAAGGGATTTTGGACCCCTCTCAATTCCTGATAACATCCATCCTTAAAAATCTGTAAGACATTATGAAGCAAAGATTGCCCTCACATTTTCTCCTTGGCTGTTCTAATGGCCAGAGGGAGTTGTGGGACAAAATGCTTTGAGGTACTTTAATTACCTCACTCTCAAAACTCTTCCCTGTCCAGTTAATTAGGCTAGTATTTGTTACAACATGTCCTTCAGCAGTAAGACTGATTTTAGGTGTTGCTGTCTTCACAACCCTCTCCCCCACTTCTCACACTTTCAGTTCCTCTGTACTGTAGAGCACTGACCCCTGCATCTAGCCGAGAGTATGTCTAGACAGAAACCAGACTGGGAACTGGATCAGGGAACTGTTAAAATATATTGCTTCTAAAGTCAGAGGATCTCTCCCATCTGTTAACTGCACAGCCTATAAAAAACTGTCCCAGTCTGAAAGGATGATGTGGAAAGGCTGTGAGCCAGCAATCAGGGAGAGTAGAACTCCTGCTGGCAACAGTGCTGAGAACAAAACCAGTATGTGGGGCTGTATGTGCGGCTAGAAATTACTTTTAGCTTCAAGTGGTGAAATACCTCTCGTCTGCTCTGGGACCCTGACCATCACACGCACCAAAAGAAACCAACAAAAGTTTCTGCAAAATGCCACCAGTTTTCTATGTTCCCTGCCCTGTATAGGCAATGTTAGCAAATGAACTCTATACCACTAGCATCTAAAGGATGTGGGGTAAAAAATAATAATAATAAAAAAATCAATCACTCCTAATGTACCATTGATGAGCAGATTTCTGGTCTTACTATATCTCGATTTACATGAAAATAGCTATTTGGCAACAGATAGACTATCATGTCCAGCAATTACCAACATTGAACAGCTTACTTCATTTTCAGCTTTATTTGCGATGTTGCTTTTTAAGCCTATAAAATGAAGTTATAAACATAATGAGACCACCAAAGCTCCGTTAATCTTATTATATCTCCCTTTTAGAAGCTATTTTCAGCCTCTTTACAGCAATTCTGTCTTAGTAATTGCAGAGCTTAGCATCAGCAACCTTACCTATTTCTGAGTTACTGCTCAAAGTGGCTCCACCTGCATCTTGCAATCATAGATCACAACCTCAATAAGCAATTGCCATCCTTCTGTGTAGCCACAAGGCCCTGACTCAAAATACAGTGGAGGTATTGGCATGAATTGGTGAGATCACTAAAGGTGGGATTTGCAAGGCAGCCTATATGTTTCAATGGTATCCCAGGTAACCAGTTACTACTGTAAATCCACACCTGGACAGAGACCGCACTTCAAATTCCCACTTGCTCACTGACAAGTTGGTTCTGGACTGCTTCTCACTCACACCACTAACACACCAGCTTGTATTTAGAACTATTTGCAGAACTCTTCCAGAGCCTCACTGATCTTGAAGGAGCTGCAAACACCACAGCAAGCATGGAATTTTAAAAGGGACTCATACACTCAGTCCTCACTTCAGCCAATGGGATTAAGCACCCAAGACATTCTTTATCCCACAAATAAATCCCCATAGGGTCCACAGTTTAAGACATTAGCCCTTGAATTGGTACAAGAACAGTTACTGTTCCTAGTATGGATCTGGTTTGCTACGTCCTCATGATTTATAATGTTCTTCTCAGCTTGTGGTTGAACAAGTTTGCATGCCCAGCTAACAAAGTACAAAATTAACTGCTGTTCTGTACACATCTATAGACAAAGCAGCTAACACCAATAATACTAGATCCAGGGGATTCTTAACTTGGTCTCTTTTCAAAATATCTTCTGGAATCACCTCAACAAAATTATGCCTGAACACAGATTATCAAATGTTATTGTGACCTTTCCTGAAATTTATTTAAGGAAAGCAACAATTCTTTTTATTAGTTCTTCTTATGTTTGAAAATGCCCACCATATACTAGGTCTAACTGTATCCTCAATATTTCTCAATCCTGTCTTTTAACACCTAATCTTCTGATCAAAGTACTGTTCAGACCACATTCAGCTCAACACAGCTCATTTTACATCTTCAGCACTGCACCTAAGGAGCCATGGGGATTCTACAAGGATGATGTTGAGAGGACAGTCCTGCAAAGGTATGGAAATGTCCCCAAATTGTTTGTTTAGAAAGACTGGATGATCCCCAGGGCAAATGGGGAGCAGTTATGACCTGGAGTATACAGCCCTGGGACTACAGAAGGACTTCTCACCTTTGTTGAAACTTCTGCAATTAAGTTTTGCTTATTTGGGTCTGCAAACTCCATGGGTTGACCTTCAAATTCAATCTTCCCAAGTACTGTGCCCTGTGGAAATACACCAGTAAACAAAAAGCATGAGCAAAGGAGAAGCTGTGAGCACTGGGACAAGGTGCTGACAGGCACAGCAACTGGAACAGATGTTTACAGATAGTTTCTTGGAGAATTATAACCATTTCTAGCATCTTCAGAAGTTTATGAGCCTTCCTCGGTATCAAAAATCTGTTTAAAATCCTTCATTCAGGGGACAGGCATTGTCAGCAGTAAAATTTGTTAATAGGCAGCTTTTTGGCAAGGTGTCTAGTGACAGTAAAATGGATTGCCTTCCAAGAGGATCAGTATTCAGATCCCAGAATAACTGTTACATAGATGTGGGAGTAATCCACAAAGCAGTTGGAAGCTTCTTGGTTTTGGAAACCCACTGTGAGGTCTTCAGCCACCTCCTGTGGATAGCTACAAGGCAGCAGAGCTGGTGTAAGGCAAAGCTGTGTAGAAGGCAGGTCAACAGAGCTGTTTTCTGAATAAGCTGTTAAAAAAAAAAATATCACTTCCAGTAAGCTCTACTCTTTACTGCTGTTATCACCTCACAGAAGCTAGGACACTCTTGCTCTGCCAGCAGCATATCCTTCTCCATCTTCTACTCATTAAAGATGAAAGGGTTGAAAAATCCGTGTTTTGGCTTTGGCCCACTCCTGGAATAAGCGGGATTAAGCTAGGGTTAACCTCTTCTCAGCATGAGGACAGGGTGGGCAACACAGAACTTTTCAAAGACAGAAGTAAAACAGAGGAAGTAAATGGTTTTTGTAACTTTTAACACATAAGACTTTCAAAATAAAACATGCTAAACTCAGCTCGCCCTGTGGATATCACACTAGCATGCATGCCAGAATAGCACATTGGGTTTAGTGATACTTCCATGGTTGGCCATACCTGAAGTATCCTTGCCAGTTTCCTAGGGCAAGAAAGAGCCAGCATCTTGCACTGCCATGCACACTACTAAGGGTAAGTTTTAAAGACAGAGTTTTGCTCTTAACAGTGGCTGACATCCTATCTCCAGTAGCACCTTACACCAAAAGCTACTCTGGGCTGCTTTGCGTGGAGCAGAGCTGGAAAGGTCAGCATCATCTTAAAGAAGTCAGGTTCTTGGGAACCACAGAAACTGCTGAGTGCCACCATGCAGTAAGTCCCATAAATGCTGATGACAAAGCCCTAAAGCCCTCGCTCTCCAACACGAACTCTGTGTCTTACCTTGCCCCCAGATTATTCAGACAAATGGTGCCCTGCATTTACTTTTAGAGTCCAATTTAACAAGTCACTGCTCATTTCTGCATTTATCACAATGAAGCCCTGTTCTCACCCCCAATTTATAAACAGACATGGAGTGAAATACTAAGCTGGTTTTTTCAGCCTGAGAGGACTGGGAGAAAAGGTGACATTATGCACTATTTTAAAAGCCATAAACCAATACCACTCAGAGTCCCAGTATAATGGGCATTACTACCATACGCTGATAAGTTACAGGATAAGCATTGAAAGTATATTTACTTTGGATGAAAGGAATGCTGATCCATTAAACAGTACATCTCAAGAAAGTAGAAGATATATTGCCATTTTCTACTGTATTAAACTGCACTTGTCTGCTATCTATAAGAACAGGACAATGCCCTATCTTCCCATAAGAATTCATTTCTACAAATATCCTCTATTCAAGCTGGGTCGTTCATGTTTTGCTCTGTGGAATGAAAGAGGGTGTGGGCTTGGACTGAAGACTGCAAATTGATCACCTAAAGAAAAGAGCAGCTTCAAATAATCCATTACAAAAGAACAGCCTCCAAGGCACATTTACATTCAGACTGGCTTTGATCACTGTTTTAGCCAGCATGAAGTGTACCTTAACATTAACCTCCACTCGGTAACATAATCCTGCTCATGTCCTTCAATTGTCAGCTCTTGGAAACCAGAGAAAAGTAATGACTACTAAAAATAATAACAGGCTCCAGCCAAAGAAAACCAGCCTGAGTTAGAAATCCAGCTTAGGTTATTGTAGGCATTCCTTTGTCTCTCAGGAGCAGGATAATTTCGACCGACCAAAGGTGGTGCTGTCTGTGAACTAGTATCCACAATATCTGACAGAGCTGTTGCTCTCTCTGACTGTTACTCTCTAAGGCAACATGTAATTGACACTACTACCTGCTGTGTCTGACACAGCTAACTGAGGCCTTTAATTTATATCAGCTTGTGCCGGTTCAATTGTGTAGAAGAGGAAACCCAGAGCAGAGCCAAGGAGAGGGGACTCCCTTGGATCAGAGCATTGCCTCAGCTGTACAGAAGACACAGAGCCTTTGGAAAAGCACAGGGATCTGAGCAGCATCTGAGGCAAAGGCAGCCCAGCAGTAGCTTTGCTACCCCACGTTTGCTGCACTGTTAGAAAAAGGGCCCAGCAATAGCAAGGTTAATGCAACTGGATCAAGGGAAGCAGATCATACCTTGTCACGAATTAATTTGGACAGCGCTCTAGTATCAATCCCATACAGTGCGGGCACCTAAGAAAACACAAGAAAAGGAAAAGTTAGAGAACAAGTGCTAAGACAGAGGAAGACAGCAGCCAGATCACTTTGGTGAGAAAAGCATGTCCTTTAAGGAGCTCTGATTCTTAGCAGCACTACTACCAAAGTTGCCTCACTTCTACTCCCTGTTCATACTCATAAATAGCTTGGTTCTTCAAATCTGGTTTCTGCACTAAAAAGCACAAATTAAAAAGCTCACGTGGCAAATATCTCACATTTCTGAGCCCCATTTTGCCTTACTTATGAGCACCTAACCTTCCCAGCTGTCACAAGTCAGTGGCAGTCTACTGACACATCCTTCACTCCCACAGCTTCAAGTCAGTGGGGTTCTGGCAGCTAACATCTCTTGAGATTACAACCATGGCAACCTCTAGGAGCAGCGCTAGAGAAACATTTGATGAGGGAATAGAGTATAATTTGTATCATATCTATGGAGAACACAACATTCCCATTTAATTAACACTCCTTCTGGACAGATCTTGGAAATACCATTGCACCCTGAAAAAGAGAAATGGATAAAGAATCAGAGAACTATGGAACACAGAATGAGTCCAGTACAGACTGGTGAAGACATGTGAGGAGAAGAGTGTTTACCAGCTCAAGCCACCAGCTCTTTCTCCTGTCCCACACATACAGGTCTGTTCTCATAATGATTGCTCACCTGTTCTTCTTGCAACCACTCTCCCAGGCTCCTAGCAGCCTGCCAGTGACTGTACTCATTGCTGTAATCCAGCACCAGCAAACCTGAAACCTGCAGAGAAGAAATGGCATTTTGCACTGAAAGATCACTCTGTACTTGCCCTGTACTTTCCAAGCTTTCACTATTCATCTGCTGCAAATCATATCATGGACAGGACATGAGGCTAGGTAGACATGATATGGCTGCTCTTATATAACAAAAAGATAGCAAATCTGAGTTTTCGCAGGGGCAGTGCACAGAACAAGTACTTGGCAAAGGGGTAAAGACTTCATGCGCTGTCATGATTGTACCAGGGCCCTTTTATTTAGGAAATTCATAGAATAATGTGGCTTCCAGGTAACCAAAGCTGCAAATTGCATTGAACTGAAAAAACACTTCTCATTAGAAGGAAAATGGAAATTTAAGACAAGACGAAATGTTTTGTTTTGATTCATTTTTTGTTTAAGAAAGCTTTTCCCTTTTAAGTGACATTTCATTTCAGAAGTCAGCTCCATTTTCCAGTGCAGTTAGATAGTTTATAAAGAAGTCATTTCACCTCAGGACAGATAAATATTTCACTGGTTCTGCAAGTATGTGGTTTTGTTTCATTTTTCAGTACTCCTACCACTGCACAGACACAGCCCTGCTCCTAGCCAATATCCGCTGTCACCAGTGTAAATACTGGTTCCTGCACTAGTACATAAGGCCTTCTCCACACAACTGTCACCTCCCTGTTTGTGGTAGTACAAGCATATAGAGAAAAGTCTCAGCACATAGAAACTTCTCATTCTTCCTGGCATTTGATCTCTCTGTGGCAACCAGTCCTGGGCAAACACAGATCAATACAAGGCAGAAGGGAATGTGCAAAGGAAGCCATCCAGGACAGCAGTTCACAAAAAACTGCAGCGTTTCTATCGCTGATGGGAAATACACCACTTTCAGACAACATATGGCCTCGTACAGAAAGTAAGATGGATTATCTTTTGCCACCATTCCTGCAAAGGACAATATCCAGAAGAAGAAAAAGAAAGGCTGAGTATTTTTGATTCCTTCTAACTTCTATGAGGGTGCCATTAAACTCTTGTGTGCACACACACACACACTCAGATTGCTAGCACTACCCTTTGATCAGCTCTGCATCACCCTGTTACCTTGATCCCGTCAGACTCCAGAAACCTCCTGAGGCCCATTTTGTCCAAAGCAGCTGTGTCAGGCACTCCACCATTCCCAACTATGGGGTTAGCCAGTGTAAGAATCTGTCCTTTGTAGCTGGGATCTGTCAAGGCTTCAGTGTATCTAGATGAAGAAGCAATAGAAGAAAAGTATGTTTGTCTGGAGTTGAAAGGGAAACAAAAAAGCCAGTGAAAACAAGACAGATCTGAATTCCCATATGACAAAAAGACAGAAATGGTATTCATGTGAAAGCATTCTCAGTATAAAAGCAAACATATCTGTGAATCTGCCCTGACTTTGCCATCTGTGATTAAACATTTGACACTGATAACAAGGAAAGTCTTTGGCTTCTCATGTTTCATTTAAGAAAAGCACAGGAGCTATTAACAAACTCAGACTCCTTAAGATTTCACATAAGGTAAACAACTACACAAAGTTCAGAGCGATCACAGAACTACAGTAAGTGCATGGCATATCACTTCACAACAGGTAACAGCCTGGGCTTGGTCATTCCTTGGGCACACTATGCAGGCAGCGCTTTGTTATCACTATGCCCTTCCCTCCATGCAGTGTAAGAACTTGCCCCTACCAGAGGCAACAGAAAGCTCAAACTGAAGAGCCAACAGACAACAGAGCTGTGTGCCCAGACTTGGTCCCTTACCCAGTCTGGAGCTTGCAGGTCTTGAGATGTTCAAGGCTGTAACTGCTCCTTCTGTGGGGGAGCAGGCAGACAAATCTATGCCTATCTTTTTGTCTGGGGATCAGGGAAGCACCTATGAATCATCCTTGTGATTCCACACAACTACTCTGGCCACGTTTTTCCCTCATACTTGCTCTGCCAACAAACCCTGCCACGGTACCACTTCTGCAGCTTCTTCCAGCAGAGGCCTGGCCTCTCTTCTAGGCAATCTCCAGGTTCCCACCCACAGGACACCATACATTTCACCTGAAAAGACTCCTAAGTGCTTGGAAGTTAGCTTGTGTATCTCTGATGAAGGCACGTTGAAGGCAGTGCTTTGGGATTCAGCAGTCCACCCTGGCTGCAAGTCCCCAAAGCCTGTCCTTATATCTTTACCCAAGGCAGAAGCCCCAGGAACAGCAATTTTGTTCAAGCACCTGCCTGAATACCCTTCTCTGCAAGGACAGATCTAAAAGCGTGGTGGAGCTTTCTTCTGCAATGGAGGATCAAACCTAGGATTTTGCAAAGTATCATCTCTGCATCCAGCAGATCCAGTCTCACTTTCAACCCCAAAGAGGGGGACAGGGTAAACCTGGTCTACATGTCCATGCTCCTATTCTTCAGCTTCAAATTAAAACGGTCATTCACTTTCTCCCTTATACTGTTGCAGTAATCCATTAAACAATTGCTGTCTTTCAACCCCAAAGCAGCTGTAATTTACAAACAGATGAAGTTATCCACAAAAATGTTTAGCCAAATGCATAAAGACACTGCAGGATGAATCTGCCCTATAAAAAATATAATTTATTATTGTCATTATTGTTTAAACAATACGTAATTGGCAACTCCAGCCATCTACCAGATATCAGCAAGTCACAAGAGACATTTTTATGGAACATTGGACTTACTGCCAGAAGATTAATTGTCAAGCATTGGGAAATTCTTCACTAAACCTAGAATGGTTGCAGGCAGATACAGACAATGCAGCACACCAGCCAGCTCTGAGAAATGACATGTCGAATGAACAATGGCCATGAAATATTTTCAGGTAAGCCTCCCCTGCTGTTCAAATCTATCCTTCCTGCTGCAGGTAAACAACCACACAAAGTGCAGTGTGATCACAGAACTGCAGTAAGTGCATGGCATGTGCACATTTGGCATTGCTGTCTCCTTCCGAGTCAATTGGTTATGCTTCAAAAAGACCCTTCGTTAATGACAAAGCTAATGTAATTAACCTTTGCATGTTATTTGTAATCAGCAAACAAGGACAGAGAGCCATTGGGTTTGGCTGGGGTATGAAGGCACAGCTCTGCACGGAGACTCAATGCCCTTTAAGCAGGCACAATGCCTTGTGAAGCACAGAGGAGCAGATGGGAGCATGAGTTCCAAAGGTGCTGCAAGATCTAATCCTTGCTGTGCCTGCCCAAAGGCCTGCCTGATTTCTGTAAATTCCTGTCAATCAGTTCCCTTGCTAGAATATCATGGGAAACAGACTTATTGGAGGCAAATGCATTTCCTGAACTGTTTCAACCATGGAACTTTTTGTGGGTTGTAATTCTTCTTTCTCAATTGGAAATCTCCTATCTTCCTCTTTGTTCTTACATCAGATGGCTGCAACACCAAGATTTTTTTCTTTTTTTGAGCCAATGCTCCTGAAAAGTTCATCCTTATGCTTTTCTAATGAGAAAGCAACATTCCATCCCTAAAACAGTGCTCTCTGTCCTCTGTTCCAGAGTAATATGACAACATTTCAACCAGCTTTAGCTACTTCAAGCCTGAAAGCTGTATGCACATAAAGTGATTTGCTTCCTAGTTCTACGACATGAATCAGCAGGTGGGAGTCCAGATGAGGAGATGAGGTGTAGAGCAGCGTATTAATCATCCCAGTACAGAGCCCATGCTGACCCCACTCACCATCTAGAAACACCCAGTTCACATAAAGCAGTGGTCTGAGGCTTAACAGCAGCCATGGCAAAATCACCTCTGGACTAGCCTCTTGCTCCCTGTACTGACAAACTGCCATGTGCCCAGACACTCTGTAAAGGACCCCAAACCTTGGCACCTCCTTCATGCAGGCACCTAGCTTCTTACTGCATCAATCAAAAGAGGTAGCTGGGTTCCTCTGGATACATAAGGTCTTGATCTTTGTGATCAGGGGCACTAGGCAGAGCTACAGGTTTTCTTTCACTGGACAGCAATCCCTGGACTAGTAGCAGATCTGTCACTTTTACGATCTGCAACAATGCTGCAAATTCTTGTCTTCCTCTTCTCCAAATCAATCAAGGTCACGTTCCTAGAGAGTGCTCTGAAGATACAAGCTTACATTTTGAATGTTCCCTCCATGCCCATATGCTCCCCAGCACAGAAGAGATCTCTCTTTCACAGGCATTCTCTCCATATCACTAGAAAATGAGCAAACACAGCTTCTGCTGCCACAGTAACATGTGGAGAGAAAATTAATCCATCAGGTCCTCCTTGACTTTTGTGATGTGACAAGATTTATTGCCCATAATGTATCACTGAGAAGAGAACTCTGGTGCCCTCCATCATTCTGATCTATATTAAACAGTTGCTTGTTGGCAGGTATATTAACACAGCCAGTAATTAGTGCTGTCAAAATACTTAAATAATCGCCTCCTAATGCAAAACTTTGCAAACAGATTCCCCTCTGCAGCAATTTAACATTCTCACCAATGAGATCATTTAAAAACTCATCCTGTGAGTACTGGTTTCTCCAAAGGAGACCAGAATTTGGGGAACGCAAGGCAGCTGGGTGAAGACAGCTATGAATGACTGCAGAAAAAGCTCAAGGACCAACAACCTCAGAGCTGTCTCACCTCCCCAGGGGCATGTCCCTCTCCTAACCAAAAGCCTCATTCTGCTGGGCAGATTTCCTCTGCTCAAGCAGTTCAACAAAAGCACCAGCAGTGTTTGGCTGTCATCCTAAGTCAGCCACCGGCTTCTACCACTCAAGAGGACAGAAAGTCATGCTAGGTTAGGCACAAATCTCATCCTACCCTTTAGCTGGAAAGGGCAGAGAGTTTAAATGCATCCTTAACTGTGGTATGAGCCAACAAATGTCATAAGGGATGGGTCATACAGGTGAACCCTGGGATTTTAAAATTTTGCACTTGGAAACCAAGTTCCATTACCCAGAAGGCTGCAGATGCTTCAAACCTCTATATTTGATAAGGGGACTGAAGGGAGAACAAAGACAGCTCCTCTGCTCTGACCCAGCAACAGCTGCATTTCAATGGGAAGTGATCAGATCTATACACAGATACCTCACTATCATGGTTACTTACATCAGTCTTTAAAGTTCTCATCACCACAAATGCTATGACACAAGAGGACTGCCTGAAGTCTCTTCATTAACTGTCTTGCTCTGTGTACCCCTTGACTACAGTGTTTTCTTATACAGAACACTGCATGCTTGGATCAGGCCCCTACAAGCTTGCAAAAAGCAGCTTTCACACTTTAACAGGGTCCCAGAGAAGTTTTGGTGCTTTTATCTCATTTGCTTTTGCCTTACCCAGAAAGACCAGTGTTGAATACGACTTCCCCTGCTGCGGAGGATGGATAGCCAAAAGAATAGCCCTTCATCTTCGTCCCATCTTCCAGCACCAAGTTCGCTGTCTGCACCTAGAGAAAGGCACATGAAGAGACTCAAATACAGGAGGAAAAGGTTTGATGTTTATACAGGTAACACCTAGGACACCTGTCTTTCACGTCTCATGTTGTAAGTATTCCTGCTCCTCTCCCATTCCCAGCTGCCAAGACTGTCCCCTTTTACTAGTCTCCTGGTGCTCTTTTTCCTTCAGTTAGGAAACATTGTGCTCCTGATGAGGGCAAGGCAGCTGGCAAAACCCACTGCAAGCAGAGCATGTGCTATTACTGTGGGATCACCCTTCCATATCACTTGGTTCATTTCTTCCACCCATTATATCCCACAGTTAACCAATATCATAACTCTGTAGGGAAAGGATCACCTCTCTCCGCAATGTTTGCTTAAGGCTTGCTGCTGACTATGCTGGCTCTCATCCAGCTGTGACCTTTGATAGGTGCTTAACTTCTATTGCAACTGTACAGCTAAGCCGCTAAAAATAAATGTATGCTTAGTTGGACTGATGTCAGACAGCAAAATTCAAAATGTTAGTCCATTCTGCTTTAGGACTCAAGAAGAGAGGAACTTGTGGATCAGACACACTCGTAGTCTCAGTTACCCCAGGGATAGGCATAAATTGTCCTGGAAGAGGTAGATAAGGAATAAGCAGCCTAGAGGAAAACTTCCCATAAAACTGCACCTTTTTTCATAAAGTGTTTAGCAGAACTGAGTCCCACACTAACTGTGGGATCCCTTACAGGCTTAATCACTATTTTGCAGCTGAGGAAAATGGGACACAGAGAGTGACTTTTGTAAAAGTCATTGAGAGATTCAGTGGCACAGCTGGGTCATTGAACATACCAAACTCAAGACGCCCTCTTTTGCCTCATTTGGAAACTAAACCTTTCTTAGCCTGTCTGGGCATTGGATGGGAAACCACCTGGGAACTCCAGCTTCTACCAAAAAAAGGTGAGTATAAGCATAACAGAAATGACAGAATGAGTTGGGAGATTCCTTCAGACAGCAGGATTGCTAATGTCATGCAGGGGAAGACAGAGTGTAGGTAAAGCTGGAAATAGATTTGCCAATGAATTTCTGGGCTTTAAAGAGTTTGAACAATGAACTTTTTGGGCCCTGAGAATCCTCCACTTCTGGAACACTAGTGCAGCTGCCTCCTGGGCACAGAGCTGCAGTCACAGAGTGATGACCAGTGCAAGAACCCCAATGGTCTGCGCCACAGGAGGTGTGCCAAGCGTGTCCACCAGGGAGCAGCTCTCACCATGATTTAACTTCATATTGGGTTTTTTTTACAGAACAATTCTTCTTACTGGGATTTTTTCAAAAAAGAATCAAGATCGATTTGCTGTAGAAAGGAGCAAGACAGCTACTTTGAATTAGCCATAAATCAGATGAACAATCACAGCAAGGAGAAATTTTATTCCCAGCATTGAACATTTTGTAACAATCATGGCAAACACTCATCTAGAGCTCCTCTGCAGTTACAAATACTGCACAGATCAATTACTAATGTACTGCAAAACACACTAAAAATCAAACTGCACTGCCAAGTAATTGAATTCTGTGCATCTGGGATGCTTTTAGCTTTGCATTTTTTCCTCATTAATGTCAAACATCCAGTCATTCTCAAAAGGTTTAGCCATCATTTCTGAAACCTTCCCACACCATTGGATGGGATAGTCAGCAACACCAAAATCCCCTCCCTCCCCACTTATAAATACAGTTTTTGTGGCTAAATGCCATAGATGTAGCCCAAATAAAAATTACAGTTTGGTCAACTCCCTAATCTCACTAAGCCTCTCATTACAGATAGCTGTCACACACTCAAAGCATTACAAAGCACAGAGGTCACCTGGGTGTCTCAGACTGGGCCTTGGACAGGACCTCTGCCCTTTCTGATGCCTGCTGAAAACCCAGCCCACACTGCTGACATGGGAGACTGACTGTAGGAACTGGTTTCTCTCAGCTTTGGTTTCAAGATATAGATCCCCTCCACCAGCAGGCCAGGTATTTGAGTCCACCCAAGTATCAACACCAGTTCAAGAAAGTCCTACGACTTGGTACAAGTTGGGGCAATCGCCTGAATCGCAGCCTCAGCTGCAAACATAGCCTGGAAGAATCCTTCAGGAAGCAAAGTCCACAACAGTGGAATGACCAGAAAAGTTAAGATCCATCTGACTCCTGAGGGCCAAAATCCAGAGTAATCACTGTGACCTTTAGATCCTCACCCTCACTATAGTACTTGACAGGAATCTGCATGTCTTCCTCCACCACAGATCACCTGCCCTTCTACACACCAGACCAGCACAGAAATAATTTCTGTTGAACAGAAGCCCCTGTTGTGCTATTAGAGCCCCTATACAGTGTTCAGGTAACACAGAAGAATGTCCCTGAGCAATCATAACCTGCCTGCAAGTTCAGCTATAGCAAGGCATAGATGTTTAAATGTTTCCCTCCCTTACTTGATTTATTATTCTTAATTAAGTGGTTGGTTTGTTTGTTGAGCATTCTAGAAGCAATTATTCTTGCTTACATTTCCAGCGGAGGTGTTACCATATCCCTAAGCTGCCAGCCTACCTTGTCTTTCAGTTTTGCTTTTAATGTGAAAAGTGATTTACAGGCTATAGAGAAGGTTAGTTGGGTCAATCAGGGATTAGTTAGGAGAGATTTTCACTTTCAAAAAAACAACAAGCAAGAAATAAACAAAAACCCCAGAGCTTCCATGAGCTCCTTTTGTCTCCACTCTTCTCAGAAGCATCCCTATGTAGTCTTGGATAAACATCTGTTGTAGTCTTAGCTAAAATGCTTCTTATACACACACCTCCAATGTGACACACATCATTTGCAATCTGATTTCTCCTTCCTACATGCCAGTAGCTTTACCTTTAGCAGAGCTCCTTGTATTCCAGAAAGGCTGCAGGGCTCTTGAAGAGCTTTGAGGATGGAGATGACTATCAGAAAGAGTCATGCTGCTGCTGTGGCACTGCTAGATTTTGTGCATTTTGTCAAAGTAACTTGAAGAGTTAACTAGTTCAGGTCCCACTTCACCAAGCACTTCACACATGAAGTAAACAAAGCATTGTAGCAGTTTAAAAAAAAAAAAAAGTAAAAACCGAGATTAATTTAGCTCCAGTTAGTTCCCTACTCTAGCAGCCCTTCCCATCTACAGGATGGATAATAAACATCTGCAAAATCTCAACAGATCTGCGTACAATTTGTTTTTGAAAGTGGGTCTGCTACAAACGCCTGTACTGCCAAGTGAACAGGTAATTTTTCCTCTTTTCTACTTGCCTCACAGAGTAACTAGTCAAGGAAGTCAAATTTTTCCCCTCCAAAGAAATCCCTCAGTTTATTTTGGCAAGGCCAAGCTGAACTCTGAACACTGGGCTGCTGGAGGACTGCGAGTATGCCAAATACTGAAGCCAGGATAGGCACTGATGTATGGCAGAGACACAGATGGGACTCAATTTCAGTGCAGACCAGTTCATTTCCATCCAGTAAGGTGATGATAAAACGTCTCTTTTCTAAGGCACATCATGATTCCACACAGCACAACAGCCTCTGTCACATTTCTTGGCACACAAATCTGACTGGCTAAGTAACAGCCAACATACCAGAAGTGCAGAAGAAACCAAAAGCCAGCAGACTTCTACAGAAGAAAGCTGGTGCAAGGACTGGGCTACATCCATTCTGTCAAGACCAAATAACCAGCAACAACGGAGGAGTTTTCTCTTTGATAGGAAAATGTCTCTTCTTGTGAATACTATGCCATCACAGGTTGGAAATCTATTGGACATCGCTAACAGTCAAAACTTTCTTTGCCAACCCTATATATATAAAATTCTATTTTGGCACATTTGCTTCTGGCTAAAGTTAAAAGAAGAAGAAAGGGCAAGAATAAAGAATGAATCAGAAGCCAGGTCAGTGTCTTGGGATACACCAAAGAAGATTCACACTTAGGCTAACTTTAGGGAGAAGCTTTGGATTAGTTCCTTTACCATCCAAGCCAAAGAGAAAGCAAAGCCAGAAACGCAACACAGGTACCATGGTAGAAAAGTCACAGCTCCTACAACTTGAACTCTTCTTAAGGCTGTTGACAATGCCACAAATATTTGTTTGGGACAAAAATCAGAGGAGGGGGGGGAACTGAGGCAGGTGAGGCACCTAGCAGAAGTCACTGAGCACCCAAGGAAATGAGCAGCCCTTCTCTCCCCCACAGCAGTGGCTCATTAAATTCCCCCCATCTCTAAGTGAACAGGCCTCATTTTACCTCTTCTTCACTTTCATGTCCAAAGGGAGAGGAGTGGAGTAGCATGTGACTGATCTTTCACCTCACCCATTCCCTCTGTTTCCCATGCAGTCCTTTTCTCAGTTACTTTCCACCTGCCTCAAAATATATTTGAAGAGCCCTTTTACAGTAATCTGAAAGAGTTTCTAAAGCCAGTGCTCAAAAATTTTCCTTCTCTCCCTCTCATTTCTAACTATATTTTTAGCTTGCTCCTTGTGGTTTTTGTAGCTCTCCCAAACCTCTCCTTACTGAGCCAGCTATACTGTTACAAGCCATCTATTTATTGCTCATACTACTCTTTACATCCCCATTTAACTACATTGGCCTCAGATGAGCACTAAACGATATGAGCTTTGAGCTGCAGTCTCTCTGCCCATTCCTGAATTATAAAGAAGCTTGATTACCCTAAAACGAGTGATGCTAAGCACCCCTACAGAGAGCCCACAGGAGTCTCTGATTTGGTCTCTGTGCCCCTCTTTCACTCGTGGATGCTTCATCTCTCCTTCAGAATGGAAGGGATGCAATAGGGAAATATGGATCTCTGAGTCCCTACATTTCAGACTGCTCACCTACAGTGGTGTTTCCCGACATAGGCTGATTTAACTGAGCACAAAGCGGACTTGGCAGAAGAATTATTAGGCACTCTACTAAAACTACCACCTCTCCCTCATGCTCTCTAATACTTTACTTAGCTTATACATAGGTTAGAAACATGTTTTCATTGTATTTTGTTATGGTCCCTAAAATAGCCCACTGAGAAAAAGCAATAAAAGGCAACTAAATGCTCATTTAAGCCTGCAATAATGGGAGAATGGGATCATTACCTATACTGCCATTAGCCCACACACCTTAATTTGCATTTCACTCTTTCTCTGAACTTCTTACAAATATCTATTACCTCTAATGATGGCTGGAACACCAAACCCAGTCATAAGTCACTACTTGGTCACTTGTCTCAGAACTACAGTTAACTTCCACACTCTGACATGAAGTATGCAATAGGTTGGCTTTTTTAGGACCACTTATCCCTAAATTTTCCCTCAGGCCTGCTGCTTTACTGCTTGCATATGCATATTAGAGAGTCTCTTCCACTTCTGCTTCTGTATGTCTCATGGAAAAAGGTGCATAAGCCTGTCACTTTCTTAAAGTAAAAGCCCAAAGCCAAGAAAGGTTCAAATTTTTATATTTCAGATTCTGAATTCAAACAGAATCACATGGCTTCTGGCAAAGGTGGCATTAAACATCTGAGCTGAGATCTCAGGACCACAGGCTCCTAAAATACACTATACATCAGCCTTCTTACTCTCCATGAGTTCCAGTACCCACTCTGACAGCTAAAACGCAAATAATCAAGTCTAATAAGGAAAAAACCTTTCCCAGTGTCAATGCCAAGGCAGAAGATGTCACATAATATATGTCAGAAAGAGACTTCTGGGCTGGCTAGCTAGCCCCACACCTTGTGGTGAGCCAGCTAGTCACAGTGCAGGTACAAATGCTCCACCAGACTCAGCACTTCAGGTGCACAGTAGGTCTTGGCTGCCCTGTGATAGATCCTGTCATACACCTTGAAACAGAAAGAGGGCCCAATTCATTCTGACCCACCTTGGGTGTCTTTGCAATTGCTGGGACTGAGGTTAAAATAGCTCCCAATGGTTTCTCTTGGCATTGCTTTCTTAACAGGTATCCATTCTCCTTGCCTTCAGCATTGGTGTCATTGGCTTTAAGCAATCACTCTTTAGTTTTACAGGCACAGAATTAGGTAGATGTTAGAACAGCTGGTACTGTAACTCCATCAGAGTAGGACAGCAGTTTTCCATGAACATGAAACTTCTTAAGTGGATGCCTCATCATTATGAGATATGACCTTGTAGGTTTGTCACTGTGCAGTCCTTGAATGAGTGACAAAACATGTACCTAACACCATCAGTCTGTCATTTAAGATACTAAATCCAAACTTTAGATGCTAATCCATCAGCATAAGAATGCAACAGATCCAGCCTACTGCAGGTGCCTACAAGAATTATCCTGGATGTGTAAAGAAAGATGATGTCTCATCAAAAGCTGAACCAGCAATTCTAACCATGGCTACAAAGCTTTACCAGTGGGAGGTGCCTTTTACTGCAGCAGACATATCACCACAGACTGAGGCATCTTTGAACTCACTTTGTGCATCACAAGGCTTCAACTGCTGTACTCTACAGAGCATGACAGATATAACTGAACTAGCTCCAAAAAGCAAGAGAGGTATCAGAGGCAATAGAGACAAGCAAGGATGGCATTCCAGCAGGGCTTTTCAGTCCTGCTCAGTCAGCTTGACAGTTTCTAAAACCCTAGTGAACTTGAATGTACCTGCACAGACTCCTGTTCTACAATACACAGCATCAGCATACTGATGCTACAGGCCATCACCAGCCATAAACCAAGTAGCCAAGTATGAATCCTGGGCTCCTGTCCCCTAGACACTGTGACGTTTGTCAACAGCACCTCTTAGTGCATTCACAGGTTCCACTCCTCCAGCAATACTGGCAGTAAAATAGTCTCCATTTTCTCCTATCCCATTTCAACTTGAAGCACAAATCCCAAAGAGAAAAGATTGTTCAAACTGTGTCACAGTTTGTTTTGTCACACCAAGAGACACTTTCTAGCCCAGTCCCAAGATTTCAAAATGGAACAGTAGAAGCTGGCACTTGCCCTGGAAGATGTGAGATAGCATGGCCCCACCTGAGGTCTCTGACATAGTTTTAATATGCAGTCAGTGCCAAACCAACATAGCTTCACTAGCCTGAGGAACAACCAAGGAACTTGCTCCTCAGTTCAGAGTCCTACTTCCTCTTCAAATGGTGCAGCTGCAGAAACTGGTAACCATGATGGCTTTCTAATTCACAAGTAAGACTCCTGTTGTCATCACAAGGACGAATAACTTCCTCCTAAGCCAGATCGGATTACACGGTCAGGATCAATCTGCTGGGAGGAAGATTACTGTGCTGTGTTCTAAGACTGTGAACAAGGTAACAGTTCATGCCTGCTGTGCACTCTCAGGAAGGAGAAGACAGGTCCATTAGCAAGAACACTAATCACAACACAGGTTCTGCTTTTAAGTGCAGGTGAGATAATGCTGAACTGAGAACTCACATGATGAAGGAAGGGATGAAAATAGGAATGCCTCTTATGCAGTTTTTCTCTGCAGCCAATTTTTGTTTAAAAACTAATGGGTCTGTCGCCAGGAGCTGAGGGAACTCCTGAGAAAAGAGTGGCTGTGGGACAGGTAAGAGAAATCCTAGTTCTCAGTGGACAGAAATTATACTGATCAGCACTCTACTCCACCCTGCCAGGTAAGGTGGCATCCACTGGGTGCCCAAGTCTAAGAGCTCTTCCCTACCACCTGTTGAAACATCACTCCTCTGGTTGCCAATTCAATTACAGTGTTGATTCAACAGGATACGCGTGCAAGAGCGCCTTTTCAATGCAAAGTGTGTAGTGACAAAACACTGCCAGTGCTACAGAATTCACCCAGAAAGTCACATTTACACCACTGTACTCTGCCACACCTGCCTGAGTTACACTAGCAAAGCTGGTCAAATGCAGTTCTTGTAACAAAGAACAGACAGAAGTTGGGGAAGTGAACTAAGGGGTCCCAGCCCCAGTAAATCAAGAGCTGATACCCTGACGCATTCACAAAGAGTTGTCTATCTCTCCAATTACTCTCAGAGTCATCATGGTTTCCAATACATTGAAAATGGATCCTTTGTGGATCCAGTAGGATTAATCACATGCTTCAGGTGATGCATGTTTTTAAATATCTAACTGATTCATGCTCATATGGACTGAAAGATCTGCTCTGTTAGCTATCAGTCCTGTAGAAGAGTGGGGTGTTTCTAAAGAAAATACCATATAATAATTAACTGAAACTCTGAACATCCACCTTTTGGTGCAATTTATCCTATAATTTCCATTCCAGACTACACAAAAAGTGTGTTTGCTTAGCTAATATAACCCTTTAGCCAAGCAACCTCCTTGTTTAGAGTTCAGACAAATCTTTGGTTCAATCTTATTTGTCTTTTAAGCCCTGTTATCTACAGCAAGCTATCTCTCAGCATGCCAAACATATCTGTTAAACCACAGCAGCTCAGTTACTGTTACCTTGATGCTCAACAACCTGGTACCAGTCCTTGAGTAACTCCAGTCTTCAGCAGACGCATTGCAAAACTCCAATCTGCCTTTCAAAGTCTTCAGCACTCTGCAAGCTGTCAAAATTCTTGTCATCTTGAAAGCTGCTGATGAGTAACTGAAGTTTAAAGCAAACAAGACAAAACAAAAATTTGCTTGTACGTATTTCTTTGAGACTTGCTGCAGACAATATACTCTTGCAGATCGCAGGGGAAGAGAACAGAGACACAGTGGATGTGCTGGACTGACTGTACAGCACTGCCCTACACCTTCCCATTTATTCTGCCATTAAAAGTCTCTGGTGCAGCCCCACCTCCTCCTGCCCCTCCTCAGAGGGGTGCTTGCTTAGATACCCTTGCAACACTTTTCTTCAGGTTGGTCTCTGAGCACTGTTGTAGGGGTTGCATCACAGGCCAGACACTAGCTCTGCCTGCTGAAAGACAGCAAACCCTGCCAGAGAAATCACACCCACACCAATGAAGGTAGTCCTCACACTCTGAAACAAATACTTCACGTTTCAGTAAGAGACAAGGAATGGCACCACTTGTTCTCCTAACAGCATGTGGTCTAGGCAAATTAAGAGTCTATTCATAGTATGCTTTTAAGTGCTTTCCAACGCGTGATCTGGGGTCCACACATTAGCTAGTGAGACAGCCTGTGACTGCTACAAGCTTGTATACTTGTAGTAGAAGTAGTAAGCAGGAAGACCAGTTTCTGTGGAAAGCTGTAGTCTTTTTATTCTGTGTTTGGAGAGTACACAGTCACCAGAAGCCCTAGAACAGGTCCCAAAGTGCTGCCCCTCCCCAAATAAATGAAAAGGACATCACCAGCAAAAATAAATGGCTGCAACATAAAAACATCTTTTGATAAAATTTCAGTGGACAGCAGCTGAAATAAGGTGAAATGCTCCATATGCGATCGCCTGACTACAGACCTTTGTGACTATCACTTATTTCCTATAACCCCACATATAGTCTTCAAAAAGAATCATGTTCCTCGTTAGCCAGGCATGAAAATGCCTAATGAAGACAAAAGCTGTGGGAGAAACATGTACATTATTATTCTTCAAGAACTAAAATGGTGAGGCATCTTTTGAAACCCAGGTTGATCAAACCTTCAGTTAGCTCAGAGCAAGAAAGAAAGAAGGAAAAAAAAAAAAAGGTATACAAACTTTTTTTTTTTTTGCAGCTGGCAACATATTGTTGCAAAGAATTTAGGTGACCTTTTCTAATCACTGACAGTAATAGTCAAGACTTTTTTGTATACAGTGGTTTGAGATTAGTCTAAATTGATGCCAGTATCACATAAAAATATTTCCTGCACAGCTCTTACAGCTCCAGGTTGAACCGTCATGCACATAATAAAAGACAGAGATGAGAGGGCAATGGGTTTGGGTACCCTCTGTAATGTGGAAAGCTTATTGAAGACTTGGAAGAGAAACACACGAGAAATGCGCCTGAATCCAGATGATTGAAAGAGGCAGACAGAAATAGGGCGGAAGACAGACTGGGTATAGAGGAGCTCACTGCTTTAACACGAGCTTTGCAGAACTGGGAGAAGCCAACAGTGTTTCCTGGTAACTTGGTTTAGGAAAGACATAACTATTTTTCCTACAAGAAGATACCTGACAACCATTCTGATTCATAGGAGCTTGAGAGACACAGATTTCACTTTTTGCAAACAAACAAACAAACAAACAAAAAATACAGGGAACTGAGAAATGTTTTTGTTAGCTTTTCCATTTGCTTGGCTCTAGCCTGTAATGATCCAGGTTGGAGATACACACAGAAAAGGAGACATACAGAAAGTAAAGGCACACTTATAAGTGAATGGATTGCAAAGACTGTACCTTGTACTAGGAAGGTCACCTTAATATACAAACACATGGGCACTCACACATGCAATTCAGAAGCCAGCTTTCTTCCAAAGTCGCATTTCACATTATGTTAGCTTTACACTGCCACAAATGTCATACATAGCATTTGGAAGGTTACAAGCGCTACCCTTTTTTATAGCTATATTGAAGGGCAAATTCTGTGCTCCATTTCACTCTCTACCAACATCAGGAAGTTACTTTGGGCCCTGGCTATACAGGTGTTTGAACCAGAACCAAACCATGCTTGCAGTTTCAGCACCATAACTGCTAATTCCTGACTACCCCCTTCTACCACTAAGTTTCAATGTGGCTGCACAATAAGGCAGATGGATCCAGCTAATTTTCTTTCACCAGGAGGCCATTCATGAACACAGGGGATCTGGAGTGAGCAGAAAAAGGACCATGTCTTTTGGCAGAACAGCATCCTTTCCCAGGTGAAAACAGCTGCATAACCACATCATGAACTGGATTCAGTTTGTCAGGGGTGTGCAGTACACACACAGATCTAATGTCACAGCTGTATAGGAAGGATTAAATGCTATATGGGGGAACAACAGGCAAAAAACTACCTCCTTCATCACCTCCACAGCAAGGATGTCCCCCCTTTGACCACTGCTATAGATGTCTTCCTTTTTTTTCAACCATATATTATCAAAATTGATTAAGCTCACCTCAGACGTCCTGAGGTTGGGAAGTTTATCCCTCCAGCGGAAGAACAACCTTCCTTTTCAAAGCCTCCACCATGACAGAGAAACCCCCCTCTGCCAAAACCAGGAAAACACATCCAAGCTGTTTGTCCCACTACCAGTGTGCTAAAAAGAGGTGATGAACTGTTGACTCTAAGGCCAGAAAATATATCAGAAAATATATCAGGTATTCCTGAGAGAAGCCTCAGTTCAGAAAAACCTGTCAACATACAAACAAGCGTTCTGTGGTTTGGACATATCTTAAGTTTGCGCTTTGCTTAACATAAAGACCAGAAGAGGTAGAATCACTGAGAAACAGGGAAAAAATAAGGAGAAAGAAATCACTCATAGAAGACTGGAAAAAGGAGAGCAGAAACCAATAGTTTTATGGAGATGCAACCACACTACTTGAGCTTAAAACTTGCCTGCCAGTACATGACTTGTAATCATATTGTCCCTTCAGGAAAGAAAGTTTGGGCAGCAACTTGGAGGAAGGACACATATCAGGGAAATCAGCAATGTAAAACCATGAGGGTAGAAGACTCACTCAGACAAGAACAGTTCAAATATTGGAGGGGGAAAGGGGGAAGTACTCGCAACTTGGGCTTCCTTAACATGGTCTTAGACATGGCATAGCTGTTCAGAGAAAGGCAGGCTGCCTTTTGTTTCATATTCATCTATGCTCTATTGTACACAGATAGGGAGTAGGACAAGGAGAGCAAAGTGCTCATTAAAATTAGCAGCTTTTTCTTACTGTTTACAAGTGAAAGAGACCAGAAATGAAATTCATCACACAGTCCCACTGTACCGTAAAAATCAAACAAAATCAGTGGTCTGTGGCTTTGTAAATCCCCAGGGACAAGA
This sequence comes from Ibycter americanus, assembly GCA_035590275.1. NCBI lineage: Eukaryota > Metazoa > Chordata > Aves > Falconiformes > Falconidae > Ibycter > Ibycter americanus. Next base: position 10,872,350 of record JAVJGI010000064.1, read on the forward strand.
TACTGAAAGAAAGCTAAGTGCCTACATTTTCAGAGGCTTAAAACAAACTGCTTGATTTTCAGAAGAGAAGTACTCAAAGCACTTGAGGCTCTGCTTATGTGCCCCAGGATTGGCACCCCAAAATGAAAGCTCCCAAAGCCACTCATCACAGCTGGGAAGCTCTACTATAAGCAGTCAAGATATACAGGATTTTTCATTTTCAAGTTCTCTGTAAAATCACAAGATAGTTCAATTCTTACTTGAAAGACAAGAGATCAGGGCCAATTTGTGGGCATGTTGGCCCAGATTCATGTCAACGCAAGTCCCAAGTAACTGCCTCCTGCACAGTGAAGCTCCAGTGGCATAAGTCTCCCCTGGACTGGAATCAGCATAACAAGCAGCCCATGTGAATGGATTGGGCTCTCCTTGTAGATGAGATCAGAGAGTTTTTTTTCTCCCCAAGTGTTCTTCAAATGCTTTTGGAAATCTCTCCTGCCATCTGTCAGGTTGTGTCTGATTTCTGACCACCTTGTCTTGCCTCAGCTAAAACACATTTCAAAAATAGAGTGGAAAAGCAGAACAGTTGAAGGTGCCAGCAATACTGAAACTTTCTGCTGCCACAGGGAACAAGACAAATACTCTCTTCCATTCCTACAGCTAGCAGAAAAGCCTCCAAAGTGATTTGGAAACCCTGTCTTCCATTTCCAAGGCACGCTCCACTTGCTTCCCAAGGAACTTGGGAAGAATTTTGAAAGCACCTGAAAAGTATTAAGATTTGCCATACATTTTCTAACTGGGTGTTAGTTATCAAGCAAGATCACTGCAGTGGATACAGCAGTAAGTTTGGTCTAAGTAACAATTCTTCTTCACAGCATACTGCTAACAACCCTATCAAACCCCATTACCTCAGAGACCATAACTTACTGTTTTTTGCAGTATGTTGCCGGGGCGGGGGGGAATAAACTGAATAAACTGAAGTTATCTTGTTCACACGCAAATGAACTAACAACATCCAGGCATCCCCTGTCACCTGATCATCTTGGATTGCTGCAGGAGAGAAAGCAAGCTCAGTTACGCTTTCAGATCTGCTGCTTCGAGCCAATCTCAGACCAAATGAAGCATTTCAAGCAAAACCCACAATGTTTAGAAAATGCAGTAATTGTGATGCAAAGAGCAACAAGCCAAGAATTGCAAAACGAAGGCTGATCTTCACCTGAGTATATGGAGAGAAACTGAAAGGAATAAGAATCAAGTGCATGTTTTACCCCTTGGCTCTCCTGAATTCTGTTATTTAAGCCACAGCCAGAATGTGGGTTTTTTCCACGTAGTTTGTTCTATTTTAGAGGAGGTCTGGGGAAAAGGGTATTTTAAATTTTAATGGAGAAGTTCATAGCAGATCTTCAGATTCAGGCACTGCATTTTGAGTCACCCTTACCAATTCACATGATTGTGACAGGAATGATTGAAGATAAACTCAGATGATTTATTTTTTTAGATGGAAACAATTCCAAGTGACAAGGCAAGAAGAACATGATCTAAAAATGGACTGCTCCTAGCTGTCCCCTGTGTCCTTATAGGTGTGCTCTTGCTTGCAGCTTGTTTTCCATCCAACTCAAGTGCCTTCCTGAGATGCAAACTGCCCAGCCCTCTCCATCCCTAGTCCTTTCTACCCCAAGTCCTGGCTTTTTGCTTTCTGCTTCCATCCACAGTTTCTCTGCATAAGTGACATCTCCTTGATGTGACTCTCCTGCCCACCACACTCCATAGGTTCTGAAAGCTGCTTTCCTTTGAGTTCTTGAGTGTGCTTCATAGGAAAGAAGTCATCCTCTCTGTCTACAGAAGTTGTTTCCCCCATTACTACTTACTTACAGGAACACAACAAGAAGTAAGAATGAACAAATCAATTGTGGCATTATTTTTTTTTTTTAAATTTGCCTGTGTAGTAGTGGCAGGCACTTCTGTAATTCCCTCAAAATCTCTGTGATCCCCCTGATTTGTCAACACATCAGCCTGACAGGGCAGTTGATATCTCACTTTACAAACAGGCCTGCTGCCTTCACCAGGAACTGTTCTCTAAAGTCATGCACATTTGTAAGCATGGCAGCATTCAATCATAAAATTTTAAATGCACAGTTTTACACACCAGATTAAAACTGTATCAGGGCAGCATACTCTGCATTCCATTGTTTCTTTATGCTAACCATTTTACTTTGCAGAGTTTCAGAAAATCTCTTTTCAGTTCCAAATGTCACTGAGAACAGACTTCCTCTTGAAGAAACAAACACCTATCGAATAACATGGTTGAGTAAAAATTGTTAGGGGGAACATCTGGAAAAATTGAACTCACATCCATCATAATGGTGGAAAGTTCATATCAGATTAGTTACATGATCAGATGCTTAATTTTTTTTGGCCTTTTTATAGCTTCACACTAATTTATTTTTTTCATTCCCTGTATCCACTAGCTAAAGACTCAGTTAAATATGGGCAGAATACAAGGGCAGTTTTATCTGCTTCCAAAGACAAAGCTATAAAGATTTTATTGATAGCTGTAATTGGACTGTAGAAGTCAGCCTGAAGAGCAGAATTAATTCTTGTCTTTCTACCTCTTCCCTTTGGTTTCATATTGTTTTCTACTTGATTTTTTTTCCTGCAAGGACAGATTCTGACTGCCACCTCTGCTAACTAGCACCTTGCACTAGAAATGGCAAGAATCCTACCAAACCTTAACTATTTCCTGCAGAAGGGAACAATAAATATGAAAACCAGTACAAAATCTGTTTTTAACAGCACAACGAAATCTTATTCCCAAGTCCCAAACCTGCAGCCCTTGCTCACAGAAAACATGCATGTCTGAGTGAAGGAGAACTCACAGATCTGAGCTCCGAGCCAATGTAAATTAACAGAAAACAATATGCAAGTGTTCTGTGAATAGGATGCACAAACCTCACGTTGGTGAGGGCTTGGGATACAATGCAAAAGTCATCCTGTTGTCCTCATGGGTCTTTGGCTGACAAAGGCCCAGTCTGAAGAAAACATGGATACATTCATACTTTTGGATGGAAAACACAGTAACTATAACCTGAAACATCTTTCTAATTCTGATTGAATGTCACTTTTTGTTTGGAAGTACAAACAAACAAAAAAGTGTAAAGAAATGTTTTAAGCAGAGTTGTTCAAAATCTGATTTTATGAAATACTGCAAGTAGTTATCTGAACTACTGCAGAACTGTTTTTTCTTTTTTTTTTTTTAAGAGAAACATGTTTCCTCTTTTAAATTAAGATTTTTCCTTTCCTTGTGTTTTCAAAACACAAACCAAAAAGCAAATTTCAGTTAAAAAAAAACAAATTAAGACTCATTTTGGTATTTAATTGAAATGTCAAAAAGCATCAGAATCAAACCAAGATGCAGTTTCACTTTTCTTCAAAAATATTAGTTCAGTCTAGCTAACAGCTAATAGCAATTTAGTTCTGCAAGGTAAGTACTTAGCTGTAGAAACAGACCCTCATGCCCAATGCACAGTTTTATAAAATAAAGGAAACATGCCTCAAAACAATCAAGGTATCCAGCGGTGGTAGCAAATACTAAAGGGATTCAGGACACAAAAGTGTTAACGCTCAATCAGCGGGCCCTGTGACAGTTTCAGTTAACATCTTATACGATAGTTTTAAAAGCTAATAAATGCATTTCATTTTGTAGAAGGAAAAAATACTGTAATGAAATAATTGAAAATTTCAAACCAAGGCCATGTGAAAGACAGCATTAAAAAAGAAAGAGAGAGAGAGAGAGAGAAAGGCCAATTTCTTGTTTATTCTGAATTGCCGACTTTGACACCTCCCTTCTTTTCCAAATTTTGTGTATAAGCAGTAATCAGGACAGCCTTTTCACCAGTAAAGTTTATAGAATGCTTGACAAGACTGTTATGTATTTATACCCAGGTCAGAGAAAATCCATTTTCAAGGAGATTAAACTTTTCTTTAAGGCTTGAGCAGCCCAGGGTACACTCATCTGCTGTCTGGGATATGGAGCCCATGCTTCACCCAAACTTGACAAAGATAAGGCTCTTATCTTCAACAAGAGAAAAAGAATCAATGTCTTGAAAATGGGTCAAATTCCATTGCCACTGGGATTAGCAGCTCCTCTTAGATCAGCTGACTTGGAAGAAATAGAGAAAACCCTTGCAGTATCTGAAAGAGACTGACATTATTCCAAAAGGCCAATTTCAGAAAACCCTTAGTTAGCTAAAACTGGGAGCTGCCAGAAGAGTGTTGCCTGAGGGGTAATAATGACTATACAAAGTGCAGTTTGCTCCCAGTGCCACGACTGAGCACCACATCTCAGACACAACTCTGATATTCATGTTGATGCAACCAAGGGAGTCTGGCCCCAGGAGTCTTAGAGCTATGCGATAGGAGTCTGCAACGTCTGACTTCAGTCCAGAGCTGAACTTTTATTTACTGGAAGATGCTTGGGGGCAGCAAGGTTTCTCATTCCCTGACATTTTCTAAAAAGACATTTTTACAAATAGGGGCCAGGATTAGGATTCATCCCTTTTCCCTTGTGATTCCAGAGGCTCATACATTCCACTGGCTTGTTCCCCTGGATCACTAAAAAGGCCAAACTGGCTTTACAAAAATAAAAACAAATCAAAAGGGCTACACAAACACTGTCTCCCCTGTGCTACACATCCTCTACACAGTTTAAAAATAACATGACCTTACAATGGAAGATTAGCTACATTTGCTCAAGATTCACATTATGCTTGCTTCCTTCTGTGGCAGTCTTGTCATGGGTGAATATTTGATAGGTTATCTCACCCCAGTGTGTTTGTTGTAGCAAAGGAAAACAAAATTGACTTGCCCTTGATTAGACTGTAAATAAATAGGCTTTTATCTAGAATGAAGGTTACAACATAAACTGTCCCTGAGCTGCTAATTTATGACTATAAAACTGCATATGTGCATTCATACAGGCACATACTGTGTTCACTGGGCAGTTTTGTCATTTTTTCTTTGACTGGATAGTCTTTTTTTTCCCAGTTAAATATAACTACATTAAAATCAAAACTTCTATGTCTACATTGTTTTCATGGACATTTTCAGCTTGGACAGACCATTTGTCTGTCCAACCTTCTCAGTGGACATTGACGGAGGATCTTGGCCAGACCCATCACACACCACCCTGTGGTCTGTGATCTCAGATCTATGACTAGAGAGACCCAGAAGGCAAGTAAGAAACTGAGTAGAGAGAGAAAGCACCTGTCAGAAGAGACAAGCACCAGACCAGAAGAGCATGTTCTAGGCATTTCCTAGATCAAAAGGTCCTCACAGCTAGGTACTCTGAAATATGATTCGCAGTAACTGTCACTGGCAGGACAGCTACATGTTCCCTGGACTACACAAAACCCCAAATAAAACAGGCTCATTGTTCCCAACATGTTACTGGGTCAGGCCTAAAGACAGGCTCATTTTGAGGAAAAAAGCAGCTCTCTGAAATGGTGGAACACATGACGAGTCCTGATGATTAGCTTACGGGCTAGTACCTTGACTATTTAGGTAAAGTATCATCTCCCAGCCTTATTCAACCAAGCTTGTCCTGAGCTAGAAATACTCAATTAATAATATACTCAGCATTTCTTTTACTACAACAGGTGTCATATCCAGCGGTAGGACATGTGGGAATGGCTCAAAGCTGCATCAGAGGTGGTTCAGACTCAACATTAGGAAGCATTTTTTTACCAAGAGAGTGGTCAAACACTGGAATTCAAGAGAATAAAAGGAAATTAATCTTCCCTTTGGTATAAATAGATTTAATCTTTGAAAAGGAAATACACAACATTTCTCTCCAACCTAGTTTCTTACCCTTTAGTTCCAGCCTATGCAGTGCTAAATGTTCCTGGGTTTGGTGGGAGGGGGAGTTAACATTTCATAGGAGTTACTTAACATGGCCTTGGCCTCTCACCATATATACAGCATCTCTGATCAATCAGCATTTTCCTTATTGCTTCATGCCTAGTGCTCCAGATTGGAAGGATTTGCAAAATTTGTTTTTTTCTTTTTTCTTCTCCTCACTCCTATTATTTTTTCCTTCCTGTGGTTACCCTGGGGGGAAAAAAAAAAAAGAAAAAAAAGATAAAAAGCTTTGGCTGTTGTACACTGGGCTATGCACAGAAGCATTTGCTTTAACTTACAGATAGATATGCATTAGGCAGATGCATGCCTAAGGATGGAGATCTCTCTTTAAATAGCACAACAAATACTTGCTATATGGATCTGTAATGTTATTTAGCTGGAAAGGGGAAGAAGGGACATGATTTTGACTGAAAAACATTTTTAGGGCAGGAAAGCAAAGAGGTTTGAAGAACTAATTGATGCTGTCAGGTAAGTGTTCAGGACTTTAACCCCAGAACTCCAACACTGTCTGCTCAGCTAGTATTTTTATAATAGCATGGAAACTTCATGAGTGAGTTAATTATAAGACTGTGTCATGCTCCATGGGGATTAGAGACACTCGATAAAGTTTTATATCCAGAAATACACACCGCTGTACTTCAACAAATACAGCCCTTTATACTAGCATTTTTCTTAACAAAACCCCCAGAAATCGGCTCCTCCCTACGAAGACTAGTTGGCTTAAAGAGAGTCTATGCTTTTGAGTGGGGACTTGTATTGCACACCTTAAAAGAGGGCACACAACCCTGGCAGGCATGTGAGTGGGACCAGTACGTAGGCTTTGGGTGCAGTAGGCTTCCCTTTCCCTGAAGATATTCTGTATTGTAATGTTCCCATCATTCATTTCACTTTGACACCTACCAGTGTTCAGCAGGGTTTAAATTAACTAACCCATGGGAAGAAATCATTGTGTAGCCAAAAGCAGCAGGGTCCTAGTTCTGCATTCATTTGAAGAAGGCAGGATCTCAAATATTGAACCATTTTGTCTCGTTCAGCTTCAGGAAAGACAAAGCAGATGATCACTGAGAAAAACTAGGGAGCCCCAGTTCACACTGGTAAGGCCAAGGTAACATAAGGTGCTTTTCCTTCTCCTGTAAGTATACAGACCTACCCCCCACGAGGGCACAGCAACTAACCACAAATCTGGAGACACCAAAAAGGTTCATCTGGTTCATGCTCCTCCAACAGCCCTCTGAACTGGCTGGTATCGAGTTCCTGGCACAGCCACAGTTGTGACAGTGTCAACATGATACAATACTACCAGAAAAGAACAAAACACCCACATCTGTAGATTTGTTTGGCTTAGCCCCACAAGAGTCAAAGCTGGGGCCTGAATATATCAAATATACATGGGGTTCTTTTACACCTACTTTAACTAAGAGCTCTAAATACAGACTTTAGTGTTGAGATAGTTAACTTCATGAGCAGATGTGGTTACAGTATAATCAGATTTTGGTAAAATGAGCAACCAAATTGTAAAGGAGATTAGTACAAAGGTAGCTTATTCACTTTCTTGCACTGATTAAGGTAGTTTAAGTACACAGTTTTCCACCTTTATCCATTGCCATAAATAAACCAAAATAAATTCAATTCATTTATTTCCACTTCCTATGGATTCCATCATGGTACAATCCATTATAACCAAAGCAATCATAACCTACCACATTCAGTGCAATGAAATTGCACTAGCCTGATAAAAATCCACAAGAGCTAAGTGCAGCTGGAACATTTTTATTTCACTACTGTGATCACAGAGGTCTCAGCCATAGCATGTGCTTTGGAGATCACAGCAATGATGAGTTGGCTTATATAGGCCACATGGTCATGAAGAGCTTCAATTTGTGATTTCTGACTTGAGGGAGGAAATAAGGCTTGAAAAAACACAGACCACTCAGAACTGGGACCACTTAAATAGCAGGTAACCATACAGTGAGGTATCCAAGATCACTGTGTGTTATCATCCATGCTGAGCTGACACGTTATCTGTGAAACTCGGGTTCAAGCCTAGCCCAGGGTTGTTCAAATATGGAACAAAAATACATTGAAGTGCTGCTTTGTCTGAACAACTGCATATTACTGCATCCACGCCCTGCAATACAAGCTTCTTACAAGCATAATCTCCACCTCAGACAGCTGTCCAGAAATCACACACATCCCTTATTGCACAGAAGTCTCTTCAGACTACAGAACAGGATCACCAAAGCTAATACATGAAAGCTGAAGCAAGGGAGGAGGGGACTATTTGAAGCATTAGCATCTGAAGGGTCATAGCATGTCTGGTGCAGAAAACAACAAAAAAGTTCTCTAAACCAGACTCCTGGGGGTGAGAAAGCTTATCAAGAGAGAACTTTGTAAAGGAAGAATTCAGCAGTGCTCCAAGCAATGCAAAAGGACCATGGGTAACTGGGATACAACTTGCTGCTGCCAGAGCCTCACACAGGCTGCCTCTGAGCAGCAAGAAGTCACAGAAACAGAAAGCACCGTTTGAACTAAGTGCACAGTATTAAGGAATGGTACAGTGGAAAGAGTGTATCAGCTGGTAGGTAGGGTGGATGGAAATGTTAGGGACATCATCCGCAAAAGAGTGCTTTTACGGAAGTGTTACCTCGTTTCTGTTCCAGTCAGGGAGTCAGCCAGTCATGCACTCCTGCAATCACATTTAACCTTTCCAGACAATCTAATTCTCTCTCTCCTTCCCTTCTGCCTCTAGCAATCCCCCTGCAGCTGCAGCACACTCAGGAGTGTGCTTTGAAGGATTTGAAAGCTCATTTTGGGCAGCATGGGTCTGATTTCGAGCATCAACAGCAGAAGAAATTGGTCTCAAGCCATGACTTTGGAAAATACTCAAACTTTTTATTCTGCTGATTCAGATGAAGCTTAAAACCTTTATCCATACAAATTTCTGGCTTCGCCCTACCCGTCCTCCTCTCCCGACCCTTACCACAACGCCTTATCCTGGCAAAATACACTCTTTTCATCAAAGCTCTGACCCCAATACATTTACCTGTGCAATCCAGCAGGTAGAACAGCAGTGCTGATATACTTTGAATGCTTCCGGTTTTCTGTTTACCACCATCCTCTCATCAGCAGCTTCCTACAACAGATGGACTGTAATTTCATAGGCACAAGAAGATTCAATAACTGGGTGGGAGAGGCAGGAAAGGCTGCTGCTTCAGTAGCAAGAACCTGGAGGGGGGGAAAAAAATCCAGAAGATTTTGGAAGAAATATGGAGACCTGTGTTTAAGCACCAGCCCAGGATCGGCTACGAATACAGCTGCAGTTAAGGCAATTCAGACTGCCTTCTGTTGCTAATTCTGCCTTTTTCCAGGGAAATAGGTTCCATGAGATTTAGCTAAAGATGTGATAAATCTCCATTTCAAGCTAGCATGTTCCTTCTATTGGGACAGCACCCATTTTAATAACATTAGCCACAGCGCTCTCTAGCAAAGGTCCCTAACAGCATTTGCATCCATCCTGTCAGCCAGCTAATATATACTCTTTCCAAATTTGCAAATGATCACAAGGGGAACTGAGATGAATTTCATCTTTTCATTGCTTGCACCCCCCTGGAAAAGTCACGATGCAACCCATTTTAGGCTTCTCCTAAGGGCAAATAAATAATAACTAAAAATCACCCAAGCAAAATAAGGAATGAGAAATTCTTTATGTTTTGACAGACATCAGCTTTCAAATCACCACACTGGAAACACTGTGGTGTTATGCATGTCCTTTTCCCAGTCTTCACATGCCTAAAATAATGCATATGGGACACTTCCATGATATCGCTCCAAGGCTGAAGTATATACAAGCACTAAAGCCACATCTGTGTCATTTAGCGTAAGTCTACATAGTCCTTCACAGACAAACCTGTGGTTGCTTTGCCTGCTTTCATAATCCCTTCAGCACAAGACAAGCCCAAAATAGAAACTCATGAACTTTATGGCTTGAGCACAGCACTGCTGCTGACTAAATGAAGAAATTTCTGGTTTCACGCTTGTTTTTTCTCCTGCCTCTTGGATAGGCCTGCCTGCAAGGGTTGTATCAATGTATCTTTAGTCATTCAAACTGGAAACAACATCAACTGATCTACTCAACTGAGCACATGATAATCTGCAGAGTGGCAAACATTTTAAGTACCAAACGTCTTCACCCCCCCAAAATTCAAGAGCCTTCTATAGGAAGGCGCTCTCCTTGTGCAACAGGTTTCTTCTTGTTTGCATTGTACACCATTTTGAAGACTCCTTGAAAGGGAAAATTAGAAAATGAGAAATTAGAAATGAGTTAATTATGGAACAGAATCCTAGAGGAAGAGTATCTTCAGTACAACATGTACACCTATACTCTGAGCAATTCATTTCTTTTCCTTTCATCTGCATCATAAAAGAAGTCACAAGAGATCTTATGAGATGAAACGTTATTCTTGCAAGGTGGGAAGCCACAAGGTTGAGAATATAGCAGGGAAACTGCCCCTTTGCTTTGAGCAACATTATGAGTTGGCAAAATATTTTCAGTCTTTTACAGCTAAGCTTCAAAAAGCCCTTCTGAAAACAAAAACATGGTAAAACATGTAAAAGACAAGGAGAGCAAGAAACTCTGAAGCACAGAGCAAGCTCTGTTCCTGTGTTCCAGGCAGCAACCCATCAAGAGATGTCACTCTCTGGAGAAGAAAGCGTGGCGCTGTCTCCTGGCACTGCTAGCATGGCTTGTGGCTGAGTGACAGGCAGCTGTGCTGGCCCTGTGCCAAGCGGGATGAGCTCTCCCTCCGAAAGCCTCAGAACAGCAGCTTGCTTTTTTTAGAGGGGGGAAAAAAAAAAAAGGCATGCAGAGTTATGGACACATCCGAGGTACAAAATAGTGTTCTCTGAGGTCAGCTGCACATCCAAGCCTGCATTTCTGCAGTGTTTTAGTCAGAGGCAGCTCTTTCCCAGGGGACAATGAGGTCTAGTCTCAGCAGAGCTGTATGAGGGTCACCTGGGAAAAGCCTTGCTGTTCCATTTTCTTTTTGTACTCTGCATAAACCTCAGGGGTGCACACAGCAGCACCAAACCCAGCACCACAGCTGAGGAAGAGGAGCTTCACCACACCTGCCTGTTGAGATATCCACCAGCTACAAAGATTCTTTACCACTATTCTAGCACACTTCTGTTAATGACTGATTAACGCTCCAGTCCCCCTTCAGTCATAAAACTGTCAACACAATTAAACGTGTCAGAAAGGACAATCTGACCGCCTTCCATCCTCTACGTTCAAGGTAACTCCAAGCCCAGCTTCCATCCGAGAAGCACCCAACTGCATTCAGGGCATACCAGACACTGGAAGTCTTTGCAGAGAGCCGTTCTAAACATCTGAACCATGAGAGAGTTCAGCAGAAGTTCACAGCTTATTAGCCCCTGGAGTATTCAACAGGAGACAGAAATCTACAGGAAATTAGGTTGATTAGGTAGCATTACACATTTATAGGGGGCAGGATTTAAAGTAGTTTATTTAGAAGCTGTCTCAGGACTTCTGTGTACTGACACTGTTAATTACAGCTATTACTAGCACAGGGACTGTGTTAGGTGATGCTAATGAATACCTGTCTCTTGTAGGTGTGTGACTCACTGACTCTACCTGCAGGAGAGAAGACTGGTGGTAAGAGGATCTGTAAACTACAGGAAGACTTTTAGGATACCAGTTGTGAGGAGACACTTTGGGCTGAAATTGAGCCACAGATTTTATTACAGCCAGGCTCCGAGCAGTAGGAGACTGACTGTGCACTACCTGCTCTGTCTTGCTTTGCATCAGAATGGGAATCTCTCCTTCCTCACCAGCTGTCTTCCCTTTTGGATTTAGAGTCTGAAAATGCTGACCCTAGCATTCATGAAATTTCTTGATTCATGAGCTCTTCCCTGAAGGAGACAAGAAGCTCTGAAGTCCCTCCTCAGAGCCAGCCACCACCTCCCTCTCCAGCGGTCGGAAGAGCCACAGAAACACAACAGTAAGCAACAAGCCTAGCAGGGGTAGGGGACAGGAATTAAGGTGAGTGATCTCGATGGGGAATCCAGGAAGTGATCTTCAGAGAGCTGCAGAGGGTGATGGATGCTCTGAGAAACAGCAGATACCTCAAACCTCCCAGAACAACCAACCTGGGACCTGACAGCACATATTTACTGACCAGGTCAAATCTAGACAAATCTATTACTGTAAAGGTGGATGTGGAGAATGAATATCAGGATACTGGCACAGGTGCCAAAGCATTGCTGGATCAAAACAGACCTTGCAATGCTGCCTGGGTGTCCCAATTGCTGATGGTATAGACACTCAAGTTTGAAGGTCCTTTAAAAACATGACATGCAACAGTTTCCCAAAAAACAATGTTTGCACACTCTGAGCAAGAGTAGATTCCATTATAAGGAAGGGATAAAAGCTACCTTCCTAGGGTACCAAATGAAACAACAGGGTTCTTCCTGTGCCCCTCAGAGTCCTTAGATCACCTGTAAAGCCTAATTTTATTGCTCAGTGTCACAAAGATACTGGTCAGTGTCACTCTAACTTGTTCACATAGTTAAGCAAAAAAGTCAACAGTCACACTTGTGTGCTGCTCATCCTGTAGACGTGCAAAGGTTAACACAGGGCAGACATGTCAAATACAGTCAGGGTGAGCAATCAACCGTACTCACATCATGTTTTCATTGTCAATCATGTCCAATCCTCATGCTGAACTTTAAAGACAGCATTAAGGATGCAAGTGCCTTATGCAGAGCCTCTTTAGTCATTACAGCAAAGCAAAAGAAATCTGACTTGATGTCAGTTCTGTCCAGGAATCAAAGTGTATCAAAGTCTCAACAAACCCTACTGTCTTCCAGATGACCTCATTACCGAAACAGAGCACTTCATCCAGCTCTCAGCAGTTCCCTGTCTGGTTTTCTTTGCTCTTGCCCACACATAGCCCTTACTGATCTTGTTCTCAATCAGGTCTGCTCTCCAGCAGCCCCTCTCTTTCATTTGCTAAGAAAGGACAGATTCCCATTGCATTGGGGTCAATATCTTATGGTCCAGGAAGAGGAGAAAATGGCAAAACATCACAGAGGATTGCTACGTGCGTTTCTCCAAAGAGTTCTGGCCTGCTGCACAGAGCCACTGATCTCTGCTCATTACTCACAACAGAGAACAGCCACACACCCACACTGAGCAGTGCATAGCTGCTTTCCCTGTCTTCCAGGCTGAGCAGGTTTCCTCCAGCTTCTTGCTTGTGGGACAGAGGCATCTAGTGGCTGAGCCCCCAAAAAGCAAGGTAAAGCCACAGCAACACAAGTTGCAGCTACACTGGAATTAGGGATATGTTGGTAGCTTAAGGGGGATGCAGCTGCTGCCGACATGAAGACAGATCATTACAAAAGTGTTAGGCTGTTAACTGCTCTACCCAGGCTAACATGTCATAAAGTAAAATATAAACACACAGTATCAGGCACACCAGCTCAGACAAAATCCTCCAATACCACCTTTCATGTCTGATGCTCCGGCAGTATACTAGCAAACACATGCGGCAACATCCCCTAATATAGTCTCATAACTCCCAGAAGTCAGCAGCTCAGGCACCTCTTGTGCACAAGCACAGTTACTTGACAACCTGTCAGAGCTTAACTATATGAATAATCTCCTTCACTGCTGAATGCTGCTCCAGTCATTTCAGCTGATGTCCGCTAGCTTTGAAAGCCAGTGCACTACCTTCCCCTGTTCACATTTGTGACACTGTTCAAGCCTTTATAGACATACACTACAGCCCTCTTCAGATGTCTCTTTTCCAGCCTGAATAGTCCTAGCCTAGCTATTTAATCCTTGCACATAAACCATTCCACATAGTTGATGGCCTTTTTTTTTTTTCTGGCCTGATTAGTTCTGTAACTTGCACCCTTTCTAGTTCTGCTGAACTAAACACAAACTAAACACCTGAGATGCATGTGAGCCACAGACATACATGACTGCATTCTTAGTTTTGTGCTCTTTTCCCTTCCTAGTAACATTGACTTCCTTTTGCCTGCTAGTGAGCAGTGAGTGGTGTTTTCACAGAACCACCCACTGCATCTCTGAGATCTGAATGGGAATTGCTGGCTCAAAGCCCACCACTGTGTGTGTATATAGAGAGTCATAGAGAGAGAGGCTTAACATCTGGCCACAATAAATGCAGGCAGGATATAGGTGAGCTGTGCCTCAGATATACTATCAATATAGTCAACTAGCTTAGTTCAGCTTCTGTGACTGATATTCAGGATTTGATCTCTTCACAGAAGCTGCTAAAACAATCAACACCATCTGCAATCATGTTTACTAAGAATTGGAAAAAAGAATCCAACAAAATAAGATCTTTTTTCCCTCTTCTGGATATCCTTCTAAAGTGAAAAATTTTATCATCATAATGCCAAGGTATAACACTTGCTTTACCTTCCAAAAAACAAGTCTACTTAGCTTCAGGAATGGCACTAAGATCTTCAATGACTTAATACAGGCTTGAGTTTTTATTGCGATCAAATACAGTGAGCCATGGCTCTAATATTAAAGAATAGCAAAGTTTCTATAATTATCACTGTGTTATACATAGCATTACAGCTGAAAAACATCCGATAACCAAAATTGTTATTTTAAAAGAGGAAAAGGACATATCTGACTTTGATCTTTCATATGTCTTAGGAAATCAATCCTAAATATGCAGTATCTTTAGCCAAGCTGCTGCTGAACAAATAACGTGTAAAACAGGCTCATAAATACAGCTAGGAAGCTTCTCACTTTTACTCTGTACTGTCTGAAGCTTTAGCACAAAGGAACTAACATACAAAATAAACAAAACAAAGCAGAGATGGGGAGATAAATGCCAGAACTTGGATTACATCTCTTAACTGTCCACAAAAATCGGTATTGCAATAGTTCTGTGAACACACCAAGACATCCCTGGGGCGATTTTTCAGCAGATGAAAGCTCTCCCACCACTCAAGCACTTTGCCTCTACTGTTTTCCAGGACATTCGCACACACAGTGAGGATGACCGTGCTCTGTGGAGCACTTCCACACACAGCCTCTCAAACCCCCTTTTCAAGCTGACAAGGCTGTGAAAGACACCTTATCCTTGCTCACTGCACTCCCTCACATACAGCACACAGTTGCAAAGGCAGAACAAGCAACCCTCATATTTATTATTACAGGATTACCATGCCAAGCCCATCTGGTCCACAGCATGGAGGCCACTGTGTGAGGTCGATCCAACCCTGAGAGGAGGCTATTGAGAGGGGTGGATGCCAAACCACCATTTTAGAAAAGCCACTTGCAAGTCCACATCTACACTGCCCAGTTTGGGCACCTGCTGATTGGAGATTAGCAGGAGGTGAGATTACAGAACTGACAGATGCCTACAGCCAGTGAAGGACAGTGACCCCAGGAGGAAGCGTCCCCTCTCACGTAGGAGGTGTTTCAATAAGTCCTCAGGCAGGATGCCGAGTAGTCTGTAGGTAACTGTAACATCTGGCAGTGATTTGGGATTCACATCCTCACTGTAATGAGGAGGGATCAGACACCCAGACATCCCGAGATTCTCTTCAGGGTGGACTGTGAAACATCAATTTTATCTATGTAACTACAGGACCCACAGACATACTACCAGTCCAGTAGGGACCACCAACAGTCAGAATCCTTATGCTGCTAGAATTCGGCAAGGATTTGTCTTCTGGACAATGCAGTGGAGCAGAAAATATTACACACTGTTCTCACAGGTAGAAAGTTGTTGAGACGTCTTTTCAACCACTGATTGCAAGTCACTTCAGAAACAGAATTTTCTAGGGCTAACTGTGATGGGACTGCCAGGAAGGCTACCAGAGCCTGTTTTCTCATCATTTTCTCTGTCTACTCTGATAGCTCCTTCCACACAACATTCATCTCTAGATGTGTTCTGAACAGGTTTGCTTTAATTAGTTTTTTCCCCAGTGAACTCAGCATGACCCTTTTCAGACAAAGTAAACAAACAAGCCACCACCCCCCATCACTCCAAAGTGACTGGGATAGAATGGGAACACAGGAGCAGCATCTCTCTCAGGCTCATTTCCTCCTTTCATTCCCTACTCTGCATGGGCAGGTTACTAAGAATGAATCATGAGTCACTTACCCAGACTCTGGGGGACAGCCACAGTGAGATACGCTGGATTTATCCTGGGCAGCAACAGGGCCATTGAAGCCTAAGTAACCACAACCATTTAGAAAACAATATACTGAAACACAACTCCTTGGCAGGGTGGGTGAGGAGAACTGGCAGGATAATCTGGGAGAAGGGTCTTTGTCTTTATGTGATCTGGGGGGGGTGGGGTGGGGTGGAGGGAAATATGGGAGGAATCAAAGACGAAAGAAAGACTCTGAAGCTGAAATGGTATGCCTTATGCTGGAAGTTAATACTGAACTGTGCCTGGGGGAAGGAGAGCAGAGAATATTGTTTTGACCTGCAGGTGGAAGGGAAGACCATAATACAGGGCCGTAAGCAGAAGACCCCACGTTATTTTTGCTGATGCTAGAGCTGCCTCTCTGAATACTAAAGCTGCACAGTCCATCTCCCTGCCTTGAATGCAAGGCAGTGCTGGCATGATTGAAATTCACTAAACAAGGAACAGCTGAGTGGAAAAGGAACTGAAAGTGACCATAATTGGGATTCCCTCTTTTCTGTTTGTTTCTCACCATCTCCTGCAATAACTTTTTTTTCTTTTCTTTGAGCTCTGATTTTACAGATTGTAATAAAGAATGGACACACGGACAGAAAACCAGAATCCCTTAGATAATACAATTGTCCCAAGCATGAATACAGTGACCTAATGTATTCCCATGGGTGTTTTCGATCACCAACAAAAGGTAAATTCTTATGAGCTTCTGTTTCCCCTAAACCCACCCAGATGGATTCAGCTCCTGCAAGGGGCAGTGCCACTGCACTTAGACCTCTACAAGCCACTAAGAGCTTCAAGCTTAGCCAGATTCATTTGCACTTCCCCGAGAGACACACAGGCAAGCCTGCAGAGCTAGAAGTGCTGGGAAGCCCCAAAGCTGCACCTATCATGGACTTCAGTGAGCCAGACTCCAAGCAGGGATGTCACAATCCTTTTCAGGCCTACAGGGTCAGGAAGAGGGGAGCCAAGCACAGTGTTAGAGCAGGCAGAAAGGCAGCAAGGCCTGGATTCAGAAATACAGCACAAGGACAACTCAATCCAATGAATGCTATCCTGTTGCCAAAGGTACACTGTAGACAGCTGGCTGCACAGGGGCACACCACTACAGGATGACTGCAGGGAGACCCCCAACACCAGTACAACACAGCTAGGTGGCATTTGGGATGGAAAGCACTGCTCAGGCCTACCAGTCATATGGACCTACCCTATATTCATAAGGAAGACGTGGCTTAGCCAGCACAGGTGAAATGCAGCAGCTCAGCAGGGGACAGCAAGGAAGAGACCCCGTCCCTCATCCAGGCCCAGCCCCAGCTCGAGTGAGGACCTACTGCTGCTGGAGGGGAGCAGGACTCAACATATGCTCCTTGAACCGACCCTCCGCCACCATGTCCATGGCGCCACCAGCCCTACAGCGCTGACCGTGTGGTGCCCATCCCAAAACCTCAAAATCCCCACGGCTAGCTGCAAGGGGACCCAGCCCCCACACGGCCTTCAAGTCCCACACAGCCAGCCAAACCCAACTGCCCCTAAACCACACAGGGCCAGCTGTAAGGGCTCCCTAAACCCCACAGGGCTCCCTAAACCCCATAAGGTCAGCTGTAAGGGCTCCCTAAACCCCACACGGCTCCCTAAAACCCATAAGGTCAGCTGTAAGGGCACCCTAAACCCCACAGGGCTCCCTAAAACCCATAAGGTCAGCTGTAAGGGACCCCTAAACCCCACAGCGTTCTCCAAAACCCATAAGGTCAGCTGTAAGGGACCCCTAAACCCCACAGCATTCTCTAAGCCCCACAGAGCCAGCTACATGGGATCCCTAAACACCACTGTACCTCTAAATCCCACAGGGTCAGCTGCAATGGGCCCCTAAACGCCACAACATCCTCTAAGCCCCACAGGGTCAGCTGCCAGGGGGACCCCAAACCCTTCCGGGCTCCCTAAACCCCACAGCGTTCTCTAAGCCCCACAGGGTCAGCTGCCAGGGGGACCCCAAACCCTTCAGGGCTCCCTAAACCCCACGGGGTCAGCAAAACACCCCAAAACCAATCCCTAAACCCCCCAAGGCGAGCTGCAAGG
>JAVJGI010000064.1:10890847-10918840 GCA_035590275.1 Ibycter americanus
GACACCGCCGGGAGGGTGAGTGGGGCCGGGGCGAGGCGGCCGGGGCGGAGCGGGCCCTTCCCGGCCGCAGCTGGGCAGCGGGGGCCCAGCCTGGCCCTGAGGTACCCGAGGGTTCCTAGCCGGGACCTGTCAGGCTAAAACCACCCGGTGCCCCGGTTGTGTGCCCGCCAGGTAGCTCCAGCTTACCTAGACCCCATCCGCCTGCCGGTGTGGCCTTCACGTTTGGTGGTGGGGTTTTTTTCTCCACAGCTGACCCCTGAATTCACACAGCGGCTGAATAACAAAATCAGGGAGCTGCTGCAGCAGATGGAGAGGGGCCTCAAGTCTGCCGACCCCCAGGACTGCACCGCCTACACGGGCTGGGCAGGTAGGGCGCCCGCTCGGGCTGGGTCGGATGGGGCAGGAGCTCTCTGGAGCCCACTTCTAGGTCAGGCCGAGGCAGACCGTGGGCTTCTTGGGCTGTTTGAACGATCACGTTAGGCTTGTGTCAAGAACGGTGCTTCTTCTGGATGTTTTAATCCATTAAAACAAGAGGCTGTCTTTCTCAGGACTGCGTTTTTTGGAGGTTTTGAGTTGCAGAGGGAAGACTGTAGTGTTGCAGGGCACAACGGGGGCTGCTCTTGGTTAATAGTCCCAAACTTATGCCAAGCCGTGACCTGCTTGAGAGCAAACATGAGAGCCTTCGAAGGGACTGGTTCCAAATCTGGCCGCAATGGGGATGGCAACAAGTAAACCAGTGCTCTGTGAAGTAGGCAAATGCTTGAAATAGGTCATTTACCTGCAAGAAGACCTTGCATACAGCAGCGGTGAGCTTATGGCCTGAAGTAATGTCCGTCTTTTCTGTTTGGGCTGAGTTTTATCTTATGACATTGTCTGATTGGCAGGTTGCTCCATTCCTGTTCCCCAGGTAGTGCCCCTCAACTTAGCCAGGGCTAGTTCTGCTCCAGTACCTGCTGGAAGGAGCAGAAATGCAAATGTGAGTATTACGAAGGATGAAAACCTTCCTCACACTAACTCTTGTGTGCAAAGCTTCCAGGAGCTAGTCTTTCTCTTGTGCTGCATTTTCAACCTGGTTTTCCTTCCTTGAGAGCATGCCCTACCTTCTGCTCCCTACTTCTTCCCACTGAAGCCAGGGAGGACACGCCTTTCTCTGCCACTTTACCCTTGGCTACTGCTGCGTGCTTTGTCAGCTTTTCTGCCTTCTGTGCTGTGCCAGGCTCTAGGGAGGGCCCCTGGGGTAGTTGTGATTAATCTCATGCTTGCTGCAAGATGTTTTGCTGCTTCGTGGGGTTTTGGGAGGGGGGGCGGTACGCTGCACTCCTAAATGGCAACTTTCTGCATTATAATCTGGGTGTGGCTGGCTTGCACTTGGATGCTGTGGAACTTGCTTGGGAGAATGGTGGTCATTTGCATTGGTGCTAAACTAATGTTGCAGCTTGATGACAGCAATGCCAGAAATGCCTGCTTAAAAATTTTAGTAAGGTAGGCAGGCACTGAGAGTGCTCTAGAGCAGTTCATAAGAAATGGTTGGATGCCAGTATTAAATTCCAGCGTGGGAGAGCATTGATTTCATCAGTTGCTGCCTGGCAGCACTCTGCTGCTCCTGCCTGTGAATTTATGCATTTTTGTTCAGTGCTGGCTGATTTCACCTTGGGAGACAGGTTTAGTCTTCCAGTTGGTGTGACCCTGCTCTGAGGTCCCCTCAGATGAAAAGCACTCCATATGTGAAGGTGGTCTTCAGTCATTAGGGTGCTATGTGGCATGATGGCAGAGTCTACCTCTGGCCAGAATAATTCAGCAGATAAAAATTAGGTGATATTAGGAGTACTCTGAAATTCTGTGGGAAGAACATAAACACCTTTCCCCAGAGGCCATATTCCTTTCCTTAGGGTGGCCTTGAGGAGCGTCATGTTGGAAAGTGACTGCAGTTGTGAAACAGTGGTTGAGAGCTCTGTTAAGATTTCAGCTCAGTTTTATTTGGAAGGTAGTCTCTTAAGAGGGATTCTTCTTTTTTCTGCCCACAGATCATTCCTGATTGGGCACACAACCTTCTTGCCTTGGCTAATAGGATTAGCAAAAAAACATGGACAGATTTTCCACAGGTCACAGCCAGCGAAGTAAAGTTTGCAGATATTACACTGTATCTTTGTCACCCTCCCTTCTTTTCTAATCCTAGCTATATTAATTTATTCAGTACTAGTTTCCAGAGACGAAATTAATTGGGCCAAGACAGCAGCTTTTTCCTGTAATTGCTTATGTAGGAAAGGCTTGTTGAGTATCTTCTCATGTAAATCATTGCCCAGCAGTCTGAAATGAACCCACACTCTTGTGGCCACTAATGAGAGAGATTTGAAATATGGCTCTCTCAGCGCAAACTCTGCGTGAAATGTAACATATTTGAGTGTACTACATTACACCCAGTAATACACAGCATATGCTGGCATTTTACTTCGGTGCCTGTTGCCTTCCCAACGCACTTGACAGAGCCCTGTTCCCCCAGCCTGTATGTGTGCCAGGGAAGCCACGGCTTCTTGGCACTTGGACTTCGAGCAGAGGGAGGGAAGGACTTCTGTTTTCAGCTCAGAGGCAGTGAAAACACGCTTTGGATCAAGATTACCCAGTGAATGGCTGAATGCCCTCAAAACACATTTCAATCAGCTTGTTACAGTTTCATTAAGTTCCCCATAGAGATCAGGGCCCTGTAGGCAACACCTGGTACGTGCCTGGGTATAAACCAGGCTTGGCTGTTGTATTCTGTTTTGTCTTTTACAGCTAGAGTGCCGTAAGAGCTTTTGTGGTCTTAATCGGTTTCACTGGTATCTAAGTGTTGACTGAGAGAAGGTAAACTGCCGTAAGCTAATTCTGAGTCAGAAGCAGTTCAAATCCTGGCAGAAGTGCAACTGCCTCATCCATTTTCAGATAGATTATCATGAGGATGCTGAAGAACATGTACAGGTGTGTTGGTATTTCTTAGCGCAAGAGGCCTTGCTCCAATGACTACCGCGACTGGGAGCATAGACGATGGAAAGGGGATGGAAGGTTCCAATGGAAGGAGACCGGTGTCACTCCTGTAACCTCTCAGCTAACTGCAGAAGCTAGGAAGCTCCCAAGTCCAGTGCCTGCTAGACTGTTGTGTCCTTCCAACAATGAGGTGATCTGCCACCCAAAATGGAAGAATTCCCCTTCTTCCACATTACAGCAGTGCCTCTGCAATTTGCTTCCCATGCGAGCATTCTGTTCTTTAGTAATGTCATAGTCATGGCTTTCAGAGCTCCAGGGCCTCTGAAACAGACCAGTGAGTCCAGCTGGCCTGCCCCACCCGCGGCTTTTGGCTGGCCTGTTGGCGAGTGGAGATGAGGATCAGGGCTGAGTTGCCTTTTGAAAGGACTCTTCAAAAGACACACCAGAGGAAAGAAAAGCCATTTAAGAATGGATAGAAATTCTGACCGTACCAGTTCAGGAAGGCTTCTGGAAAAACACCTTTCATTCACTTTAGCACAATAGCTTAATTTTAACCTCAGAACCCAGAGAACCTGCATCCTCTTAAGAGAGTTTGGTTCAGAAAAACAGAAATCCTCAGATAATCCCTACAGAATAAGAGGCAGTGAGGCTGCATTTGATGAGAGAGAATAGAGTGCTTTGTATCACTGGCATAAACCACATTCCTGCCAAGTGCTTGGTGAGTAGTGTGAAAGCACCATTCTTGGAGGTAGTCACTATTTGACTGGACAAGGTTCAGAGCAATGGGATGTAAACTTAAAGTTGGCCTTACTTCCAGATGGTTGGATCAGATCACCTCCACAGATCTCTTCTAACTGAGCCTGTTGCACAATTCTGTGATGTGGTAATGTGTGGTTTTAGTTTGGACTGGACTGGTGTTTTTTGTTTGGTGGTGGGTTTTTGATTGGTTGTTTGGTGGTTGTTTTTATTTGGGGGGGGGTGGGGGGTGCAGGGGAAGCTTCTTCTGTAAAAAGTTTTACAAAAGAAGCGTTGTCACCCAGGTTTTAAGGCTGGAAAAGCTGAGGCATCCTGAGAAATGCCCAATGTCCCACAACGCAATAGGAAGGCAAGCAGCAAGCTGTAGTAAAATGCACCTGCAGCTCCCCAGACAGTTCTGAACATGGCATGATACAGTGCTCCAGAGAAGATGTCTCACTGTCCCGTTCGGCATGACTTCTGAGCGCAAGATAACATCCCATGCATCTGCACCAGAAAAGATGCTTATATCCTTTGAGCTGGGCAGTAGAGCTATGCCACCCCCTCTTGTAACTTTTACCCCATGCCTGACTCATTACAATGACATCAGGTTTCTCAGTAGAAACCAGCAGGCTTCATAACTATGTGCAGAGAACGGTTTCCACTTCTTTCTTCTGTGTTTGACATCCTGCTTTGAGGGTGCTGGATGACCTTCCTGGTTCAGCACAAGACCTCTGAACTCTTTATTACCATAGATGGTAGGTTTGGAACTGGTCCAAATTAGATCAAGAAATCTCATCTTGTGGCAGCCTAGTGTCCCTTGTGAAAGGACCTTGTTGCAGCTCAGCCCTTGGTAGACAAGGAGGTACGTTCAGAACAATCTGATGGACATCCGTGCTGCTGCTGTCAGCAAGGGGACTGCGGGGAGCTGACACCGTGCCACGCTTCCTCTCAATTTTATGCACTCTATTCAGTGTGAAGGGGAAGCTTTGTCTCACTACTGCTGTTCTCCCACCAGCAGAAGTGTTTGCAATGGTAGTGCAATCCAACATAAAGAACAAGTATAAACTTGCAGGGAAGGTGAGGCACAGCTTTACTTCTCTTTGATCAACAGAATGGTCATACGGATGAGAGATTCTCTCAGACTGCTGCAGTGCTTTAGCTCTTGAGCATGAACTTCTCTGGTATCTCCAGTGATGTCTGCTCTGTTGAAAGCAAGCAATGGTTGCTAAAGTCAGGGCTATCAGCACTAGCCAACTGGTGCAACTGGTGCAAACAATTCCATTTTCTACTATGTACATTTAAGTCTCCTCTGCCCCACTCAAAAGAAATGTCTAATGCAAAGCACCCCGCTGCATCTACAATACTGCTCATACAGGACGGCAAGAAGAGAGAGATGTTGTTTAGTGTCCTGCTGAAGATGTTAAATAAACAGGCTTTGTGAGAGACATGCAGAATTTATTTTTGCCTCCTGATTTCCTGCAGTGAGCAAGCATCTCAGGCATTAACACTCCAGTGTATTGGCTTCCTGCACACTAGAGATGGCAGTTTCAGTCATCAGAGCCCTGCTAGAAGATACGCTGTCAGTAGCACGTGTTTACTGTTGTTCTGCACCGAGTGACATCTGATGCATCCTCCATCACATGTGGCTATGCAGCAGGTCTCAACAGTGCAAGGAGCAAAAATCTTTGAAGAAACTACAGCAAAGAAAGTCCAGTAGCAATCAGTAAACAGAATAAAGCCCATACATCTTTGGCAATAGCAGGCCACAGGCAGCTGCTGCATGGCAGTTCTGCTGGAAACAATCAGGAGTCTCAGAGGTCACAAAAAAAGGTCACATTTCCAACTGGGACACTGAACACAGACCTCCAGGGCACACAGAAATGGAGCAGATCCACTGCTTACCTAGACTGATGATGCCATGTTTGTATAGCACTTAAAGCATGCCAAACAAACACCGAGTCAGCTGGCAAATCTTACCTGGTCAGTTGGGGTGAGGAAGGTGTTATTGGAAAGGGAGTAAGGCAGAGCTGTGGAATAGCTTCTGCAGAGCAACACTGCCTAGCTGAGCCAAGTTCATCAGATGGAACTCTCTTGCCTCCAAACTGCACTGCCTCTGAAATATGTTGCCAACACCTTGGCATGCAGGTCAGTATAGGATATTCCCCACCCTGGTGACTGCATTTTGTATCCCTCTACATACATCTGTAAACATCACCTCTTTATGCATGAATGTGCCCTCCTTTGCTGGCCTTCCTTACTTTTGGGCTCACAGGTAGCAACAGACTAAGCAGTGGGCTAAAGACAGCACTGCGTTGTGCCCTTCTGATCAGCTTGGGTGTCTGAATTCCTTGAGGAATGAGTTGAGAAAACTGACTTTAGATTCAGTTTGTTAGGCCTTTGGGTTTTAAAGGAAAAATGAATGATTTGGGGAAGCAGCTTATCCCTTCCATCCTTCAGTATATATAGGTCAGTGGTTTTTTGAAGTCTTGTCCAAAGATGCTTGGGCCTGGGAGGAAAGGGGGCAAGAAATGTTTTAAAAGAGGAGAGGCAAAGAAGTCAGAGGAAAATGATGCTGAGACATTTACTTTCTAAGAATTCAGTTCTAGCAGTGGTCTCAGCAAGGTAGTTACATACATAATTAGGGTGGTATGATGGCAGTGGGAATAGAAGCTACTTACAAAGCAAAAAGTTGTATATTAAAGCAACCTTAATAAGCAAGGTAAGTCAAGGGTGCAAGTTGTGCTCAAACAGCTATCAGGCCTATTAAAGTCTAGAAACTGTGTTAGGTGCTAAATAAATCAAGGAGAATCACTTGACATTTGCTAGCTGGAAGAGGAGGGTTCCCCTTTAAAGAAGGGCTTCATATCCACATCCTCATAGACTTGAGCGATGACACCGTACATCTGAGCTCTTCTCTGGAAATACTAACACTGAACTGCTTAGAGAGAGGACAAGGTTATTAGCTTCAGCAGGAAATGGAAATTTGCCCTTAATAGACACACAGAATAGAATTGTCTGTAGTGTGAAGCTTTGGAGCTTACCCATGCAAAATGAGAAAATGATCTAAATTTAAAATTGTCCTCGGTACCATGGAAAGTAATTTTGCAGCATGCTTGCCTCCCTTCACCTTACCCCATCAAAATCTGCAGAGATTGGCTCAATTAATTTAGGCTTAAACGCAGGACCTGAGTCCTCTTAGAAATGGTTACTGGTAAGGGGAGAAATAAGCTTTTCTCAAAGTGATGTAGGCCAGTAGCTTTCTTCAGTGCACGTTTGAGGATGCCTTCCAGATCAGAAGGATAGCTCAAATGTGGCAGATCTTTCAGACACAGCCTTACTGAGGACTCTTCAGTTACTTACTAAAAGCTTCAAGACTGGATGAAGACAGGACAGACAGAGGCAAAGGACAGTAATTGATGTGACTTCTCAGTAGTAGAGTTGTTTCCATAGCTGGCCAGCCCATTGAAAGCCTCCAGGGAAGACCATGCAGCCTTTTCCAGCATGCCAGGTAGCTGTTGCTGTTTCGGACAAGGGCTCATATCGTGAGTGATGTGCTGCAGAGGAGAGTCAGGCAGCCCCTTTCTTTTCTGGGATGCACCAGTGTCCAAGGAGCTGTAAGAACCTTGCTGGTGCTTCCCCTGGGGGCAGGGGTGGGGTTGGGGGAAAGCCAGGTAGAATGTCTTAAGACTTCTCAATGCTGATGATGCGTCACTTTTTTAAATATCCAATCCAAGCTAAGTGACCCAGCCCTTCACCTCCTGGTATAGGAAAAAATAATTGAGATAGGGTAACAACTCAGCACTGCTCTGCTGCAAGTACCGTCTTGCTCAAAGATGATTTTTTTTTCTTCCACTGTTTAGTAACAGTCCCAGGTACAGTTGGTAGATTTAGGTGGGTTTGCCTAGGTTTCATCTTTTGCTCCTTGCTGCTAAAACTGTATGTAACCTGTGTATCACAAGCTCTGCTGTCCTCCAGGACCTCCTGGATCAGACACTGCTGTTTGTCTTGACCTGCAGTCCACTCATGAGCAGCATCAGGTACAACAAGGTCCAAAGCAGGCAAAGAGGCTGTGGGTGCTGCACCTATGGGTTATGCCCCTGGATGTGCCCGAGAAGTCTGTCTAGAAGGCTTATGCCCTAGATGAGGCTGAGGGCCAGGCTTTTAGGTTTGTTAAAACAGCCAGGGCACATAGTGGGATGGGTAAACTTTTCTGGTGGGTGCAACCTTTATGTTCCTTTTGCAGGCATTGCTTTGCTGTATTTGCACTTGCATGATGTGTATGGAGACCCAGCCTACCTTCAGGTGGCCCACGAGTACGTGAAGAAGAGCCTGAGCTGTCTGACAAGACGATCCATCACTTTCTTGTGTGGAGATGCTGGGCCCCTGGCAGTGGCTGCTGTGGTGTACCACAAACTGCAGAACCAGAAGCAATCAGAAGACTGCATCACTCGGTAAAACGCTTGGTTATGCCTGTGACCTAAAGTTCCTTTTGCTCATAAAGCTGGTCTGGGATTGTACCGGGCACTCTCCACCAAGCCTGAATACATTTTGTTGCAGTCTTATCTCAGAGAGAAGCCAGTAACTTAGTGAGGCAGCACAAAGTTGGTGAAGGAACTAGCTTAAGGACAAACACACTTGCCTGGTAGCCTGCAGAGCAAGGATATTGTTCAGCTGGTATTGCCATCTTAAAAGTGATTCCAATAAGCACAGAAAGAAAAAAATGTCAAAGTGAAAAAAAAACAACCAGACCCAGAAGGTGAGGTTGGTATCTTTTCAGAACCTTTAAATTTAGCTTTACAGCCATTTTGATGAAAAGGAGAAATGTGGTAGGATTATTAATTTTGTCACTCGCTTCCACTTGCTATTTATTAGTTGACTTTGACTTAAACCTAAGATAGACAGCATCCCTTTCAACTGCTGAATGCAGCTGGTTATGATTCATTTATTTCCATTTTCTGCCTTTCCTCAACTGTTTCCAAATGTATTTTTGTTGAGTACTTAAGAAAAGGACAAACAAGCAGTCCTACAGTCACATCAGCATGTGGCAGAGGAAGGAGGAAAGGAGATGCAGTTGCAAGCTTTTGTTGCTTAAGGGAGATCAGTTTTGAGAAGGTGAGAAACAGTCCTGTAAAGAGTTTCCATTTACGTATGGTCAGCACAAAAGCAAGACAAAACCCCTGACATTTCAAAACAACACCGAGTGCCCTTAAGCAGCCACGAGCAAGTGATGCATAATTTCAATTTAAAAAGCCATGGGTGGGAATCAGAGGTGCCTGTATGGTTTGGACAGCAAGTTCCCACTCCTGTAACTAAGAATAGCTTCTGGTTTATGTGGATAAAGTCAGTCTGAGGACAGAGCTCTCTTCTTTATTCTTGAAATAATCTGTGGTTTAGGTTTTCCTTAATACTGTATCAGAATGGTGAATCTCACTGATTAATGTATTTGCTAACAAAAAGGGAACTAATCTGTAGGCCAGTTGTGGTCAATACATAAGCCCCAAGTTGTGAAGAAACCCTAATTAATGTTTTCTTGCTGTAGCTCTCCCCTCCCGGTATCCCTCCTGTTCTGCCTACAGTTTTGTGGCAGAATGGGAACTCATTATTAATTCTGCACTGCCATCTAATGGCATAATAAAGGCAGAGCCGTGGAAATTGGTTTCTTCATACATCTGAGAGGAGGAAAAAAGAAAAATGTGGCTTTCTCAAAGAAACAGTTACACCATCCTTACTTTGCCACCAGTTCCCAGAGCAGTTAGCCTGATCATGCTACCTTTAAAAAGAGAGTATTTCTTTGAGAAATAGCTCCTTTAATCAAAACTCTTAAGTGGATTTTGCATATGCTGTTTAGTCACAGACCAGTTGCTAATTTATGCAGTGCAAGTGCATAGAAAGTGCACTTCTGTTACAGCTGTGGAAAAGGAGGGCCTCTCCATTTTGTTCTCAGTCTTTTAAAGCACCTCCTCTTTACAGAGCCCCAGGAGGGAATCCATCAGCCAGTTTTTACCTGCAGTGGAAGAGACACAGCCTTGCTTTTTCTTACCTCCTTGCTCTTGCCTGAATGAGTTCATGACCAACAAATGTGCTTTTATGCTCTGGAGAGACTAATGTTTCAGGGCATCCCATTTTCCAAGAGCCTGTGAAAATCTGAGCTGTGTTACAGGAGTCGTTTTTTCACCGTCATCTCCCACCAATTCAGACGGTCAAAGGTTTGCTTTTAGAGCCAGTAGCATACAAAACTCCCATCTTGCTCTACAGCTGTCTCACTTTCCCTCTGTCCAGAAACTACTGATTTTTGAGAGTTGAGGTAATAGGCTGTTATGTGAGCAGGAGTGGCTCTTCCTTTCAGGGACCTGGATTTACCCCCTTGCACCTGAGAAATGCATTCTGCATGCAATCAGTCTAGCAGCGTCCCAGGCACCTCTTGCTGCATGCACACCATGCAGCCCTGCCCCACATTTCAGAAACATCAGAAACTGCTGGCAGGCTTCCTCCCCTGATTATCGTGGCTGGGAAAGCAGCTAGAGGTAGAAGCAATAATGTGTAAGGAGCAAGAACAGTAGCTTCAGCTGCTCTGGATTTCCCCATGAAAAGGTTTCACATCCAGACCTCAGAAAATCCCTTCTATTTTTTTTTTATATATATATATATATAAACAGTATTACTGTTTATCCACCCACCCATTCCTTCTATTGCACCTGACATTTCCCTGACATCTCAGAGCTGAACAACATCACCAGCCAGCATCTCTTCTGGCCAGCATGCTGTTGGGCAGAGTCCATCTGTCAAAACACTGTTTTCCTCCTTGGAAACCCTCCTCTTTATCTGCCTTCCTTGGACTTGGGGACAGGGGACATGAGGAAGCAGCAGAGCTTTCCTTTCAGCCCAGACAACTGAGAGGGACCTGCACTTACTCCTAGTCTTGGATGTAAAGTCTGTCTCTTGGGTTTAATCTGCGAGAAATCTCCCCCATGGAGCAATGCGCATCTGGAGTGGTACATGAGGAGCTGGGGCCAATCCACCTTGAGACGCTGCTCTTTCCTTTCTCCTTCAATAACTTTGCTCACTTTGAGTCCGGTGCCAAAGGAAAGTTTCCTGCCAGAGGGAGTCACAGCCCAGCATCCTCTCTCTGCTCTGAGGGTACTCTGGACATTTGGTTGCTTCTTTCCTGTGCAACACATTGTTCTGCCTAGGAGCAAAGGCTGCCAAGGCACGTTTTTTGCTCCTCACACTGCTGTGACAGGGAAGCCCTGCACACACACAGCTCTCCTGGGTATTTTCTCGGCCCTATCCCTGTTGCAGCCACAGCAGGAAATGGCTGAGGGAACAGCCGTGAAGTCACTTATGCTACTGTTTTAAAAGTGATGGCATTTTTCAGATTGTCGTCTCAGGGGTGAACAGAAAAATAAAGCCAAAACCAGTCACATCCCTGCCTGCTGCTCTGACAGGGAAGGACATCCAGCCTTGCTGGAAGTGTGATGAGAGGCAAAACAAAGGAAAAATCGCATTAAGAGTGAGCTGGGCTACAAAACACCAGTGTGAAGAGCTGTCAGTCTATGTTAGCACTACAGGAATATCACCAACTTTGCAACATGGTAATAGAAAAATGGCTAAAGAAAGAATCTGAGTCCAGCGGACCTCTCGCTCTGCACATGTGGGCTAAAGCCTAGTGCCAGCCAAGCTGTCCTCGGTGTGGGTTCGCACCACAGGCAGCCCACAGCCCACGCTGCTGAGCTGTCCTCACTACTGCTCAACTCTAGAGAACATGTCTTGTATGTGCCACAGAGGCTTGATGTTAAACAATATTTTCAGCTGCTTATCCCCACCTCTTACCTAGATTTTTAGTTCATAGAGGCACCTCTTCTTCCACTGAGAGAGTGCCCCTCTCAGGCATGGAGAGAAAGGGCCTTTTCTGTCAGGACTTCCAAGCCCAAGGAGTGAGATTCTTTGACATACCATCAACACTACTTTGACTTTCTAGCATTCCTTGAGCAGACAAATTAAACAGATACCAGTTTAGTTTGAAAACAGTAATTTTTGGCAGAGGGTCGGCCTTGCCAACAGCATCACAGGGAGGTAATGGGCATCAGGCAGCATCCCAGGGCACAGGCAGCATGAAGGGACAAACCATGTTTTTGAGCTCCAGTCTCACTACTTGGTTACATGGCTTTGAGTGTCCTCTAATCTTCCCCATGTGAATTTTTCTTTGTAGTTTGCTCCATCTACACAAGCTTGACCCACGAGTTCCAGATGAACTGCTGTACGGGCGCATGGGCTATCTCTATGCGCTAATATTTGTGAACAAGCACTTCGGAGAGGAAAAGATCCCTCAAAGTCACATTCAGCAGGTACTGTGGCTTCTGCTGATTTGTTAGCTGTCTCTTCCCATGCAGCTCATCTGCAGGTAAAAATCAATGCAAGATGTAGAGAACTCTGAAAGGGAGAAAATGCATCATGGTATCCCTGCTGCTCTTCTTCCAAATGGACAGGGCACCACATGCCCACTCACCACACATATAAATCCATAGGCAGTACTGAACTGGCATACATTGCACTCCCTCACCTGAACTCTTCTCTGTGCTTGGGCAGAAAAACAACTCTTCTGATCTGTATCAGGATACCCACTGTGCTATGTCCCCAAGACAGCAGCATTTCCTTCACCCACATCTGTTCCCACCCACAGGTCTGTGAAACAGTTGTAGCCTCAGGAGAGAGCTTGGCCAAAAGGAGGAACTTCACAGCAAAGAGCCCACTGATGTATGAGTGGTACCAGGAGTACTACGTAGGGGCAGCGCATGGTTTGGCTGGGATTTACTACTATCTCATGCAGGTAAGAGGCACTGGAGGGGAGGGACCTTTAGCAGCTGTTTCACATTTCTTTGAACAAGGAGGAGCATTTGAGTTGGCTCTTGGTGATGTCAAGCTGGTAAGATCCCTTGTCTGATGGACTTAATTCTGTGGGTGATCATGCATCCCGACTTCTAAAGGTTTTCTCCAAGTGTGCGAGATTGAAATTCCCTCCTCCATGGAGATCTGTAGAGAAGTGTGACCTGCATTATACCAACAGTTTCACGTAATGGAGACCTGTAGGTCAGCTGGGTCTGAGCTTCCCCCTCTTGTAGTAATTGCTTGTGAAGTATTCCCATTTGATAGTATCTGTGGGCTTCCTGCATTTTTTGAGGTGGTTACTTGGAGCAATCCCAGATCATTACAAAGTGAGCATCTTTGTAAGGAAAGCGTGGTGAAAGAGATTTGTTCATAGTAGGAAGGTGGGAAATGCCTTTGTTTCCAAATCAGGGCCTATATTTAAATGTGAAAGAGGTGAGACTTTTTACTTTGATAAAGCAGCTGAGTTCTGCAGTGCCTGAAGTAGGCATGGCAAGACAAGAAGTTGGGAGCTGCAGCACCCCTTTGCTTTGATGCTGTCTTTCTCACAGTTTTGCACAAGTCACTGGAACTCTGGCAATATTGCCTTCCCTAACTCAAATGAGGGTGGTAATTCCCCTATGTGGGTCACTTTGTGCATAAATGTACAGTGCTTAAGCTCTGAAAAATAGCAGCAATAAATAACATTGCATTTTCAAAGCATTAAGGGCACCCACTGAGCAACACAAATTATTTTAGCTTAGAAGAAGATGGTATCTTTTATTAGACCCAACTGTCACAGCAGGGGGGAAAAACCCCACCAGGTTTCAAGTATTTGAGCTTTCCTTCAGGTCCATCAAAGTTCAATCCCATATACAAGATAAGCATAGTTCCTGTGAATATAACCCTCTTACGTGACTCAGAGAGGAAGGGGTGGTTGGTGATTTTTAAGTGGGAGGAGATTTGGCAAGAGGAGGTTGTGAGGTGATTATTGCCCAGGAATACAGAACGGCTAGTTGGGAGCAGAGAAGGCAGCAGCGTGCAGTGAGCCTGAATTTGCACTGAGTCCCTGAGCTTGTATCCCATAAAATACTGCATGGGCTTCATGCTTCTCTGCAGTATGAAGTACAAGGAGCCTGGGTCAGCCAAGCATGATACACAGAAGGCTTTTGGGAGAAGCAAACAAGGGAAATATCAAGAGGACAACATTGGACTGTTATCTCTAATGGTTTTACAGCACAAGCATTGATTTTTAATTTTCAAGTTATCAACCTGGGAACAGTGTGATCCTTAGGTGAGAGTGCTCACTGCAGTCTGCCATGGGAAATCAGAACTGCACAGATTTCATGTGAGGTCTTCATTGGAAGAGGACACTGAAGCCACTCCCTTGCTTCCATCTGAGGTCAGCAGTGAAGTGACCCCCTTGCAATTACCCAGAAACATCTGTGAAAAAGCAGTATCACAGCCCACCAGCAGGGCTGGCCCAGCAGCTCAGAGCTGAGATGCTCTAGGTGCTCGGAATCATTGCTGGTATTCATCCTTAATGTTGATTTTAGACAGTTTATCTCTTCACTCCAACTCTGGGTACCTGAAAGTATTCCTACTCATCTTCAGGAAAAGAAGCAGCAAGCCCTCTTGCTTCAAGGGCCAGGTAACATGCTGGGGGCAGTCTTTGTTTCTGGGAATGCCAGGGTATGACTGGAAATAAGTCCCTGCTGAAGGTTGGAGCTGCCTGGGGCCAAGTAGGTGTTTGTGATGTGTGAAAGCATGGACCAAAGAAATCACTTCATTTACAAGGAGTAAGAGGGAACATGGCCATAGCTGGTTTTGTTTCCGCCCTTCAGGCAGATCTTGGGCCTCTTAGGGACAGACAGAATGGTAATTCTTCCCAGTTTAACACTTTCTCTCCCTTAGCCTCGCCTTGGAGTGAGCCAAGTAAAACTGCACAACACAGTCAAACCCAGCGTGGACTACGTCTGCCAACTCAAGTTCCCATCTGGAAATTACCCTCCATGCATCAATGACACCAGAGACCTACTCGTCCACTGGTGCCATGGGGCACCAGGTGTTATCTACATGCTTGTCCAGGCCTACAAGGTACCAGAAATCTTCCAAAAACCCTTTGGGGGCCCCTAAAGGTGAAACTTCATCATGGAGAAGACTCTATTGAGACCCTTCCTCCCTGAGAATGGCATGGCTTGTTACAGTGAAATCACCCACAGGGACCACTGACTGATACGGAAATTAGTCTTTTAAAAAATTGTTTCTGAAAATACCCATCAGCTGTGTGGGGTGTCCTGTAGCAGGTGACTGATGATGACAACTAGTTGTGTGTGAAGTAATGGTCCTACAGTGCCATTCATCATATCAAAAACATCCTCCTTTAAAGTAGACGACAAAGTCTCAAGCATTAAGACTTCCATAGGAGAGAAACTAATTAACCCAAGTCACCCCATCACACAGGGATGCTCTTGGTGTGGAGGAAATTGCCTCAGCAAGGGGGAATATTTCTTGTCTCTGTAGGTCTTTGGAGAACAGCAGTACCTAAATGATGCCTTGCAGTGCGCAGAAGTGATCTGGCAACATGGGTTACTGAAGAAAGGCTACGGGCTGTGCCATGGGACAGCTGGCAACGCTTATGGCTTCCTCGCACTGTATAACCTCACCCAGAATATGAAATACCTGTATAGGGCCTGCAAGGTAAGAGCCTGTGTGAGGAAGAGAGAGGGGATTATTCACTTCTGCTTTTTATGTCACTGCCTTTGCCTTTGAAACCCAATTTCTAGTGTGGCAGAGATGCAGCTAGATCTGACCAGCTCCTCTAGAATAGTCCTTCGGCAGTGCAGTCACTGTCTGACAGCCTGTACAGAAGGAATATCCCTGCAGAAGCTTTGCTCTGCAAGAGGTAATGTGAGGATGAGGGTGGTATTTTATTTAAGATCTGTCTTCAACAAAATGTAAACATTTTTTGTTCCTCTCAGTTTGCAGAGTGGTGTTTAAGCTATGGTCAACATGGATGCAGGACTCCAGACACGCCATTCTCTCTCTTTGAAGGTAACCTCTATCTCTAGGCTTGTGTTTTGCTCCTGGATCTGAGCCAATCCAGCACCAAGGAAAACAAAATACATACTCCACTGAAGTTTTTGCAAAACTCAGTGTAGAGGATGGGAAGGAAATTGTATCTACTGTTTTTACCCTTTTCCATAAGTAGTCTTTTTGTAGCACAGGCTAATGTCTTAGCTGGAGCATCTTGTCCTCTTGGGCCTCCCAGACAGATTCTGCACACAGGTCTCGTGGGGGATTCTTAATAGGTACAGGTCAAAGTCTACCTTATGGTAATTTGTAGCCTGGCTTCTCAGACAGTCTCTTCTCTGTGCATTTTTCTTGTGTTTTCCAGTTCCATTCCAAAGTTGACTGAGGAGCAAATGGGGCTGCTTTTGTAGGCCTTGTTAGCTCCTATGGACTTTGTGGCTCCTCCTAAGGTCTCCCCCAAAATCTGCCATCGGCAGGTATTGCTGAAAGAGCCGTTTCATCAGCTAACATAAATCTCCCTAGCTTTTCTGCCGGCCCAGGAACAAGGGGAGTTACATCAGTGAGGACCTGAGGCAGCAATGTCACAGGGTCCAAAGTTTTGCAAAGATACTCAGATTATTAAACCTGTGGACAGGTAAAGCAGAAGGGAGAGAGCTGCAGGAGGGGAAGACCCATCATGTTTTCCCGGGTGATCTGCAACATTTGAACAACTTCAAAATGTTTTCCCCACTGAAGTACCTAAGTTCCTCGGGAAACCTGGGTTCAGACCTTGGAAATTTAGGTGCTTCTGAAAAACGGTTTCCTTTCTTATGTCTTCATGACTCATTCACCCCCTGGATAACTGATAAAATAGGTGCCCAAAAGGAATCTCTCTGAAGCACATTGTGTCTTCTTATCCTCAGGAATGGCTGGAACGATTTACTTTCTTGCTGACCTGCTGGTGCCAACCAAGGCGAAGTTCCCCGCATTTGAACTCTAAATCTGAGTTTGGCAGTTTCCTGCCTGAATCCTTCCGCACTGGGAAAAACAGTTTGAAGCTGCTTTCTCCTTCTTCCAAACTCATCATTGTTCACCTAACAACGTAAATCCATTGTCCTGAGGGCATGCTGAGTTCTCTAATATTTCTAGTCATCTCATTGCATTGTTTCAATTTAAAAGACAGAATGCACATTTTGCTGGTGTCTCTTAAAAACACAGAGCTGAAGGTGGGAGCAGGGATAACATGCACAGTATTTTGTTGCTATAGAGTTTTGCTATTTTCTGTGTCGCATTTCCTGGGAAGAAGTTTTCTATTGAATGTAACTTTGGCCATTTAATATTTTTTTTTTTTTTTGTGCTGACAAATAGTTGCAAGAATTTAGTTGCCTTTGGAAAATGACGAAAAACTGAGACTCTTGCTCTGCAAGTTGCTTTTAAGTGTTTTCTTCCTGAGCAGCCAGGGACTAGGCAGTTCAGTAGCTGGGCTGCTCCACGTGAAGCAAATGTGATGGACTGTGGAGTCTTTATATATGTTTTTATAATGTGAGATTGCACGTGGCACAGCTGGAACTGACATACCAAAGCCTTGCCCTGAATTTTCACCTGTCTTCTTTAAAGACAAAAGCTATGTAGAGCTCTTCTGTGCATTTTTTCCGGTGACAGGCAAATAATCCACTAGCTTTTGTGCTTATTTGGCATCTTATGCTAAACCTTGCAAAAGTCCATTGATGATCTAATGGAAAACCCCAGTCTAAAAGTGAGCTAAGTACGCTTGCTGGTGTGGTCTCTTCTGTTTACCTTTGAAAGTTGATTTTGCAGTCTTTATTTAAAATTGTGTATGAATACTATAGGTGTTGGTTGATGCCAGGCCCACCAGCAGCAGCATGGGAAATGAAATGTATTCCACTGAGTTCTGTCAGTGTTTAACCTATTACCTGTATAGATGTTTACATGCTTTGTTTTATAAGCTTTCCTGAACCTGGATAATTTGAGCCACTTGTTTGCCTTGTTACTGCTTGTTGTAGTTTGATATGCAACCACACATCAACCCAACTGGAAAATCTGCCCTAGATTAAATAGCTTTGACCTGTCAAGCAGACCAGATACTTGCAAGGGGTAATCTACTTCTCCATCCTTAGCTGATGCTACACTAATTTGCAGCAATTAGGGACATGACCCTGTAAAACACTTTCTTAGCACTGAGCATGAGCTAAACACTGAGCAGAGTGAAAGTTACTGATGCAGCTGTACCACTTTGCTGTTTGAGGGCAGCTCCTCAGCCTGCACAACAGCGGACGTAAGTTCTTATCTTTTAAGGACTCAGTTGCTGAGTGCCTCAGGCCTCCTATGAGCAGGCAAGCAGCTGCAGGGCAGCATGGACAGCCTCCGAGCCAGCATGCTCCTGCACCAGTGATAGGTGAAGCAGGAGGACCAAACCTGGCATACTAACGCAGCTAGCTCACATGTGCCTGAATGCAAGGCAGCCTAGCCACAGTGGCATAGGCAGACCTCCAAGAACCTCCTGGATGGGCTGCTACTCCAGCAAAGAATAGAAACCATTCCTGGAAGGCTGCCTGTTCCTCAAAGCCCAGCCTCCTGTTGCCACCACATGTTTCTGGAAGTACATCAAAAGACATCCTGAAGTGCAGAGTCACTCACCTACTTTGGGCTCAGCATCCCCATCAGAAGCTCATGCAGACTCAGCAGTGGTCATCCCCTGTCATTCATGGGGCTTAAACAACACAGGGAGGTGACTGGAAAGGAGAAAGCACAGCCCCGAGAGCACGATTTGACTAATTAAACAGTTTGGGGGTGGGATCCTGTAGTACGTGAGGCCTACTGTAATTTACCTCCCAGCTTGGTTGGTGTGATGGCAGTGTAGGGACATTGGTCTGAGCCTGGGTTTCTTCTGGGCACTGCTTCTGTAAAGGAGATGGTTTGTGCAGCCGGATGTCATGGCACCATCACACCCCAGGGTTTGTACACCCTAGGGGATTGTCAGGGCCTGGTGTAAAACTGCAGAGTGGAGCACTGTTTAATAAAAATGCTGAAATGAACAAGTTTTGGGTTGTTTCTACCCCCTGCTTTGTGACCAGGATTCATGTCTGAAGAGAACAAGATGCCACAACAGCTGCTTTGGTGGTTCCTGGAGTCTCACTGACTTCTCACCAACCCTGAGTGTCAAGAGTATTTCACATTTTTCCCCATCTCCAATCCATCAAGGCTAGTCCTGTGCTTTCCCACACAGGCTGTGCTTTTCTGCCAGGACATCCTTTGGCAGCGCTGTTTCCATCCAAGGTCACGTCCTCCCCGCTGTGGCTTCCATTGAAGACCACAGTCCTGCAGGTTAGTCTTAATTGCACCAAAATGTGCCTGTGTGCACCGCTGCCCACCAGAAAGAGGGTGTGAATCCTCCCTAAAAAGCACCCTTCTGGCCCAGTGGCAGGAGGAACACGCTGCCTCTGTGAGGCTGGGACTGTTCAGCACCAGAGGATGTAAGACCAGACTGTCAGGAATGGTATGAGTAAAGGTGATCCTGCGCTCCAGCACAAGCATAAATTGGTTGCTTGAGGTCCCGTACAGCTTGGTTTTCTACAATTTCCATTTCTATTGAGGTTTGTGGTAAAGTTTGTCAGGGAGGGGGTGCAGCAGTCGGGATGGGAAAGAAGCATAGTGCAGACTTTCTCTGGTTGTCCTTCCTTTCTGGTACAGGGGTGTGGTGCTGCCCACTTTCACACATCTTTGTGCCAAGTGCAGTGAGTGGGAGCAAGACAAAGCCTGAGAACACACAACTACTCCTGCTTCAACAAGCTACCTGAGAGGGACTTCATCAGAAGTGTAGACATTTAAGTTCTTGGTGATGTTTATGTTTGTCAATGACAGTGTTCCATTTTAAAAAAAATCAAGTGCCTTATACTCCCAAGAAATAAGTAAAAAACTTATTTTGAATGGATTGCCATGTGGCTTAGTTCGTGTTCACCTCCTGTGTATACTAGTGTGATGAGTAAGATGAAAAATGTCACTTAACCAAATGCCAGCTGCAGGTGTGCATCTCCCCCAAGAGCCTGCTGTGGTTTCAGCTCTGAAGAGCTGACAGCAGCCTCAGCTATGAAAAAGGTGACATAGGGACAGTGTGAGGGGACAGATATGTTTTTGCTGCCTCTGCCCAATTTATTTATAATTTCCCGTTCTTGCATATAACTTTTAAAACGCCCACAAACTACGATCAGCGCTGATGCTAAATCCATGGCTAATGCTATGTTGCCAAACAAATCCCCCTCATAAGTGGTCCTCAGCCCCAACAGCATTAGCAGTGAGGCACACAGCTCACCTGATAAATCAGTTTATGAACAACCACTGCCATCATTTAATGCACGTGGGTTTCACTTAGAAACCACTTCAGAGTAGGCTGCTGGCTGCGGTGTGGCAGTTGCCCTCCTTATATTGACAGGGAAAAAGCACAGCAGAAGACCAGCTTGGCCTCCACAAACCCCACCTCGGCCTCCTGCCCCCAACAGGGATGTTGCTCCGTCTGACAGGCATGGAGCTGGATGAGGTAGAGAATGCAGGTTACATGTCCCACATGCAATGCCACAAAAGCAGCTGTGAGAGAAGCAACCATGTGGGGCACAAAGCTGCTGGTAAAAGGCTTCATTTGCACAAGTTACCCAGCCAGACCTTGCTTCTCTCCAGCATCTCATCTGACTTCCATCTCTCTGCACCACTATCTCACCTTTGCCCCTTCCACTCTTTGTTCATGTTCTTCCACCACCTTGGCCAAATTTGAGTGGAGTTTTCTTATAGTAACACCCAAGGGAATGTGGCTGGTCCCAGTGAGACTGCAAGTCCTGCTCCAGGTCAGCAAGGTCCCATAACATACAGTTCCATTTGTTGCAAGATACTTTATTTTATTTTTTAAAATATTTTTTTTGCATTGGGAAGAACAACACTGGTTCCTCATGTCTTCCTGCCCAGAACAGCTGAGTCCTTTAGCCAAAGTGTCCCATGTCCCTTCAGCTGCATGCAGGAAGGAAACCTGAACTGAAGGCCAGTACCCAGAACAGGAAATCTAAATCCCAGGAGTTACAACTCGCAATATTATGAATGGTCTGAAGGCAAAATCCAACAGAGCAGGAGGCAGAAGATCTGCCCAAAATAAGCACCTGAGGAAACATGCTGGAGCCCAGCTAGGCTTGCCCTGGCAGGGGAGCCAGCCTGGGGACACCCATTGCTGAAGCGTGGGTGAAGATGGCCTCAGAAAGGGGCTGTGCATCCCCAGCAGGTGGCAATGCAGCCTGACAGCAGCAGCCACCCTGCCACTGCCAAGCACATGCCCACACCCTCAGCTGCTAAATCGTACCTCCAGAGAGCTGGGATTCAGCTCTGGGGTAGCCCTAGGAGTCACTCAAACCAAAAAGCCTACACAGATGAGGTTGTATTTGTATACCGTGTGGGACGGCAGAGATGTGAGAAATGTGGAAGCCCTTCAGAAGTGCATTGCTTCTAAGTGAGTCATGTACACCCTTGAAAAAGAAAAAAACAAAACCAAAACAGCACATCTTTCCTGCCTGACGCTACCCAAGCTCCTCCACAAGCCCCAGCAGGGGAGGCCAACTCCTCATGCTCTTCAGCCACACAGGCAAGTTTTCAAGGAAACATTCCACATGTTGAGGCAGGTTTCCAAGGAAACATTCCACATCCTGAGGGAAAACACTGTATGCTTCCCCATGTCAGTTTTACAGATGTTGCACAAGATCTGCCGCCAACTGCTCCCAACTCCCTGGAACTAGGGAGCCCACAACACCCATCCCCACAGGCCGCCCTTGGCTCTGCAAAGTCTCCTGCACTGAACATGCCTCCCCTAGAACCCCGTAGGGACTGGGGACATCCCAAAAGGGCAAGAGCATTAAGAAAACCCAGCTGGGCACATGTGTAAGGGTGCCAAGGCTCACCACTAAGATATTCTGATGTCAAGGGAAAAACCAAGCCCAGGTAGAGAAGAAATGGCTCCTGCAGATGGGCTTCCAGTACTGTCTGTGTTGAGACATGGCCTGAAGCCAACAGCGCCAGAACAGCCTTGGGTCTCGCTGACCCTGCTGATGGGCAGTCTTGGGAGTTTTCAGGCAACCCCTTGTTCCAGCCATGTGTGAGGATAGAGGAGCACAAGGCAGGGAACTGGGCCCTGCAGAGTTGGGGGGTTCAGGCCAGGGGGTTCTTTCAGGTTTTTGGGAGGATCCATGTGCACAGTGAGTGTGCAATGTTAGCATACAAACTCACTCTCAACACAGCAGTGAGTGGATAACTAAGCTCAGTTCAACACAGACTTAAACCCCCAAATTCAGTACCATAGCTGGCGTGGATGGATACTGCAGCATCTTTATAGCTGGGCCTTTCAATTTACCAAGCACAGCTCATTAACCTTAGCAAAAGGGGTAAACATGGATTTCCAGATTATAGCAGAAACTGAGAGGGTTGCTTCATTGACTGTTCTCCCTGAATCAATCAACACAGCTTATACCTTCTGTTTGCCTTTTTGGTTTTTTTTTTCCACCTTACCTTTGCTTTTCTCGTTGGCAGTAATTTTCTGGAAAAATCGTTTATGTGGGCCAGATCTAGAGCTGTGTAAAGCCCATGGAATTAAGGTGATTTAGAGCAGTTTAGGACCCAGCCCTTCTGCGGCAGCTGCACGTAGGAGTTGGTGGGGGTTAATTAACTTTGAACAGTTGATCAAATTTCAGGCCCAGCTAATAAACCTGCTTGTGCCTGACCTTAACAGCAAGCCTTGGTATATTAATTAAAGGATCCCAGTAAGATCTCACAAGTAGTTTTTTGTTGGGTTTTCTAGTTTGTTGTTGGTTTGGGTTTTTTTTTTCCTTTTGGAAAGAACCATTGAACACTCCCATCATTCAGGATGTCCCTCATTAAACATCCCCTTACCGTGAGCTGGAAGCAGATACAACATCACTCTCCCTTTACTACAAACGTATTTACATCCCTCCTATACCTCCGGTCTTTGCCAAAGATTACAGAATATCACTTCATACCAACCAGGCTTCAGAGAGCTCCTTCCCAGCTCTGGAGCAAGGATCAGGGATGCTGCTACTGGAAAAGTGACATTGCTTGGCTTGGGTGATGCTTTGCAAGCCCACAGAGGAGATGAGGGTCTCACTGTGCCAATGGCCATGCTGGCACTACTGTGAGTGTGGCATTTCATGTCTGAGGACGAGCATTTCCCACCATCCTGGTTCCACCCCATTGGCACAACTGACCTTTGAAAGCAGAGGATAAGCATGAAGATCTCTGCCTGCCTGGGTGGGTGCAATGCATAGCTGCTCTGAGACCTGAAGAGGACCATCACATCTTTGCATCCTGCAGGACTTTTGCTGTTTGAGAATCAAAACCACTCCCTCAAAAAGCTGTTGGGGAAAAGCAGAACAAAACAGCTCTCAATACGGCTCCTGATTCAAGACAGAGCCTGCTACTGCCTCACCCACAAAGCTTTGTATTCCCAAGTGTTGCTCAAGCCAGCTTTCACCCTCAGCATGGTGGTCCCTGCTGTGTTCTCCTGCAAGATAGTTGCCTGAAGACACTTCTGTTTTACTTCTCTGCCTACCTCTTTCTCACCCATTTGTTTCTGTTTCCATGCTGCCCCTTTTGGGGAAGAAGGGTGGTAGCTTTTACTCTGGATCATTTCACAAATCTGGTTTACAGCATCCGAGCAAGGGGAAGGCAAAATGCAATATGGGAGGAAGTCAAAACCAGCTTAGTGCAAGGAAACCTGAGCCCTCCCTGCTGCTCATGGGGAGGATGTGTTTGAGCACGGCACAGGACCACCCAAGAACAACCTCATCCCCAACATTTGGGAAATCTAGATGCTAAGAGTTGCCAGCAGAAACGGGAGAAGAGGTTTAAGTTCTTTTTCATTTAGCCCTCAACTCCAGAGGCACAAGAGCCATTTGGTTTTGCCACTCTCTACACTGGATGGGACATCTTGCAGCCACCCTTCACCCTCAGACCATGCATCCTCTCTGCTTCCCCCAGAGGGTGAAAGATGGCAAATTTGGCCAAAAAGTACAATAGATCCTGTAATGAATGGCCACCCTTGAAGCCTGTGGATGACAGCACACTGCTCTGCTTTCTCTGCAGAAAGGAAGACAGCCGGCAATGGAGAAGGCACAGAGGCGGCGCTAAAAACAACTTTGAAGGGAAAAGAGAGCACAGCTGTGGGGAGCCATTTAACTCCATCTTCTTATGGTTGGGGAATTTTTTGTTGGCAGGACACGTGTCAGGCAGCCCTTGCAAAAAGCTCTTTTTGCGGCCACTGCAGTTTGCTGCAGCATTTGCAGTGATCTCAGGCAGTAATTAAATCCACTGGTAGTACCTCACTGCCCATAAATCCCATTGGAGACGGGCCCATAAATAGTTACACTGTAGTATGCAGCTGCATACAGGGCAGGAGCAAATGTTCCACATAACGGCTGTTGGCTCTAATCAGATTGAGGAGTCAATCACATTTCCACACTTTGGCCAAGTTTTATTACAGCTACCCCTTCTTAAGGATACCCCTCACTGGTGAAAGGGAGACCACAGTAGTGCCAAACAGCTTCCTTGAAGGGGAGACCCAAAGCACCCCTTAGCTACAGGGGGTCCTTCTATTCCCAGAAGCTTCTTGGAGGTTTATTGTAGCCCATCGCTCTGTCGCTGAGGTGCTCCTCCTCCATACTGATGCTCCCAGTAGTAGATACAAAGATAGGTCAGATTTTTACAAGTTGCCAAAAAAAATAAGAGAGACACACCTCAGAAGACAAAGCCTAAGAGACTGTAAGAAGGTGACCATAAAACACAACCTTTGGATAAGAGCATATCCTATATCCAGGAACACCCTTGTTAGGAATTTATCACCGTGGGAAAGAGGACAAACCCCACCTGGGTGGCAGCTACAGTGGGTCGCAGTTAGGTGAAAGCCACACCAAGACACAGCACAGCCGTTCCCAGAACAGGGCTCACCACCCCACTAGACTGTGCTTAGTATTTACAAGGCTGACAAATTCATCTGCAAGAAGCTGGGCTCCGGACCAGAAGTGGGAAGTTGCCAGTGGAAGCGTTTGGGAACCCTGGTGGTTCATCACCACAGAGGATAAAGTCCAAGGTGTTTATATCACCCAAAGCTGGGAAATACTCCGTTCCAGCAGGGCTGACCCCATGCTTTACAAGCATATTGAGAAGACAGAGCCTGATGTAGGGATCCCAAACAAGTACAAATGTGTCCAGGTTTTGGGAGCATACAGACCCTTTTTAAAACAGATCTTCTTCTATTATCTTCCCCCTCTCTTTTGTTATCTTCACAATACCATAATAATTCCAATTCCCTGTTTTTCATCAGCAATAATCTCATTCATTTACTCCAATAACCACTTAGCCTTCCACTCAATAGTTTATGCATTCAAGTGTTGAATTACTGCCTTGTAAAACCAAGGATCAGTGATACTAGCACTTACTTCTCATACCCCTGATTCATGACACGTTATATCAGCAAGGGGGAAATAGAGACATTCTCCATAACAAGAGAAAAAAGACCTGGTATCCTTTCCTTGCTTTTCTCAGTTTAAGATTTAAATATGATATATGCTTTATAATAAAAGGGCCTGATTTAGGACTCTTCCTAGCTGCAATTTTCACAAAACCTAGGTGATCACATTCCTACACTTCTGTCCTTCTTTCTAATTTTGCTGAAATATTCCAAGAGTTAGAAATAGCACTGGGAGAATACAGAAATAAAGACAAGTAAGCCAAATCCTTAAACCTCACCTTTTTAGGAAACCAGGCCAAGAAGAGTGAATCACATTACTCAGAATACAGAATACAGCCAAACTATTCAAACAGCAAATGGATTAAATATACCTGAACAAAAGTCTTTAATGATCCGCATGCAACTTGGATCTTCCTTAGAGAAAATGAGGGATAAATTCCCCAAAGAATCCCACCATTTGGAAAAAGAAAACCCCACAGCATTACTAGCCTCAGTGTATTTTCTGCTGTAAAAGGTTCATGGTGTGCCCATGCAGACAAAGCTGAGCCCTTTAATAATTTCAGGTGATGGAAGTTTCACATGCCATCCTGCCACCACTTCTGATCTGAGCAGAAACACAGCATCTAACACCAGACAGGTTGGTTTTCAGCTGTGCTCCAACAACTGCCTCCTCTGTCTGGTCAGCTCAGGACAGTGCCTCCACAACAGTTTGGATGGCAGCTTTGGGAGCTCCACTAGAACTCAAAGAAAGCCTCTATCCACCTGGGACCATCAAAAGGTTGGACTCACACCTACAAACTCTCTACATGATGTCTCGACAATTCTCTAAACATAATTTCATTATGTTCCAGGGGCTGGAGGCAATGTTTGCAAGACAGCTTGTTCCAGTGGACATGCCTTACCTTAGACGGGGATTCAGCAGACAAATGTCCTTTCTCTGTCTGCAACTCCCAGGCTGGGACTGCTCCAACAAGTCATTTGCCTGCTCTCTGCTTTGGTTTTCTCCCATTTCTTTTGCTCATTTTCCAGCATCTCTGAGGCAGGGTTTCTCGTTATTTCTTGGCATGGCACGTAACATAGGGACTCCAGTTAGAGCCTGAAATCTGAAGACACTTCTTTTGCATTTGCCATACTGCAAATGGTAACATTTTTACAGCACTTTCAAAATGCTCAAAAACTACTGAGGAAGAAATAGGTACCTAACAATCCAAATGTACAAATACAGAACTGAAAGCAATGCAAAATTAGTACTATGTCTCCAACATTATGCCTTCTAAGTCTTGTGAGAGAGTATCTGGGGAAAAAAGTCTTTACAGGAGTGCTTCATTTCTCAGATGAAGGAACATCTGAATCATTTCTCCCCTGATTAATCCATTATCATCATGCTCTGCCACTGAT
Source organism: Ibycter americanus (assembly GCA_035590275.1). Taxonomy (NCBI): domain Eukaryota; kingdom Metazoa; phylum Chordata; class Aves; order Falconiformes; family Falconidae; genus Ibycter; species Ibycter americanus. The sequence continues at coordinate 10,917,348 of JAVJGI010000064.1, forward strand.
TATTCCCTGTACTTTGCAGTCAGGAGGTACCACCACGGCAATGAGATGACCCTTGGCTGGATTCGCAGCCGTCAGGAAGAAGACAGCATCCCACACCTCACAGATAGCTGCCAGCCCTTTCACTATTGCAAAACTCCTCTCTCCCTGCCTCTGGCCAGGCCTGCCAGCTCAGCTAGAGGGGCAAAAGCTGGGCAGACAACCCTGGTGCTCCCAGCCAGCATTGCCCAGCCCTGGAAGCTGGCAGGAGACATGCTTTGTGAAGGTAGGTCACAGGGAACTAGCCTGGAGTGGAGTGTTATGTGCTACAATGCGGATCACAGCCCTGTCCTTTGCCCACACATGAGCCCACCCCATATGAACCCCAAGGAGTACACAGTCCACCAAGGAAATCATTACTAGCACTTTGCTAGGACCATGAAAGTCTAAGGTGCTTTACTTAACTGCTGCAAAGGTCATTTGCCTGCATGAAAACTGAGTTATAATGAAGTGTACATGTTTGCTGGCCAAGACTGTCAGAGAGCTATTAAAAACAGCAGGGATCTCTTGGCCATCTATTCTAGAGCAGACCAGGCACCCCAACAGCCCTGCTAGCTGTTGGGCACATTTTTTTCAGCACCAGCTAAATCACCAAACATAACCTTTAGATATGAGACAGGGCTGGGAGCCTTGCATAGGCACAAATTTAGGGTTTGAAGAAAAGACAACACAGAGAGAAAAATCCAACTGGCAGTTTGCAATGACTGTGAGAAGGTGAAAAGGACCATCCTTCAGGAACATACAAAAGGTGGGAACAAATGCACACCAAAAAAGCCATACTAGGAGTCTCTTCTGACCCTGAAACAGGGAGCTGGAAATCACACTTAATTGTGATCTTCTTAAAGTGAATTGGAAGTAATAAAATTCCCCATATCTTTGCTTTCCAGAGGGGTTGAGCATTTTGTCTTATGACTGCACTGGGATGGGAATTCAGGCCCCATGATGTGGCCACTGCACAGACTTGTTCTGCCCCCGGGGCTCAGAAAGGAAATGTATGCCAGACCCCTGCTAACTATTCCCACCAATTCAGCATCCAAGCATTTGCAGGTTATACCACGTGAATATGCTGGGTACTAAACCCCTGTTTGTACATATTTTCCTAGCCCTCCCTATGCCTTGAACCCACTTACAAGACTGCCTGGCTGTATTTATGTCTTCACTTTTATCCTCCTTATACCAGTTTCCCATTAGGTTCTTTTTCTCCTTAATTTGAACCCTAATCATGCAACATACACTGTACAGTGCACTACCCATTCTTGTGGCCCCAGAGACATCATTAGAAGCAGACTTAGCTACCGCTTGCTCTTTAAAAACCCATCTGTAGTAATGGAATTTCAAAGTGAGTTGAGCCACCTTGATTTGTGGCTGCCATAAAATTTTGTTTAAAAGCATTAATGTGTTATCTGGTAATTCTTATTCCACAGAAAGAATGCGCTGTTGACATCTCAGCATTTTTG
>JAVJGI010000064.1:10918940-10963116 GCA_035590275.1 Ibycter americanus
TGCAGGAGGTGGGGGGGGAGTGGGGTGGCAGGCCGGGGGGGAGGGGGGGGGTGTTGGGTTTATTTTTGGGTGGGTGCAGTCTTTTTTATGTTGGTTGTTTTGTTTTGTTTTAAAGAGGAAAGTGTTCATCACTTTCTGAAAACCCAAAATTGGTTTCTGCAAATCACTTGTGAGTACTGAAATCCTTGGCCAATAAATAACAATTACCATCCTCATTACTGAGCAAAGGATGACAGGGAAAGCAGGTCTGCATCAGAGCGCACAGAGGGGAACAGCTGAAGCTGCCAACAACACATTCCTCCTGGCAGATGTCGTCTTATCCCAAAAGCTGACAGTGCCACTTTCTGCTGGACTGTTTTCTTCAGCTGTCTAATCCTGAGCAGCAGCAAATACACAGCTCCTCTTCTCTGAGTGAGCAGACAGACCACAAGAGTGAGTGTTCACAACCATGCTGCAGCTTTGGGTTTTTCCTTCCCTTTGAAGGGACAGGACTGTGGGACAAAAAACACTTGTCAAGTTAATCAGGAATTGGGGAATGTCAGTTTTGAACTCTACTGTGAAGAAAACAGATCTGCTAAATTAGATGTGCTGGCAGTGGGAGCAAGGTGCATTTCAGCATTCACCACTCTCAGGCAGAGAAGCAAATGTGCTACCCAGGATTATCAGTATGCTTGTATTAAACATTAAAGCCCACAGCAGAATAAGAGATTGATTATGGTTCTTTAAATACTGTTAAAACAATAAAAACTCTACACAAAATCCGTGTGGAAACAATCTTTCAGAAGGAGAGATAAAAACATTGCCTCCATGATGGCCACAAAAGAAAACTGTAAGAAGTAAAAAAAAACAAAAGAAAGCAATGCAAAGAGATGGTGGCAGGGACTGCATCTACACCGGAAGCTTCCTTGGGGACATCTGGACATCTCTACAGTGATGCTCTAAAGGAACATAAGCCCCATCTAATTTTAAAAGAGACTGAAAGTAAAAAGAACAAATGGGAGAGAGATACTCTCAGGTCCAAAAGCAGCAGGCACAAAAATGACATTCCAGCCTCAAACCTCGCAGGCTTTATTAAATGTACGTCATTACTAAACGTACAGCAGCTCCCCTCTCCAAGCTATCCTATAGAAGCTGTGCTAAACTGACATTCAACTCAGGAAAAGGGAGAAGGGAGGCACTGACAGGAGATTGCTAACGTTACACCACTTGCCACCCTTTGGGAGACGCATCCAGCAAGGTGAAGGTTCCTCTCACAGCCACAGACAGATTTCCCGATGTCTTGATTCCTGGATCCCTCAATTTTCTCAATATGATTTTATCATAATAAGAAACCTGTACACTCATTGCAGGGAACAGCCTTGAAAGTAGATCATATCTTTTTTTATAGCTGCTATACAAATGCTAAGTCCCCAAGAGTTTATAATTTAATTTAAGCAATCTCCTTTGCCCTTGCCAATTCACTCAAGCACAATAAAAGAAGAATTAATAAAACATCTTCATCAATCATTATCTGTATGTAACGTTCACAAGGACAAATCAAAACACACATGAAATGATTTTGCAACAGTTTCTGAAGGAAAAGCACTGGCTTGTATTCACTGCAGCACATACAGTTTCATGTCATTTCTAGTTAAAAGTGTTCAAACATTCAGCTAAGTTGTTTACTTTAGACATCTACCAGGAAACAAAACCAACTCCATGTGTCCCACAGGGATCAGCCACAAAACACATTACCAATCAGAAGGAGCCAAAACGAAACATTCGCCAGTACCCGCCAGGCAGAAATGTGCCACAGCAACAGACACCTGCAGACAACATGGCTATATGAATCCCATGTCTGTAGCACAAAGCCTGCCAGGGATCATCCTATTATACTCCCAGGGAAGATAACAATGACACAGCGTTTGATTTCACAAAGACAGAGGAAGCTCCTTTGCGATGAAGCCGATTTTATTTCATTTTATCACAACAGCTTGACACTGTACAGGTGCCACAAACTATTGCTGAAATAGCAGGTAAATACCAGAAGCTAGTGTTTTATTTCTACGTAAGAGATGAAAAGCATGTCTGAATTTTGGAAAAACCACTAAATACGTTCATGGATAATGTTGTATGAGTACAGGGGGAAAAATTACTACAAAAACACACCTGAATTTCTAAATCACTTCCATTTTGTGGAAATGTCTTACATTCTTTGGCAAAAGTATTCACCAAATGTACTTATTTTACAAAAGTTTTTCAAAATATTCGCTTAAAACTAATGATGAACTTGTTATTGCAAAAGTTTTCTGCCAGCATCACATTCTGAGAGTTATACAAACCTGGCAGAAAATAAAAGTACTATATGCTCTACTTGTTAATCAAGACAGTCCAGATTTTAAGCTGTGAATAGTCACGTTTACCCAACTTCGACAAATCCAGAAACTAAAATCCATTTGGCAGAATGAATGGGTAAAACAATTCAAATGTGACCATTGACAAACTAAAAGGGTGGCACAACTAATTTAAATAAGTCATGAGATCGGATTTTGTGTCAGGCGACTCTTGTGTGGCAGCATCACCTTTCAGGATCCAATCTCCCACCAATTTCAGAGCTCCCAAAACTACAGAAGTGAAGACTTCTTCCACTGTACTTATGCCTGTCCTTGCTACAAACATTCATCCAAATCAATTTTGGCATTTAGGCTCCAGCTGCAGCTGCTGTTCCCCCTTCCATGATCCAATATTTCTCAAGGAGAAAGTTAGAAATAGCCTTATAAACATAAAGGGTTAAAAGTCACACCTACACGTACACACACAGCAGCCCACAGCCAACTGTTGCAGTTCTATCAGCTTAATGGAGTTACTTGGGAGAGATGAGTTTGGGACAAAAGTATTCAATAAAAATAACAGGCATTTCTGAACTACCTTTGGGGTTAACAGTCTTCATAAAGTATGTCATCAGCCTCTCACCGGCAGCTCTGAAGGCATCTCATATTGCAAAGCAACTGACTTTGACAGAAGTTTAACAAGCAGGAGAAAAACCCTCAGGGCTGGCTATTCAAACAGCAGTGGCTGAAGTTGAAGCTTTGCTCACATCGCACTCTGTAACTGGACCTCCAAAGTCCTGATTACATGCATCTCATAAGAAATAGCAACTTTAAACCTAATAGCTAAAAGAGTTGCAGGTGGAGGCAGAGGCAGCTTGCACTGGCTGCCAAACACCAGGCATATGAAGCTTTCGTAGGGTGTTTAAGGTGTTCAATCGCTCCCTGTGGCCAAAGAGTCCCCCCAGGGGGTCCTTCAGCCCTTGTGCTCTGACATCTCGCCCAGCCTCGCAGGATTTCCTGGTCCTGGATCCAGCAGCACTTGCTGTGAAAGTCACTGTATATCTCCTGCTAACAACCTCTGATCTCATAGGTCACACAAGAAGCAAAATTACATTCTTGAGCATCACCATGTCACTTGCCTCCCTACAGCTAAATAAGGGGTGCAGGAGCAGTGGGCTATTTAAAGAAAGCCAGCATAGGTTCTTGACAGACCCTGGAGGAGAGATGTTACGTGTGTATACATCACTGCCCCTCAAAAAACAGGCTCACACCTAAAAGCAGCCTCAATGGGAAGATTTCACAGTGCTTTACCAAGGTTTGTTTTCACACACAGAGGGAACACAGAGGTATTACAAGCACAACACAAAAGACCAAGCTCTATCACGCTAGTTTTAAACAGCTTGGTCAGGTTTATCTAGTGTATTTCTGGCAGCAGTGAGATCTTCCTGCCTCCTGTAAGAAGCACCTGGTAGCTCACTGAATGCTCTGTCCCCTTGGACCACAACACAACTGGTTGCCCACTCTCCCCTCTCCCACTAAAAGAATAAGATAATCACATTATCTTCTAGTGATATTTCTAAAAGGAGGCTCTGTACCCTTGACGGGCTAGAGGAGTGCAGGGAAACCCTGCCAGGCCTTGCCTGCAGCCTCCTTTACCTACTGGCTGGAGGACACCTCTTCAGCCATGGGCTGGGCACTGGGAATGAAAATCTTGCTGGAGTAAGAGGACACGGTGCCATCAGAAAACACCTGTTAATGCTATGGAAGAACACAGGTCCACAGACAACATCGAGCTGAGCACCATGATGGCTAGGAGGCTGGACGAAAGGCACAGTGTCAGTTAAAGAGGGATGCTACAGCTGGGGTGCCACAGGGATCACTCTGCCACCAGATCAATAGCCTCAAATCCCCAAACCTCCAAAGCAAAATGTCAGCTCCATCTTTCAGTGTCAATTCTCTACATATGGATACTTTCTACCTATTTTTATCCATTACAGGATGCTCTGAAACACTCTCATAGTGATTCATGAGAAAGGAGGAGCTCATCAAATGCTTTATGTTCATTAGTGTCCACTCGGAAAGCCAAGGTACAGCTTATATTGTAGATATTTGTGTGGATCTCTATCAGGGCTTAAGACACCTTGACAATGCTACTTAGATTCTCAAAACAGTTTTCTGAGATACATACAACACAATTGATCATATTATAGCGTAGTTATATCCCTCTCTCTCCAAAGAATATCATCTTCATGGGTATGATTCAAAATGCACCAGCATTATCCAAAACCTACATAGGTTCCATAAATTCAAAGTGCTTACTGCTAGACATGGAAATAGCTGGAAAATTTTAGTTCCTACAACTTTGTTCTTGCTGGGCTGTCTCAGGGTTTGCATATGACTGAGCTACATACCGCTTCACACATCACCAAGACTCATTCATGCAATTAGAAACCAGGGTGTTCTGGTGTGTCAAACACATTTTGGAGTGTCTGGGCATTTAGCAATATTTAAGCAAATGCAGACCACATGCTTGGCAGAGACAGGATTTCAATGACAAGGACAGAGAACATATGATCACAGAGAGTGATGTTCACATCTCCAAGCTTCGGGTCTTGAAGGCTATCCATATTGTCATCGAAAAGAAGTCTTACTGATGGCCGAAGAGAAAAAGAGGTCTACATTGTGACAATGCTAGATTTCCTAAAACAGATACGATCTTTGAGGTTTGAGAGTTTTTAAGCCCTGACCATCCTTAACAGAAATCAGCAAAACTTAACCCACATCATGTTAAGCCTGGTGATTTATCCCACCAGCCAGTCTGGCCTTTAAATACTGGGCTGACTCAAGACCTCTGGAGCACTTTATGTCAAATATGAGAGGGAGGAAAAAGGTGAAAAAAAAAAAAGAGGTTGATGCCTCTTGATGTCACAATGAAACCTTCCAGGCACTGCAAGTATGTGGGGACTCTGTGCCATATACTTAGCTATCCTTTAATGCCCTTTCCAAGTCTGAAGTCACTCCACGTCCTAGTAGGTTAAAATGGGACCTGAGAAAGACACAGTTCATTTTAACTGGGCAGTAATTTAATTCCTCTGCTGCACGCTCAAGGGAAAAGAGAGGAGGGGAAAGGCAGTGAATCTCTGTAGCTCACGCACAGGCTGTTGGGGCCCTGAAGATGCAGGAATCCTAACTGCCCAAAGCAGCATCAAGAGGATTTTATCCTACATAGTGTGAGAGACCATTCAGAGATTAACATCTTATGCAATGCCTAATCTTTACGTTTAAAACTACATAGTACCCCTCTAGGCCCATCAGCTAATGTTTTCCTTGGTAAAGAGTCCTGCCTGGTGGGATTTGATATGCACATTCTGCCTCAGCTGCAGCCCTTGCCAAAGGAGCGGGGCAACAGGGGCAAGGGGCAGCCCTGCTCATGCATATTTTGATTACATTAAGCCAGGCACTTGCATTTCAGAGCCTGGTTGCTTAATGAACTGTAAACTGATGCTCATGCAAAGGAAACTGAGGTGCTGAAACAATGATTGAAAGCTTTACAGGACAGTGAAAAGCTAACAGCAAAGAGCACTTGGGTGACACTGTTTCTTCCTCAGTGAACAGCAGCATTGGGAAGGTGAGCTGCCTGAACATGAAATGAAGGCAGCCCAAAATCATCCAGCAAGAGCTGAGAAGCAGGCACACCTTCAGGAAGCCACTGCTCCCCTCGTCAGCTCTCCTGTTGTGAGGTGTGGGGGTGATGGAGATGCTCACGGCTTTCTCCAAGGAATGCCTTGTATGTCTCGCTGCCAGTTGCTGGAGGACACTGACATCATTTGGGACAGAATTAGAAAACCTTAAGCAGGAGGGCAATGCAGCACAAGTGCTAAGTCAGCCGCAGGCTATATGTGGCGCACCAGTTGGTGCCTTCTTTCCCCTTCTTCGGATACTCATTCCTTTGCCTGCTTCTTCAGCAGAGTTTTACTTCAATCTATACTGCCCTGTGACTGCTGCATGTCCCCAGCTGCATTCAGGTTACCAACACCTTACGCAGCACTTGGAGGAGCCAAGAGGCAAATTGTCCCTCCAAAACACACCCATCACTTCCCTCAAGACAACAGAGCCCTTCATTTGTGTATGTAATCCAACCTTTGTGCCATTATAGAATGCTGTCTCCAGTGTTCATCCATCATTGCCCTATTTCCCACCACCTGCAAATCCCATAGTGCCAGCCCTGACTGTCTGCTGGGGACATGCCTGCACAGTCACCTCCAGGTCTCCTCATTTGCCATCCGCTGCTCTCAGACTGCCTTCCCAAAGATAGGGCACCCCTCTTGGACCAAAGCCCCTGAAACATTCTGACCTGCCCATTCATTGGGCTTGATTTTCTTCTGCACAAGGTCCCACAGCTTATCAAGGTGTCCTGCAGCTGCGAGCATCTTGGATAGCAAATGGCTTTGCTTTTTTGTGTTGAAAGTGCCTTGCATGTTGTGAGCACTGAGAAAGCCAAATCCTTAGTAGATTAATTAGGCACCCTGTTACACACAATCAGCATTACAGCCTGAGGCTGAGATCTTGAGAGAGTTTGCTGGCTGCATATCCCTGGCTTGTTACTTTAAGCTTATGGTGAAACATGCAAGAATCAGATCAGATGAGCAGTTTGGCTGAGGCAGTAATCTCTTATGGACAACCCCACACATTTAAGAGAGAACGCAAGGATGTCTGCAGCCTCTTGGTGTGAAAAAATGCACCTGGTCTCTATCAGTTCAAGAACTGCTTAAGCACAGTGAAATGGATTATATATTCCTTCCAAATTTGTTATGAATTATATTAACTTTGATATTCTTGATAACTGCCTAAATGCCCAGTTCCTTCCTGCATCGTATTAGGTTCTTGGCCTCAAATATTCCCCCAGCAACAAGTTTCACAATTTAACTGGTGGAAAAAACATCATTCCCACATATTAGTTTTGAATTTCACTGAACTTCCCTTGTTTGCATTCAAAAGGCTTTGCCATTAACTTCCCTGTACTTTTTGTAACTTTGGATAACGGAATCCGTTCCTGCTTATGAGCGGAATGAAGTAGGTGGTTGTATCAGGGCACAGCTCCAAACCATCACAATCTTTCTCAGAGCTCATTGCTTGCCAAATGGTACATGTACACTTGCAATTTTTCCTGCTGACATTGCAGCCACCCAACCTTCAGAAGAGGAACATGGCAAATATTTAACGGCAACAGGTGTCAGACAGGAGTTGATCACAGGAAAAAGAACACGTCAGACAGCTGAAGTGATAGAAGTGTGCATGGGACAGGGGAAAGGCTCCAAGAAGAGATTGGAACAGGTTGACTGTCCTTCGGTATTAGTAAACACTGTCTATATTCTCAGTGTTACACACCTTGCCTGAAAACAAACTCCTACCAGAGCCTTTTGAGTGACCAACAACACTTCCCCTAGTGCTTCATCTGGCATCCTGTGGTGAACTCACCAACAATTTCACAAAACAAAACAAGGAAACCACATTCAAAGCAGGCACTCAACAGAGACACACTAAACTTGCAGTAGCCCTTTTGGTCATAGAGTAGTAGCATATAAATTAGTATGATCTTGGCCAAAAAGGATTTCTTCCTCTGTGGCCTCCTGAACCAGGACTCTGGCTGTCTTTGGCCTAAGCTCTTCTGAGCAAACTTACCCTGGAAGAAACATGCCTTACCTTCTGACCCCTGTGCAACACTGCAGATACACTGCAACTACGAAAAGTGTCTTTTGGGCAATCATTGTAGCATGTGTGGCTTGGGGACACACTAACAATGTAAAACGAAATAAATGTGAATAAAATGCGGATAACGAAAAACCTTGGGTTTAAGTTACTAGAAAAATGGTAAACTAATTGCATTTTCAGGCATTTTAGACAACAAAAGGCAAAAGTCTCAAAGGGAGTTCATTGTGAAACAAAGCAGAAACAGCAGCGCTCACCCTTTCATCCATCCATGGCTTGCACGCTCCCAGTTGCAGCCCAGCACTGAAACTCCTGCTACTGTTCTGGTGCTGCCGTCAATGCCACCTCTATGTGACTTTAGCCTGAAAAAAGGAACAGTGTCAGAATGAATCATGCCAATGCTCCTGATGGAAAACACACTTCCCTTATATTAATTCAACTAAATGCAGCCCAAATGCATAAAATTTTGTGTTGGCCAGAACTACATCCTCATCAATTAAACTGTAAAAACCAGGCAAGCCTCAAGCAAGCTGCCCCTTGTTTCAGTGAGTAACAGGATTAACAGGGCATTGTTTCCAGCCAACAGTTTTCTCACTACTGGATTTTCTGGGGCCTTATGAAATCTGAAGCTCCATCACTGTTCATTACGCCTCCCCTTGACATGGATTCTCCTGCAGGAGAGAAGCATCCATGCACTGCCCATGAGCTGTGCACCCGACAAGGCAGATGCCAGTGATAATTCACATCCCCAGCTGCTGCTGCTTTCCCTTAGAAGTAGATCTCAACAAGTCCCAGCAAGCATGAGGGAGAGGCTGGGGGTTTGCTCTAGTATTCCTGCTTGCTTGCATGAAGCTGCTGCTAAAAGCGGAAGAAAAGCCTTCCTGCTGCAACCCCTGGAACCAGCTTTGGAGCGCCGGGCAAGATGGTATAACACTGTCAGAGACCTGCAAATGGTAGCTCCTATGCAAGAGCACAGGGATACATCTCCTCTGCATCACTTGGGATGTCTTTGCTCCCTAGGGACAGACTTGACACACTCCCAGAGATGTCTTGAGACACATCCAAGTTTGCCAGGCAGATAAACCCCTGGTGTCCTGTCCCAAGCCCAGAAAACTGACTGGATCCAAATAACCCAGCAACTGAAACAAGGACCTGCCATCCTCCTCTTCCTTTGCACCTGTCTATCTTCTTACCTAATCAATATACAATTATTTTCTGGCAGCATGAAGCATGTCCAGACACATCTGCATTCTTAGACAGGCCACACTGTACAGAGCCAGAACTAAGTTCATGCTTTGTTTTTGAAAGTCTGCCTTCCTTTTAAAATATATTTGAGGGTGGCTTTCAGACTTAGGTCAATACAAACCTCAGGTGATCATAGAAATGATAGATCATCACTGGCTCTTTCCTGCAATTACTTAAAGTTACCACAAATTTAGAGATGCAGAAAAATTATTTTAAACTACTTCCACCCAAGTTATACCTCCAGGATATATTTCAGCTGGTGGGTTTTGCTGAAGTTTGGTTTGTGCAATGTAAAACATCAGCATTACTGGAGATGCCCTCATCAGGCCCCTCAGGGATGACAGCCCACAGGCTCCTGCTAACCTGCAGTGGTGCAGGAGAGGCCATGCCATTGCCTTCCCAGGCAGACCAGCAGAGCAGGGATCCCTCCATCAAGCACCTCAAAGGCAGCCAGCAGAGCTGCTCAGTCACAGGCTCTTTGTCCCAAAGCATTCACAAAACTAAAGGCAGAAAAACAGAAATAAAATCTCTCCTGGTCTGCGTTCTCTAAAGCAGAGACTGAGCCAAAGCTTCAAATTGTATGCATCAGTAATAGGTCTATTGATTCAAAAAAGATGACTCAACTTCCAAAAAGTGTCTTGCTGAAGGTCATGGGCTGCAGCAAAGAAGAGCTCTGAGCACAGGTTTTCTTACATGAAAATACAGCTTTAGCTATTCTCCATCCCTTTTTCTGGTGTGCAGTTTTAGAAGTCAAAGTTTTATAAGTTAAGTTTTATAAGACTTCCTTAAAACATTTTAATCTAAAATGCAAGTGCTTGTGTACTATGCCAGACTTTGGATGCAAAGTATCTGTCCAGGCCTTCAGGCTCTAGATTTCTAATTACAAAAAAACCCACATTATAGTTCATGAGACAGAAGTAGGGACCCCATCAAAAGCCTTGCACTTACTAGCACATAACTTCAGGAGTCTGGAGAATAAATGGGAGAGATTGCTGGACAAGGAAGGAACAATCAGCAGTCCTGGATTTTTCTGTAGAAATTCTCAATCATATGGACCCAAGGGAACCATCAGGTTTGAAAGAGTTAGAAGCTGTTTTGCTGTTCTGGAAAAAGTCTACTGAAAACAGAAAAGCAATCTTTGCCTGAAAGTTGTGTCTCCTGGAGAACATGAGGAGCAGGGAGGTCCATCAGGAGACTGAGGGTTGGAAAGATAAATAAGTGACACAGGATGGGCAGACAAACAAGGTGAAAACAAAAGTGCCTCCTTCACCTGATGGCTAGTTTCCAATCATAAATACATTACAAAAGGAAACCTTTTGTGTGGGAAAACATAATATCCAGCTGATCTCCATTCTGTCAGGGCACAGCTTATCCCTAGGATAGGAAAAAGAAGATCAAAGAAAAGATTAAAGGAAGCAATATTCAATTTAAAGCACAGTTAACATGATAGAAAGGAATAGTAAGAACAGCTGAAAGACACTCAGGGTCTGGGAGAGATGTCTTGGCTGAAGGTACTGCAGTGTTTTCCATATTTGTCTGCTTTATTTTTAAACACCCAGAGCCTTTGCTTGATCAACACTTCCTTGTAAAAGAAGGAAGCAGAGGAGGAGTGAGGGGCTGTGGGGAGAGAGGCAAATGAGGGTGGAAATTGATGATCTTCCCAGCCATGAAAGTCAAAATTTCTACTTGAAACCGAATCCTCCTGGAACGCTACACAGGCATGGGGGAAAAGGGGAGGGAAATAAAGAAAGAAGATTTATCACTCAAGCAGAACTGAAATTCGGATGAGAAAAGGGACTGTTCAAACCATGTCTGAATGTCCATGGCAGGTCTGAAACTGGGTTTGTCATATTCCACTCTCCTTTGTACACATTAAAAAAATAAGGAGGAGGTTGTTGGGGTTTTTAAAGAGGAGAAAAAAAGGCACCGAAGTCCCTTGATCTTATGAAGCCCTGAACTCTTATATTCCATTTATAGCTCGAGCTGGAATGACATCCCCCTTGATTAGCAAGCTGTCCAATCCAGCTACATGTGTCAGGACTGTACGAGGCACTAAGTGAAATATATATATACCCTTATAGAGTTTAGCACATTGGGTCCACCTCCAGGGCACAGGCTGTAGCTCATTCTGACCACTGCTCCTCTCCCGGGAACCACTTTTAAGGTGTAGTTGGTTGGTGGGTTGTTTTTTTTTTTTTAAGTTTTTTTTGTTAGGGGCACCTTTACTTTCAAGTTTAAGCAACACAAAATGGCACCAAAGAAAGACGTAAAGAAACCAGCAGCCGCACCAGCACCTGCACCTGCACCTGCACCAGCACCTGCACCAGCACCAGCTAAACCCAAAGAACCTGCAATCGATCTCAAGAGCATCAAGGTAAATGGATGAACGTGTGCTAATTGCAGACCCAAAGCCCTCCCAAAGGGGAATGTTAGCAGAGTCCCGGCTGAGACCTGCAGTGAAATGTTGTGTGTATTTGGTTCCGGTTTGGAGACTGCAGTGAAATGAATGAGTAACCTCAGTCAATGGATTTGTTGAGCTGCCTGAGCTTTTGATTGTTTTAGTAGCTGGAGGGGTGTAAGGCATGGCGCATGATTTAACACAAGAGCAAAGCCTGGGGATTTCAAAAGTATTTTGGAGTGTGGCCCTCAGAACTTTTTACCAAATCAGTATCAGTCTGAGCTGTTCAGTAAAGCTAAATTTAAAAGAAAAAAAACAAAACAAAAACCCCTAAAGCAGGTGCATAAGTACAGGAAAGGGTTAGTGAAACTTGAAATGCAATGTTTTCCCATAGCACTGTACTAAAACCAAACCTTAATTTGCAGTTTCCCCTCAAATTCCTGTCCAAATTTTTGCAACCACCTGATGACCATTTGGTCATGTGTTTTGAGATCAGCATGGCTTATCTTTAAGAGCAGAAACAAAACAAAACAAAACAGATTAAAAAAAAAAAAAAAAGAAAAAAAGAGGGATTTGGCAGTTTCATCTATTTTCTTTTTAGTTGTATTGTACAGCAAACATTGATAGAGACCACGAGCTGGAAAGCCGTGGATGGAAGCGTTTCAAGTGATTTCCTCTCACCTTTACATATTCACTCAGAATTTGCAATTTGCTGCAAATCAAAAGTAACAAAGAGGAAGAACCCTTTGGAGGTTTCCCTCTTACTGCACTTCCATTTGATCTCATACTGTCTTCAGACTTTGCCTGCCAACCAACATCACTGATTGCTGCCTTGACCCTTCAAAGAAAACTCCTCCATGTTGAGAAATTCTTTACTTAGGAAAGAGGAGAAGGAGGGTAAGCAGTTAAAGAAATGAAGAGACAGACCAGTTTCTCTGGGTAGAACTATAAATAGTTATTCTCCACCTACCTGACAAGCTGATTGGTCCCAGGACCAATTTGCTAAATTCTACATAAGGAATCATGCCTATTATGGAGAAAAGAAGGACTACAAAGACTCTTAATAGGACCTACTCATTTTCATCTCATGATGAATTCTGTTTCAGATATCTTACTACATATAGTACCAAGATCATGACCCATTTAGTGAAATTTCTTGAAGTTTAACTTTCACACTCAGTAGTCAGTACTTTTCTGAAGCAGTACGTAGCTTCTCACAAGACTGAAGTTGAACCCACTGGCAAAGCAGAAAAAGAGCAAGAGGAAGAAAAAAAAAAAAAAGACATTCTGAAGTACTTTGAGCAATCATAGTAAAGGCTACACAAAAAGCCCACTGTTTTTGAGAATACTGTCTGAAAATTAGATTAGACTTCACATTTCACTCATCTCTAGAGATGAGGGGGAATGCAAGCTAGATTTCCTACTAAATAATTTAATATGATTTGATAGCTTTCTATGTCCAGTTCATTAGGAGAAAAGAGAATTTTCAACTCCAGTGATCCTAGCTAATCTTTCTTTACATAAATAGACTTAATAGTATATTACCAGCTAAAAATTGGCAGGCTGCAGTCTGAGGCACCTCTGCAGTTCACTCCTTTACCCAGACAGTTCTCTATAATAGCAGAAAGTATATATTGCTAGCACAGAGAGAACGCTTCTGGTTTTGTTATAGTCAGACTGATAAGAGAAGATAGTCTCCCTAAATTCTCTTTCTTTTGAAAGATAATATCAGACAAAATATTTTCCATTTTGAAGAGAGGGGGGGAAAAATGGATTAGCAAGACAAAACTATTAACACTAACACCAGCAGGTAAGGATTACTATTCCTATTTGCTAATAAGTGAAGATACAGATAGTGTCATGGAGGTTACAGGACTACCCTGCAATGAAGTAGGTGGCACAGCCCCCTGCCCTGCATGCTTATTACTAGCGTGTATCTTTTTGCAAATATATTCTCCACTCTTCATCATGCCCTTACCAGGCAAGGAGCAGAGTGCCTCAGAGGTGCTGCAAGGGTGGGCAAAGACACACGCCTTCCAACCCCTGCAGTGGGTGAGTCTACCCAACCACACAGCCATGGCCACAAGGTGATGCAGAAACCTATGCTGCACATGAGGGTGATACATGTGCCCTCTATCCTTGATCTTCCCCTCTCACTCAAGACCCCACATCGGTCAAGGGCTGCCCAAGCAGACTGTGGCATCTCCAGTGCTGGGCTCTTTGAGAAGGCACCAGGAACAACCATGGTACCTTTCATCCTGCCTTGGAGCAGGATTGAATCCATTCAACCATTAAAGTCTCAGCATAGGAAAAGGCACAGAACCATTTCCAGCAAAACTTTGGAGCCAGGGGATACTTAAAACTAAGCTTTTGACCGGCACTCCATGAATGATCCTGTACTGGGGCTCTTTGCACTGATTTACCAGGCGTGGAGTCAAAGCCTCCAGCACTTCGAACAAGGACATCAAGCAGGCTCCCCTCGACTCCTCAGGGGAATTAGTGGCTGTGCCAGAGCTTGCTACTAATGAGAGGTGAATGGGAATGCCAGGCTGCAGTGCCACGACAATATGGGGAGCCACACAGCAGGCAAACACACACAAAGGCTTTGTTAGCTTTTATAAAGAGACATCCAAGCCTCTTCTAACTGTTATAGCTGGAGTGGGTAAGGGTCGAGCTGCCCAATAAGGGTTTACAGCAGCCAAATAAGCCACATTTGGCAGTGCACTTCATTTTACATTGGCATCAGAGATCGCAATATTCTCCAAAACAAGCAAGAATGTGGTTCACAACGTTGGTAGTGATTCTTTCAGTGGTTCCCCTCCTCTCATGTGCCCTGCTTGGCCCATCTTCAGGGAATCTGGTTTTCTGAGCCTTTTGGGTGCACACTTTGAAAGTTAGGCTTTTTCTTTTTTCCTTAAGAGATCTCAAGCTGAGTTCTTGCAGATGCAGGCATGCCAAAATTGCTTGTCACCATCAGAAGTTGTGGCAGGTCTTTTACTCTCTTCCGGTTTCCCCCCCCCACTTTAAATTAATCCAATTAAAGCAAATATTTGGTGAGTTGCTAGTACTAATAGCAGCTGGTATGGGATTTTCTATTTTGGAGCACCATCTATTGACTATAAAACTGAGTAACAGGAATACCTAACTACTAAAGACTCAAATCTCTAAACTCAGCCCTTTCTCAGTTCACCTTAAGTTACGATACAACAACCACAGAAAGAGAGTAAAGGCAGCGAGGAAGAATTTGTTTTTAAATAGAAATGTAAAGACCCTTTCCCCCATTCTCAGGAAAAAACATAAAATTCAATCTTCTTTGCGTAAGCCTTTCCAGACTAAAATTATATTTCCAATTTTTTTTATTACTAGCATGGCTTGGATTTAAACAATAGGTACAAAGCTTGAAGATTAAATCATAACTGAGAAGAGAAGAACAGGCCAATGGGTGCATCTGAGAGTTACCACCAGGAACCAACCACGATTAAAAGCAAAATGACCATATGGGTCATTTTCTTCAGAGAACTCCCAAGAGTTGTGTAGTTAAAACTGTAGCCAAGGACACTCAAAAAGATAGCTTATCTGTCTTGTCAGCTTCCTTCTCCCACACAAGCCTGAGTGAGAAGAAACACTGAGTTGACGAACAGCACTACTATGGGTCTATGTCTGCAATAACTGGGATGAGACATTAATGATGAGGATGTCTCATGCTGGGTTTTGCAACTGAGGCAGTGGGAAATGGATAACATTCATATTGCCCAAATTGGTTTAACTTGGTCCTTATCACCAACAGGAAAACTGTGGGCTTTCTTACTGGAAATTTAAGGGCCCTTCCTAGCACACACCTCCAGTCCTTGGACTGAGACCAGGCTCATAACATTAACTGAGATGTTTTGGGATCTGGGTGCTGGAGATGCTGAATGCAGTGCTACATAGGCTTCTGCTCTGCAGATGGTGATCTGAATATGTAGCACCCTGATCCAGTGTTACACCAGGCCCTTTACTTTGAGGATATACCTGAGTATCCCCTCTTGAGCAGAAACAGAGATTGGGGTCTTGCAAGTATCCATGGTGTGAGGTTTATTTGGTACTCAAGGCCTCCCATGCTAGTGTTTCCAAGACTGAAATCCCAGGACACCAATTATGCCATGCCCAACTGCAGATAAGCTACCTACATCTTCAGGGGAAAAACAATTAAAAGCTATCAACTAGTAAAGACTTGTTAAGGCCTAGTGTAACTGTGTGATGCATGACAAAGCCTGCTGCATGGAAGCAAACCTGTGTGATCATTTGTTTTTAAATACAGAGCTCTTAAGGCAGTAAAAAGTTTCTCCAAGGGTCCTTAATTCTTGTTACATTTGCTACTCAAGTAGGTCATCTCTGAACAGACATTGCATTGGATATAACCAGAGAGAGGTAAACTCACTAAAATGCACTGACAGAAAGCTTCTGGGCTGGAGGGCAAGCAGAACTGCAAATGTCAGCTGAAGTGCTGGGAGAGCTATTATGCTGCAGACAAACTCCATGTGAAGCTGTGGAGTGAGAACAGGAATGTTAACAGTAGCTTCACTCATAGTGCTAAGGGCTTTATTAGGAACTGGCAGGTTTTTGCCTGAAATTTTTGGCTCAGGCCTTCAGATGAAGCCTGATCCAGCTCCAGCAACAACTCCAGAAAGATTCTCTAGGACTGATATATCCATTGGACAAGGTCACCAGTCCCAAGTGTCCTTTCAGGTAGGAAGGGGACGAGTGCAAATATGACTTAGCCTTCAGAGATAAAAAGATTCTCATCTGATGCCATCTAGACCAGCTTCCTGCTACTGCTTTGACCACTGAGATACAGTACCATTCAGGATCCACCCCAGAGCAGAGCAGCCCCAGCTAAATCCCTTGCCCCTGTGAACCCCGCCGCTGATGCCAGACTCACATTGGTGGCAGTTGCTAAATCACTGCAGAGGCAAGACATGCCATAAAGGTGTCCCAGGACAAGTAACTTGGACATCAGACTCAGCTACAAACCAAGACATCCCTGCAGGACACTGCTGAAAACCAGAAGGAAAAGCAAACTGAAAAGCCACCACTTAAGTTTTCTTTACAAATTTTCATGTGAACTTTGCCTCCTTTTTTTCCTAAAATGCTGCTAAGCAAGGAGTCCCTCAAAAGTAGTGACTGTCCATATGTATTAGAGACACTTTTTATGTTTGCTAACCTGAAAAATTATCTGGAAAACAATGAAAATTTTTTTACAAGATCTATTATTAGTAATTCACAGCATTTATAAATGATACCTTATGGCCTTTGGAGGGTCTGGGGAGTGACAAACTTCGGTAGAAACACTGGAATTTAAAGCAAATTACACAGATAGTAACATTTCAAGAGCTCACAGAGTAATTTCAATTGTCAACAGCAGTTGTGTGGCAGAGACTTTCTCCCATAAACTAATAAATCAAAACAACCCCACAATATTTCTAAAATACTTTTTAAACGCCCTTAGAGCACAGAGAGAGTGTAACAGATAGTAACAAGATATTTGAGTTTATCTTACATAAGGCAAGAAGAAGGTGACTAATTTAGCCAATGACAAGTAAAGAAAGAAGCTGCCTGTAAGGAGATATGAAACAGCCAATCTGGAAATTTGCCTCCACTTCACTGAGGCTTTATTACATCTTATACCCATTGCCAAAAAGCACTTTCAACTGGCTGCTTTACTGCATAGTACTTAAATGTCAAGTAGCAATAGTTTAAATAATGTTAATACTCTAACACTGCCACTGGGAGGCATGTTAAAACAACAAATCCCTCCGAGAGCAGGGTTTAAGAGCCTCACATTTCCACCCACATCCTCTCGATTATACACATTCACACAAAACTAAATGCAATTAGAAAAGGGACACTTTTGTAAATGAGCACAACTGAATGCGCTTCCCCCACGAAGCTAATGAAATCTGTTCAAACTGGTATAATCAACAGGTCAGCTAGAGCACATTTCACTCCCAAGACATTTCAGAAGGGCACCTCAATTAATCGGCAAGGCACATCCAAAAGTTTTTGTACAACTGTAAAGCAACTGTGAAGTTCCAAGCTTTAAAAATAAACAAACTGGGAAGTTACACAGAATGCTTAGAAAAAAACATCAAATTCATCTGCAGTTAAGTCCATTAAATTTAAAGAGATTTTGAGCTATTCTTCCAAAACTCATGGTATCTCACACAATTTTCTCTCCTGTATTAACGGTGGTCATTTTTATTCTTTCTTCAATTGTATTTCCAGGCAGCTCTGTTCTCAAAACAGAGCTCGCTTTCTCAAGAGCTCATCTGCTCCTAATGTTTTTCCACCTCATAAAAGACATGAGGATGAATCCATCAGACTGTTGATTCTTACTTAAATGAGAAGTAGCCTCTCTAAAATCTGTGGCATTGATCGTACAAGCTATCACTCTCGGGTGAGGGACGGAAGAATGACAGCCTGCTTTTCAGAGGGGATTGAGAAGTGCGTAATCGAGCACTCAGTGATGTCTACTGGAAAAGATGTGCAGCTGTATTAATCAAGGAGCAGGAACTAATGGTGAGCAGTTATCATATGAACTGCTGTAGGCACAATCCTCGCTTATGTCCACCCAAAAATAAAAAAATCCCTGTGGTACTGAATAGAAGGCTAAATATACAATGAGTATCCTAGAGGACTCTCCAATTTTCTCCTCTCTGATTTTCCAAGACATCTGATATGCTCTCAGTCTCTTCTACACAGACAGTACCTTGAAATATCTGATGACTCTCCAATGAAATCCTAACATTATTCCCTTCTCTGTGATTAACCCAAAGGGTAACAAGCAGGTGGAGCAGCTGAATGCTTTAACTCCCAGCAGCATCTTTTCCCAGGGGTTTTCACCTGTCCAGACATTTGCACATTTACAGTGAGCACAAAGCAACCATCACTCAGCATACCTGTACTCAGTCCCAGTGCCCAGTGGCCTAAACAAGTGAGCACAGCCCCACGCTGCAAAGGTCAGGGCCCTAAGGCCCATAAACCAGTGATTTGGAGGGAAATTAGGAACTTTGATAATCATTTGGAAATAAAGATTTGTGTAGATTGGGTCTTCTACTTAGCTGGTGATAAAGAGTTGCATACAACTCTATCCACCCCATCCTATATAAATGGAACCTGGTCAAAATGCCTCTACCTAGTAACAAGATGACTAGAAGGTGGTCACAAACTACACAGGGAAAAGCCTTAATCTTAAACACAAACAAAAAACCCCAAAACACACCACCTTTTTCTTTGGGACAGATAACCTTCTGGATAATAACTTTGTCCACAAACAAGTGCTAAGCCAAGTTAGAGAAATCCAGGTCCTTCTGGTCTTTCCATGTGCTGCACTTCCTTCAACTTTCCATTGAGGGGTGGGGGGGGTGGGGCAGGAAGTTCATCATTTTAATCTGAACTCCCTAAATTTCAACATTTTCCCTAAAGCTCTGAGACTCATCATGTCCTCTGACAATGCAGACAACACTGCCAGGATCAGAACAAAGATCAGATCACTGCAAAATACTTCTTTCTACCTTTTGAAGTTTATGAAAGCTCCTTACAGGATCAGAAATTTTACCTTTAATTTTTTTTAAGGAGTGTTTGAAATACTTTCTACAACAAGGCCATTTATAGGTGGCCTTACTCAAAGCAAGTAGAATTTTAAGCCCTCAACAGACCCTATTGGCTTAAAACAGGGTGATCCTTAATTCAAGTGAATGCAACATGCCCGTGCTAGAATATTTCATCCCACCAAAACTCTGTCTAGTGAACTTTTATTCAAGAATCAGTAATAAAATGAAGGGCTGATATGGTGCATTAGTATTTCCTCATCTAAATTCTCAGCCAAAGTCTCACATAGTTAAAAGATCAGCTTATATGTAGATGCTTCTCAATTTATACATATTTGATAGCCCATTCAAGCCAGATGGCCAATCCAGGTATCAATTTTTTATGCCCAAGACAAATGCACCCCAGTTATTTTCTGCTTGGCATCTAAAGTCTTTTGGAATTAGTTTTGTTTGTAGGCAACAATAAAGCTTACCTGGAAGTAAGCAAAAATGTTCAAGAACATTAATCTAAGTTTTCCTTTAAAAACTTTTTTTTTTGGTAATCCTGTTTTCCATGGAACATTTCCCAGTTGCCAGCACTGGAGAGCAAGAGGCTGAGGGCAGAAGGAAAATTCCACAAAAGGCAACACACTGCATTGACCCAGGCAACATTTCAGTTCTGCCAAAGTCTTTAGAAAGCTCCTCTATTAATGCATTGGGACTGATGGCCAAGATATGTATTAGCTTTCTCACTGCCCTACATCCAGCCCCAGGCAGTATTAATCAGGAGGTCTGCACTGTGCTAAACCTGTATTAGCTAATTCAGAGTCAAGCATCAACCCCCTTTTTGATGCAACCACACCTGATCATGGCTACACTTTGTCCTGTGAATACATCCCAGTTCCCACAGGCTAATAGATTAACAATAGCAGAAAAACCAAAAAGTGATGGATTGACAGTGGAGCATTTTTCACACTTGGTGTACTTTCAGATATTTCTCCAAAAATGCAAATAATGTGATTAGGCACAATATTTTCCAGCTAGAATTCCAACATACTCAGAAAATTCTTTGCAGTTCTATCTTTAGTTTTTAAAATAGGAGGTAGGAGGTTAATGTTCCAAATCCAATTAAATATTTTGATATATTTTGATTGTTCAATTTTTTAAATAATAATTAAAAAAAACCCAAACCAAAACAAAAAAACCCTCAGTAAAGTTAAATCTGCTTGGATTTGATTCTTTCTTTCAGAGCCTTCAATATACTGAAAAGAGACATTCACAAATGTTACGCTTATCTTCAGGGTAACTAGGCAGGCTACAGGAGAAAATTTCCTTCACTAATCACATTTTGTCATTAAAAAATGAGAAGCAGTGAATGCTCAACAAACGAAATCAATAGAAATGAGAGAGGGGATTTGAGTTTGCAACAGACAGTCTGTTGTTATCACACAACCATTCCCACCTCTTCTCCATTACGTTCTTGACCCAGTTGAGGTGACAAGGAAAGGAAGAAGTTTGGAGCAGAGTTTTCTAATCCTTTTACAATGTCTCACAGCATCAATTCAGAGATTTTACATGGGCTTGGAGGATGCTACATGATGGGACTAGATCTTTGCTACTGAAGAAGCTGCAGCCTCTACCTCCTGCAACCTACCTAGAAACTCTCCACTTGTAGTCCCACCACGACTCCTCCACTCTACAACCCAAAAAGCAAGTACCCCTTTCCCCACCATCAGTCATCCTTCCAGTTCACAAAGCCTTTTGGTGGTCTTAGCTTCTATCACAGCTTCTCCCTTGCCTCCATATCACAAAAACCTCAGTAGTACCACCTCTCACCACACCAGTGTGCTCTGAGGCTGGCATACTGGTGCCCTGCCTTACCCCAGCCCCAGAGGAAATGTGTCCTACAGAGCACAGACTATTGTGAGTGCAAATTTCCCACTGACCTGCAGAGTACATTTGCACACCAGCCACTAACCTAGCAACACAGGATCCAAAACGCAAGGATAATTTTTCCCTTAAAAATATTCACATTTTGGAAAACATGACTAGTGCAGAGGAGGAGCTTCACAGTTGGACACCACCTCCATCAACAGGTTAATCTTCTGCTTGGTGCCAAGAACTGGATCACACTGAGCAGACAAGGAGCAGCACCACTCATCTAATGCTGAGAGCTATATTAACCTCATAAGGGGGTGAGCAAACCCCAGCAAAGGTACGAGGACCATCCAGCTGCATCTAACACACAGCCTGCAAGCCACATGTAAAACCAGCCAGCTGGGCAAACACGTGGCACTTCTCACCCTCAGTGCTCCTTGCTCACTGACTTTACAGTGTCTTGGAGAAATAGGATCCTTCCCTATAAGGGAGTCCTAGTAGGTCTTGACAAGGAATATCTCCTCTTGACAGTATGGACCCAGAAATTGCTGACATGAATCAAACTTACTGCTTGCCACTCCCGGCCCCTCTCCAGCCTCCTAAAAATAGCCATCGTAAGATGTCGATCAAGACATGGAGCCTCCTGTCACTTTGCCCTAAGAAAGCTAAAGAACTCGTCGAGGGGAGGGACCGCTTCCTTCTGACACCTAATCCAGGCAATGCCGTCAGCACCGCCAGATAAATAAGGGAAAGAAAGGCCAGGAAAGCAGGACCACTCTCAAGGACGTCTCAGCTAATCCCTCCTGCACGTCTGCTGCTCTTCTTCCCAACTCTCAGCCATGGTGGGTCCACTAGAAAGCTAATGGTTAGCAGCGAGCCAGTGTATTTTACATAAGTAAATCGGACTTCTCGCTCAAGTTAGTTCTAAGGGGGGGAACGACAATCTAGAAAACAGTTTAGATTTGCTTGGCTTTCCTCCTTAAACCTAAAAGACTATGCGAGGTTTTCCAGTTAGCCTCAACTTCTGCACCAGGCAATGGTAGACGTGCAGCTCCTGTAGCTTCAGACAGAATGCTTACAATTCGCTAGTGTGGTCAGCTAAGCTTTTTATTAATTTTTTTTTTTAAATCTGATGCGGCTTGCTAAAGTGGCAAAGGAAAATAGTAATATATTTATGTAAGAAAATATAGTTTAGTACTTTATGAAACAATGTACGGTCAAAAACTAATTTGAAACACAAATGTTAAGGGAGTCATTTAATTTCTATGTTAATGTAAAAAAAAGCTGCTTGTTAAGCAATTTTACTTCAAATGGTCTTAAAAAAATAGGTCTAGACTAAGGCAGTAAATGTCCTGATGGTACATCAGCAACTTTGTTAGTTAAGAAACTAGATTTTTGTTGCTTCTAGCCACAACCTTGGCTTTCCCTGGGAAGCAAATTTTAATGCATTCTTTAAGAATAGACCTGGTGATGCATTTTTACAAGGAAGTTGCTAGTTCAGGTTGCTATGGCCTAATTATATTAGGTAAGACAAATGTGAGAGCGCTCAGCTGCTTTGTGCTATTTGCTTTCTCTCAGTGCATTTTCAGCAGTACTAGTTCTCTTTTTTCTCTCTCTCTTTTTTCCCCAACTGCAGTCCTTCACTCCTGACCAAATTAATGGTAAGTGAAATAAAAGTTAAACTTTAACAAGGGGCAGGAGGGGGAACATAACAGCTACCGAATGCTAAATATTCACTAGTCTTAACAGCTCTTTTGCTACCTGCATTACTTCTGCACATCTGAAAGGCCACATTTTTGCTGTTTCGGAAGATGACTCATGGATTGAGCTGGATGCTTTAGAAAACAAACAGGTTCTCCCCCCAGCCCCCCCTTCCTAAGCTATTTTTTGTGATTGATTTCCTTCCAACAGATCGAGTTCTCCAAGGAGCAACAGGATGGTAAGTTACAAGAGAGCTGGTGTGTTTTACGTGTATGTGGGTTCAGAGAGGAGCTGCAGGCTCAGAAGTTCAACCTTTACAAACAGATGAGCTAGGACTTCAGCTGGTATAAATCACCAGACTTGACTTCAGAGAAGCAGTGCTGACTTCTGTTGAACAAGAATTTGATTGTAGATTTAGGTATAATTTATCTGGGTGCTTATGTGCTGCCCAAGCTGAGAAGTTTAAGCCATGGTACAAAGAGGAAATACGCTAGTGTTACCAGCTCTACTTATTGAACATTTTTCACTTGTGCTCCTGTACTGGCCATTCACAAGGATGCTGAAAATGGGTCTTGCATTTGAAAGTCATAGGGGAAATAAGCAGATGAAGGACAACAGAAAGACAGGGTGGGCTGAAAATTTTAGGTAGCTACGGTGACACAGCAATTTTACATGAACAGAAGATGCAAGAGGCCTACATGTCACTTTTGACAAGAGGCGTTGTGGTAGGGGAGGAACAAAGGTTATTTTACTATAAACACATCTATGAAGCAAGGAAATAGTTAGCAAATAAGTGACTTGTGTAAACTGTTGCTTATAAACACAATAGTCTGGATATGATGCAATTCTTGAGCATCTTGCTGTATTCTTTGCTTCACAGCAGCAACAAGTTCCAATTATTTTTTTTCTAGAAAGATCTGATTAAAAATTCTGACATGAACAAAAATCCCCACTGAAGTTCTGGAAGTCTAAGCTGAAGTGTTTTAAATATCCTAAGAGATGCATTTGGGCTATATTAAATATCGTAGGTTAAAAAAAATGCCAAAAATTCAGTAGCAAATACAGTAGACTTCTCCCTGTGAACAAAGTATTTAGAATGGAAGATACAAGGATTTACTAGAAATCCAGAGGGAGAGGAATAGCTGGAAGTCTTAAGAGAGAGCCCTAAACTTCCTGAACACCAGCCTGCTCTGGCTTACACCATCAAAGCAGTAAGGAGGGGTATAGTGCAGGAGACTGGAAACATTTCTCTTCCTGCAGTCCAAACACTCCCTGGTCACAAAGAAAATTGTTTGGACTCTTTCTCACTTTTTAGTTCCAAAACTTTTACAAAAATATTGGGAGGATTTATGGAAATATGGCATCAATTCAAAGCTGCTGGCATATATAACAAAGCGAAATCTTTCTTTCAGCTTCCCTACATATTTCAGATCATCCAGCTGCTGTAATGCTGTGATGACTGAACCAAGCAGTGAAGCAATTAAAAGCTACTTGACAGAGGGAGAGTTTCCCATGAACAGAGATGTCCCACCCTCAGTAACTACTTCCATCCACACAGGCTGACGCACCAGCAGCTGAGTAATATCCTCCTCAGAGAGGGATTTTAGACATGCTTACCCCAGCAGATGTATAAACTAGGACTAGCTTTAAATAAAAAGAAAAACCCCCACAGAAAAGATAATATTGCAGTGAAACGCGTGCCTGAGAGACAAAAATAAAATCAGGCCTTTTCTCCAAGCTGGGGAGCAGCATTCAGAATCCAGCGAACATAAAACTTCATGGGATTTACAGAACAGAGAAACTCTCCTGATGGCTTTGCTAAGAGCAAACTGGCATTGTTTTACACCTCGCACTGGCTAAATGTCATTAATGCACCAGATGAAAGATTGGATCATATGGTATAAATCACTACAGCTCTATCGACCTCAGCTGCTAGAGCAGGAGCTGATATCAAGTTGGTATATTGTAGGAGGAAGCTCTAAACAGGTCCAGAAGGCCTTGATTTCATACCCTGCAATGAAAGCTGTAAGGGGAGAGGGTTAGCAGTAAAGGGTTATAGGTCTCTCACATCAGACAGTAAGAGGATTAGTTTCAGATGTATTAGTTTACAGCCTAGCAGGCCGACATTGTGTATCAGCAGTTTTATTGGGTGCCAGCAACTTCTCCACTAAGGCAGTATATGGATGGCTAAAGCAAGAACCTAAATACCTCTGTGTCACACATCCCCAGCATAAGATGAATGAAGACATGATTTGAAATGTGTTTTATTACTCCTAAATCTGCCCCAAGGCACAAAGATCATTCCACCTACACAAGCTGTGAAACACAAAGCCTGTCTAGATGCTGGAAGTGCATCACGGCCAAGGGAAAGTGATTTTGCTTGGCTTACTTGGAGCTAAACCACAGCACTGTGAGACACTGCAGTGCAGAAAAGATCAACAGCACGGTTCAAGGTGCTCTTGACGTATGAGGTTTGAAGATAGCTTTTTAGCTAGATCCTTGCCCCCCACCTCTTTTTTAAAAAGCATGTTTCTTTATTCAACAAATACTCTTAAAACCCCCTGAAAAATATAGTAAGATGATTAACATGGAAATTTGCAACAGAAGATGAAGACTGGCAATGCAACGAAGGCTACTGTCTATGCTAATTTTTGTAGAAGTAATATCTGTAGCAAGGCGGAAATTAGCGAACATTGATCACTTGGCAGCACTGAAAGAAGCCAAGCCTCAAAGCGTACACACTGCAAATGCACTGGAATAAGGCATCACACAAGTACTGCCACTGGAAAAGCTGGATATTCATGCATCTGTAAGAAGCAGGGACAGACCACAAAGGGCAGAGAGGGAACAAACATGGGTAGAAATGTCATTGTAAGGCACCTTTAAGGGAAAACAAAGGTAGAAACATTTGAAATCTACCTTCAAGTTTCCCATTAGCATTTTGTAGTTGAAATGCTGGGATTGCAGGCAGGACTCATCAAAGCAGTCAGATATTTTGCACTGCTAGGTACTTTGACAGAAGGATCTCAGTCCTCTGGTGAGATAAGGTGGTGTGGATAATAACATTTTTGCCTTCTGCTGCTATGTCATGTAAAGAAATCTGTTCTTGAACGGCAATGTTTGTAGAAAGCTTATCTTTCCCCATGCTTGAAATAACTGTGGGGTCAATCACAAAACTATTGATGGCTATTAAAGCCAGGAAAGCTATGAAAGGTAGATATAAAAGTTTAAAAATAGTGAAAGCAAAATGTCAGAGGGGAGGAGTTTTTCTTGGGATTGTGGGCCAAAGATTCCCCTGGCTAACTCCGCCGGAGTTGGTGGAACAGTGCCAGGAGACAACAGGCTCACATCTTTGTCAATACAACTTTTCAATAGAGGGCTGTCTGGCTCAATTTAACCGTTTCTCTTCCCTTGCAGACTTCAAGGAGGCCTTCCTCCTCTTTGACAGGACTGGTGATGCCAAGATCACCCTGAGCCAGGTTGGTGATATCATTCGGGCACTGGGCCAGAACCCTACAAATGCTGAGATTAACAAGATCCTGGGCAACCCCAGCAAAGAGGGTAAGTACCCTACAGTTTCTCATGGGCCCTTCTTGAGGCTGAGGAGCTGTAATTAGACAACATCAATAGTCACAAGAGGGAGAGGAGCTTTTGTTCTGATGGGGAGCAAGGGGGACTCTACAGCGACAATACATGGAATTTCTCCAGTTCTTTTATGATGGTGATAGGGAATACAGTGCTCAGAAAGAGGAAAACCTTCTCCTTAGGAGAATTCTATGTAGGGACCATTTTGGGGTCAGCTTGGTGTAGGTGTAATACACTCATTGCTGCTCACAGCCCATTTGTGCCCCAGCCCTTGCTGAGGAGCTGCAAGTCCATTTCTAACCACTGATACTCAGCCCTTCAGGTCCTTCCAGTGCAGGATCTTCCGCATAAGCCAACACATGCCCTGGGACTGGAAACCCACCTGTATATTTCTGCTGACTGGAGTGGTCTGCTCAAACCTCCTACAAACCTCGGCATGCTAAGGCATATGTTGGCTGTTTATTATAGCAGCCATTTTCTATTCCATTTTCCACCCTCTTAGAGATAAGAGAAATGGTAAATACTGTAGCCACCTCTTTCTAACAAGGATGTAGCTGCAGATGATCCCTGATTTCAGTCATGCAGAACCACATTAAGATGGACTAAATGATATTCAGACCCTCAGGCCTGGTAAAGGCAGCTCTGAGGAACAATTCAGAAGACCTGAGTTAAGCATTAGCACCAGCAGGAAGCACTGAGCAGAGGACTAACACAGAGGTGAGACCATGACAGTACTTCAAGTGCCTACAGTAATAACTGACAGTGATTTTCATACAGCTGGGTAGCAAAATAGTTTCTGTAACAACTATATATTCAAAAAATTTCTCACATGTTTCCATCTATTATATTTCATCACTGCCCAGATGAAGGCTGCACTTTGCAAAGATCCATAAGAAAAAAAATATCCTTTTATTTGGCAGCCTTGCTCCAACAAAAAGCATTTGGGGAAGGCCTCACTGAGAAATTTCTGGCTCATGACAGCAAAGGGGTTACATGTCCTGAGCTGGTGAGTCCTGAACATGTCAATAGTAAATTTGGACATCACCCCCACTAGACATTCCTATTTTTGATTAGTTTATTCTTTTGCTAATAGTCTTTGCTACTACATCCAAGAGACCCTAAAGAGGTCAGTAATATGTCAGCAACCTCAGGGGCTTGTCTAAGTCACAACATCCCACTCTGGTTACCTTTTCCCACTGTTGGGGTACAAGATTTCTGTTTTACTGTGTTCTGTAGTTCCCCAACTCCCCGAATCTTTACAAAGATCAACTCAGACAGCAAGTTTCATTTCTGAAAGAAAAATACAACATGCACTTAAGCATATAATATTATGTGAGAAGAGGGCTGGAGCAAGGATGTGAAAAATCAGATGGATGTGAAAACTAACTCCCACGATAAGAGAGAATCCGGATTATACAAAGGAACTGTCAAATCCCGAGGCAAAGACAAGAGTAAAGGATGGAAAGAGGTGTGCAAATGAGGTGGGAGGTCCTCCCATATTTCAGGGCAAATATCCCAAAAGAACAGACATAGAAATATCTAGCATGTGTCAACTGGTGCTTTCTTTCCAGAGATGAATGCCAAGAAAATTACTTTTGAAGAGTTCCTACCAATGTTGCAAGCAGCTGCTAACAACAAGGATCAGGGTACCTATGAAGACTTTGTTGAAGGTCTGCGTGTCTTTGACAAGGAAGGCAATGGCACAGTCATGGGGGCTGAACTCCGTCACGTACTGGCTACACTGGGTAAGGGATTATCATCTCTGTGAACACTTTTAAAATTGCTGCTGTTTGAAGGCATGAGAGAGGGAAGAAACATATTCTAGCCAATTTGGAGAGGTAGGAATCTACAAAGCCAAACAAGATTCTGGGTTTCCTAACTGGGAATCCACAAGGAAAGCAAACACAAAACTCAGTAGAAAGTCCAAAGGAAAACATTTGGTTCATTACTCCTAAATTAAGATTAGGTATTAAAAGTGTTATTTGAGGAATAGTGAGAAAGGCTGTAAGCCTCAGTGATGTAATGCACGTGGACAAAGGTAGAGGATTTGCTGCATAGTTTCTTTACTCTGTAGGAATAACTAGAACCCCTGCCTCTATGTGCAAGTGCAGAACTTCTAAAGAAAGTTAAAATTAATGAAGCTCAGTTCATATATAGGTCATTTTGTTACTAACTCAGAAAATAAGGGAAGCCTTTGTAAAAGCTGTAGTATTCAGCCTCAGTTGTGTGAAAGAATTAACCAAGCTCTCTCCACTCTCCAGGTGAGAAGATGACAGAAGAGGAAGTAGAGGAACTCATGAAAGGTCAGGAAGACTCCAATGGCTGCATCAACTACGAGGGTAGGTGCAAGAGTTCAACACCCTCTCACCCTACATTTCCTCTCTCTCTTTCTCTCTGTTTGTTTTCTCAGGCAAATCAGGTTTTTCACTATTCTCTCTCCACCTCCGCCCCCACCCACACCGCCCCCCCCCGGCAAATCAGGTTTTTTGCTACAGCTGAGTTAGGTTGAAAGGCTTACATGTGAAAACAACTGTTGCAGTATGCTTAGCCTGCCATCACACCACTCAAAATATTAGGTTCAGCCAGAGCAGAGAAGGCTACTTCGGTCAGCGCCAGATTTCTAGACTTTGACTTTGTGTAGAGCAGTTGCAGTGGTTGGAACCAATCCTATAGTTAGTACTTAGACAAAGTGCTCTATTTGTCATATATTTAGTCTTACCACACTTAAGCAGGAAGAGAATTTGTACAACATTAAACACTTAGAAATTTCTATCACATTGTTGTGTCACATCTGATCAGGAACATGTGTTGTTAATGCCATCAGCTCCTGAACAGCTGTTATTTTAACAAGTATTCCCCAAAGTAACATTTGTTGCTCCTTTTAACTAGCATATCTGTATTTTTCCACAGCATTTGTAAAGCACATCTTGTCTGTCTAAGTGGACTTCCCCAGACACCAAATGGTATGTTGTTCTTATTTGCACACTTAGTTTTCTCTCTCTGCTATGCTTAAAGGCTTCTACATGCCCATGGCCAGATATAGGTTATGAAACCAATGTGACACAATCTCCCCAATGATACAAGCAGAAAAGGAGACTGCTGTCCAAGAGCAAAGAAAGCAGGAGTGCTTGTTCCCAGTTCTATAACTGGTTGGAAACTGTGTTTAGTAGATTTTTCAAACATATCCAAATTGTGAAAAGAAATGTTCAGTTTATTCATGAGTACAGAAGTGCTCAGGCTTAAATATCACTCTAGATCTCTGTTGTCATACAAAATTAGAGTTTAAACTATGCAAACTGGCAACCTGAGACATTTATCCTACAAGCACGTTGAGATTTTTTTTTTAAAAAAGGAAATCAAAGCAACACCTTCTGATAATTTGTAGGTTTCTGTAAAGACAGAGCAACCTGAATACTTGTGAGAACTACTGAGCACAGCTTTTCAAACTAAATAATCACCAAAAAAGAGTATTCTAACAGTCACGATCAACAGTCAACAGGGCTTCAAAAGTACCCATTTAGCAGTTCTACAAGTAGGGAAACAAAAAAAACCAAACAAAAAACTGCTACAACCTTGATATGCTGCTATTTTGTCCAAAGAAAAATCCAGCAGCTGTCTTTCAAACGCAAACATAAAATATTTTGGGTCTGTGGGCTTATTTGAACTGTTAGTTATTCTATACCAGGGAAGACATATTCCAAACTCCTGTATGAAACACCACCTCAGAACAGAAATCAAGGGCTCGGTTTGTAATTTTCAAAGTGTTTCTTCAGCCAATGCTGACCTCAAGTCCAACTCTCCCATTCCTTCCCAGAATAAACCAAATTCAGAAAGACCAGACGGCACTCAAGACTTGCCTGAAATTCTTGTTCAGTGTATCACCATCAGCATGGAAACTGCATAGAACTGGATGACGTGCCTCCCATCCTACCACTTTTTACCAGTGCATCCATTGGTATGACCTCTGGGTCTCTACACTTTCATTTATAAAAATTATTGAACTTTCACAAAGACAAGCTAGATGGAATAAACTGCTACCATCCAGGATCCATCCATCCCAAGCATGTTTTTCCATGTTGTTTGCATTGAAACAACGTAATCTCCTGGAAAAAATAAAGTATCAATAAATCCCTGTGGTCACTTTGTGGCTATAAAGTCTTTCTTAACTCTAAAGTTGTTCAAACCCACTCAAAGCAACACTCAGCACTTACTTTGTTTTTTCTGTGTATTGTATTTCACCAAATAAAGTTTTATGGAACGAAAATACATAGAGACAACTCCAGGAGGTCACTCTGTTTAGTCTGGATGAAAGGTGTTTTCTTTGGGGACTGGGAGGAGGAATAATTAGGGAACTATATCAGCACTTAAATGTTTTTGGGAGACCTGGTAGCTGGTGTCAGAAGAGCTCCCAAGGTGTCACCTGCCCTGGCACACCAGGCAAGACCCAAAACCAGCCAGGGTGGCCCTGCTGTGGGGGTCTGCACAGAGCCACTCCTCCCAGCAAAATCTCTGTAATGCTTTAACAGCAGGTCCACAGCACTGTTAGGAAAGGATCCTAGCTACTACCTGTATTCATTGCTTTATGGACAACTAGAAAAAGCAATCAGAAATACCAGCCACCCTAAAAGGCTCTGTATCTGGAACCAGCGCTGGGGCTGGCATTCGCTAGGCAATGGCAAGAGAAGCCCAATTACCCCTTTTGCAGTGACGGTGGGAATAGCCATTGCTCAGGGAAGTATTGTTACCTGCACATCCCTGCCCTTAAATGTAGCTCCTCTCTCTTTTCCTTAAGCGTTCATGGAACTGTCTTAATCCCCATCTGAGTGTCAGCTTGTTCTATTAAAATCCAACTTCACCTTATTAAGTTACTATGCATGAAATTACCATAATTCAAGTGCCAACAGGTGCAGCAGGGCACAGCGAGGGTGGCTGGCACCAGAATAAACTGCAGCCGTTGAAACAGCAGCTGCCTCTTTTCTGAGGCTTCCCAAAAAATCTCCCATTTAAACCCTCACCATGCTGGTTGACAGGGCCAAATGAATCTCTGAATCATACCCTGCCCAGAGACTTATGTCAGCAGGTAGTTTACAGGGGATTTCAGTTTCTACATGCACAATGGGAAAAACCCTTAACAGAAGGAAGAAAGAAAACGAAGTTGTTATTTAACCTTATTCTAAAAATGCAATGAAAAAAGTGCGAGATACATTAAAGCAAGTTATTTATGGGGACTCAGCCTGGAGGGTGCTTCTTCAAAGGACTGCTACACACCCTACTGTTTCTCAATATACTGCCTATATACATATCTCCATGTGGTTCCTCTTTCCAAGAAACTGCAGATCTCAGTCGCTGGGAAAGCAAACAAACAAAAACCAAAACAACATTTCACCATATATGCTGTAATCTTCCTTTTTGCGCTGCCTTGTCACACTGCATTGACATGTAGTCACAAAACCAGCCTAGTCCAAGGCTGGACACAGCTCTAAAGGAAAGGCTGAAATTTCCATCATATTTTCCTTTCTGAAACTGCAAGTGTTGTTAATTCTAGAATATCCAGGGCCCAAGCCTGGACAACTCACAATATGGGATGACTTCTCATCACTGCAGAAGTAGACAGATTTTTAAGCCACCCCTCTTTAAAAACTCACATTCATTATTTTTGTTTAAATCAGAATCCCAGATTATGAGACATAACCAGCCTGAACTCTAATTGCAAGGAATCCAGATAACATTACTTACACTAGTCTCACTCCTCAAAAATTAAAGCAGGAATAATTTTTACAGACAAAACAGATGAAAATTAAGAGAACACCTCTTTCACATTAAGCTGAGACTGAGTCTCAAGGTATTTCATAAAGCTGCACAGGGAATGGATTTCTATGCTATTCAAAGGTTTTAGTAATTTTAGAAAGTCTCCACCCCAAATTTAGACATACACAAATATCTGGAAAAACGCTCATGTTCTTATAAGACAAAAAAAGTTAAGAAAGAATGGCAAACTCCTTATATACTAACCTCTTTCAGCTTCAACAACTTTTTTTTTGTTATTTATTCTGAAAATATAGAAACAAGATGTTTTAGAAATTTGATTACGTGGGGTTTTTTAATTGAGAAACACACCAAACCCTCTCTTACAGTCAGCTTTAATTTCATCAATGAATACTATCCAAAAGATACTCAACCCAAAAGCACAGTTTGGAAATGCCTGAACAGCTCTGGTGACTCATCCGTAGGAGAGCAGGGAAACCTACTTGGTCCCAAAACCGTTTAAAGGTTGAACTTATTTCAGCCTACTGCCCTTTTATTCAAGTATCATTCAGAGCTCTGCTCCTGGGGAATGCTCCTCAGAAAAAGGCTGCTTCCTCTCTTATTTTTTGTTCACCTAAGGAAATAAATACTTTGCACAAGAAGTACCACTGCACTCCCGTATGGCACGATGCACCACGACAGAGCTCCTCCTTTACCCACAGAGACTGAAAACCCTGGCAGCTGGGGAAGGCTGCCCTGCATCTACTCAGGCTCTGAATGGAAAAAGTAATTCCCGTCCCTGTCATCCAACACCTCTTGCTATCATTACATTTGCTTTGTATTTTAAATAGAACATTGTTAATGAACATACTTTCCATTACTCAACGCAATTGACAGTTTAACTCCTCAGGAGCCAGGCTAAATCCCCAGAGAAAGGTCAAGCTGCAAAACACTGGTCCTTGGTATGCAGCATGAGACACAGCGAGCAGCATTGTGGAGCAGGCACCCTACAAAACCAAGGTGGAAAGGTCAGAACAATTGAGGAGAGGTGGTCACTGAGCCCAAAAATGTAATTCTGTTCTTGACACAGGCTGTATTCATCGAAAGTGAGCTACCACCACACATATGAGCAAAGATATCTCCACAGCTGTTTCTGCCAGGCCAGGGATAGCCAAGAAGCCCCTCCAAGAGGGAATTTGTATGCACTGAGCAGAATGGATTTCAGACAGCAGGGAACTGCAAGAGGAGCAGCATTCCTCTCTCTGTCCAGCACCGCTCGAGAGTCCGGATTCTCGGATAGAAAAAGGCAGAAGCTGTTTCATACTGCTCGCGGTGCTTTGCTTTAGAGATATTCCAGACCCAAATGGGTTTGCACAGCCATTGACAGTATCAACACTCACCAAAGAGACCATCAGGCACTGCCTCCCGTCCCCATTGCCCCACTCACAGGTGCTTTCCTTTTACATGCAGGAGATGAGTGTCAAAAACATGGACACTGGGCTCTTAAGAGGAACAACTGGTTCTGCACTCCAACAATGTGCTCCCTAGTCTTGGACTAGATTTTAAATTATTTTAGAAGAATGGTCTCCAGTCAGTGGTTGGTGCAGTTCTTTGCATAAACAGACCAGATGGACAAAAAGGGGCATTTATCCAGGGCAACAAAGTACAGCAGTCAGGCATGCCTGACGTGTCAGGAGTTATTTACTGGTCTTACAGCACCTGAGTGTTGTACACAGTGTGCTCCACCCACTGCCCCAAGCTCATCTGGACAAAGGTTGTACGGACACACCTCACAACCCTCTTTGCGTAGCTTTCTTTCCTCACTCCCAGGAGCTGCTCACTGATCATTCCTCCCTCTCACCTAGGAGGGAACCAAGGAAGCACAACAGCAGCTGTGTCACTCTTCCGTAGAGAAAGAAGGAACAGAAAGTGCACTAATTGACCCTAACACTGCAGAAGCCAGCACATATACTCAACTGCCACCCCATAGCATCAGCCCAAGGCTCTGAAGATTTGCTGTCTACTCAGGAACATTTCCAACACGTTTACACAATGTGATTATTTCCTATTACTGAGGTGCCTGACATCTTTATATAACACCACTTGGGTCCTTCATGTGGTTGCTAGCCCCAACCCTCATGCTGTGATGGCAAACCCAAGAGGAGAAAGTTTGGCAAAGATGTCTGCTTTCTGTTCACATCATGAAGCCGTCTCAGCCTTCATATCCATCTTCTTCATGTTAGTACTGAGGTATTAAAAAGCCACAGTATGGACAACACTCCTGTCTGAACAAACTCCACAAAGGTAACCCTCCCAGTGACATAAACTTGTTTCCACACCAAAATATTTTCCTTTTTCACATAGCTCCCCTCTTACGGTATTTTATACCATTATTACAAGAACAATTGTTCCACTTCAGTGGGTTTTCAACTAAATCTCGGGTTTTAAACACAACATGTTCAAACAGTCTTCTTCCAAGTACTATCTTACTGTTTATGCAGTTCTGTTTCAGATTTAAATCTACTCCCTTCTTATGCTGGGGAGGCTGACTTTTATAGGGATACAAGGAAGTACTCAAATGTGTAGTGAAGAACAGGTGCTTCCTTAGTAACCTATTACTTCTCATTTATTTTATAATGAAAAATGCAATACTTTCTCATTTACCCAGGCACTTACATTCACTTCAAAATGAAGTCTGAAATGTTGCTGAAAATACAAAATTTCACTCTTACATCTACTTTCTAGATTAATTGACACAGTACATATCAAACCACAGTTTATGAGAGCATTAAACTGAACTTTCTATAACCATAATCTATGGTTTGGGAGGATGGTATAGATTAGTTCATAAACATTTCATTTCTCCACCAATGTAGCAACAATGGGTAGCAGCACTCCTAAATCAAACTGTTTATTGCAAAAGAAAGGCTATTGCCAACCCTCTGGAAAGGACTTCCACTAAGAAATGAATGAGGGAGATTACTAAAAGCAATAAAAATGTATGTGCATACTTCCTCAGCAGCATGAAAAATATTTCAGAAGGGATTGTTCACGCTGGTTAAAAGAAACAGCAATGATAATTATTATTTGCTATTATACTTTTAAACAGAAAAAATTATTTTTACTGTGTCCCCATAATTTACAGACACTGTTTATTTTCTTAATGGTGTACAGTCTTCTGTTGGATGAAAGGCATTTAGGCACAGAGAAATGTCACAGGGTGAACTGCAGCTAGTGGCACGGCTCTGAGGGAGTTCAGCTCCTACCCAACCCCACGAACATCCGCTGAAGCTCACTTGGCCTCTTCATGGTCTCATGGGTGAAAATGGGCACAAGGAACACATTAAGAAAGAGACCAGGACAGGTGGACAGCACAAAGTCTTGAGAAAGCCAATGACAAAAGCAGCACCTGCTTTTGGTGGCTCCTCAGTTATGTTCTCTCCAGCCATCTGGAACATCTTCCCTTGGTGCACTGTTCTCTGTGCTGACCTTTTCCCTTCATACCTCCCAGTTGTATACCAGGATCAAAATGGATGGCTGCTGTGCCTCTGGTCTACATCAGAGCATACAGGTCTGAACAATTTCCAACCTCTTTTGAGCATACCTAGCAGGACAGTGCTATGCAGTACAGATCACATCCATTTTCCATGAAGGTAGATCCTTAAGAGGATCAGAAGTCAGGAGTAATGCATAACACTGCTTCTGTCTCACCAAGTCTGGCCGCACGAGCTTATTTTTCCAGGGCTCTGCTACAAGGACAAAGAGATCACAAGTGAACCCCAGGCATCACATGGAATAAGAAGAGCACATCTCTTTCCCATGGTTGCCATCAAATGTGTGACGCAGGTTTCAAAGTGAAAAGGTGAAGAAACAAAGCACCCATAATTTGTTATATTTGGGGACAAACAAGTCTCATGTATTTAAGCCAATCATATTTGCAGGGGTTTGGACTTGAAACTTGATTCACACCTCCTGTAGACTTGCAGTTGGGAGCCACGGAATGCTTGCACTGTGGGAAAGGAGCCTTGTGATAAGACCTATTTTTAAAATAGTTCCTTTTCAGAACAGAAGTATTATTTAATTCAAAGCCCTTTCTGGAACTGGCACAGTTGCATGATTTTCTTTTAAAAATCTCTACAGCATAGCCATGCTTAACTTTTCACAGCAGGATGTAAAGAAAGAGAAAATACTGAAGAAACCCTACAGTCAGGTATAGCTTGTAGGAAGGTCAGTATAGCACAGAGTTCACAACCTCAAAATTTAACCTTTATTATCACAAACAGCCCAATCAGATGTCTCCTTCATTTCGCATCCTCTGCGTACACTTCAAAGCAGCATGACAGTGATCATCTCTGCCCACAGCTACAGCGAGGATTGCGGTATTTGGTTTCCTACAAACTACCTAATTAGCTAGTCCTAACAACATAACCCTCATCCACCCTGCAATAAGTTCAGCGCGTCTAGGGACACCACATAGTATTAAATGTTTGGAGAGAGGCTACAGAGCACCTGTGGGTCAGTTTTAGAGCCTTACAAGAAATTACGACAGACTAAGGCCTTAAAATAGCTACTAACAAATAAAATGCCATCCATCCCATCATTAAGGTTCAGAATAGTGTAGAGATTCACTTCCCAAAGCAAGCAAAAAAAGCTTCTAGCCTGTTTTCCAGAGTTCCTGGTACTCAGGACTCATAAGAGGTCTCTTCTCTGATGGGAAACTCCACTTTCCAGGCTCTTAGACCCCATTACCTAAACTCTTTCCCAGGGCTCAGGCAAACACATGCTCTGCTGAATCCCACAAGCCCTTGCAAAAACAAAAGAAAGCTACATGTTCTTCCAGGTAAAAGTGATTAATTGCTTCCTACAGTCTTGTTACAGAAGATACACATATCCTAAACTGGGTATCATTCAAGGAATGACATGAACATTGTGTATGTTAACATGCCATGTACACCTGGCACACCAGGAGAAATTGGGGATGGGCATTTTATGCCCACTCCTTAGGCTATTACAGTCCTCAGCTTTATCAATTCAGAGACACAAAAACAAAATAAGTTTTCCTCTTTTATCTTTCTAAATATCAGCTCTCCGGACTGTTTGTTTGGGAAGGCATTTTCTTTGCCTCTTTGTGAGACAAAGACGGATCAATTTTTTACTCCATGCTGTACTGAACACTACCATTTTTCAGGTTGTTCTCCTCCATGCAAATGACAGTACTTACTAACTGCCTCATTAGTTTAAAAAGTGGTTTCAATTCAGAATTTCTTATCTGTAACATTTTTGTATATCTGAAAAGCTAAGTTTATTTTTAGAAAACAACAAATAAAACACCTCTGCTTTTGTTTAACTTACAAGGTTTCCTCTGGTCTGCTCCTTAGTCATGCAGGAACATATTTGATCTCCTGAGCCAGGGTTGATGTTATTACTGTATCTTTTGCACATCCCTGATGGAATAAAAACCAACAATTAGTTGAACTTGTAGAGGCCACCACACACAGCAAGAACGAACATATTTGCAGAAGAGCAGAACTCAACTACTTCCTTGGCAAGTTTGCCAAGGTTGGGAATCAAGCCATGCAAGGAAGACAGGCCAGTATCTACACAAGGTCAGAGTATAGCCCTACAATCACAAGGCAGTCTTGCTAATCACCACAGTGACAACGCAACCATCCTAGCATACCTTTCTACATCCTCTGAGCTCAACACCTACACCTGTGCAAGGGTGGTCCTTAGCTAATTCAGGTTCTTGAAAGCCACAAAGCATCTGTTGAAGAAATCCTTCTTTCTTCAGTGCAGATAAAACCCATTATATTAATTTGTCCAGTTTCAGTAGCAGCTTCCATCACACCATTTCTGCCAAATTTAGTGCTACTCTCTTACATACAGACTAATTCTCTCCCAGCCCATTGCTAAACCAGGGATAAGAACACTTACTTTTCAATTTGCCTGGACTAATAGATACAGCTCCTGGTCTCTGTGTCTAACACAACTAGCACAAAGCATAGGAATGAGTTCATACCACAAGCTGAAACCAAGACCTCTCAAGCTCCTGTCACAACACCAACTCTGAATTGGTGAGAATCTTTTCAGTTAATGGCTGAGTTAGGATGGATTTCAGCTGAAGATCTGTGGAGGAAATGCTGAGTAGCTTGTTAGAGCTACTGTATCCAAACCCTCAGTGATTGTTAATTGAAATTATCCATATGTATTTTGCACATTAAAAAATCTATGTTAGAAGAGCAGAAAAGCTATAGAATTTAGGATTCGGAAACCCTAACATCAAAGTTACCTGGCACTTATAAAGAAAAAAAAAGTAGTTAATGAAGGCTGATCTCAGTGTTATCTTTATCATTTGAGTTCTATCAAACCAGCCAAACAGAGCAGCTTTCTCCCAAAGACCAAACAAATAATGAACATGAAGCCTGAAACTGTAAGCTTCAACACTGCTTGCATAGAGACACTTTAAAATACTACTGGAAGTGCTTATGCCACCACATAGGATGCCACTCATTTTGATTCTGATATAATAAAAAATCCAGAAGTATATTTTCAACCGTATACAAATATGATACAAATATTACACATACAGGGAGTAGCCTTGTTATGGGAAGATGATGCCATATTTGCACAGCCCTGTTTCACACAATACTTTCAACCCTCAGCAACGCTAGAAGTATATTAACGTCTGCTGTGTTCAGCAAATGCCTTTATGTGCCTTTTATATTCACAACCTGCTGCTCTGATCTATGTTACTTGAAAATTAAGTGCATTTTTAAAGGTCTGCAGCTGATTTATGTAGCTCTGATCAAGAGACAAACTTTGCTGAAAATTTGAATTTTTCATAGCCATCCTGCAGAAGTTTTATCCTGTGCCACATGCTAAAGTGAATGCAGACTGATGAACACCTGAGTAGCAGAAGTTTCCTTCTTTGGTACCAGACTTAAAATCTCCCTACAGAGGAAACCAGGACTTCAGTCTGTAATTTCCAGTCTTCACTGGGAATGCTCCCTGAAACAGCTGCTCTTCTTGAGCTTTGGTAGAAGTGATTTTGAAACAATTTACTGAGCAACTCGTAGAGTCTTGCTCCAAATCACTAGTGCCACATGCTGAAAACTGCTGACAGCTATCCAGCTAACAAAGACATGCTAGCACAGGCTTCAGGACAATATCCTAGACTGGCAACCCTTTTAAAACCGGTATTTTTTGAAGTTTCACGTTAAAAGACCTAAGGGAAAACAAAATCTCATCCCATGGTGAGAAAGCACCTGCCACCATCATCTTCAGGCCTGCCAAGTCATGTTCTCAGCTCATGAGACTCACACACCTGACTTTTATGTCCCTCTCCCTGCTGATACCCAGCTATCACTGGACCTCACACACAAATCTTGAAGGACTATGGCATCTCTCTGGTGCTCCAAGGCACACGCTGAAGGAGGTGGCTCTCCTGGTAGCAGTGTTCCTATACGCCACGTGGTCAGAAAGTAAGAGTGCAGATGTGATGCCCTGCCAGGATGGAGGAACGAGAGCTAGTTACCAGGGGCCCATGCCCTCAGGAGGCCCACTTGAAAGCACACACATCAGCTGCACCCCATCTCTCTCTTCCACATCATGTTGCACCCACATGACTAACACTGTGTGACCCCATGCAAAGGCACACTAAGGAGAGTCACATATCAAGGGAGAAGTAAGCTGAGAGCTCTGCATCTTATTCCAGCTTGCCCTGCACTATAATGCCAACATTAAAAAGTTGGACTAAGAACATGCAGGTCCCCTGACGGGCAGACGTGCTAAATTGGCACCTGGGTTCTTCTTGAAAGAAGGCAGCACATAAGCTTTAAATAACCTACCCAGAAACCAAACCTCTATGCTATTCATATCAGACATGAATAGTTGGACACACTCTTTGCGAAACAGGCTGAAAGTCTAAAAAGGGGATAAAGTGCTTTGTGAGAGGGGTCAGTGCTGTGTCAAACTTCTGGGCAGATCCTGCAGCTTGGCTTTACAGACAGTATCACCATCACATGTAGCAAGACAGAGGAATACACATAATCATAGCTCTTTTAACAGGAGTCTTTACTATCCAAATACATAGCCATCTGGCAGAAATCACCTTCAGGGCTTGTACGTGGTGTTTACCAGCAGTCAGAGGACCTCTTCTGAATGACTAATCAGCCAAGAGGAACACAACTATAAGCAGTTCTTCCACTTCAGATTTGTACCTTGGATATAAAAAATTATTTAAAAACCAAGTACATGCCAATGGCACAGGAAAAGCTCTGAGAAAAATTAGGACATTTGCATCCAAGGGCTGCATTGACAGGTAGTTTTCCACATGAAGTTGTTTGTTATCAAAACCAAATCCAACACACCTAGCCCTGGCAGAGAACACTCTTCCACAGCAACAAATGCTCCTGCAGACGTAATAGGAATAATGATGCCCCAGCTCAGGAGTACACATAGAAAATTGTAGGTGGCTTGCTTGACAGAAAAAATGCATGCAATGAGATTTTTTTGCTCAATTCCTTTAAAAATTCTTTTACTTGCAGTGGGAATGAAAGACAGCAAAGAATATATCTTCTAAAAAAAAAGATAATTCCTTTTATATGGCTCTTCTGAACTCAGTATACTTGTACAGTCTTCATGTCTGGAGAACAAGTACTCCTCAGATGAACAACAGGAACATTAAGTTTGACCAAAACTAAAACAAATTTAATTTTAAACTCTTACCCACAGAGCTTCACTTAAACGCTTTTTCTCCAGATAACCTACAACTCCCTTATTTGCTATCTGTGTATCTTGCAAGGCCATGGACTTCTTTTTTTTTAAGCAAGATAATGCTTTAAATTATGTTCACTGTAGTAAACATGTTAGATGTTGTTCCCAACAAAGCAGGCACTGAAGTGAATACATGTTCTTTCCAGCTGTAGCAATGACCTAACAACACTGGAAATCATAAAATAACCCCACGTAAATGGGTGACTCAAAAGAGACTGTTCAAGCAAATCAATTTGTAACAAAGCCCAAGTGTCACGGAGTCCTCAGGTCAGGACAGTACCATATTGTACGGGAGCCCACTGACTCGGTGTCTTTACATCATGCTGGCAACACTTCCAGAGTGGTGGATATTGCTGGTGCTGGGTATGACTGGTGGATACCATGTCTGCCAGTGTAACACACATATTTCTAACAGTTTGGAGTCTCAAAGGAAAAAGTCTACCACTAACCACACAATACGAGAATAGAGGAGCTCCTAATTTGGGAGAATTTACA
Organism: Ibycter americanus; assembly: GCA_035590275.1. Classification (NCBI taxonomy): domain Eukaryota; kingdom Metazoa; phylum Chordata; class Aves; order Falconiformes; family Falconidae; genus Ibycter; species Ibycter americanus. The sequence continues at coordinate 10,960,349 of JAVJGI010000064.1, forward strand.
CCCAATAACATACAGCAAACCGTATTCCTCTCCTGAGCCATTAATACAAAAGGTCAGGAAGGACAGACAGGCAATTTACTGGTAGAGGAGATGACTATAACAAAGAAAAAGCATCACTATGAAGAGGGGGAAAATCAGAATTAGAGACCCTGTGACTATGCCCACACAAGGAGTGGAGGTGTAGGTACCAGACTGTGCTAGGAAGGGATACACCACTTACACTGCTGTCACCTGACCCTGGCCATGCTGTGTCTCTGTTGAGTCCCATTAGGCTGCTGCAAGAAAAGCACGATCCCAAACTGCAAACAACATCTAGAAGGTGGCCAAGAATGCATTTGCACTCTCTGCCCTCCTGCAGTATCTATTTCTACTCTGTTTTCTGCAAGCACATGCCAAAAAAAAAAAAAAAAAAAAAAAAGTTCTTAATGTCCCATTTTTTACAATCACCCTTCTTCCCCCCAAAAACGGTACGAAAAATGTCAGTCTTTGCCACTGTTTGAGGCATTTCCCGATCCCAGGAACTGACACTCGAAACCCGGACAAAGTTTGCTTTTCTGTGGCTTAAGGCAGGATCTACCATCTTTCAGCTCCCTTATCACTTTACCCTGTGTGTGGGTGGTAGGATATGTCCTGCCAGATCTTCTTGCTGCAACAAAGCCAACAAGACTGTAAACTGGGTGACCAGGCATCCCTGGCCATCTCCCTGTCAGCCTCCTGCTGGTTAACAGACCCAAGACCAAGGTGCTGGGCTCACCCTGGAGCCTCTACCAGCCCGAGGAGGGCACTGCCTGGGAGGCTCTACCTAATGGGACCTCGTAGGCATGCCCAAATCTTATCTCTGGGCATGCAGCTTCAGTAATTCCTACCAAACTCTGTTTTATTTCTTTCAACTGCCCCTGCACGGTTCCCTCCTGCCTACTCTGGTATGAAATCAGACTCCCAAAAGAAAAATATTACAAGTTTTCAGGCTGCAACTGGTTTTGTAATGTGGGTGTGCCTGGCTGAAAGAACAGACAGGCAGCTCTCTACATTGCCAGTTACCCTTGGAGAGGCAAGACTCCTTTCAGGCAGGCCCATCTGTAGGAATACCTGTTCCTGTAGTGCCATCTTCTGGTTTGGGGTGTAAGAACAATACAGCTGAAAACGGGACTGATCAAAGATAGGGTTTTTTTGAATTTGTTGAAAAGCATTACAACAGGTTTAGACTATGGCTCAATATGCAGAAAAACCCAAACCACGGGAATTCTCTGAACAGATTATGTACAATTCACCTCCCAGTAAATTATTAGTTTTAAAGTAACAAGGTTTTGAAAAATATCTTGTAGGCGGATCTGCTTTGTGTTTTGAGCCATTACAATCTTGCTTTCCAGCCTTTGTTTTATTTCTCAACAAACATCAAGGCTCAAAACTCACTTTTTGCTTACACTTTTTGTGCAAGCTCATGATTCTGGAAGGTAACACCTGAAGGTTCCCCAACACCATGTGGGGAGTGAGGAAAGCATATAAAATCCCATTGATGGGGATTGTATATCGTTTTAACCCAATCCTCATCACAATGGCGATTGGTAACATCTATTTTCTAGTCAGTTTGTATCTCAGGGTTTTGTTGGTAAAGGAAGTGGACAGGACCTCCTTTCTCAGTGAAAGATGCCGATGTACAGCTCAAAACTTTCCCAAATGGTAGACTCAGGAGAGTATTATCTGTCAGGGCTGTACCCTGTGCACCAGGGTGACCACAGGAGCTGAAGGGAGGAAGAACTACGAGCTGACTGTTAAATCTTTATCCTTTCCCCCACCTCCAGTGGGTTTCTCTTACCGAAAGTAATGCTTTCTCCATCCTTTGGAAAGCCTCAGCATATAATAATCATAAACCACCTAGGGAAGTGGCCCTCCAAAAAAAAAGGGGGGGAAAAAATAAGAGTGCTAGAAGATTTTGGTGTGCAGGTTGCACAGATTAAACCCCACCGACATCAGGAGGCCGTGGGGTAGCCTTCTCACGTGGGGCGGCCGCCGCAGCCCGTCCTGCCGCCAAAACGGGCCCTGACGGGGGCTGCCGGCCCCCCCCCGGCGCAGCCCTGAGGGGAGGGCAGCCCCGGCTCCCACTCGCGGTCCCTGGCCAGGGCTGGGGCTGTCAGCCCCCCTCAAAACCCGGCCTGCCGACCCGGGGAGCCGTGACAGCCTCGTCCCTGAGGGACGCCCCGCTGCTGCCGCCCCTATGGAGGGAGGACGAGGCTGCGGCGAGGCTGGGAGCGGCTCACGCCCAGCGCCATCACACCCCCCAGCACATCGTCTCCCCTCGCCCTGGCGGCCGCCTCGCCCTCCCCGGGTACGCCTGGGTCACCTCCGCTCCCGCTCCCCTCCGTAACGTGGTTTCAAAACTACCTTGGAATAATAGTAATAATAACAACAACACAGATATTTCATCATAATCCTGTTGTAAGCCTAGGCGTATCAGAAGATTTATATCTGTATAGGACGGGAGCAGGGACGACTACAGGGATGCGTTGTGAGAGAGGCTTTGGGCAGCGGCAATCCTTCCACTCGCCAGGCAGGGCGAGGAGAGGAGCCACGCTGATGGAACCGAGAAGCTGTCACTAAACGACCCGGAAAGAAAACGAGAATAACAAATCAATAACAACCAACCCACAGGCTTTACAACGCGGCGCCGGGACGGGGGGAGAATCGCACCGCCCGTCGCCGCCTCGCTCCGCCCTGTCCCGCCGCGGCGCAAAATGGCGGCGCGGCTGCTGCGCCTGCGGGGGTTGCTG
>JAVJGI010000064.1:10963876-10980355 GCA_035590275.1 Ibycter americanus
CGGGGCGCGCTCACGCCTGCCCTGCCCTTCGAGCGGTGCCCGCCGGGGCCGTGGCTGGCGTGCGGGAGCAGCCCCGCCCTCCCCTGGCTGCCAGGGGGCTGCGAGCCGCAATTAAACAAAAGGTGTGTGTGGGTGTGTGTGTGTCTAAATAAAGCTCGGTACCATCCTAAACAGCTTCCAAAATAAGGTGGAGCTTTTGAGGGAGTCGCTGTGTTCCGGGCGGGGAAGCCTGTGTTTAAGGGTAGGGAGTACTGAAGTCGCAGGAGCCCAATTCTTCCAAATATTGCTAAAAGTAAATAGTCTGTGTTTCAGGGGCCTTTAATCCTTTGCACCAGGAAGAGCGTGAGTAACTTCATGTGGCAGTAAATAAAGACCTTTGTCTCCGTAATGGAGTAAATAAGCGTAGGCTTAGCAGGGCTCTGTGGGACTACGTGGTTACTGTGCTGTGCTGAGGAGAGACAAACAAAATAGTTGGAGAAAGGAACAGCAAATGCCTTTTCCATTTAATATAGCTTAGATCTGTATTTATAATTCCTGATGTTTTGTGGCAATAAAATAAAATCAAGTCAAAGAACTCAATGTGCAAATCTAAGTGAATTTTCATTTCAGCCCTAAAGTGGTACACCGTCCTTGATGTTCCAAACCCCTACAAAAGCTTTAAACCCTTCACTGTTAATTTGCAATTATACTTCCCTTGTGTGGTTTCAACTGCTGACAGTTACGACTGTTACAGTTTTTATTTTTTGTTAAAGCGGCATTTTATTTTCACATATATTTTTATCAGAGTATTGGGAGGGTTAGCCTTCCTGTACAACAAACATAGCGAAAGTTAGAAGAAATTACATAGCATTATTTTCAAGGTTGGAACTATGCACATATATATGATAATGCAAAGTATAATACTGCCCTCAGAGCATGCAGATCCATGTTGTAGTCATTTTTATTTTGAGTGTGTGAATTTTCAGTGTCATGGATTTGCAATTTTGGCGCTTTCTGGGGGCGTCTACAGAACAAACAAACCCACAAAAAGTTTACTTGTTCAAAAAGTTATCCCCTCAGTTTAAATTGAGCTGAATTGAATTTTGGAAGTTATGTGGCAGGGGGAGAAGGCAGTGACGGTTTTTAGCATCTTTAAAGAACAGAAACCTTATCCCCTCTTACCTTCGTGTGTCTTATTACTGTTTTTAATTTGTTTGAAGCATTAAGGACAAACCAGTCTTGCTTTACTTCCTTTCACAGCCCAGCAAAGTTACAGTGTATGTTAGGTCTTTATATTTATCGTGGGTATCTTTTGGACCCAACAGTGTGCTAGATTTGGGATGTGAACTATGTTTAACACTACAGGTGTTTCCTTTCTTTTAAAAGCATTATGTAAATGGGGGTGTCTGTGTCCTAACAGATCCTTTCGTTTGTCTTTTTTTAGTCCTCTGCAAACTGAACAGCATGGCACAAAGCGCCCAGAACCATCTTCTGCTAAAAGTTTGATTGATATAGGCACTCGGAGGATCTTTTCATCAGATCATGATATCTTCAGGGACAGTGCCAGGAAGTTCTTTCAGGAAGAAGTGCTGCCTTTTCATGCAGAGTAAGATACCTCTTAAATATGCTGGTTTGCCAAATACTATGTATTTTTTCCCAAAAAATGCTTTTTGGGGTATTACTCTTAACATGACAGGATGAACAGGATATTTGTTTTCATTTACAAGCTTTCTATTTCCAGTTTACTGAATTAAAACAAACCTGCCTGTGAAAATCATGTGAAAAAATCACACATAATCAAAATTCACTGCTTTTTTTCAGTTCCATTGTAGGCAATCTGGCATCCTCGCCTTAGGCCTGTGAGCAGACAAATGCAGTTTGCAGAGCTGCAGCGAAAGTATCCCTGCTAGGTATTAACTGTGACACTGAAGTCTGGGGGTTAGAGTTAGGAAGCCAGTTCAGTTCCCATGCTGTTGTACTGCTGTCATCCAAAATAGCATTGATGTTGTGTCTAGGTTACACTGCAGTAGATTTTGTAAATGCAGTACACATAGGATGGTAAGCTGAATTATGTGTTACCAAGAAACTTGCACAAAGTATCTTTGTTTAAATTTTTTTTCTTTTTTTTTTTTCTTCTGTGGAAATAGTGGTCTTCTACACAGAGTAGAGGTGTCATGCTTCCATTGAATTAGAGCTGGAGGGTGTTTTTCACCCTTATTTAGCTATATCCAATCACGTTATATTTGGGAAAGGAAAATAAATGAACTCAGAACGTGTTTTTGAACAGAAAGCATTAAGCTGCAGTAGCGTGTTAAGCAATTTTTACTTTACTTGAAAAACATTCCTGCAAAAACGCCGGGGGGTAGTGAAGGGCTTATTCTTAAATCACGCTGCTAGATGAGTTTTCTGATGCAGCTCACAGTGTGTATCCACAAACAGTTGAGATGGCACAATTGAGTGGGTGGGGTGTTGTGGCTCTGGGGCAGAAATGAACAGCAGGAGGCAATGGAAACAGCTTACATCAGGATTGTTGCTAACTATTTTTTTCATCTTCAAACCATGACCTCAAAGTAGTATGCTTTTCAACTGTACAATCATATTCTGTCCACAAAAACAGATGCTCTTCCTCATCTTCTGTTAAAATGACTTCCAGTGCAGGCTTGTGAACAGGTACTGGCTCGGCTCGAGGTTACTGAAGATCCTGTTTGCTAGCTTGCTGACACAACTATTTCCTAGAGAGACTGGAACAAGTAGGACTTGTGTTCTTGCATCATTTCAGTGACCTATGAACCATTCTGTTCTCACACCTTTCATGTAAACAAGGAAGCTTCAGGCATAGTATATTAATCGGCTGGGCTGACATGAAGAGACAAATGTACCATCAGTGAATGCAGTTGTACATTATTGTGAGGAGGAGAAGCTTTGGTGATGGGTGAAGCAGAGACAGGAGTGGCCCTGAAAGTGGAGGGAGGGGAAAGCAAAGATAGTTGCAAGAGGGATTGGTTTAAGATTTCCAGTGTAGGAGCAAAAGCTCTGGGAATGAGCTTAAATATGTAGGGTAAGATACTGATGAACTGTGGGTAAAGTGCTGTGGTATAGCTCTGCTGCACACGGGTGTGTCAGAGGAGTGTCTCTGATATAATCTGTGCACTATACAATTTTAAAATTATGGTTTAAAAAAAAAAAGACAAAAAGCTGGGCTATTAATGGCCATGCAGCTTTCTATTGAGTTGACAAACTCAATAGAGGCACTATTTTTCCAAGAATAAGTGATTCCTGTGGTGTTAAAATTTGCAAACTGTCAGCAGATAAGCCTCAACTATTTATTTACAAACTTGAAACCACCTTAAAGCAGTAATTGACCAAGTTACAGTACTGGCTTGTAATAAGTGCACAGGGACTGATTTTGATATAAAATTGATTAACGTGTTAACACTTTGTTCTCATAAAGCAGTTCTCATTGGTAGAGTTGAAATCTTTCACAAAAGATACTGATATGTTATACTTATTCTGTAAATGGGGAAAATGGAATGTCAGGAAGATAAAGACCTGCTTGTAATTATCCAGATGGTTGTGGCTAAATCTCCTAAATACCAGGCTGGTACTCAGACCAATAGGCAGCACTGCCTTTCATAACAAGTCTGAAAGAGATGTCAGGCTGTATGTTGGAAGCCGGAGTTCAGACTTCTTACGCAGTTATTAAGCCTATTATTAAGCCACCACTTCTTAGCTGTGAAATACAGTTGTCTGTGTACCCTACACATTGTCTGTTGGCAAGACTGAAGGTGTCTTCCTATGCAGTGAAACTTCGCTGTGGGTGTTTTAGTGTGAAGCAGCAGCCATGACAAATAAACAGTAGCACATGGGGGGGCTTAATGCATGACTCTGTTCTTGTGTTCATTTTGCAGATGGGAGAAGGATGGCCAGGTGAGCAGGGAGCTCTGGGAAAAGGCTGGACAGCAGGGTTTGCTGGGTGTTGCTATCGCTGAAAAACATGGAGGCATTGGAGCAGATATTCTTTCTTCAGCTATAGTCTGGGAGGAGCAGTAAGTACTAGACACTTCAGGAGGAATTTCAGTGATGTTATCAAGAGACTGTATTTTTTTTTTCCATAAGATGTCCTCATTATATAATATGTTTGTTTACAGAAAATGGTCTTATCTTACTTGTGGAAAGGATAGTTTAGACATATGTAAATCCCTTCTGTTTTAAGAATTCCAGATGACTTTAATTAACAAATGTCATTGTACTCCACTGTTAGGACTTGTGGCTGGGGGAAGCTTTTTTGTTAGCCTGCTAGGTTATATACCCATTTAACTGTGAAAGTACGTTCTATAAATAACAGTACAAGTGCCACAGGCTCAAATTGTCTCAGACTTGTGTGGTGGGGTTTTCTTCGTTGTTTGGTATGTGTTGTAACAGTGTGCAGTTCAATGTTTAAATCTTTGTAGTAATTTTTTTCTGAACATTTTTTTTCCCTCCTCCCCAAGGATGTATGTTAACTGTACAGGCCCAGGATTCAGTCTTCATTCAGATATAGTCATGCCCTACATTGCAAACTATGGCTCTGAAGAACAGATTAGGCGCTTTATCCCTGAAATGGTTGCAGGCAGGTGTATTGGAGCTATTGCCATGACAGAACCTGGGGCTGGCAGGTAAGCTAAATATTGAAACAATGGTCTTAAGAGTATGTACTCTGTATTTTTGAGTGAAAAAAATCCTGAGCCTCCTGGTTATATGGTCATTTCAGTAACTAGACAACATCCTAGATCAGGTGGGACTTCAAAAAAGCATGTTACTTATAGATGACAGATTTGTCATTTTAAGATACTTGCTCAAGAATCCATTTCTATATCATCTCACTGTGGGCACATATGCTTTGTATTTGCTTTTGTAGGCTGAGTTTCGTTACTAACTTGCTTGTCACGTGAACATACTTTTAATATGAAACATAGTCAGAAGAAAATTACATACCTCGGTAAAGATGGCTTGACTTTGCTATTAGCTTTTGTTTGGAAGAGAACACTTTATTTTCTTTCCTCTGAACCCTTTCAGAGAAATGTCGCTCCTTGCCCATCATTACTGAAGGGCAGAGAGCACATGTTTGGAGTAGGCACGGCTGACCTGGCCAGTTTCCCAAACAGAGGACAGGTGAAGAGCAAAACCTGTTGGTGTCATGCTTCTACAAATACTAGATGTTGCCAGTGCCTTTTTACAGAGCCTCCTGATCAGGGTTGAGCCTGCTTAGAGGATGTGGTTTTGTATGGTGTTTGTCACCTAAAGCGTATTGGGGTAAGGGGATGCTGACCTGTTGGTGCCAGTGCTTGTATTACACTACCTTCCACAAGCAGATTATGTTAAAATGGGACCTCGTGTTCTTGTACAATTGCATAGATTTATCATCCCTTTCCACAGCTTGTGGTTTCTGTTATGCTCTAAGCTATTTCACTCATTGTGTTTCACTGTCTTCATATGCATTTTCACTGAGCTTACGCCTGGACTGTATGAAATCTACCTTATTTTATACTGGGTGGAATTGAAGATACAAATTGTAGCTTCTGGAATGGTTTCTTGAAGGACTTCTTGAATTTGTTCTAGTGACTTGCAGGGAGTACGAACTTTTGCAAAAAAAGATGGAAGTGACTGGATTCTTAATGGCAGTAAGGTAAGTGAATAGACATATATACCGCTTGTAGACTTGGGGAACTGAATGCATTTAGGTGGTGAAGAATGTACACCACTGTTAGTGTCTTCCCCCAGTCCTTTCACTTTTGTTTATTTTTGTGGGTTATGTTGTGGGGTTTTCTCCCCAGTTACTTTTTTTAGAGGACTTAAGATGTTTCTGTTGCTGGCAATTTACAGACCAAATTATGGAAGGGCTTGAGTAGGTTCTTTTTGTAGCTTTTAAATAACTCTATCAAAAGGCTTATTTTCCCTTAAACTGGGAAGAAGAGGGAAAGAAAAAAAAAATCCTACATAATATAAGCAGGACCAGGGCTGTTCTAGTAATGAAGTTGAACAACAAAACATATACAGTACCACTGTGAAATTTTCTGTGGCCTGAGTAAAAACTTGTGTTTCCACAATGCAAGCCGTGGAGTCTTTATTCAGGAGCCTGATCATAATGTTAGGAGAAAAAAAAAAAAAAATTGATTGCATCAGATGCTCTGTGCGTGTTGTCAGTTTGTTGCAAAGCTGTCAGCATTAACCTCTTCTTTCATTGCCATAATAAAAAAGGAGGAAGATGGAAATAGTGTTCAGATGGAAGTGTGGATTCAACAGGGTTTTTTTTAAAGCTGTGAAAAGACTTAATCTTCTTTCTCCCCCTCTTCTTTTGTACTTCTGCTGATGACATGGTACTGATAGACTTCTGGCCGTAGTAGAATTTCAGGTGGTGAGAATGTGTGCAAATAAATGTGTGCATACAGATGTTCAAAAGGATACTTGTGCTGCACAAGCCAAGCAGGACAGATAGCTCATTTCTTTTGTTGGAGTAAAGATGGATCACTTTGGCGGGTTCATGAGTCATTCTACAGAATTACAGTAAGCAGTTGTGACAAGAAGCCGTTGATAGTTTTGCATGTTATACGTTGCTAATTTAGTTTCTAGAAAAGAGAAGCTCTGTGTTCATTTACTATCTACATTTGATACCATATTCCTTCTTCCTCATAGGCAGACAAAAGAAGGACATCTGTGCATTAACTTCAGACTTCTGGTCCACACAATACTTCTCAAAATAATTCCTACTTTAATAGACTTTGTTCCAAAACACTTAATTCAGAAAGCTTACAGTTCTTTTGGATACTTAAACCTTGCCTTTCAATTCACCTGTGAAAGTGTCGATGCAATTTTTCTTTCTGCTGCTTGGTGATCTCTCCTGACTTCTGTCCACCTAGCTTGTTGCTTTATTCCAAGTTGCTTTTTTCACAGGTATTCATCACTAATGGTTGGATGAGTGACGTAGTGATCGTGGTTGCAGTTACAAACCGGGAGGCCCGATCTCCTGCTCATGGAATCAGCCTTTTTCTGGTGGAAAATGGAACAAAAGGTTTCATCAAAGGACGCAAGCTGAACAAAATAGGCCTGAAAGCTCAAGTGAGTTTGTACAATCCCTAACACATCGTAGACTTGGAGGAAGTCTAAAATCACTTTAACGGAACTGTGGTGCTGTTCTAGTTCTTAGTCTTAGAACACAAATGACACATGTGAAGTATGTACGCTGAGTTTGCCCAGGGAAGTCTGAAGCATGTGATGTGCAAGGAGAGGCTGAGGAAGCTGGATTTGTTTGCTCTGAAGAAGCCTGGAAGGACAGGATCTTGGTGGTGTCTTCAGCTACCTAACAGACGGCTGTAGGGATAGTGGAGTCAAATCCTTCTTGGAGGAGCACAGTGAAAGGGAGAGTGGCAAAGGGCACAAGTTACATTAGGGAAAATTCTAAATAGGTGTTCAGAAAAAAAATTCACCGTAAAAGTGATCAGATACTGGAACAGGGGCCCAGAGAAGTCGTGGAGCTTCCATCTTTGGAGCTTTGGAAAGCATAACTGGACAAGGCCCTCAGCTGCTTGCTTTGCTGGAGCTGCTTTGAGTAGGAGATAAACTAGACGATGTCTGGAGGACCCTTCCAACCTAAGTCATTCTGTGATTACAAGTTAAAGTGTACAGTAGCAAGAGAAGATGAGGTAAACAAATAGAATGAAGAGGTGAGAATGTCAGACTATAAACTGTTGCATTTAAAATCCTCTTAGGACACAGCAGAGCTGTTTTTTGAAGATGTGCGGTTGCCAGCCAGTGCCTTGCTTGGAAAAGAGAATAAAGGCTTCTATTATCTCATGGCAGAGCTCCCTCAGGTAAGAGGAACGTGTTTCCTGTCTGTAGGAAGAATACAGAGACAATTTGTGTCATTGCAAGAATCTGCCTTGGTCTTGAAGATCATGTGTTGTGGGGACCCATCTTGGGCTCAGAATTGGGATGTCTGTAGGCAACGTTGTGTTGAAACTACTGCTTTTTAGCTGAAGTACGCTGTTCCTAGTGCTAAAAATGCAGTTCTTTGGGCATTGCTAAAAATGTTGGTATCCCACCAGCTCAAAGCCAGGTCTCTTAATCAACAACCCAGAGAACCTGAGGGTATTTAAAAGAAGATAGGACCGTTTTCTTGTGTACTTCTAGCATGGAACCACTTTGGTTAGTAAATTAAATATAGCTTGGAGGTCCGTGATGCATTTGGCATTCTCTTTAAAGAAGCAAGGAAGCACTGCGGTTCTAGCTTTTCTACCAGCAGAAGTATATTAAAGATATAAAGAACTGTTTATTTGTCCATGTAGCAAAGTAAAGAAATTATTTAGTTGCCAAAATACCTTGCTAGTGGAAATACAAGTTTACAACTGAGTTTACAGAGTTTTGGAATTATTTGGGAGGACAAAGAGGCGATGTGGTTTCCCAGAATGTGTCTGTGCTTTGTCAAAACTATGACTTTGTATTTGCCTCATCTGGTAGGGATCACGTTTGTTTAATTTTATACTGTGAGTAAATATGAAACCTGATGAAAGGAAATCTTTTACTGCGTTAAAGAAACAGATGCACTTGTGAACAGGTTCAACATGATGCATCAGATGATTTCAACAGTGCTAGAAGTAATTGTTCTGTAGTTAGTTTGTGTTTTTCAAGATGTTACGAGGAAGGAAAAAACAGCCAGGCTTTTTTGTAGATTTTGTTTTTTCTAGAGGTGTCCTATTGAAATTGTCAAATACAGTTGTTTAAACGGAGCAGTGAAAACCAATAATTGAAACAGAATTTGGTGTGAATTTTTCAGTCAGTAAGAGTCATGTGGTTGATTGTAGCTATTTTTTGAGTCATTGTGGTGATAGAACATTACCCCGGAAAAGACTTAGAAGTGAGCTTCAGGCAGCAAGGCATTTGTCTCACTCGTTAATTTCAGTAATGCAGTGTGTCTGATTTGATACTTAGTGTGATTTCTGCCCCCCCGCCCTTAATGAACAATACTGAACATCTGTGTCCCAGTTGTGCATCTGATACAGAAAAATGTAGGACTAATTCAACTGGATTCCATGATTTGTGTTTCAAAAGGAAAGACTGCTAATTGCTGATATGGCTCTTGCTGGTTGTGAATTCATGTTTGAAGAAACAAGGAATTACGTGAAGCAGAGAAAAGCTTTTGGGAAGACAATTGCACACTTGCAGGTGAGTTTGAACCGGGAGATTTTGTATACAGATTCCAGTGTGCGTTTGCTTTACATCTGTGTATGTGAAATAGTAAGCAAATGAAAATCACTGGGCTGTTTTCAAAGGACTATTTGCACAGGTTTCACTGTTGCACTGTGGCTGTTGTATGTCTCCATGCCCATCGTTCATGTCTGAAAAACAAAAATAATTTGAAAATTCAACACTGCAAAAACCTTAATGTATTTATTTTACGATTCAGAGATACCTCCCAGCAGTGCTGCTTTTGGAAGTGAGATATGCAGGCAGAAACTGTACTGGCTTTTTGCTGCTGCTGATAAAAATTAGCTTGCATTTTACTGTCAGAGGTCCTAATCACAGAGTCTATTACACCTGCATGTATTTCTGTATCTGCCTGGAATCCTACAGACTGCAGAAGAGCTTGGTGCATGTGCAGGTACTGCATTCCTCTGCACATAATGCATTGCAGAAAATGAACTTTGATGCTGTTGAGGGCTCCCAGGCAGTGACCTTGCTGCCTGAATGCCTGCAGGGGTGTTTGTATTCAGCTTTATGGGTATTGTAATGAGATTCCTCAGCTAGCAGCTAGCTGGGTATTTAAGTGACTGCACATAAAACTGTTGGGTCATTCTCTGTGAGCATACCTCACTCCTGACAGTGGTAGTTAATTGTGTTTTGTGACGTTTATGCCTATGCTTTTTAGTTGCAGTCATAAACCAGATGTTGCTTTCCGCAGTATTGTGATACAGTTTTCCTGAAAACCACATTAGCTGTTAGGGCTGAAGCAGACCAAGCTCCTGCATGTTTGGTTTATAGATGGAAGTGACTCATGTGGGTTAGAGGATGTTGTCTGCCTCTCTTTTTCATTTTTTGTAATATAATTTTGAAATAATTAAAAAAAGAATACCCGTTTCAAAGTCTTGAGACTTCCTTTGTCAAAATCAATTCTATAGTTGTGAATAGTAGCAGAACTGGGCCCTTTAGAGGCTGGAATGCTAGGTATCCTCCAGGAAATCAGGATCTTCATCTGTTTTTAAAGTTAACTTTCAGAAATCCGTAATTCCAGATGGAATTTAGCATGTGCAGTGTGCAGCTTTAACACAAAATAAGTGTTTTACCTTTTTTTAATATAGCTAAGGGATGCTTCCTAACTGTGGCTCACTGTGCAGAGACCTCCAAAATAATCTCCTTTTTCAGGCTAGCCCATTGCCAACCACCAGGTGGCCAATAAACTTCATAAAGTATATTATTTTTGCCAAAATAATCCATTCTTGCCTACCTTTTCAGTTTTGTTTTTGTTGCTGATGGCTAGAATGTGCATATCATCAAAAATCCTTCGTAATTAGAGCTCTGCCTTGCCTAATTCATTTAGTCATGCCACAGTACAATGTTTGAAATAATTTTTTTTTGTAATAGTAGGCTAGTCTATTATATTTATTGTCAAGGGAAGTAAGAAGACTTTTTTTAATATACGATTTTAGAACTGTGAGATTTGAAAAAACTTCTGTTACTGAGTGGTGTTTTTATCCCCTCCCTACCAGAATTATAAGAAGATGGTTGAATGCTTGCCTGATCTGGTTTTATATAACCTTAGCAATGAATTTAACCCCTTCTATCTATAAACTTTTCCAATGTGACAGAACTCAGTGTTGAAAACCTTTCTGATGGGTAGTCTAAAATTTCCTGGTTTTGCTTGTGTCTCTTTGCGTATGACTTAAACTCTGAAGAACTGAATGCATAGAAAAAGCGTTCAGTACATGGTGAAATGTTGTTAATTGGGGAAATCAGTGGCTGTACAGACTGAAAGGGTGTTACCCCACAAGAGGGAGCTGAGAGTGACAGAACACCCAGTGCCTCCTACTCTGCTCTGTCTAGGAATGTTTTAAGTTGGTCTTAAGAAGTAAAGGGCAGTAATTTTCTCTAATAAGATTTTTAAAGATATAATTGTACGGAAAGTAAGCTGTCTTCTGGTGTACAGAGCTAAAGTTATTTGAAATGGTGATTTTTAACAGAAATCCTTCTAGAAAATGTTCCATTTTCTACTTCAAATATCACTTAAAAACTACTAATTCTGCTCTTTCTTTCCTCTGCCTCATCCATCCACTTCCAAATTAAGACAGTACAGCACAAGTTGGCAGAAATGAAAACGCAGATTTGCGTGGGCCGGGCTTTTATGGACAACTGTTTGCAGCTGCATGCAGATAAACGTCTGGACTCCTCCACAGCTTCTATGGCAAAGTATTGGTATGTGGTTAAAGTAATTTGGAAGTGTTACTTGCATGATCTTGACAGGAGTCTAATGATAAAAATGCTGAACTGTGCAGATCTAATGAAAAGATAAAATAACTGTCTGATTGATAATAACATTGTCAGCTTCTAGTAGAGACCACTAGCTTTAACTTTAATCAAGTAGTCAACAAAAATCTTAGTTACATTGAAAACTAGTGTTAAACAGATCAACTTCAAAATAATAGCATGCTTTTAAAATAGGCTTCCATTAATAACAAGACCAGGACTCAACTTTAGCTTCAAGTAAAAGTGAGTATTTCATTAGTGTTTAGACAAAGCTTTACATTTTAGTGTAGCAAATTGTTGTTGGATATGTGTTTTGTTTGTTTTTTTTAATGGGGTGTGTGTTGTTTTTCTTTAAAGCATAGGTTTATTTCAGGCTCGTATGACACTTTTTAGTTATTGTTACTTAGCAATAGTTGTTTGGCCCAGTCAGTTTTTGAAGCTCTCTGATTTTGGGAAGAAGTAGTTGGCTACAACTGTTGCTGTAACTGAGACTAAACAGTGCTTTCCTTTATTGGCCAGAACTCCTCCTCCCTCTCCCTGTACTTGGTAGTGTTATCTGTTAACTTGGGTTTAACTAGAGCGAGCTGGATGAGTAGAGGCATCTAAGATAGGGGCACATGAATTTGTACAGTTTTATTTTGCTTACAAAAATGGGAGAGAAAAGCACATCAGACATGAACAAACAATTTTATGGAAGATGCATAGGTTTACAGATTCTAGACTTTTAAGAATAAGAATTAAGGACATGAGCAGAGAGTAATAAGGAAATCCAGAGAGAATATTTACAAGGAAAGGAAGGATTTTGTTTGAGTTCTATTCCTGGCACTGATTACCTAGAAGTACCAGGTACATAAGCAGAGGCATTCACTTTTGAGGAGGAGGAAGAAACATCTAGTGCCAGCTCAGATACGCAGACTTACTTCCTCAACAAATTTCCCAAAGTGAGGCATTTGAAACTCCCCCACCTTCCCAACTGTTTAGTGCCACGATTTGTTATGCGTTTCCTCTTTCCCTAGTAGAGTCCCTGTGACTCCCTTCCATAAAACTATCTTAAATGGTATAGAAAATACTTGAACGTAAATTGCTTTATTCCCTAATGTTTCAGGAGACTGTCTCCAGTTAATTTTGCTTCAAACCTTCTGTATAGCCAATGACTTGAGTTAGAGCTTTGAAGGATTTTAAAACATAGTTTGTGCATCTCTTTTCTAGTATCTGGTGAAAGGTCCGTAGGTTTTATTTGGTGGTGACAGGTTGTATGATATACCTAAACTAATTTGAAAATACATTTAGGAAAGACAATTGCAGTAACTCACTGCTGCAGGCTTAAAGTTGGTATAATTAAACTGTAAGGATTTAATTGGACGAGGGGATGGTTTGGAGAAAAGGACTCTTACATTCTTACATGAGAAGAAATTGACTTGAATAATCATTTTCTTTAGTTCTGTTGCCACTCTGAAAGTTGTATGCTTAGAAAGTGTTTGGGTTTTTTCATGTCTTTTAACCTTGGCTTGAACTCCCAGTGCAGTTAAAATGTCATTTTGCAGTTAAATCCATATTTTCTGGTAAGCAATCCTCTTCAAGAATTGCAGTATTTTTTTAGAACTGAAAACCAGAAAATCTGAGCAAAATAAATTATCCCTAGGTGATGGTTATACTCAGAGCATGCTAGTGTGCTGTGAGTTGGGGAGTCAGGGGGGAAGGCAGTGATGCTGTTAATTTTTGACGAAACTTTGAGGGGTTTGATAAGAAAAGAGACTATCACCTGCTTTACAAAATAAATCTCTTAGCCTGTAAAAAAGGTAAATAATCATGTCTATTTTGAAAGCTTTCCTGCTCCGAAAGCTCTTCCATAAGGAGAACGAATCTTTTAATACATTAAATTGAAGAGGAAGAAAAAAGTCCCTCAGAATATAAAGTATTTTAATGGCCAGCATTCAAGATCAGTTATATAGAGTAAAAAGTTTGGTTGTATTTTTGTCTTGCTAATTTATCTGCATTTGTAGTCATGTTTCACAGCATAACGTTCTACTGAAAACAAATTTCTCTTTGGCCATTTAAGGTGTTCTGATCTGCAAAACAGCATAGCTACACAGTGTGTGCAACTGCATGGAGGATGGGGGTACATGTGGGAGTATCCAATTGCAAAGTAAGTGTAACATTTCAGGCTTGAGTGATGAAAGATTACCAGCAAAGTAAAATGAGGCACTTCCTTTAGGTCTACCTTGTCAGTTGTTTAGTGTTAGTACTGATTTACTGTTTCTTTTCTTATCATGTTTATTGAAAGGCAATCTACTGTACAGACATCTGCAGGAAGGCTTTGTTTTGATTCTCCAAATAATTCATAAGCTGTTGAGCAATTATTACCTATTTCTTCACAAAATAGAAGTTGCTTTTCTAGAAGAAGACATTAATTGGAAAAACAGAAGAAATGTAAAAATGAGAATGAGGGGAGCTACTTTGTATGTCTTATCTGAAATTAAGGCATAACGTATGAATGAAAACATGTTGGTAAATCTAAATCTTGTGTAATACCACAAAATAAGAAATTGCCTAATCAAGAGTGTGACTGGCTATGTTCAGCTTTTACACCTTCTTAAATGAAAAAGCTAGATTTGTATGTACAAAGAGGAATTTGCCATTCCCAATTCTTTGGTTATTTTATGAATTTAGGGACATTTATGGAGTTCTTTTATATAATTCCTGGTGTATTATCTGTGAAGATGTGTTTCCTTTTGTGTATGTGCCACTTGCCACACAAAGTCGAGGTTTTGGTGCTGTTTCTATTTAAAAAAAAGAAGAAGGGGTAATCTGATAGTAGAAGTAGCAAAACAAGGACTGCTGTGCAGTTGTCTTAAGCAGATAACTTCAACTAATTTTTTTAACTGAGTAATTTAGATTTTTTTGTTTTATTCCAAATACATTAAGAGTATGAAATGTTGCTTCAGAATAACTTTTTCCTGCATGCTTTTAATGAGTGTAATTTGTGAGTGTTCTGCACCCTATCTTACTAAATAGGAAGGTCAGCAAGCCCTGTTCAGGGTGTCCTCGAACCACTGCTTATCTGTGTGTGCAGTAGTTGTCCATACAGGGTTTTATTATCCCCATGGTTCAGCAACATGTGTGTTTCCAGAGAATGCCACATTGCTCCTGGGCTGCTCTCTGTATAATGAAGCAGAATTAAGATGGAAAAGCACGCTGTCATCGTCCTGTGTGCTGTCACCAGCTGTGCATGTACTGGGGCCGGTTCCAGCATGAGGATGGAAGTGGTTTGGCTGCATGCAGCTTTTCAGCTGCTGGCCCAAATGGAGCTAGAGAGCTGGTTTCAGTAGAAGGCTGTAGCCAGCTGACATGAAGCCAGTCGGCACTTACTTTTCCTCCCAAAGTATTTGAGTCCCACCTCAAAGAAAGAACTGACAGCACCGTTAGCAGTCCTCCCGACAGGATCAGACAGGCCAGGGCATTAGAGCACATTATCATGATAACTGTTGGTTTGGCTCTGCAGGAGTTGTCTTTTCACAACAACAAGGCACCTGGGTCTTGTGGTTCATGCGGGCGTGCTGTTCTGCAAGATGTGCGTGGTGTGTGAATGGGGGCCCTGGTGTCCGGAGTTGGGTTAATGTGCAGGTGATATGAGGAAAGGAGGGAACAAAAAATGGTGGGGGGAGGCAGTAGGAGTCTGCTTTTGTGAATCTTATTTAATTTTTGTTTAATTAGGGGGGATAGTGGAGGCTTTACAAAGGAAATGAAAAACCAGAGGAGTGATACTGACCAGATGCCTAGTTTGGCACAGTACCTTGGAAAGGTGAAATATTTTAGGTAGTTGAAACCTCTTTCAAAGCGTGAACCTCTTTAAAAACAGGAATAGCGTACTTTGAGAAGAGGGATCTTCAAAGATCAAACTTGATCTTTTTCTTTTGATAGTATGTCAAGTCTGAGGAATTGTTTTTAATCTTTCCTTGGTTTTGTGTTTGTTTTGTTGGGTTTTTTTCCCCTCAGAGCTTTCGTGGATGCCCGTGTTCAGCCGATCTATGGTGGTACCAATGAAATAATGAAAGAACTTATTGCTAGAGACATTGTCAGTGACAAGTAGGGCAGACGCTTACTATTTTGGAGTCCTTCAGAGTCCTTTTATGTTAACATATGGCATAAAATCAGACATCAGAATGTAAGTAAAATAATTGTGGTGTATCATATTCTTTCAAGGAAGTGACACTATTTTAAAAAAAGTGTTAGTACCAACAGTGTGCTCATATGCAGGATATCTAATAATTAATGAGCTTTCAAGTTAAATATCTTTGGACAACACGGAGTAATTCTCTGGGTTCCAAAAGTTCTGGTAGTGAAAGGCAATTTTGTGCGTGGAACATACTATAGGTAGCTTGATCTTTCAGGCTTGATGCTGTTATATTGAATCCAACCCTCGCTTTTCAGAATCAAACCTTTTCCAGAGAAGCCAGGTTCCTTACAAATAAACAGAAGTTAAAGGTTAATGTAACTTTGAATTTGTGTTTCCTCTTGAAAAGTATCATTCTGTCAAAGTAGAACTTGAAACTTTTGCTACTGTTACTATGCACCTGCTTACTGTGCTGCAGCCACCTGCTGTGGAGCCGGGGAATGCACCACTGACCTCTATGTTTACATGTAACCCAGAATGCCTTATTTTAATTACTTTGTTCAAATAAATATAATAAAGCATTTCTATGCAATCTCATGGTTGTCTGCATTACTCAAAGCCCGAGGGAGAAGCGGGATGCTTCCTCTGGGCCCATATTCACCTCAGGGCTTTGAGGGGGAGTTCTGTGGGAGGGAACGCGGTGCTGGTGAATATTTTGAGGTATTTCCAAGTTATCACCCGCAGTAAAAATGCTAATAAAGATTTTTTTTAATTATTTTTTTATTATTATTTAAGCACACCGGGGGTTCTCTCAGCCCGGGGCGCTGGGCACTGTCCCCCCTCACCACCCGGGGCGGGAGAGGAGGCGCCGCTCTGCGCGCCGCCGTCCCCTT
>JAVJGI010000064.1:10984669-11063436 GCA_035590275.1 Ibycter americanus
AATTAACTTTTTTGCAGCTGATATTTGTTTTCCTCATATACCAATGACTTTGTGTGGGGGTGGGTGGGTGGAAACTTGGAGAAATGCCAAGAACTGGAGACTGGGACAGTACCAGCTTTTATGAAGTCTTTTTGATGCCACTGAAATGAGAGCAACACACCTGAAGTGTCTCACATGACTGTCTTCAGGGCAGAAACATTGTGTGAAGTTTGCAAGTTGCTGAGTAAGAAGTTAATTGAGCAATTTCTTTCTTCAAAAGCATTTTATTTATTTTTTAGCTATATTGTAATTTAAGCATCTTTTGTCAGGAACTCCTAATTGGTGGTTTGTTGGTGCTCTTTAGTTTAAAGTTTGTGGTTCAGTCTGGGGGTCCTTTGATTTCTTCACCTCTTTCCCCTATAAGGGGGGAAGTCCCCCAAACTCAAAAAAATCCCTTAAAATAATTTTCTAATTGTATTCATTGCAATTTAGGAAATTTGAAACTGTACCATAAGGGTATGTAGTATTTGAGGGAATTTGATCAAGTTAAAACAGCACATTGAAAATTTTGTGCTGCCAGTTTTTGAATAGCCTTAATCTTCATATAGGTATCAGATACACATCTGCAAACTTCTTGTTTGCTTGAACAGCAACTCTGCTATGTGTGAATGTTTCCTACCTTTCAGGAGTAGCAATCTATGACTGTTAAACCACGTGGGCTAGGTAAGGTAGATGGTAAAGTTGGAATAGTTATAAACTTATGGCTCAGTGTATGTAGATATCAGGCTGACAGTGTTTTTCTGAGAGAGCTCCTTGGAGTTCCCAGGGACAGATCTAACATGGGGATTCCCTTGAGTCCATGGTAACCTCGCAGAGAAAGTGTGGGCTTCAGTTCTCTCCCCCTTATATTTTAGCCATGCTAAATCACTTTGAGTTACTGTAGTTATTTGCCATATGTTGAGAGGGGGGAAGCATAGGTGTCTGAATCCATACTCCGTTGAATTTAAAAATTCTTGTTCCTACTAGGTCTTAAAAGAGTAGAAAGGCACAACACCACAAGTCAGCCAGATGCCGAGAGCATTGCCGAGTCACCAGAGCCTTTGTGATTTGGGGCTCCAGCTCTTGTCAGTGCATTTCCCTATCTGATGCTAGTAATAGGGCTCTTACTGAACAGCTGTCCACTGGGGAGGACTTTGTGCTGAACTCCTCTATAGTCTGAAGTTACTGGCTCATTGATAAAAGTTAAAATCCTGGGGATTTTAATAGCATCGTTTAGAATTATCATTAGACCAAACCTGGTCCCTGTGGTGCTGGATAGGTAATGTACAGAGATGAAAACCTTATGGTTGAAGTATATGTGGAGCAATGAAAGATGAATAAAGCATATGGAGACTGCCAAGGCAGTACTGGAACATGTGGCTCTTTGTTTTTCTTTGTGTTTTTAGGGTTAAGGAGAAAGTATCCAGACTGGTACTTCCCAGCTCCTTACGTTTCCACATCTCCCTTTAATGTTTCCAACTTCAATGTGAAACCTGTAGTTATAAACAAGCTAAGTCTTCAGACAGGGAGTTTGCTTTTCTTAAGACCCATACATGGCAGTCTCAGAATCATTGACCCCTTATGGGATCTGTGCATTGAAAATTGCTGAGCTAGGCAGTTGCTGTGGAGATCAAAGAAACTGAAGACATTAAAAGGATGGCAGTGGAAATGCGGCTCAACTAGTACACCAGTTAAACAGAGAATTTACTGTGGAATTACTGTGCTGCACTCACTTTTGTTACTATTCTCTTACTGTTTCTGGGTCTCTAGCTTCTTAAGGAAGAACTGACAGTAGCTTATCTTTCAGGCTTCTGCAGGCTGCGTTCAATTAAATCTTTCATGGGGGTCTATTTACCCATCTCCTAAAAAAAGCTGAAAGTACAGCATTAAGGCAGTGATTCCTGCTGTGTAGGCTGTGGAATAGATACAGCATGACATAGCAGTATAGCTGCTGACAAGAAGTGGTGAAGGCTGACACTAGTCTTTTGATCCCACACTTTGGGAACCCTTCGTCTAAGCTGTGGCAAGCCACAGGCAAAAGGATCTGTAAAGGAAGACTGTTTGTCTCTACTCAAAATATTATCAAAGAATATTGTCTGTGCATTATGCAGGCAGTGCCTGATGAATGAAAACTGGATACAAAGGCACAGGAATGAATTTTTTAGGTAACATTTAGAACTTACAGCTCTCTGGTTTTACAGCATTAGCCTTGATGATTGGTTTCTAAAGTGTGTTTGTGAGAATATATAGTAAATTAATTCATCAAATGCTTGCTTTATATAGATTTACATTAAATATGTTTCTCCCAATAGTGCCTCTCAGTTCATTTCAGAGTGTTTCATCATGTGGTAGGTGTTCAGCTTTGCTGAACTTGTAATAGGTAGCTGCATAGCTCCCATTTCTGTGATACTGTTGGTGCTGACTCATTTAAGTATTAAAAAAAAAACAAAAAACTGGAATGAAAACTAAATGCAACTGAAAAAGTAACTTATCTTCAGAGCAGATTAAAGTAAAATCCAGCCAGAGTTCTGGGGTGGAAATTTGTGCATATGCGTCTCTGTGCATATGCATATACATACACATACACTTGCACACATATTTTAAAATGCATCCTTCTGATCACATGGCTTACGGTCATGTTTTCCAGTTTGGGCAAGGTTAGATGACAGTCTTGAACTTTGTGAGTCTTATTTCTCAGACTGATAGGATCAGAAATGCAATGAGGTATGAACACTTGCTCCCCTGAGAGGTAAAGGCTTTCATTGCACATGAAACAATCTCTGAATGAAATAAAGAAAAAACAGAAAGAGTATTCATTCTTGTTTGAGTTGGTAGGGATCATAGTCTATCCATGTTCTTTAGATAATGTCATGTTTTTATGGGATCTTTGAATAATGTCGAAAGAGTGAAATATCTGACAGAGTTGTTGTATTTGTACTGTGTCATGAAAATGAGAAATTTACATGGCCCGTGTTATTTTCAGGTTTGCTGTAAACTACCTGCCGTAGTTATAATGACACCAGCCCTCAGAGAGGCAGCAACAAAAGGTCATGGTATCCACTTGTCACCTTCTTTGTCCTCTAGAGCTATGGAGTCTGATACAGCTTTGTGCATGGAAAATTCCAGAGCAGTGGAAGAGAAGATAAAAGAGGACTCCATCGCACAGATTACTTGCTCAGTCCTGGGGTTCCCCACTGCTGAGCCCAACCTCAGGAATGATATCTTCAGTGTGCAGCATTTTGGTTCTCCACCATCCTCCAAGCACTATCAGTCTGTCTTGTTAATGAGTACAAATTCTGCGTTTAGCAACAAAACCGGTAAGCAAATGAAAGTGGGAGAGCCCGGTTGCTCCAAGATGAGAAAGTCATTACATAATGGTGCTGACACATCATTTGGTCAGATTAGTCATTCAGAACCTGAGGAACAGGTCAAAGGGGAAACATTTTCAGAGACCACATCTCCGAATTTGGCAGAAACGCAGAGACTTTTGGATTCAAGTGTAACTGAATCCAGTAATGCAGAAGAAATGCAGCTTTTAAATGGTAAATGGTACAAGAAGAATGGTTTTTTGGGTAGGGCTTTGGAAGTCTGCGCTGAAACAATAAAAGGGGATTTATTACACCAAATTCTTCATGGGCCTTCAGAAGGGATTTTGAGCTGCACCCCGGAGGAGGTGTATGCTCGCTTACTCCAGTGTGTCACTAAGCAACAAATGGAAATCAGTCGCGCCAAAAGAACTCAGAAACGTTTACAAATGCTCCTGGCAAAGCATGTTATCAAACACTGTGATCAGCAGCTGAAATGCTTTGTGAAACATCAGCTACAAAGAATGAAGGTTTTCCATGAGCCAACCAGATTTTTGAGCAGTAGCTCCCCCAGGTGCACTGAAGGTTGGCCTGAAAACAGCACGACTACTTTGGAGAGTAGTTTGAGTACGGACGTACAGAATGGAGTTAGCATTGCACCAGGTGAAGTCCGGGGGTTTGCACTTTCTACTGGAGGGCTGCTGTCTCGCGTGGAGAAGGATCTGGACTCTGATGCAACGTGTAGCAGCTCAGATGAAGATGGTGAGGAACAGACTGTAAGAACAGCTGTGGAAGCGTAAGTGTTAAATTCCTGCTAGACTCGTGTGCTTCATGCTTATAAATCAAGATGGAAGGGTCTAGACCTGCAGATTCTTTCTTGTGTGAGTAACCTCACTCAATAGATAGTCCTGCTGAAATGAGCAGGACTACCTGCGTGAACTAGGTTTGGCAGGGGCCAGACAGAAAGTAAGAACTTCTAATTACAGCATTTGAGGAATGGTTACTAGACTGTAGAGAGCTAGATTTTGTACTGCACTCTATCAGTTTGCATTACATTAGTACTGCTAATTATTCAATACTCGGTGCTGTAAATCAAATAGTGTTAGCAGTGCTGTGAATGATATCTTTGGATGGTATGAAAATAATTTTAATTTTATTCTGGAGTTATTAAGAATTAGTCAATGTTAGGATCTTGAAATCCACTGCGATGTGATAAATAGTAAAAATGATCACCTGATGCAAGTGTCAAGCCATCCAGTATTTGGGGATTATATATTGAAAAAGTTTCATTCTTTGGATTATAATTTAAAAATGTTAATTTACTTACTGCAGTTATTTTGCTACTGTGAGTGAAGCTAACAGTGGTGTTTTTATTGTTGCTGGTATCTTTTTCAAGAAGAACCAGAGGGAAATTAATATCATTAATTAATACTGTCTTGAATTGGCAGGGTTCCTGTCCGTACAAACTATTGTAGCTTCGGAAATCAGCGGTGGATAAGAGAAGTAGATAGTAAAATTGTTCCCTGATGGTACAGCCTCTTTTTTGCTCCCTCTCCTCCCCTTGCTACACTATTAACACAATCTCTTTGGTCAAGGCATTTTAGAAAGCAGTGAAAGGACAGCTGCTTTCACCTTCCTACAGCTGGAGAGAATGGAGTATGTCTTAAGGTCTGTTAGGAAGTGATAGTCAGGACAGTGACACGCAGAACATAGCTTCACACAAATACAGGAGCTGAGTAGGAGCTTCACGGCACCTATATTTCTAGCACTTGAAATCAGGACTGGTTTTGTGTTTCCTGATCTCTTATACTTTCTGCAGTTAGGGAGTGTCCAGAAAGCATTAAGAGTGACACTGGTGTTTGAGGAAAAATAAATACTTAACATATTTCTTAGTGTGTTTCTTGAAAAGCATAATGTTCAGAAGAAATCAAGGAAGCTTCATCTTAATTGGAAGAGAGCTGTGACCTGTTACATGTTACAGCTTCAGTTAGCAAAGCTTCAGTATAGCATGGTTGTATCAAATTGCTGCTGTGTTATGTTAAACTCTGTAGGCCTGGTAATCAGAGAAGAGAGAAAGTGCAAAGTAAAAACTAGTTTTAATTTTATTGTACGTATTGTCAGAATGGTAAATACTTGTACTGAAGTCCAACCAAAGTGTAATGACTTGCCAGCTAAGTTGGTATCACCTTAAATATTCGAGTTTGCAAAAAAATTATTCTCCCTTTGAAATATTTTGATGAGAAAACAGCATTTTTGGCTCTTTCCAGCACAGGAGAATCCACATTCCTCTCCTAGCTGATAATAGCTCTGCCTCTGGGATTCTTATCTTGTGATTACATGAACTGAAAAAGAAAAACCGATGAGAAACTCTTGATTCTTGAAGGGTAGTGGGTAATGTAAAACTTGGACCGAGGTTCTGTGTGAGGTTTTCCTTTTTCTTTCTTGCCAGGGACATTCAAGTTTCTAACTGCCTGCCAGTCTTTTACCTTTAATTCTTCTTGTGGCTTTTGAATTCCTGAAGTTATCTTTCCATTTAAGACTTACTCGGTTTGTTTTGTTGCACTGACAAAAAAATCCACAGAGGATTATTAAATACAAAGACACCACTTTTGGCACAGGAAATCCCCAAGCTGCTGTTGCTGGCGGCTGAAGGTGTATTCTGGAGGAGCACTGCTCCCTCCATGCCTGCCTGCCCTGTTGTAAGACCGTTATCTTGGCCACTGCTAAGAAGCAGGAGACTGGGTAGATCATCTATAGTCTGACTCAGTGCAACCCTTTATTTGTGGGTTGTTTTTTTCCCCTCCCTTTTTTATGTTCTTACTGCTGAACAGCAGTCAGGCAGCAACAGTGACAAGGTTAGCAATGTGTATTAGCTAAGGCCTTGCAGCATTGGCACTGTGAGAATCACTGCTGTTTGAACTGTGCTGCTGGGCCAGCAAGCTCAGAGTTAAAGTACTACCTAATTTAAGTAGAAGACTCTTGTCTGTGTGCACAGGCTGAGGCAATGCTTGAATTAACGTTGCAATGAGGACTGGCTGTCTCTTATTTGAATTTGTCATCATCTTCAGCTTGGAACGGTTTTCTTCATTTCTCCAACTATCCTAAGATTTGTCTTTATGGCTAAAAGGCTGCACTTTTTCTTCTGGGTGACAAAGGTAAATTGGTTATTCACCAGTGCAGCTGCTGAGATTTGCTGTTTTCTGAGCTTTACCACATTAAGGCTCTCTGGATTGCCTTTCACCTCGACAAAAGAAACAAAGTTAACATCCATTTTTATTTCTGCTAAGTGGATTTACATTCTTTGAAATGCCTTTCTGTCCTCGGGAATTGACTCTTAGTGCTTTCCAGAAATCATGTGAACATGTGGGTGAGAGAATACTAGTTTCCTCTCCTGTGGTTTATTTTTCATAGTGAAGACTTCTACTGACCTGTGAAGACTCTTCTTGTGTGATATTCTTTGTAATACTTAAACTGTAGATGTTATCAGGTTCTATTATGCAGTGATGAATGGGGAAAATGGTTTTGTTTTGCCTATATCACAGTGTAGTGATTGCATTTAACTTGAGGGTATAATCATGCTAGTGGCTGGTCATTGTCATGACTGCAGTGCTTTTATCCTTTTTTTGGGGGGAGGAGGTGTCAATCCAATGTGCATGGCGGGGAGGAACCTGCAGTTACCATGTTTACCTGAGAACAGTCTGTTTCCCATCAGGCGGGAGAAGTTGATTCCGGCTCCAGTTCTTCACGGTAGGAAAAAATCCTGGAGCTATTTTTAGCATTATGAACCTGTTCATTCTCATTATCCTGAAAAGAGTTTTACTCAATGAGTGTTGACATAAGCTTTTCTGAGCTGTATCTCAATGCTTTGTGTCTCACGTAAGATTGTCTTTATCCATCTATTTCAATACCTTTGTTGTTTAGTTGCAAATGGCTGTTATAAGATATTTAGACCATTGTTCATACCTTGTGCATTGCATAGGTGCTGTCCTCAAGACAGGAAAGATCCTTGGTCTGTTGGTGAATTCAGTTCTTCTACTTGACAATTCATAGTACTTATTGAACTTCCCTAGTTTCTAGAGTGATTGGAAATTCTCATTCCATTTCAAGAGCTTAATCAAAACACATTTAGTCCTTTGAGTATTTACTAAAAAGAAATACGAAAAAACCAGTTGGTTCTTTTCAGGAATTTTGTCATTTTGCTGCTAATGTCAGCTCATGAATGTCTTTAACCTGCCAGTTTTCATGGAAGGCTTCTTAGGCAAAGCACCAGATTTCCATGAGTAATTTGTAGTGTATTCTAGTACAATTCCAGCCTTTGGGTGTAGGAAATTCCCAAGATGCGCACAGGGGATATGATAGTGCTTCTCTCTGGTTTCTCAAAGGCAGATGTTAGGTGCTGTTCGCTAGCTCCCTTTTAGGCATTAGCAACCAAAGTGGATGGAGGGCCTGAGGAGGGCATCACAAAGCTGACCATAAGTAATTCTTTCAGGAATTCACAACTAACATCAACCACTTGAAATGCAACATGGACAACATTTCACCAGCTGAGTTTGCTTGGAACTTGTTGATATTTGTGGTTCATGAAGATGGAAGATTATTCATAGAAACGGTCACAGATTTCAAACAAGGTGAATTGGGGGAGGATGTGAGCTCAAAGGTTTTTCAACAACACAGCTCTACTCTGGGAGCTATGTATTGCATTCTTCCAGGCCAACTTCACATTGCTATTCATGTATTTTGTGTGTATTCCTGATGTGTTTAGGAAGTTCTCGTTGTTCACAGCGTACTACAAAGAAGTTCGATGCTGGGGTGGTTATTTGGGAATCTTTAAAGTTGCAAGGTACAGAGTTTTTCTTCTACATGCACTATGTGTATGATCTTCCAGAATCAAAAGATAGATCATCTCTGGAGTTCGTCAAAGACACAGCTGCTTGCTCCATCAAATAGTAATACATGTACCTAATTGATTAGAGAGAAAACCTGCTTACCATAGATTTTTCTGCAAAATAAGTAGCTCTGTCTACTCATTAGGAGTCCTGTGCCGTGTTTCTCCAGTCCTCCTTCCCCCATCTGAATACAGTCCTTTTGCATCATTTGGGGGGATTTTTCCCTTCTGAAATATTTTCATGCTTTTCCTCTGGTTTTTTGGAAGACATGTTTTACTGATTATCCTCCAGCAACCTCAGGCCTGATGAAGAAGCACTGTTATATTTTTCCATGCTCACAGAGGTTATTGTGCCTGGAAACATTTATAATGACTGTGCAGAGATAGTACCCCCTACCCCCTCTTCTTTCTTTTTCCCTTAGATTGCTAGTTGTAAAGGGAAAAGATGGGAAATGTGCTTTTAGTACAAATACTTGGTTGGGAGGGGAGCAGTAAGGCGGAGAGAATACAGGAAGGAAGAAAATGTTATGACTAGTATCTCCAGATCTAATCTGTTTGTTCTAGATTATTTTCCATTTTTCCTAGCATTTTTTCTCATGGCTAATTGAGCAACATCAATGCAGTTCTGCAGGCCTCACTATAGAAGGCACTGCTTAAGGGCTGGGGTTTATTGCTTCTCTTTGAGCCACATTATAAGGGGAAGCTGTTTGTTTTTGCAAGGTCAGGTCCTAATTTTCCACTCTGAGCTGTAGTTTTGCTTCATACCTGATCTGAGAACTCAGATCAGTTCTGGTTTTGGGAAGAGGAGAAAGACACTCTGCCAGGACTAAATACTGCTCTCCATTTTTCTTAAGCACAAAACCCCAATTGTTTCCAGTTTTTAAGACCTTTTTAGTTTACAGGTCTGGGAAATGTCTTATTTGCATAGAAAATTAATGTGAGGGCTTTTGAATAAGTATAAATTCATAGGTGCTAATAATATGCTGATTTTGGAATGTTTTATATATTGCTTTTTCATTAATTCCATTCTCTTAATTCTTGGCTCCTGTCACTAGGATGTGGGAGGAGAATTGTTACAAGGGAGTGAAGGAAAAGATAGCTTTATATTACCTTCTGTTTTTACTCTAGGGATAAATGATTATATCAGAATATATTCAACCTCACTTGGTTGGACTTTCATAAGATGGATTTACAACTTCTTTAGGGTTCCACATGCATTTACTGGTTTTCTTTAGAGATCTCGTGTACAGTAATAATAACTTGCTTTTGAGCAAGACTTCCTTCTCACAATACCAGAGTAATGTTCTTGTGTGTGAGGATCCTGATTTCTAACCTGTAATTACATTAATATTTTTGCAGCTGCTGAAAGCAGACTGAAAGGTTTTAATGAAAGGCAGAAGGTTTAACAAGTTGTAACCTGCAAGGGAATCTCAGAGCCAGGAATGTCAAAGCATTCAAGTTAGATAGGTGTTGAATGCATATTAAATAAAAACTTGGCATTACTTTTCTGAATGGCAATTTAATACACAGTGAACATAGTATAGTAGAATAGAAAATCTAATAGTCAGACATATGTGTGTACATGGTAACCTTGCATGCTTAATTAAACGGTAGACAAGAAGTTTGGTGCTTGCTGTCAACTGCTGATTAATCAGTGCTTTATGGCTAGCTTTTTTTCTTTTGCTAAGCTGTGAAATGTGTTTGCTTTAATTAAAAGATTTGTTTACAAACAATAGTGAACTGTCTTTATAACATCTTGTAAAGTGAGGGCAGAATTATTTCATTTTATAGATAACATTGATTTCATGAGAATTCAAAGGGATACATCCAGTGTGTTTGAAAATCAGCATGCGTGGGCCCCTGATACAGGAAATCATTTAAATGCTTTCCTTTTCACATGAAATAAAAAAAGTGTGCATAAAGATTTCCCAAAATAGGAATGCTCTCCTGTAACAGGGTTTCATTCATACTGCTAAATATGGGTTAGGAATGTAACTTTAGATGTCGAATTTAAATATATTGACCTGTGCTCTTTTTTTATTGAAACTGAAATAGGTGTAAATGATTTTATTTTCATCAAAACATTTTACCCAGCTGTTGTGGGTGCACAAAAGTTTTCCACTGGGAAATTTAAATCAATTTAATTTTCAGTTAACAAATTTTTAATTACTGATTCTGGTATTGAAAAAAAATAAACCTGAATGGCCATGTTTGAATATACGAGCATTATAAACCCCGCTTCCAGCCCAAGGGGGTAGACTGGGCAGCAGTGACACTCCACCCCAAGCTCCTACAAAATGCCCAAACCAAGAAGGTTGCAAACTGTTCGAACCTATGTTCATTACAGTCTCTGCTCCCTGTTCCTGCAGACCAGACTGTAGGGTTTAACCTCGTAACAAACACCATCCCTGCCCTGCAAAGCAGACAGGCAAGTACTATTTGGTTCCTCCTCTATTAATCAGAGCATGCTTACAGCAACTGCAGGGTGGCCAAAGGACTCGGTTTCTGATGTACCAGTGTGTTCCCAGAGCAGATGCTGGGTACCTGCTGGGGCAGCGCTGCTAGGGGCTCACCCCGACCAGGGGTTTCACACTCAGCACAGCCCCTCTGCAGCTTTCTTTGGGTCCTGCAGGTCGGGTGGGTCCAGGCTTCAGGGCCTGGAGTAGGACCTGTCTGAGCTCTGCCCAACTGCCCTCCCACCCAGAGGCGTGCTTTGGGGTCCTTCCAGCTCTCCTGTTAGCCCATTCCCTGCAGCATCCCCCGACAGTGGTGGGCGCATTGTTCACACCACCTGACAGCAAGGCACATCCCCTTCAGTGAGGTGAGGGATGGCAGGAGGTGGAGGTCAGTGTGTGATGGTGCTTTTGCTGCTGTTGCTCCCCATTTCTCACCTGATTGCTCTGCTGTGGGCTTCCCCACCAGTCACAGCCCTTTCTGAGTCTCCTCTCAGTCCCTGCCTGGGCAGTTTTCCCCTGTTCTGCAGGGCTGCAGCCCCTCCGCTACCAAAAACCTACTGATGATTTCCAGCATGTCTGGCATGCAGGTTCTGGATCAACTGTTAGTTGTCTATCCAAAAAGTCTCAAAAAAGAATATGCTTTGTATTCATTTTTACGTTGAAATCTGATACTGTATATAGCTAGGAAGAAATTGGTTATAAGCTGGAGTTTGATGTTATGTGAATTCCACCTATTCCTTGTAAGAATAGATGTACAAACTTGGGGACCAGCTTCAGTGGCTGGACAGCATTGATATGCTACTTGTATGCTGTAATAATGTTCCATTTGCACATGTCTTTAAAGGAATATATTGTAAGCTCTATCGTATTTTATGTTGAGCGTGAGATCCAGACATAACACTACTTTCTTGAGTTCTTTTTCAAGGGCAGTTGTGTAATAGTTACAGAGAATTTCTAGGCCTGTGTTCCTGGTGTTTTGTTGTTAGTCTATTGATGTTGTGCCATTTCAAAGGCAAGAAAAGAATCTTGTTTCCAGGCAGCCTGGTGTTCCTGAAGTTTCTTTCTTTGCATGTTAGAACTACCTGCTTCTTTGCTCCATGTTGGTCTTATTTACAGCATGCTGAGGTTTAGTGGAGAAAGCTGGGACACTGGGGGAGCCAATGGAATCTTAAAAATTAATTTTAAAATATTTTTAACGAAAGGCATTAGCAGATTTGCATTTTGCAATGTGTTTTTTTTATTTTATTAGAAGAGGAACTGGTGCTGGTTGTTCACCTTTTGCAGGTTTTTACTTCTTGGGCAGTTAATATTCTAACTGACCCCACCTCCACTGACCAATCTGGCCTTTTATCATTAACAGCTCTAAAGCATTATGTAAACAGAATTGAAGATGACAAGCACCTACCAGCCATTGGAAAAGTTCAGCACTGTAACAAACAACACTGATTTAAGAAGCTGAACTTCTAATTTCTTTTGTTAAGCCCTAAATTGAGTTAACAATTCAGTGCAAGTATAACAGTTCAGTTTCTGATGTAAACCCTGAAGTAATAGTGTGATTCTTTGCAGAAACCCTGTAGCAGGCAAGTATTGGCTGTAGCATCTCATCAGTTTGGAAGATGGGATTTCTCAGATGAGAGAGCATATGAAATGCTTATGAAGTTTTGTCTTTGCTATCCAAGCGCAAAGACTCCCTTTTTATGTTTTCAGATTTCTTCTACAGCCTTTTTTTCCTGAATATTGCTTTCCTCTTCTCCCCTTCCCACCGTCCCCTCTAAACTTACTTGTGGAAGATCTAAAAATCTTACTCTGTTGCAACTTAATTTTTTTCCCCCACTCTAGTTCTGTACTACGAATTTTCTCTTCAAGGGAAAATTACAGCTATGGTTGATAATTTCTGGTGTTACTGCATAAATTCTTCAGGCCTGATGGTTTAGCAGAAATATTCAGCTGGATGATGAAGTTTTTTGGTTTGAGAAGATAGGTTGTATATTATGTGTTAGTATCAACATATGTTATTGGATGCAATTCTGAAAGTATTAAATGGCAACAGCATGTCAATGATGGTGGGACAAGGCGTGGGTGCCAGAAATTGTTGTGATAAGCAGTTGCCGATGTCTGTAGATGATAGGGAGAACTGTAACCCATCTGTTCTGAAGCTGTGTAGTGTTTCAGAGGAAAATCTCTGCCAGGTAAAAAAATTCTGTTAAACACCAAAGAAGATAACAACCCTGGAGGCTCCAGAAGAATGACCTGATTGCAGATCTTTGCAGAGATTGCAGTATAATTTTGAGTACCAGAGAACTTCCCTTAATTGACTGATTTTTTTAATTATTACTTTTTTTCAGGGCATAGCTTGGTTTGGTGCTGGTTGTCACAAAACAGCGGCATATTGCTCTCTGCAGTCAGTCTGCGGCAAGCACTCCTGGATGATCTGAGCTAAGACTGATAGTGAACTGTCAGAGTAAATAGTGTTTTGTTGTGTAGTGTTGATCAGATATGATACCAGAGGATGATCTTTGTTGCAGTTTGTTTTAGTCTCGTTTGCACTCTAGAATGCATAGGAGAGACTGAGTTCATAAAATAGCACTCAGGTTTTTTTAATTATGTGGTTATTATGGGTTTAACAGTTAACTGGTCCAGGGGAATTAATACTTCAACAGCAATTGAAGTTAGTTCATTCTGAAAACAAACATTAAGTAGGTGTGCTGGAAGAATTAGTCCTTGAGAAAGTATTTACGGGTCATTTCATAGTTGGACATGTTTGTTCAGCCATTATAAGTGTTGGAAGTTTTTGTTGGGAGTGGGGCTTTTTATCTCATGAGTAAAATCTAGATAAGATTGTCTAAAATACATGCACTACATATCTGAATTCAACTAATTTAAATTTTTCATATGATGCCATCTCCTAGTTTTCATAGGTAATCTCTTATTTACTGTCAGTGTCTGCAGAGAGAAGAAAAAATGGACATGTTGAATTTTACCAGCGTGTTGACAGAAGGTATAAGAAGCCCTGCGCTCACCTTAATGGCTTGCAAGAAAATGCTTGTATTCAGGCCAGCTGCTTTTTGAGCATTGCCATGTGTACTCACAGGAAAACTGACTGTAGTGTAAAATTAGGGGCAGCTCCGGAAATTCACAGGCTTGCAGCTCCAGTCGTGGGAGACCCTCACACCATATTAATATGCTGCTTGCTGAGCATTTGTGATAGAGTTGCCATGTGGCAAATATGAACTGTTCCGTATTTTTCTACAACTGAGTGAGCTTCCCAAGAGAATTGGAAGCTCTGTGATTTTTTTCCCCAGTGTGTTAAGTCTCATGAAATTCATTGTGAGTCATATGATGTCTGGGTAGGATTTAAAGGTCTGAAGGACTTTCTGATTTTTTGCTTTTCAGTTGAGTCCTTCATCAAAATGATAAACTTCTGCCATTGTTTTGAGTGACTCCCACCAAGGAACGTAATTAGCTTTTTATTCTGAGGGTAATCAGTCTGTAATTGTATGAGTTGCTTCTTGCTCCCACATACTTCACTGTTGCATGGTTGGCAATAGGCCTCTCTCTGATGGCCCAAGAGTTCCCAGCGAGAGGAGGAGATGACGCAGCAGAGATGGTAGAGGTCAGGATCATGGATGGGGTCACTTCAGGACCAACTAATCTGGAAACTGGATGCCAGAACAACGTGGATTAAACTGAAGGGGACACGGCCTGGCAGAAAGATCAAAATACACTGTGTTAGGAAACTGAGCAGAAAGTGTAAGTGTGAGGAATAACTGCCATTCTTATGTTTAATGCAGAATTTTGGAATTGGAGAAATTTTTTCCACCCTCACTGTGTGGGTGTCTTGCTCTCTGGGTTGTTCGAGTTTGAGGATGTTGTAACTAGAAAACTTGGTATTCTTCGAAACCAACCTTTTGGAAGGAGGCTTGTGTTTTGGGTTGGCAAACCTGCGTTTTGGAGTTTTGATGTGGATCTGTTGCAAGCATGCTCCTTTCCTGTTCAGTAGGAAGCATCCTGTCATTGTCCCTGCAGAAGTGTCGTGGTAGGGGCATGTTACTTGTTCTCACTGGGAGTTACGAGGCTGGAAGGCCTTCATTTCCTTTTAATTTTCAGGATATCAGATTCTTGTGGAGAATCTTGCCTTGGGCACAGGGCTGCATGCTCTAAAATACTCTTTCCTATGCTCACAATACCTATTTTAATCAACCTTCCTGGATACTTATTATCAATCCCAGGTTCTGTATTTTTTGTGCATTTTAAACACTACTGTGTTTCTCCTTCATTATTTATGAAATAATTTTCAGGCCTCTTGTTTTGTTTGCTTATAAAAGTAAAATATGCCTAAAAGATTTAAATTCAACCCCTTCTCCTCTCCTGTAAACAAACAAACAAGAAAACCCAATCATGCACAAAACCCAAACAACGGTGTGTGTGTAGCACAGCAAGTTTATCTTGGTTAGCATTTAGGTTGCCTGGTTTGGGGTTTTGGGACAGACTGATCTTAGGTATGGGGACAACATAAATCCCACCCACAACATAATGGAAGCACTGGAAATACTTCTCATAGTCCTCTTGCATTCTGTGATGTTTCTTTAGTTACATAAAAGCATGGCTTGTTCTCAATTCTCTTTTCTCTTTTGGGGAAGGTGAGAGTGCCGAGGGGTTCATCCATATAGAATCATAGAATTATACAATCATTTAGGTTGGAAAAGACCTTTAAAGATCATCAAGTCCAACCATTAACCTAGGACTGCCAAGTCCACCACTAAACTATGTTACTAAGCACCACATCTCTGCATTTTTTTAAATACCTCCAAGGATGGTGATTCTACCACCTCCCTGGGCAGCCTGTTCCAATGCTTGACCACCCTTTCAGTGAAGAAATGTTTCCTAATATCCAATATAAAGCTCCCCTGGCACAACTTGAGGCCCTTTTCTCTTGTCCTTTATTCTGTCCAGAGTTCATGGCTAAAAACTTCTTTCATTTTAAGCAATAGTGCTGACTATAATAGCAGTATATTATTTAATACCCTTCACTTGCCTCTTCGGTCTCAGCAAAACCAAGTAGCTTTGATGAAATGCTTATACTGCTTTTGCTGGTATTGATGATACTTAGCTGAATTCTTTCCCATACTTTGGAGTGACACAGTACAGCCTGAATGTCCACTTTCTACTTATATTTTTGATCATACTTTGACTGTCTGCATTTGTGTCTGTGTTCCTTGTGGCTTGTTTGCTCTTCCGCATTTCTTTCTTTCTTTCTTTCTTTCTCTTGCAAGTTGTTCAGGATTGACCTCCTGCAGTTCAACCAGAACAGGGGAAATGCAAGCCAGTATCTCACATGGAAACCAATTGTGCCTTTAATGCAATTCCAGAATGTTTTTCTAGAGAAATTTAAATGAGATGTTTTATTCATACAAAGTCAGTATTGCTCTGTTCTCATCCAATTCTAATGGTCCTGGATGAATGCAGGAGATCATCTGCAGATTTAGAGTCATTGCAAGGGCAATAAGTTTATATGTAAGTTTAATGTTTCACTTTGCTACAGTACTGAAGATTAGAACCTTTTTCAAATGTAACATGGTTTATATTGAATCGTCAGAAGAAGAACAAATCTGAAATTCCTGTGGAGGATGTATGATGTTAGAGTAGACAGCATGGAAACCAAGTAAAGGTGCTTTGCAAAAGGAGCACACCAGAAGTGGGACAGACAGAAACTTTTTTTTTTTCTTGTCTCATTCCCGACAGAGAACCAAGGCAGGAGCTTCTACTTTAGCACCTGCTCTGACTTCCTCCTTCAGCAACAAGCCTGGTTATTTTTGTAACCCTGTGCGGTTGGTTGGGTTTGGGTTTTTTTCTTCTCTGGATTTGCAGAATTAATTAATTCATTGGTGCCACCTTGAAACAGCTTTCTTTACTGAGTGAATGTTATGCTGTTCTCTCTAACGTCCCAGGAACAGATTTATAATTTTGTTGTTGTTGTTATTTTAATTGCAGTAGTGGGTTATCATTTGTCACTTGAGTGACTGTACCTCTTTGCATGCAAACAGCTCACTTCAGGAGTGTGGGGATTGCTTACAGCGATTTTATCTTCCTCTGAGGAGTTACAAGGTCTACTAAATAGTTTCTAGAGAAATAGACTTAGAGGCAAAGATGGTAAATAAATAATGCAAGATCAAACAAATATGAGTGACAGAGATGGGAACAGAATTTAGCAGTGCTCTCACCTCCTATCCTGTAAATGCTAACTCAGGCTTGCTGCCTTGCCCTGATCTTCCTGCCTCTTCCCTTGGGGCAGTGCAAAAGTGTGTGTCTGTCTGTCTGCAAGGCATCAAAACTGGGAAAGGCATTTAGACTTCAACTTGCTTCATTCACCCTGGCCTCCACAGTTAAAATTAACCATGAGCAACTCTGTAATACATGTCACTGTGTAGCTGCCTGAGTGCTTGTGCAGGCACTGGGCACGGGGCAGCCTGGGCTGGCAGGAGAGAGAAGCTAAAATTGCTTCCTTTGGTGTGAGCTTAGAATGTTTGTGCTTACTTCGGTGGAAACTCTTCCTTAGAGGAGCCTAAGGACATCATTATGACACTGTAATTAAATCCTGTTAGTTTAATTATATAGTACAGTTTAAAGCCTTAAGAAATACTTGCATATATACTTGTTTTTTAGAATGA
Organism: Ibycter americanus; assembly: GCA_035590275.1. NCBI lineage: Eukaryota > Metazoa > Chordata > Aves > Falconiformes > Falconidae > Ibycter > Ibycter americanus. Next base: position 11,002,002 of record JAVJGI010000064.1, read on the forward strand.
AGCAAAAATATACATAATATATTCAACAGTGAATGCAATTCATTCAGGATTTAATATTGTGTTTAAGAAAAAAACCTGCAAACATGTTTTTGAAAAAAACCTTGTGATTCCCTCACTGCCATGCTGGTTTCATACAGTGTATGTGACATAAGACCAGCTCTGGCCCTTTCCACTCCACTTGTTTCCCAGCTGTTTTATTTTTCTCATTTGCTTCTCCCTCCTCAGTCTGTTTGAGGAGAGCTCACCTTTCTCCTCAGACTGTTGGCATCTAGCTTGGGAGGTAATTCTGTCAGTGTGATTTATTTTCTTTCACCTGGGCTTTCTTGTTACAGTGACCTGGTTTATGGCGTTTTGTTGTTTGTTCATTTTTCTTTTGAGAAAGGAGTAAAAATAAGCACCTCAACACTCCTGTTGGATTTTTCTCGGTTATCCTCTTTATTCCTATTTAACTTTTTTTGTTAAAATGATCAGCTAAGGGATTTGTTATAGCCTTATTAAGCAGCTCTTTCTTAGGACTAGCTTTTTGCTATCCCAGGGTCCTGAGGCAAATCCTAACTATTCCAGCCACCATGCTTGTGTGAACACGTTATTCAATTGAACTGTGACTTGGGCCAACTAGGAATTCGGATCCCTCCTTTCCCCACAAACTGTATTTTATGACTTCCAGAAGCACAAATGTGCAAAAACTGTCAATCACAGAGAAGTTCTTGGCAAGATGACTTGGTTAAAGCATCAGTAACTAGGGCTATTTACTATGTGCTGGTGATAATGGGAAAACAGAGAGAAATAAGAAGGGGTTGTCAGAAAAATTGATTGACTTCATATGCCTTTTATCCTGGGACAAAATCACTAATAGAATATATAAAGTGTGAACAATTTCTTATGGTAGCTATTTATAGAGTTCTTTTGAGTTTCTTTTTGATGGTAATCCACTTGTGATTACCTTTGCTTGCACATAGAATCCGGATTTAAACAGGACATTTCAATCTTCTGTCTCATTTTGTATGTTCATTTTGTCCATGTAGGAGAAAGTTTAAGCTGGTTGTAAATTATGTGGGCAGATAGTTTATGTAAAAAAAGGGGGAAATTATGTATTTTAGAGGTAACCTATTGGAGACTGTGTCTGTTCTTACTATTTATGATAACTAAAGTAGACTGAAAGTTCTGCGATTTTGAGTTATGATATGTTTTATAATCTCAGAAAATATTAGGATTCTCAAGTTTGGTGATTCTCTACTTATGCCAGGAAATGTGTAGCATCTTCTGCAGGGTGACGTGTACCTTCCTTTCATTGTAGAAGTTGACACAAAATTGTGCATGAAACAATTGCACTTGTGTGATGATCCTATGCCTATTTACTGGCATCTGCTTTTTCTTGTGTCTTTTGTGATACTTCAGTACTTTTCATTGTCAGGGGAACAGGGGATCACATACTTTGCCTGTGCAAAACTTACGTACACTGCCATCCAGGATTTAAATCCAGTAGTTACTTCAATAACTTGAATAAAAGCTCTTCTTTTCCAGAAGTTTGATTTTGTTTTTACAGTTCTTTTAAGTTAGCTGTGACAAAATACTTGACAACTTAATGGGGAAAAAAACACCAGTCATTTTCTTTAAATAAATTATTCAGTTAATGGTAGGATAGTAGTGCAAGTTGCATTCTAAAATACTGCGTTGTGTTGTCTCTGTTGCTTAAACTTACTGGATATTAAGATTATTTATTGAGCAGCACTGTTATGTCATTCATTTATTTAATATGTAGGTTGACTAAAGTTTGCTGATACCAGTGATGAATTTAGCATAATAAAGTTAAGCTAATCACAGTGTCAAGTACTGGGAGGCGTATCTTTTGTGTTACAAAATACACCTATTTGTAAACAGCAGTAAGAGTGACCTAAGTATACTATACCGACACAATTATATTTATAAAATAGCTTGAATGAAGGAAATTTAAACTACTTGGTTTTTTGGGCAGTGACTTGATATCTAGCTTGTCATTGCTGGATGGTGTTTTATTAGATTCCGATTGTTAGCAAACGATATTCGTGGAAGCTTGTGGGAGGAAGTGTGGTGTAAGAATTTGGGTTCTTGCTGGTAGAGTTACTGGAATTCTTTATAAATCTGTAATCTGCATTAACTGATATAGTTTAGTAGTTTCTTCAGCTTTGAGTTTTATAATACTGAACAGAAAACCAGCTTAGCCTGGGAATAGCCAGTGAACATCAATTGTACTGGTTTGGGCAAGTTCTGTAGTTACAGAAATAAGCTGATATGAAACTGAATGGGTATAATCAGATATCTTTTGAAAGCAACTGAGATGCTTGCAACATGAGGCAGAGCAGCTGTCAAAAATGTTCTTGTGCAAATGTGGTTATCTTTATTTTTGGACTAACCAGCATTTTGTCTTCACAGCAGCTATACTTCTGAATGGAAGTGGCTTGCAGACAGAGCTAGAATTGGCAGCCGTTGGACATGGCTTCAAGCCCAGATTTCAGAACTAGAATACAAAATCCAACAACTAACTGACCTTCACAGGCAGATACGTGCCACCAAGGTATTGTCTGTAAGCTCATAAATGGGCTTTTCAAATAATCTTTTGACAGTGTTTCTTGTAATATTTATTTCTTTGGTTCCTTGTTGTTGTTGTTGTTGTTTGTTTTGCCCTAGAGTTCTTGTCTCCATGCAGGCTATCGCATGCAAAGGTTAATGAGAAAGCCATTAGGAGCTGAAAAGTATTGTACCCTAGAGGCACCAGTACAGGACTGGGAGTTGGGAACTCCTACCTTCCTGTCTGTGATAGTTGGTGACTTTGTTAGCAACTTTCAGGGGCCCAGCACAAGCTACTGTGTTTATCACCCTAGTTTTTTCCCTCTGCAGAAAAGGCAAGATTTGGTTTTCTGGTGGGGTGGTTGGTTATTCAGTTTTGTGTTGTGGGGTTTCAGGGTGGGGTTTTTTTTATTATTTACAATGTATGTTTATTCTGAGGATTAGCTAGTTAATGTTTGTACAGCACTTTGAACAGGTCAAGGATTAATTATTACTAAAATTCCAATGTGTGTAACTCATGTACTAGTTTTTGTAAATCGAACTGGCTAGACAGTGGGAAAGTCACATTCCTAAAACATTAATAATCTATCAATTTAATGGGTTCCCCAGGTCATTCTTATGTGCAAGAAGCCAAAACTTGTGGTAATTCTGGCAGTGTGATAGTGAGGGGTTTTAGAGGAGGTCTCTTTGACTCTCCATAGATGAGCCTCATGTAGGTTGTTTGATCTATGCTGGGGTCAGATAAGCACAGATGGAGAGGAGCCAGAAGATGCTTTTGATTTTATGTGGCTGAACATGAGACTTAGAGGGAGTTTAAAAGGAGAGGGAAATCACCCCAGAGAGCATTTCCCTCTGATCACATAAAGAAAAACTATCCCTTCTTCTCCTGTTGCCTTCAAAGCCCTTCTCTTCATATCGAACGTTGTCTCTCCTGCTCCCAACTTTTCCCCAGTCAGGTTTTTCATTAAAAAAATACTTGAAGAGCCTTTGTTTGAGTCTCCGTCCTGCCTCTGTGCCCACACAAGTGAAATGAGATTTTGTATTTTGGTGAATACAAGGTGAAGGGTGAGAATGCCCATATTTTAGTGTTGTCCCAAATAGCAGATGCCTGCACACTGTTACACCCAAAAGCTATCAGCCTTTAGGGTGGCATAGGTCTCATGAGCTGCAGAAGACGGAGAAATAAATAACAGAGAAATGAGAGAAAGAACATTCCTTTAGTCATGCGTTTTCTTCGCATTAGGTGGTGTGTTGGCTTGTAGCCTAGTCATCTTCCTGGTGGAGATCTTTAGTGACATTCCTTTTTGCAAACTTCATGCCCCTTTTACCAGCTGTGGTATTAAGTATTTGTCATTGTGTCCCATAGTGAACGTAGATGCGTATTTTCTTAAGCTGCGATTTTTTTGTATATGTGTTTGTAGTACACCAGTGCAGCAGCTACAGAAGGACACGCGGGCTGATAGAAGAGCTCTTTGTTTTCATTTACTGGCTGCAGAGTAGTTACACAATATCATTAGAATTTGTATGCTGTGTTTAATGGTTTCAGAGCGTTTTTTGTGTATTTTGAGTGGAAAGAAGGGTGATTCATAGCCAGTGAACAATGATTTCAAGCAAAATGCCACTTCTCCAACACCATAATGCAATAGGAAGGGAGATGTTAACTTGTGGGCAGTTTCCTGGCCTACTACGTTGTCTTCTCCATCTCTATGCACACAGAAGTAGCAGCTCTGGATCTTTGAGAGTCCTTCCATTTAAAAAAAATTATATCTGCAAAACAAAACAGTTCCATTTAAGGAGTGGGCGAGGAGGGAGTTCATTGCCAAACTCTACTGGTTGTAACCCATTTAACTTATAATTCCTATATAGTCAGTATTAGTCTTCTAATTCTGCTATCTTCCTCTTTTCTTCTGCGCCTATTCTATCTCTCCCTCTTCATACAGTCTGTCAGCTTGCTCCTTCCTTTTCTGCTTTCCTCTTTCTGTGCTTGGTCAACAGGATTCTGCAACTTAAAATAAAATTCCAGTGGCAGTGTGGGGTGTGTGCCCCTCTTTTCACCACTTTTCCTGTGTGTCTTCCTATTACTCTGCCTTCAGAATTTGTGTTTTAGACTTCTGTGAGTGTTTTTTTCCCCACTCTGTCTGTGGTCATGACCTATGATTCTTTCACTAAAAAGATCTAAAGACTCTAAGTTCCAAAAGAGTCTAAAACTGTTGAGCTAGCTTGTCCTCCTTTGTGGCACATAAAAATTAGATCTGTACTTGAATTTCCTTCAATGTACTGCCTACTTTGTAATTGCTGTTGTCTACAGACTGTAGTATGATACTGTCTGGATTTGTTTCCATCTGCTGTAAATGGAAAAGCACAGATGATGGGCTACTACTTGATAAGGAACGTGGAAAATCTAGCATTGAGTTGATTGAAATTCAGAATCTCTGTGCCCCTTTTGGGTACTAAATCAAGTTTTCAACCATCTACATTTGTTTTTAGAGAATGTCTTTGTTCTCAGATTTGAATTTAAAATTTAAACAGGAAAGTAAGTTAGAGACACAATGAGAACAGGACAATTTCACATTTTCTCCTAGTCTTCCCTTTGAAGTCTCTTTGAGACTTGCTTTCATGTTTCAGGGCAAGTTGCTGCTGAAGCAACAGTCACGGTGTGAGTAAAACTACAGGATCCTTAATTTTCCACAACCACAATGTAGGTGAAGTGTGTCTTGCTTAAAGAAATAATACAGGGGTTCCTTGTGTTCACATGATGACAGTCGTTCTTGGGTTTAGCGGGATTTTCTCACTAGAAAGAAAAATTTGAGGCAGTGTAGTTGAATGGTCCCATTCTTTCAGTATCTGCTTGATATTTGAGTAACAGTACTTAAAAGCAAGTAAGTTATTTCCCTTTCTTTTTGGAAGAAGTCTGCAAAGGTTTGATAGCCTTTTCTGAGTATTAAATTGATTTGCTCAAGATAATAACAAATTAAGGGACTATTTGAGGAACTGGGTTTGACTGTTACAAAGTTATTTTTGCTTATTATTTTGTTTAACTTTTTAAGTTGTTGAAACAAACCAAATGAGATGTTACCTAGGATTGTATTTGACACTTATTTTCTAATCTGTCATGTGGAAAAAGCAATGGGGTTTCTTTTCCTAGTTCCATTTATGAAACTCTTGTTATTTCTCTACCATATACAGTTATATTTATCTTATTAGGTGGCATTCTAGATGATAGACCATGTCTGATACCACATTTGCACAGATTGTCTTGAAAAGCAATGAGATTGCTGTAGTATTTAGGATAGTTACCTCTGTAATTATGAAACTCTAAAAATGCTCATCTTAAAAAAATCAATTATTAAATTGTAAAAGGCTTTTGGTTTGAATTGTATACATCTCTGCTACATAAAAAATAACAACCTTGATGTTTTGCTTCGAACATGGATAGGAATAAGAGAAATAGAGCACTTTAAAATGCCTCCATAAAAGTTATTGGCAGCAAAGACTGTAACCAACTTCAAATCAAAGGGTGATTGTTTCTTACAGAAAAACCTCTTAAATCAGCGGGCAAATGATCATATAGTTGCTCTAATAAGTATGAATTTCTGATTTGAATTTTGGCACAGATGTTTAAGCAGTGGTATAACATTAGAGCGATTGCTGTTATAAGGAGTAGCATAAATGGTGCAGCTTTTCACTAGTGAAAATACCTACTGTTTCTATATTTTAGCTGTTAAGTATATTTAAAATCTAGGTTAAGTGCTCCAAAGAGTTGCTGGGAGGATTTAAGGGGCATGTGCCAGGTTTGACTGCCCCTTAAAAGTGATTTAGGAGGGTTAATCCGTTGTCAACCAACTGTGTTCAATTGCTGTTGTCTAGGGGATGGTGATCTTAGAAGAATTCCCATTTCCAAAAGACATTTTGAAGAAGCAAATACAATTGACAGACCAAGAAGCTTTATTAAACGCCACAGGGAATTCGCAAGCTGCCATTGAGAGACAGGATTCTTTGCCGGAGCATGACTTTGAAATGTCACCCAGCAGTCCTACCCTGCTTTTACGAAACATAGAAAAACAGGTAAAGTAAAATAAGAACTGAACGATCAATGGAGCCAAATGATTTACTTCAGAAATAGGGCAGGTTCCATGGTGATGACTTCCAAAAAGGAAGATATTTCCAGTTGAGAGTGCGTGCTGATGAATTGAAGGGCCTAAATAACTACATTGTACACCAGGTTTACAAATTAACCTTTTATTTCTGATGTGTCTGTGTTACCGCTTTGTTTCCATCAAAGTGGCCACATAACAACTTCTAATAGTTATCCACAAACCTGCCTCTCCTTTATAGTTAGGTTCAATGTAGTATTGCCACAGATTGTTTCAGGAAATACTTACGTGAGATGAAAGAGTACAGCTGAAGATGGAGGTATGTTGCATTTGAAACAAAACCAAAAAAAAGCCCCAACAGAGTATAATTGTTGGTTTGTCTTTTCAAGCATCATAGGACTCTAGTTTGGAGCTGAGGAATTCCAGGTACTTAACAGGCATAGCGTAGGCGTTGCTGTGAGCAGAGTCTCGGTTCATGGTGTTCAAAATAGTCATTTCCAAGGTTAATTCCAGGAAATACGATATAGACTCCAGCAGGGTTTTCTTTTGCTAGAAAGTACATAAAGAATGTGGTAGGATCACATTGCTGAAGGAGATACAGGAAATTTGTTTTCAGAATGAATTTATGCAGTTAGCGTAAAGCAAACCTGACAAAGCCATTATGGTGCGTGAATATGTTGCTCTTCTGCTGTACATAAGTTCTTGGTCATATACACATTTTTTAAATGGGATAAAAGTAGCTTTAGGTACTAATGCCTGTTCCTGAATCTCTGTGCCAATTTTTCTTATTTGATAGTCATACTTTCCTGTTCTTAAAATGCTTCCCCTGTTTGATAGATCTTATCCACAACAGACAGGAGTGAGGAAGCAATGAAACAGGAAATTTATATGCGCAGTGCTGGCAATTGCACAAGGTAAACCAAAGAGCATTTTTAGAATGTGGTGAATGTCCCCTCTTTAAGTGATTACTTGGAGAATTAAACACACTTTTTAGTAAGACATTTGACCATTAAAATATAGTGGTGTGTTTCCTGGTCCCTAAGTAGCTACAGAGGTCTAAGAAATTTGATTACTTGGAAGTAAAGGTGTTCTTCATTTAACACATCTCACAGATTACATCACATTTCTTCCCTTTACACCACAAAAAGCTTGGGGGTTGATTTCCTTTTTGACTATCAGTTCTGTAAGTCAACTTTAACTCTGAGGGTCTGAGTTTCTTCTTGTTCAGTGTCAGGACTAGTGATGCTGTAGGCTCTGAACATCCACATATATTCCCACAGAATTCTTCAGTCCTATGTTAAAATATTTCTTTGTTAAAAAGAAACAATTTTACTTGTGAACAAAAAAAAATTCATAAAGAATACGAAGTGACTGAGCCTGGCAATTTTTATTAATACTGTTTTCAAGTCCTTTTCATAGCTATGTGATGTTTTAAAACCGTATATTTTTCCTTGTGATTTGGAAGTCTGCCATTGTTTCAATGCTTTTACATTCAGTATACACTTTGTTCCTTACAGATTGAATTCTGTTAAGATTTTTAAGTCAATCTGCTGAATATTTTACTGGCATCTTGTTTGCTTTGTCCAGACCTTTTGTAATTGACTTGCTATTTCTGTGCTTTAATATCCATCCCTGAATATTTTATTCTGACACAAAATTTTTACCCGACTGCAACACTTACACATGAACAGAAAAGACATGAGGTGTAATAAAATGGAAAATAATTTCTTCTGCCTCTTTCTGCATAAGTGGTAGTTCCTCAAAACGTAAAGAAAACTTACTGGGTAACCTTTTGCAAGTTTTGTTTTAAACAATCTTAGTTATGAATGAAAATCCTACAAAATAATGTAAAAGTTTAAAAAAAAATTTACACCATTTCAGATACATTTAATTTCTGTTTAAGTGTGCACAACACAGTTTCCTCTAAGAAAGCTACATTTATTGTCAGAATAGCCTTTAAGGTTTGACATTTAAAACAAAAAAATCATTGTGAAAAGTTATCTGGAGTCAGTCCACAATTCATTGCTTTATAAGGAATAATTCTTAGTCTTAACAAATTAGCTGCATTTGTTTTGTGGCAGTTCTGAAAGTCTGAGTTTTGGTGGGGTGGGGACTTCTGGTTGCTATTTTTGAGGACACCAGAAGATTGTAGCCATTCTGTCTGAAATTATAATAGTCCTCTTGTAGTTACACTTCCTTTTATAAAAGCACGTTTGTCAAACTACAGTGAGCAATGAGGAGGATTCTTTTAACAAGAAAAATACTTGGAGTGAACAAAATCTACAATGAGTAGACAGCAGGCTTTCCCCCCCTGCCCCCCTCCCTGTTGAAATGCTTGTTGAATGGCCAGTTAGCTGTTCTGGGCTGCACCTGTTGTAACATCAGCTGTAAAGTGTTCTGTTTCTTTTGCCTTTTTAAAAAACTGGTTAAAATACTAAGATCTGTAATGTGTTTTGTGTACTACTAACTCAAATGTATAAACAATGTGCTTGGCTGGTTGTTCAGGGTTGTGTCGGTTTTTTGTTGGTGGTGTGTCGGGTTTTTTTTCTTTCTTGTATAGTTGGACATAATTGTGAATGAAAAAATATGCCACACTTGATTATTCACAAGAAGAAACTAAATATGATTATTCCATGATGTATGTGACTGGAATCCTCAGTAGGAAAAAAACCAAAAAAACCAGGACCTTTGAGCTGTTGAGGCTGGATAAAAGTCTGACTACCTTTATTTATTATTTTTTTTCCAGAGTGCGCAACTGAGTGAAATCATCAGCAGCCTAATTGCTCCACTCAATCTGTCTCCAGCTTCTTCATCTCTTTCATCCAAGACCTGTAGGCACAGACACCTGGTCAATGGCATCTCCTTCAGGTGGGTAACAGTACGGTAGCATTTTCTTTGAGAATAACTTCTGGTAAAGTTATGTAGATGGAACTGATAATCATTACAGTAGTAAATCAGGAAAAGAGAGCTGCTTACTACAAGCTTCAAGAGAAGTCAAGTCTTACTTGTAAGGTTGAAAATAGTAGGGTTTTGTTCTTACGTCATAGAAGTATGCAGTCACTGTAAGTATATTGAAGTGCTGGGAAGATGAATGTATCTGTGAAGTAGTGAAAGGATATAGTAAGTAACACACTACTGATGATTTCAGACTTCATGCATTCTGTCATGATGACTGCAACTTTATTTCTAGAAAAGCGATGAACTAGACTTTACTAGATTAGTCAAATACATAAGCGATGTCACCAGTGTCAGCTTTTTGTGGCAGCTTCATAAATTTTAAACATATCAGTTGCCAACACAAGGCCAAATTTATCTTTGCCAGCTACTTTTTCAGGAATTTGGAGATACTATTTTTCCATTTGTGGTCTTTTGTTCTGGATGGATATAACTTGCGGGATGACTATAGCAGCTCAAAATTAATGTTGTAGAAAAATGTTTCTTAGTACTACTCCATACTTAGTAATTCCATCTTTTATTCAAAGATTTTAAAATACAGTACAGGCTGTAATCAGTCTCAAAACAGCATTAAGGTAATTGACTATGGTCCTGTCTTACAAAAGACCTAGGTACGTATGTTGGGTATTTCTCCTGAGATAATGGTAATGTGATTTTTGAGGATGGAGGGGTTGCTGTTATTCATAGGTCGTAACTAAGGTCAGGTGGATGAAGAAAGTGTTCCCTACTAGAGCTTGGGGGTTTATGGTAGTGTCTGCAGCAGAATGTAATTCCCTGGCTCCCAGCTCCAAAAGGAGCTGGCCACGCCGTCTGTTTCAGCAGCTTTGCCGCAGAGGCTGTAGCCTCCCACAAAGAGATTATAATGAGCAGCTTGGATGGGCAGCTTCTTTAACTGCCGTCTGTTCCAAAGTGATTGTGTGATCGTGCCCTAAATTTAAGGATGAAGGGGTCCTGTCACGGACATTCATGCTCCTGACATATCAGTTGTTTACAGATAATGTAGGGGAAAATCAGAAGATTCCTCTGAGTTTTGGAATATAAATAGCCCTGAATTAGGAGTTGCTAATAGAGATGGGTATGTGGAAGAAGAAAGTAATTTAGGCTGTTAGAAGGCTGTGTCTTGAGTTTGTAACTTTCTCATGAAACAGATGAGGAGAAGTGTTCTGCTATTAAAAATGTTTTTAGGAGTGTATGAAGTTGACTTCATGATGAGGGACTCTAATGATGTAACTTCAAGCCACTTTTCTTCTGGTTTATCAGGCACTGTCCAAAATCAGTCTTCTTTCCATTTTATGAGCAACACAGTTGTTTGCTCATGGACCACTCTGTCTAGGGCTGGTTGTTTTCTACTCATGACCTATAAAATCTCAAAGAAGAATAGGAAGAGTTGGAAGATTTTTCTCAGTGCTATAGCTCTAAACTGGAGTTGGTGAATTAGGTGTTGGAAGGGAATCTGAGAGACTTGGAGAGCTTTCTAGATGTCATCTTAAAAATCAGTTGAATAGTTGATTTTAATTTTTAACTTCTTGTGAAGTGTTTTGAAATGTGCGAATAAATACTGTTCGTTAAAGATGGTAAACAGCATGATGTAGAGTGGGTATCATGAGAATCCTGCAGAGAAATTCACTGCCTCCTACTTCTTGGTTTTTTGTTTCATTTTTATGTGGTATTTTGTTGTTGTGGTAGTATTGTGTGCAATTAATTGAGACAGTTACATACTACAGTTAACTTCATTTCTTGGCTGCTTCTCCCCTCGCTCTTTCTAGAGCTCACTCTGACTGTATTGACTGCTAGAGAAAGTAGAAGCCAAAATCGAATGGAAAGTATGGTGGTTTTTTTGTTCTTGAAGAGGAAAAAAATAAGGTATTATAGTGACTTTTATTTAAGTAAATTATTGAAATTAGTTGTAGGCTGTTGATGTGAAAGATATAATAGTCCATGTTTAAAGTAGGTCTAAGTGTGAGATGGTTTGAGTTGGTAATGATAGGGTTGCACAATGGTTGGTTAGTTGGACTGATCCCAGTGGAAATGGAGGTGCATGTATGATTCCTGGTTGATTAAATGTGGGTAACCTTGAATTGCCATTTGTCAAGGTCTAATTTCATTAGTGGTTTCCTTTTTCTATGTAGCTTTTCTTTGCCTAATTGAATCTAGATGTCAAGATTAGCCAGATGCATTGTATGAAGGTAAATGTTCATAGAAGCAGCTCCCTAAGCTAGTGATAACCACTCTCTTATGAGAGGAATGAAAAAGTTAATTACTTCAGTACAAATAGTGCCTGTCTGACGGCTTGCTGTGCATGTGTGTATCTGTGAGTAAGGTCTCTGCTGTTTAGCTAGGCTACAGAGCAAGAAAGGCCAACCTATGAGCTTTGGAAGGAGTGTTTCAGCAAATTCATGGATTTTACATCTGGCAATGGTTCGTTTTGCTCTTCTGAAGAATCACATTTTGAAAATCACCCAAACTAAGATCAAAATAAATGGATAACTCAGACCTTGACTGGGAAGCCTAATTTACACAAGTGGCAGGAAAACCATACTGCTGTGTACTGGAGCTCCAAGCCACAGAGCTGAGATCTTTGCTTCATCTGAAAATGGAGCTGTGCATTACTGCAAGGCCCAGAAGGGTAAATAGAGCAGCTGGCAGAGGCTGAAGAAACATTATCAAAGCCCTGGGCCAACCGTGAGAACCAAGGCAGGAATCACAGAAGCTGAGGAGCTTTTTGTTCTAATTTACCTGTCCAAGTTGTCTTTCATGTAAGAGGGAGGTATGTGGAAGTCTAGAAATTGGGCTTGGCACCATCTGACTTCAAGGCAGATAATTACAGAGAAAATGTTTTTGAGAATTCAGAGAAAATATTTTAAGAACTCTTTTGCATGAAGTTTAAACATTGTTTTTCTTTCTCAAGCCTTAAAAATGCAGTGTTAGCATTAAAAATGTCATGCTTAAGTATTTGGGGCTTTTTCTTGGCAGTTACTAATATGTTCCTTTAAATACTTTGTACTATCCCTCTTTTAATTAGCACATTTTTTTCATTGAGTCTGTGTTGCTTATTGGGATTGTTCTGATGTGTCAGAAGGACAGCTCAAATTCAAGCCCATAAAGCCTTATTACCACACCAGCACAGCATGGGACTGTATTTAATCATGCTTTCATAGCAAGCGCTTCTATTTAATAAAAATGTACTGTTAGAAGAACAGTAAAGAAGCTTGTCAAAAAAGATGGATAAATGGCCTTGTCATAAATTAATTTTCATATTTTATTGTGTGTTATAACTTTACTAATAAGTCTGTGACTTGCCAGATAACATTCATTAGAGAAAATAATCATTTGTGCAGATAGATGACCTGTTATGAATCAAGGCCAAAATATCTCGTATACTTGCACTTCTTAGGCAGTTTAGAGTTGCAGTCAAGGTCTTCAGTATTGTAAAAATAAACGCACACTTGAGTGCTTTTTGCAGCAAGCCTTCAGCTTTGCAGGCAGATGTTGCTACAGCAACAAAATAAAATCAGGATACCTATAAAAGTGAAGTGCATTCTTCCCATGGAGTCATTTCCACCTAGTGTTTCTTGTTCTGGTGAGCAGACTGGCTGTAGATCGGTGAGAGTGATTCAAGGTTGTTACACATACAGGATTTTCTACTGCTCTTGGCCCTGTGTTGTCACATAAGTTTTGTGATTGCCTACTGTATTACCAAGGATGTGAGTACAGCAAGTGTGTGTGTAGGTATGGTTGTGGAGGAATGATGCTATAACACTGAGGGGGATTTGGAAGCGATAGACTTGGGGAAATGCAGGTAAGAGTGAGATTTCATGTTAAAACAAAGCTTTCCATATACTCATGTGGACCCTGTCACATTGTGACTGGAGCTGAGCTTGCGATCTTCCAAATCATCTAGGTTTAACCAGCTTCTAGGTCTTCAAGGCAGACAAACAGGCTAGACTTTCTTTCCTCCTCAGGAGCTTCCCCCAGGCTGGGCTTGAGCTGTATTGGCACGTCCCTGGAAGTGAAGTTTAATGGCCTTGTGTTGCTTAAACTATGCATGCAGTTCCTAATTTTGATATAAATGCTTCACAGTGAGTTGCAACCTCCAGGCTGAATGGACACTGGTTTGTAAGGCTTTACTCAAGTTTCAGTTCGTGAGCAAAACTAAAAAATCTTGAAAGTATTAGGGCAGGACTCTGGGTCTCCTTTATGTTAGCATGATTGCTGTCTTGAATGGAATGTAAGTCTGTAGGGAAATATTAATTCCAACTTAAAAACACATAGGTGTTAGGACTGTTAGAGAGTTCTTGAATTTGGAAAAAACAACAATCATTATATGCTTAAGGGCTTAACTTCATTTTGACATTTGTTTCCGTGAGGTGAACAAGAATGATAAACTTCCTTTGTGACCTAACAGAATTAATCAACAAGCAAACAAAGAATATACATGATTTTCTGAAACAGTGTGCTAAAACATTTTAGTGTTTATAAAATTCTCTTAGGATTAGATAGCTAATGCTAATCAGTGTATGAAATCTTGGCCTATGCATGTGGACCGTATTTAATTTTTTGTATTTCCTCTCCCCATTAATCATGAAATTGCAGAGCTTCAGACAACAGAGAGGTATCGTCTTCGAGCAGCTGGTTACTTGATCATCAGCACATCAAGAAAAGAAGAAGAGACAGGACAAGACTAAGATCTCTCTCCATGGCTAATATGAGCACCTCTGCCCGAACAAGGCCACTTCATAGTTTCCAGAAGAGGAAACTCTACAGAATGCACGGTGCCTGTTACTGGAATCAGCAGGTAGGCCCTCGCCTCTCTCTTCAGGAGACAAAACTAAAAGAGTCCAGCTGCTAGAGTCTGCATGTGCCTTGTCTGGTATGTCAGAAGAATAGTGCATGCTGTGCTGGTTATTTGTTACGTTGAGGGAGCACATAGTATATGAGGCAGGAGTACTAGATGTGTCAGCGGGAGCTCAGAGTTAATGAGTTGAACATAAAAATTAAAGATAGCTCAGAATCCTGCTTATCAAACCAGTTTGTTGTATGGCTATCTTTAAAGCCTTTGTACAGTCTAAGAGACAACTTGAGAGCTTCCTTGGGAGACTTGACTGCTGAGGAAACATGCTACAGTGTAAATCAACTGCCTGCTTGTTTTCAGAATATTTGTTTTAGCTACAAGAAAGTTTACACAGCTGGTGGCACATTATTTTCTAGGAAATTAAATTGCAATATCTTAATCTTGTTTCCGTTTTTGCTGTTCCTGATTAGTTATATTGCCTTTTTAATGACACTTTATGAATGCTTTAAAACTCTTAAAACTTTCCACATTACAAAGGAATTAATATTTTTAAATGGGGAAAAAAAACATTGTCTGTTGTGCAGGGCAAAGCATATCTGTTCATGTCTGATATTAATAGCATATTGCTGGTAAGAATATATAATGAGTTTAGCTGTGGTGCTTACAGCAACAGCCTAATTCAGGAGCAGAGACAGCACGCATTCATTTTTTTAGAGCAATGTTAATCCCAAGCGGGTTTAATTTCTTGATTTTACTTTGCCTTTTAAAAGTGTATTGAGAGAAATCTCCGTGTCTCCTCAGCTGTCTCAAATTTAATAAGTGTACCAAGTGGTCTGCAGAGAAATTTCCCCTGCAAGGGTGTTCTGTGTGAGTCTGCGGATTCAGCATCCTCTGCAAAATTGCAGAAGTGTCCTAGTTTAGCAAGATACTTTATTGAAAAACTGTCCGGTTTCTTATTAGCTTGACTTCCCTGGCAGTGGGGCTTAAAGACTTGGCAGCCTGCCTGGAGGGTTTGATGGTGGAGGATGGGGGTGGAGGGTTAGAGTTTGAGAGTTCTACCTCCTAGCCACTTAGGCATTTCATCTTCCTTGCATTAACCAAGGAGACTGTTGCTGACTTGGACTTCCTTGTTTCCCATTCAGTCCAATCCATTTCCTGTTAAAAAGGTGGGAGGCCTTGTTCCCCAACTGATGCCTCCAGTACCAGTGCTTCTTGCATCTGTGGAGATTGCTCCTCAGCAAGAGACTCCAGGACTTTCCCTTTCTTCTACTTAAACATAGGGGTTTCCACTCCAGATGCAACTTCTACTCACAGGCTCTTCTAGAAGCCTGTATCTTGCAGGCTCAAGTATCTCGTATTTCTACAAGTGCTGCCTGTGTCTCTGTCTTTTGAAAACTGGGCAAAGTTAGTGCAGTTCAGAGAATAACAGTAGAAGCTTGTGAACAGAAACTTCATCTCTGTAGCCTGGCAGCAGGAACTCAAAACAGAGTTTACATTTTTATCTTCAACCAACCATAGAGCTGGGCTGCTTTGTATGCTCAATAGTTTACCTTGACTTGTAGACTAAAAAGATAGGTTTATAGTTTACCTTTGATTGTAGACTGCAATCAAAAAGTGCATTTTTAAGTTACTAGTTAAGGCTTCAAATACTGGAGTTGGTGCAACTGTGTGTCTGCTCCGTGCTCTTGACTTTTCTAGTGCTGGGTTACCATGTGCTAACCCAGCTCCAGTGTCTCTGTACCAAACGTGCAGACATATCCCAAAGACAGTGTGGTAAAAACCCCTGTAGGGAATGCTGTTTATGCTTACTGTAGTGGTTAGCTCAAAAACCTGTGTTTAGATTCTGCTTTCTAATGTCCACTCCATTGGGAAGTTAACCGAGAAGCAATGTGGAGAACTGCGTCATGAGCTACAGATAGATTCTGCTCATGTTCCTGGAGAAAATAAGAGGTGGAGGCAGCAATCAAGCTGTCAGCTTCAGACTTCATGCAAGCGCCAACCTCAATGCTTTCAAAGTTAAGGTAAAGCGGTGAACAAAGCCTCTTACACAGTGTTGGTTAAAAACAGAGTATCAGGGATCCTGCTGGGGAAGTAAGTGATAAAATTGAAATGGACATTTCCAGGACATTCTGACAATCACACCTAAATGGGTATCGAGTTTTGGAATTAAGAGCCATCATCAGTGTATTGTTTCATTCAAGAAATCTTGTTCTAACAGTCCCTGTCACTTTCTTAGACCTGCGCTTGCTACACTTGGTTACCCAGCTGTTGATGAGATTGCTCAGCTTGTAATGGAAGAACACTGGCTATCAGCCCAGGCTGTCTGTTAGATTAGTCAGATGTCTAAGGGTAAGGATGCAAAATGAGGAATGGCCTTTAGGACTGATAGTTAGTTTTCTTTGAAAATGCATCTATATTCTTAATAGTAATCCAGCAAATTTCCTCTGGCCTTTCGCAGAAGAAGGAGTTACTTCTTAGCAGCATGGAAAATAGTTGGATTTCTAACGTAATGTTAGTGTGCCATCTCTAGCAAGTGCTTCTCCCATATTTCTTCAAGTTTTGCATATTTATATAGTTCCTGGTGCCATGGTCTGTGAGGACCCTCATTTCTTTAAGATCGCTGGCCTGAGAGCAAGCTGGAGCTAGGTAAGGCTTGCTGCCACCTCCCTGCAGCATATATGAAGTTAACAGAGACCAGCTTGCCAAAGTCTGAGGAGAAGATTGAATCTCCTGAACATCACGGCTCCTGTGTCAGCTTCCTCATGGTGCCTGGTTCAGATAGCTGGCGAGTGAGCACCTGGCAGTGCTGATGGGTGATGCTACTCCGCAGAGTAATCTGAGCAAGACGCTGACTAAAGAATTCTGACCAGAGAATCACAGCAAAATGCAGACTTCCCATGTGTGAAAGATTAAGAAATGCTGGGATAGCTTTGAGGAATTTGGGGTTTTGGGGGATGACTGGTTGTACACTTTGTGCATCGAATGGCATTCAGAGTGTTGCCCTTCACATCTCTTCAGGTTTGTTTGGGAACCTCATCTCCCCCCTCCCTCTCCCAATATCCATGTTAGGAAAAGCAAAGTATGAAACTGTGAACTGCTATCCCATCTGTCAGTTCATAAGGTCACTGGGAAAACAGCCGCATTTTTTCTCTTATCTAGTGCCATGCCACATACATTTACAGTGCTGTCAAAAGTTTGAGTTTTGAGTGACCTAGTAGCCTCCCAGTGCCTGTTGAGAGAGGCCCTATGTTGTCCTCTACTGTGCTCTATTTCTTTTCTGAAGAGGACGGCACCTTCTCCTGCTCTGATATTTAAATAATGCTTACACAGAGTAGTATCTAAAAGAAAACATAGACCTCTATGAAACTCTAGAATACCTGCCAGATCTACAAGATAGTTAGACTACTGATAAATAAAACAGGATGTGGGGTGTTTGGTTTATCTGCCACCATCCAGTATCCTCAGGAACTTGAAACATCCTTTGGGGCCAAATCCGCTTCTCCCCTAATTCAGAACAACTAAGTACCACAGATGATCCATGAGTCATCTTTTGGCTGCAGAATCTGTTTTGTATCTTTCTTCTTTCGTTATCTAAATAGCTTCGTAAAAGCTTGGGCCATTTCTTGAATGTGAGTCAGTGCACAAGCCACTCAGAATAATCCACATGCGCAATAAACCCTAAGACTGCAGTCTGCGCTTCAGTCTAGAAGACGTGATTGTAGTGGTGCGTTTCTTCAGCATGATTTTTGAATGAATACTAAACTTTGCATGTAAGATAGCACAAAGGAGTAAACTCCAGGCATGGTCTAGTAGGAGGACACATGCTTGCAGGCAGGGATTGGAAGTCTGAGAGTGCTTCGTTCAAAATGCCTGATCTGCTGCTCATTTGTGTCGTTACAGCTGGCAGGTCAAACAACTTCTTCTCCTGTAAAATACATGTAACATGGTTTTAACACTGAGAAAGAAGACCAAGAGTATCAAAACATTAAAACCAAGAAAGTCTTAAAGTAACAGATTAGTGTCAGGACTTTAAGACATGAGTACCAATTGAATCATTTCCCAGTTGTTGCATTTGTAACTGCTCCCCCCACACCCAGATTACCCAAAGTCTATGGATGCTTCTGCAAATGCTCTTCCTATAGTGAGGACCTATAGTATCTCCTTCTCTGGCTATTTTTGGCCTAAACTTGAGGGAACTGATTTATCTGTGAGATATTAAAAGTTCTATTGAGTTTGTTTAAAAGCAGACAAGTGTTGTCACTAGTCAGAAACTCAGAGAGGTCTGTGCTTAGCTGACATGCCCTGATGTTTTCATTTTATCTGTGTGGCTTGCTGCAGGGTTTTTATAGTAACAAGGAATTTGTTTTGCCAGTACATTTTATTAGTTTCTCATTTAACATCCTAAGTAATGACATTAGTTTGACTTTTTTTTTTATTTTTTTGGTTAAGTTGTGCTTCGCCAAGAGATGTCATTGAAGCTAGGTGGTGTTTTAATCTATGAAAACTTTATACAGCTATAAATAAAGGTAAGAGGTAATAGAGCAGTGAGATCTGAGTACTATCAATTTTGGTACTATCTATTTCTTTGCAGGGTTGTAGAGCACGGTGGGGTTTTTTAATCTGAAAATTCTCGTTGTATTTGTATCTCCACCTGCTGGAGGAAGAGTTGGTTGTGTGGATTGAGGCACATGGAGGAAACCGGAATTCAAACTTGCAAAGGTGCCAACACCCTGAAAGCTGGGAATTGAGGTGCAAAAGCTTACATTTTCGGTACCACAAGCAAACAGTTGGTATAATGTTGCCAACTCTTGCAGTTGAGTTATCGCCACGTTTTTTTCTTCAGTCTCAAATGGGAGTTAAGTGAGAGCAGAAGAATATCTGCTTTCATTTAGTGGTTTAAAAAAAAAAAAAAAAAAGAAGGGGTGGAAGTGAGTGCTTCTCCAGAAGGCTACGAAACAGACAGGGAAAAAAGTATTTAAATTTTAGGGTTTTGGTTTCTTATTTTAATCTAGTTCTCATGCTGGTTCTATGATTTTTGTGTCCTGCTGCATTCCCAGTGCATGCTTAGGGCCAGTGATACTTTTTGTAGATGCCACTTGATAAATATATACGGGATACATATGGGTCTTTCCCAAAGTCTTGTTAATTTTCAATTTTTGGGGATGAGTGCATGTCTAGATATACTTTATAATTTGTATTATATCCAGCGTGCAGAGCCTTTATCTTACTTGCTGAATGTCTGCTATCTGCAAGTGGTCTGTAGCTAGCAGGAAAGGAGAATAAGGGACAGGATTAAGGGGGGGGCGTGCAGACAAGGTGCTCAATCATAACATTGCATATAGTGGGAAAGTTGTACACTGTTTTCTGCCAGGTGATATGTTTGTCTGGGGACAAATATTTTAGCACCTGCTTCCTAGAATACAATCCCATTTCCTCTGCCATATTATCCCATGTTGTGGTTTATTTGCATTTAAGGAGATACAAGTGAATTCTTTGTGGCTGTTATCAATTAGTGTTTTCTGTAGTGTCCTGGTTTCGGCTGGACACGTGGCTCCCTCAGTCTGTAAATTTAAAGACACAGCACTATTACAGCAGTAACTGTGAAGCATATTATTCAGTAGCCAGCTAGAAATTTTGCTTTTTCACACAGTGAAGTAGTCATTTCCCCTTAGTTGCAAGGAATGGAGTCTACTGGTTGTCATCTCCCTCTTTGGTATCCCTAGATATTGGCTCCGCCATCTGCTTCTGCATAGTTTCCTGGCATTGCTGATTTCTAAAAAGCCATGAATACAGTGAATGTTGTTGTGTTGCCAAGTCTCCTGCAAACTGGTTTCAAGAAGAGGATGCATCCTGCTTCAATGAAAATGGTGTATTTTGTCTGTGGATATGTCAGTCTTTTGGTCTGGAGAAGAGAATCCCATGGTTATGGTTTACCAAGTTTGTAAGTGAAAATAATAGTTGGTAAAATTACTATTTTAACATAGGAATTTAAAAAAGATGGTCTTCTATTAGTTAAAAGTCAACAAAACCTGAATGGGATAAAAAAGAAGTGTTCCTGTGCGTTCAGCTATTCTGAATGTGTGACAAGACTGTTGTCTAGTTGGAAGGAAGGAAGGGAGAACACCTTTAGCTTTGTGATACTGTGATACCGTCAGTGGAAGTAAATCCATCCTTTGTGAGGTTTGTGGCAAGCCAGTCAGCCTGCAAATTCTTTTTTTACAGAATGAAAACCCTGAAATGTGCTTTTTGCAGTCCTGTACCTTTAGCTTATTATGACATTTCTGTCACGTTTTACTAATCACATCTACTCTGAATTTCTGCATAACGTTTTTGAAAAGATATCCCTGTGGATTAACATCGTTCCTTCTTTTGGTTTAACTGGTCGAAGATTAAGCGCTAACCTTGATTTTTCAATTGATTGGCTAGTTGAACAAAAGGTCTTTGTTTCAGGATGTTGAGGACAGCATACACTTCCCATAGAGCAGGTGAAAGTCCATCTCCCATTGGCTTATAACAGGATTAAAGAAACTAAACTCCATGTATACTTACGAGGTGTGGGTGGTCTCCGAGAATGGTAGAAGCTACCACTCCATTTATGACACTGATCAAAAATCTGAATTTGAGACAAGACGGATGCTGAGTAATTTGTCATTAGTGTGTTATGAAAGTCTCAGTTCTGTTCCTGGAAAAAACTCATGTCTGCCACAAGATCTGCTACTTTGCCCTTCGCGAGAGCTTCAGAGGGGCCAGGACCAGATGAATTTGGCTACATCCCAGGGCAGCTTGCTTTGCTGTACCTGACCTGCATGCAGATTGCAGGCAAGTGCATGGGAAAGGTCTGTCCATTTGACATATATAGACACTTCATCTGGAAGGGAGAGTCTGTCATGTAGTATGCATCATCAGTATCATATGTTATGCACCTTCCCATGTAGGGATGTCTTAGATGCTTTGCCCACCTTCTCCCCAGCTACCTGTTGATAAGAGGGAAGATCTGTGGGGCTTTCAGATTAACCTTCACGATGTATTGTATGTTTCCCAAAAGCACTGTGCAGTGAAGTCCTGCTTAGGGAACCCCTCATGTTTAGCTTGAGAAGTAAAAAATTTCATTTAACTGTACATTTTGCCAGAGGGACATAGCTCTGCTCGGAGCAGATTGTTGTGTGCACAAGAGGGAGGGCATGGAAAAGTGGGCTCGCCTTCAAGGCAGATGCTAAAGCACAGAGGCAAGTGGGTAACGTGATGTTGTGTTGGTTTGAACTGTACGTAGCACTTCTGGAGGATTAAAAGTTAGAAGTGTGTTTGGTGTTCAGAGGGGAGGCATCAGCCACCCACACAGTGGTTCTCTTGGATCCCATCATTAAATATCTGCAATTTAATTGGCTACTCATTTACTGAAGAACAGTTTTTAATATTGAGGGGCATACCTCTTCTGTTGCTGAAAAGTTCTCTGTGCATGTAGGGAGAATAAATGCTTTTTCCTTGCCTTTTTCAGCTTATAAGAGTAATCAGAAGCAGACATGACAGGTATTCAGCAGAGTGTATTTGAGCTAACTTAATTAACTTACTGGATTCATACACATTGGTGTAATTGAACTGTGGTGCTCTGTACTGTTACACTTAGGCATGTTTCCAAAAATGGTAGGACTTTTAGTGATCAGTAGCTGAAACCATGAAACAAGTATTCATTTCAGAATTTTTAACTGGGAGCACAAAACATTTTTCTTTTCAATTACAGCACGCTTCATAGACTTAGACTTTTTTCTCTGCAGAAGAATGGTTGGCCAGTAACATTCAGCCTTCTGACCCTTCTAGAACAGAGGCATGAGCCAGTCATGCTTTGTCTAATGCATCAATTTATCACAAGCAAGTGCAAGAATTGTTTTGAATATCAAAATAAATTGCTCACTATATTTTCTGTGATCCAATAAAACAGTACTAAGTGGAAAAAAAAATCCAAGATTAAAATTCATAATACTCTAGAAAATTAGATTCTGTTGGTGACACCATTCCTTATGAAGTTTAAAACATAGCTGCTATTTTAGTTGAAGATTTAAAGCTTGCACACTTCTGATTTCCTCTTAAATATGATATATTTTCTTTTCCTTAATAGAATCAGTTTAATGTAATGTTATTCTTCATATCTACTTGAGCTCAGGAAGCATGAGGTTTCGTATTTCAGTAATGAAGAAAAATGTTTCAAGAGATGTATGAAGTATAGTATAGCAGGGGAAAAATTCGTAAGAGTTTAGTAATCTCTCGCTTTCTGAAGGGTTGGCATTGTGGTCAGGCTTACTGTAGAGGCCTGTCTTCTAAAGGCTGTATGCTATGGTTTTCATGAAACCACTTGTCATTGCTGTGGTTGAATGGATATTTGTGGGGTTGTTTTCAGTTGGGTTTTGGTGGATTTTTTGTTGTTGTGTTACAAAATCAGTAATTAACTGCTGTAAAAGCCAGTTGGATTGTAGACTGTACTGAACTGGAACTGAATTGGAAGGGGGGGAGAACTTAGTTTTCCAATAAACAATTCTTCAGTTTTGTTTCGATAAGGTTGAAGCACTTTCTTTGACTGAGCAGCACACTTTCATTCCAGAATGAAGGGCTTCAGAAATTTTTTCATCAAGAGTTGATTAAATTGACATTCCTGACAAACATCATGATTTCACTAATTCAGCATTTTCCAGTGGAAAACTACTCCATCAGAAATTTAAACCAGATCCGGTAGCTAGGAGCGCAGACACTGCCAGGTTTTTTTAAGCTTTTTTCTAGTAACTTCACAGGCATTTAAATAAAACAATTCTTCCTTCTCCATAAATCCTTATTTTCTTTTGAACTACGAATTGACTTAATGAAAGATTTAATTATTTAGGTGTTGATGCCAGAGCATTCAAGGAAATAACGCACAAATTCAGGCATAAGGTTTTGTTACTCCCACCACAGGCAAGATGAGGAAAACAATTTTGCATTTACCAATGTTGGCAAATGGATTTTAATAAAATAGTTCAAAACTGTGGAGTTTATTTGACCATGTATGCAGGTTTTTGAGCAGGGTTAGGTTTAAGCTATAGTCTAAATGTGTTTGGGACTGAAGTGAATTAAAGCAAGAAAAATCAGGGCTAAAGGATGGGATGTCAGTATGTATTGGTCTTTATATGTTTTCTAAGTAATTTTACTGATTAATTTGGGGGATTTCTTCTGGAAAAAATGAGAGATTTATCATTTAGTGTAATAGGGGTTCATTTCTGTAAAAAAAAAAAAAAAAAACAAGCAGAAGGGGTGCAGTCACAGCTTAAATAGTGGAGATTCAGTAAATTAGTTCATTTCTAAAAACCAAATATCAAGAGGAAATATGCTTTTGTGCATTTTTGAAAAGCAAGCCCTTATTGCATTCAAGGTAGACCAACTACCTAAAAACTCTTTAAGCTTTAGTTTAATGGTCCATATAATGGGAAACATTAAATTTGCTTTAGCATTTATCCCTTTAGTGTTACCAAACACAGGTCCCAGTTCTGCCAACACTTTATGGATGTTTAAAGTTTAACAGATGAAGAGTCCCATATGTCTGTACAGGAAAATAACAGAACGTTGATTTGAAGGAGTCCTGGGCCAGAATTCTTTCCAAATTAAGTTGAAACTACTCATGCATACACCTGTGCATGGAGATTAGGGTGGGTTTAGGACTGTTAATGTTTTCCTGTGGGGGGAAAAAAAAAAAGCGAAATACAAGAACACCACCGCCACCACAGGGTCTCCTCTACTCCAGCATCATAACATGCTTACTTGCTTTTAATACTTCCTGCAGTACAATACCAGCATCAGGGAATGTGTTGATTAAGAAAAAGGGAAGAGATGGAAAGGGGAGCTTTTTAATGGAGTATTTTCTGAGTTAGTGTGCGTTGTGAATACTGATGCCACCTGACAGAAGGACTGATTTCAGTAAGTGGAAGGGGATTTTATGTGGTGGATATAATCACTGCATCACTAAGGGATGAGTGGCACTGCTAGAATACAGCCTGGAATATTTCAGGCAAGAGGAAGCAGTTGAAGAGATTACTTGGATTCGGAAAGCAAAAGTACTGCAAATACAAGTAATGTTCGTTTGATTATCTTGCCTCTGATGCAACTGCTAGATGTTTTCCTTTCATTCCATAAAAAGTGATAAGAAAATCAAGATGACCACTGTTATATTCATTCTTACAGTTTTTTACATTGAAATCCTTTTCCAGGAGATGATAAATGTGACTGCACAGCATGAGGCTGAGACCTTTGAAGTACCCCAGAGCCCCCTTCCCTCCCTTCCCATTTGTAGGATCTGCAGCATTTGGCAAAGTATCAAAAACCTGTGGAAGCCTTTAAAAAAGTCTGTATCTTTGGGGTTACTACTGCTAGCATCCTGTAAGGCTGGAAGTAGCATAAGTAACACTATCTCCCTGCAGTGCTTTTGTAGGGTATTCTGAAGCACAGACTACTGTTGACTGTTGCCTTGTAGTATCATGCTCAGTTCTTTCCTTCTGTCTTTCAGAGCTCAGTATGTTGCCTGCACTCTGCTGCTTATCCCTGCCCATTTTCACCCTGCCCTTTGCCTTTGTGTCCTGTTACCTCACACCTACAAGTTCTGTGCAATGCATCATTTTACTTTCTGTACTTTAACAAGCCTTGCAAATAAGCAGCTGAATTAATCTTTCTTTGCAGCTCTTCACTTTCTAGTAATTCTTCTTACTACCTATTAATCAATGCTCAGTGCATACTTCTCCATATTTATTACTGTGTATCTTCTTTTGTTTGTGTTGCTTACCTGATATTTAAATTATAACAAGGTAAGGACCTTGCCCTCTTGTGTACGAACTCTGCGTGCTCAAAATGTTTAATATTGTGTCTTGCGTTAAAATGTATGAGCTCGAACTGTCTAGAGATAGCGATACTAAGAATCTTGCTAAGACTAAGGGGATAAACAGAGGAGACTCCTGTATTTAGTCTGGTGTTAGTTTTGTTTGTGCATCTATACCATGCCTATTGTGCTGCAATAGAATTTTAAGGGGTGTTTGTCATAGGATATATCAAAATAATGATTGGAAACAGTTACATTTTTCTCTGGAAACTTTGACAGCTGTTTCCTGGCCATAATTGAAGGGGTTTTTTGTATTGTTTGTACTGTGCACTATAGTCCATGATAAGTGGAGGTAATTCATATTTAAACTGCCTGAAGTTTGTAGGAATATTTTTCCCGTTCCCATGTTGAAGAGTGTCTCTCACTGACACCCCACCCCCCTCGTCTAATTTGAAGGAAGGGAGTAAAGGAGAAGTTAACCTTTGTTTCTGTGTACCCTTGCAGACTTCACCATCTAGAGATGCCTCCTTTCCATATAAAACTCGGTTACCATGTATGATGCCAGCCTCCACTTTGAGCAGTAGTGACTACAGTGCAGAATCTAAGATACTAGATTATGTGCAAGAGCTGGACTCTTCCTTCCATCCAGTCTTATCATTCCCTTCAGGTAAGTAACGCAATGATGCTAGCAGAGGGTGGTTGTTCTTGTGAGAGCTGTGCAGCTTATGTACTAACTTTCCTTTTGAGGGATTTTTAGAACTTTGTTCTCTTACAGAAAACCTCACAGCGGCAAAATACATGAGTTTATAGACTGAATTAAAATCTTAACTTCATCCATTTGAAAAACACATTTTCTAGTTTTCCCATACCAGTAATGTGATTACAACCAAGAAAGACTGGGCAGGGAAAATGGGGTTTTTCTGTGTGTGTTTCATGGTGTGTCTAATTGAGTCAGTGTTAGTCCTTTAGACGGTGCTTTTGCCAACAGACTATACCATACCTTGGTTGTGTTGTTTTCATAAGCAACTTTCTGTTCAGGCCCTTTGGACTAGGTCCAAGAAGCTTTATTTAGGTTCTCTAATTGTTTTTGTGATAGTCAGCTTTTTTGGTGGTCTTTGAAGTTTATGGTTTCTGTCATCTGATTCTTTAATCTTTTTGAACAATAATGCAGATGATGTTGTTTGTGACTCAGCCTCGAAACTAGTGCAGGTGCAACTTGACAGCACTTGGGGCTTCAAAATAGGATATTAAATGCTGTTATCAGCAGAAAGGATTCATACTATGGGATTTTTGGGTGGTTTGGGGTTTTTTTTGTATTTTAGGAAAAACCTATTTCCGGGTAGTTGCCTACCAGTACAGGAATTCTGCTGTTCAGGGGGCTTATTTGCCACAAAATAATCCTGAATGTGAGGCAGGGACTTCCATGGAACTGTTTGAGTCTTTAATCAAACCCACTGTCTTCCCAGGATGACAGTGTAGACACTGCAGCCTGGTATCAGGAAGTCAGGGATTAAAGTAAGTCTTGGGTTTGGAGAACTTATCACTGGCCAGTAGAGAAGACCCAAGTGTGGACGTGGAATCCTGAGGTGGTCTCAACTCTTGCAGGTTTACAAGGGTTTACATCCCATGTGTGGGGTAAACAGGAGGTTATTTTGAGGACCAGGTAGGGGAAACAGAACACTCACTCCAAGAGTGCAACAGCAAACATCCTAGTCAGCAGGACTCTGTTGTGGAGAAGAGACAAAAACACCTCTTAAATCTTTCTTCTTTACACACGCTCTCTATCATTTACCCTGTGACTCTGACTGCCCAGCTGGACAGGAGCCAGGGTGGCTAGAAATCTGTTCAAGGATAGTCATATAAGGCTATGCTCCTTGCGTTCATTCTTACCTTACTCTTAAGGGAGACCAGGAAGTTTAACAAGAATATTGACATTTTCTTTTCTCGAAAAAGGATTAGTCATCATGGAAAAAACTGAAAGGCTTTGGATTGTGTTGTGGCTACTGTTGGTCCCTTTGCCAGGATGGAGGAAGAAAAATGTTATTTTAACTTCATTCCAATACTAAGAACATCTTTCTTTTGAGGAATATTTATTCTCTTTTCAAGGAGCCTTAGCCTTGCTAATAATAGTTGAGACAGGAAAAAAGTGCTAGACTTGCTATCCTGCTCAGATGCAGTCCTTGTTTTTGAGGGAGGCTAGATTCATGCTCTAGTCTGTGCTTTGTGTACTTTGCTGTCTCTACCTCCTCATGAAGACCGCTAGTCTATTTGTCATTTTCTTTCATATGAAAGAATTATTGTGAATAAATGCATGCTAGAAATTTTCCAACTTGGTCAGGTAGCCTGATTCATTTTCATGCTTTCTTTGCAGCTTCCTTAGGGTTATGCCTTTCCAAAGGGATAACTTCTCTTAAAATACCATTTGTGGTGTGCCTACATCTTTTATCACTGTCTTCTGATTAAAAAAATGTTTGTCAACAGAGTAAATCAAAGGGTTTTGTCTTATTTTCCTTTGTGAGTTAAAAAAAATTTAGAGGTATTTGTTCCATTTTGAAAATCTGGGAGTTTGATTTTTCAGTGTGTGAGGGATTCAAGGTTGAGATTCAAATGTTGTTCTCTGTTGTACCTAATTTTTTACTTTCAGAGTACTTATTCTCTTGTTTTTTACTTTCAAAGGAGAATCATAATTTGCAGACAACCTAGTAAATATAGTGTAGTGGGACTGGCTCACTAGTGTACTCATTTCTGGAAGCGTAGTCATCCTTGTGGTTCTAACGCTTGCCTTCAGAGTTTCCAAACTACCAAGAGTCTTGACCAAAAATACGTCAGTCATTGCAGCATCCCTTGAACATAAAAGCACCTCTTTACATTTGCACCCTGATAACTGGAAAATTGTAGTTTTTATCTAAGAAGTTTGGGTTTCTGGTATTTCTGCACCTAGTCTGTGGATAAACTGGAACAAACACCCCTGAACTTTTGATTAAGATACAGAAGCACATAAAAAAAATCTCTGAGACGTCCAGGTGGTTCCCTGGGGGCAAAAAACCACAGGAGAAATGTTTTGTTTATTTCATTACTTAAATGTTGTGACTAATAAACCTTTCAGACCTTCTTCATATTTTTCTCAGAAGTAGAATAGGAAACACAGCAGAAACTTTGGGGTCTTGTGACAAAATATCTAGTTAGATCCATATCAAATTGAAATAAATTGTTCTTTTTAGTTAGCAAAGTATGTTGAAAGTTTTTGTCCTGGCAGGTCCTGAAGGCACACGAGGCTAAGCTTGTATGTAAATAAAAGTAGTTTAACGCCCACCCTTTGGCCCTGCCCTCAGTCCTCTTCTCATTCTGAGTATAATATGTCAAGCTTGTTTCTTATGTTGACATATTTCTTTCTGCTTATTTTCTCTTCTTTCTTGTAATTTTGTTTCTGGAAAGGCTTTTCAGATAGAAACCTATTTTTCTTAAGCCTTCCTGCCTTACAACAGTGGGTAAATTCCTTACCACTTGAGATATTTTGCAGATTAATTCTGGGTTAGACCTCCCTTGGGAAATGAATTTACATTGCCCTGCTGTAGCCTTTGCCAGACAGAGAAGGGAGGAATGTACCTTGAAATTACCTCAAGGCTCCCAGTAATAACAATTTCCAAAAACTTTAATTACTTGTGCCCAAAAGGCTGAACCGAAGCCTTTTCAGATGACAGGAAAAGTGCACTGTGTGCTCTCTGCTGTGCTGGGTTTTGTGTAGGAGTTAGTCAAGAGGGGAAGACCCCAGTTTTACTCTTAGTTGATATCCTCCAGAGGTTGTTTTCATGAAGAATAATTCTGGAGTAATTGCAGGTATGGACATAGTTTATTCCAGAGTAAGACAACCTTGCTCTTTCTTACTTTGAACACCAAAAGAAGTGCTGTTAATCTACAAAGCGTGTGTGCCTGCACTGGGACTTGTTCAGGAGCATTCCTTAGGTTTGAGTCCTACCTTGATCTGAGTTGCCCTGTCAACCCTTAGAAGCTCTTAGTGCTGGAGAGCTTGGAACCACTTGGTCGGCACATATGGCAGTGTAGCTTCACAGCTAAAAATGGATTTGTTTTTACTATGGCATAACTCTCACTTCCTGCTAATAGAAAGACAGATACCTTAAGTTCTTACCTCCAGGCAATTACTGGAGATTATCTTATTAGTACTTAGATAACTGATAGCAAAGACTACAGATCTTTGCCTGTAGTGGAGGATAGCACTCGTACAATAACTATGTTGCTGAGAATTACCTTTCCTCAAATTTTCTTTTTCACTCATGCAAAAATCACTTCTTTGAAATGTCTGGCTGGGCTTTTTGGGGATATTGTCATCGAGTTTTCCTTTGGTCTCACCAGTTTCAGGACATGTTTTCCTATATTGTCTTCAGCTTGACCATGTGAAGACACTGCTGCCATGTAGACAAGCGATCAGTCCTCGCAGGAGTTACTGAGCACTGCCATTCTTCATGAATTGAAGGACTCAAGGCAGCAATATTCCTCACAGATTATATTACATAGTATTGTGTAAATCAATTCACAGACTTTTAGCGATGATGCATAATTCATTGGCTCTTAGGTTGCTATCTTTCTGATACAGATCTCATTCCATTTGGATTTTTTTTTAAATTAGATATTCCTCTTCACATATACTTTGAAACATTACTAAGGAAGGATGACATCAAAGGAGAACCTGTTGATACCTCATCTTTGGGAGTGGAGTTTAAAGTATCTCCAGACAATGGTATGTAAAGCAAAATATTTTAATATTTAATATATTAAAAACTCTCTAACTGGAATAGGTTCAATTGAGAAACTTACCACAAAGCAAGTTATCAGAGAAAGTAACTGGTTAAGGCTTTAGGTGGAAGAGGAATCTCTTCCCAGACCACACTGTCAGGTTCTCCCTTGCTGCACTGAAATGATCTCATCAGAGCCATAGGAGGGCACTAATACAAGTGGGGGGAATTTGCACCATGGGCTCTCTGCAGTCACAGGTGCCTGACTGCAGTACTGTTTACTATTTGGATTCCTATCGGAAGTCTGCTTTTTCCATTATAAATAGTTCAGCAGTTGAGATTGCCTGTAAATTGCACCAATGGAAAATAAGTTTTCAACTTGATACATGCTTTTTCTGTTGTAGACTATAATCAACATAATGTTTCTGTCAAACAATGGAGCAGTGGCTGTTTATCTAATTCCAAATCTCAGTCAGTGTCAGGAACATCTGACCAGCTGTCA
Organism: Ibycter americanus; assembly: GCA_035590275.1. Taxonomy (NCBI): domain Eukaryota; kingdom Metazoa; phylum Chordata; class Aves; order Falconiformes; family Falconidae; genus Ibycter; species Ibycter americanus. The sequence goes on from JAVJGI010000064.1 coordinate 11,032,471, forward strand.
GAAGGAAGGAAGAAAAGACATCTAAGTGAGACAGCAGTAGGTAAGAGAAAAATGGTATTGCTTAAGACAGCACTACTTCTTTTAAAACATGTACTGTATAAATGAGTTTGTTATCACTGGGCTTTAGGAATTAATTGTAAGTTGTCTCCAAAAAGGATACTGTTACAAAACTTCACAAGAATGAAGAAATGGACTTAGGACACCATGAAAATAATTTTCTATTTTCTTCTTGAGTATATATTACAAAAAGAGACAAGCTTCTGTATTTTATTTTTGAAATACTCTTAAAGGAAACCGCTCAGCAGTCCAACTGTGTTTTTCGCATACTGGCTGTCATGATTTTTAATATGAAGGGTTTTTTTTTTTATAGTAGTCAGTGAAACAGACTGAATTGCAAAGTTATCTGTCAAATCATGTGCCCAGTCAAGCATTTAGTATTCCTGGCATCTTTGGTCAGCTATGTTTCATTTGTTGTGTACTGTCATTTCTGGTTCTAGTTTCCTTTCAGACTGTTAAAATGACTTGTGGGTAGCCAGTGCTTATAATTAGTGTTTTCACCCTTGTTATCTTTATATTTCAAGCCATTGAATCTCTGCTTCAGCACTTGGTAAATTAATAGAAAGTGCCCTGAAAGTTCTGTAGAATAATGTGACAATTTAGGGACAAAAAATTCAGCACACCATAAATATCATCTTACCTCTCCAGGCTATTAGAATGTAAAACCTAACAGATCTTGTTACAGGTTCATTTATGTGAACTTTCGGAAAACTTTTGGCAAAATTCCTTACAAGACATTTGAAGAAAGTAAATAACTGAGTAAGAGAACAAACTATATTAGTTTAAAATTTCCTTTAAAGAATTAAAAGATATAAATGATCAGTTAACATTGTAGAAAAATACACTTCTGGTGCATATCCAGGTAAAACCGCTAGTGTAATCGTGCAACAGAGATGGAGATATGGGAATTACTGCAGAGATGATTTAACCAAAAATTATGATCTGTTTTAAAAAAACAACAAAAAACAACCTACAAACCATAGCCCCAAACAAAAAAAATCCTGTGATTAGAAAGTTACAGGAGAGAGTAAAAGGTGTTTTTGGACACACTGAAGACTGTCTGATTTAGATGGGGGTTTTTCTCTACATCATTCCCCTTGCGCATTACAGTCCTCCCTTTTGCTATACAGCCTTCTCTTACGCTCTGTGCCTGTCTCCGCCAGGGGTGCTGTGCTCTGTCCCCTCTTGCCATCAGTGATCCTTTTTTTTTTCCACACCACCCGCTTCCCTAACCGGTTGCTGGTCTCCAAAAGGCGGATGCTGACAGTGTTTCTTGCAGCCACATTGTTTCCCTAAGTGTACTGTCATGCACACAGATCAACAATTCAAGTTACTTGGGAGCACTAGCAAGAGAGAAAACTTCTTGCTATTAACCTTTTGAAGTTACAATTAGTATTCTGTCAATAGTATTTAGTTCTTTGAGTTAATGGAACAAAAAAAAGTAGTCTTTTATCATGAAGATCATAGTTTCCCAATGCCAGAAAACCTCTATGTGGTGTATTCATGAGTAGCGGCAGAAGTTCTAGCTTATTAGTGCTATGGGTGTAGTACTACATATTTATTCCTAATTTGGGCTCTGTCTAGGAGAAATTATCCATGGGGAAGGTCAGCCTGATGAACAAGGCCAAAAATAAAAGCAGTGTGCCAGGGAGTTGCGGAGCTGCCTGGGAGATGAGAGTTCATGTCCTTGACCCAGCCTGTGCAATACAGTCTTTAGGATCAGTCTTACCTCTTTTTTCATGTTGGAATGCACTGATTCTTTTTATTAGTTGATATATTAAATCTGAGTTCTCTTTTCTTACTGGAAATTAAGGTAGATGGAAAGCAGAACACAGGTGGCTAAATTCGGAATCCCCCTAAATGCTGCTTACACTGGGAGTGAATAAGAGTAAATAAGAATTACGATTTGTCTGGAGCAGTGGACTACTACTAGAAGAAACCACACATGAAGATCTAGAAACTAACTTTTCTTAGTTTGCTGCCAGTTTTGTTTTATCATTTATCAAGGAATAAACCATCAGTGAGGGCTCAGTGAACTCGTGTGTCACTGAGATGCACCCCAGCCAGGGAAGCGCTGTTAGGGAACACTGGGGAACATTCCTCTTAAGTCTGATTGCATTTACTGTGTGTGTAGTCTATGGCAGCTCCTGGAAAAAAAAAAAAAAAGAAAAAGCAGGATTTGCCCATATGAAACTGGTTCCACAAGAAGAAATCTATGGTAGAAGGAGAAGGATGAGTTTTGTGGAGCAACAATGATAGGATGAGTAGCAAGGGTTTATTTAGATGGCTTTTTTTAGTATTTGTTAAATTGTAACTGGTTAGCTGTGGGCTTCTAGAAATGACTTTACTATTACTGTATGGAAAAATATCTTTAGTCTAATAGACAACAGCCAGTATGCATTTTTTTATTACTGTTTTTTGTGACAGGCGAACATAACACTAGGTTTGAGACATTCTCCTTTCAACACGCAGAACCAGAATCCCATAGCAGTTTTGCTGCCGTGACCAATGTCAATGTGATGTCTAGGCCTGCTCACAGCACTTCATCGCAGGTAAACCAAAAATGTGTCACTGTCTTAACTGAAATATCAACAGAGAGTTGTGCAAATTAATAATCCAAAAACACACACCTTTTACATCTCATTTATTGTTACAGCACAGATCATTTTTACAGTGAATTAAAAGGATTACATTAAGTAATTTATTCCAGATTGAGTATGTGGTGTTCCTAAAACAGATTCTTGCTTGTAAAAGAATTTTGCAGACCATATAACTGGAGTGTAAGTTTGGTTTATTGGGCCTTTCATTTACTCTTTTTTTTTTTTTCCCCCCAAATTTCATTAAATATACTGTGATTTATGTTCCCTATTTTACACAAGGGCTCTTATCATCCTTTTGTCTTGATGCAGCTACATAAAATGGCCTCATGGTGCAAATACGGTCACAGAATTTGTAAACTCTCAGCTTCACTGTTTAAAACCTTTTGTGCAGAACTACAGGCAAAGTCTCTGGTATATAAATTTGCTGAGAAGCAGCCGAGCTCTGGTTCAGTAAAGTCCCTGCAGAAACACACTTTGTTTTATTGCAATTCATTGAGAAATTCATAATAATATTCAGATTTCAGTCCCATGGTTCTGCTAAGCCTTGTGGTATGCTGGTGCTCTGTAAGTCATCATGTTTCAATCTAGTGATGACTCCTGGAGAGCGGAGTTTAAATCTGTCTCCCCCACGCAGTTTTGACAATGCACGCTCCCCTTTTCTTTCCCTTGCTTGAGCAGACTATTGTCAAAGAACACCTAAATGAGCATTTTAGAATAGACTGCTTCCATTAACGTTCAGCTGAAAATCGAGATCATGTAATATGGAATGTATCGTGATTTAAAACTAAACTTTCTCCTGTAATTGATGAACTTCAGTTTTTGACCTATGTAGGTTCCATGCACTAGTGGGCAGAGAACACCACCAGGAATCCTACTGTGATCATAGTAAAGACATTCAGTTTCTGTCTTTTGCATGTCTTTTCAGAAAACCACTTTCTACATAGGCTGTTCTTCACTGCTAAATGTAGCTTTATTCTTTTGGAATTCTTAATTGTATCACACTGAAGGGAACCACTTGGGTTATGGGTTAATAGCATATAGAAGGTTGTCTTCGAAGACTGAACATTATGAAGAAGGCAGCATTAACTTCCAAGTCCTCCTAAGTATTCAGAATTAACTGTAACTGAAATTAAGGAAGGGAAACTCCCACTGATTTCAATAAGAGTTATGCCAGCAAGAAGTAAATCTCAGAGATGAGATAGTTTTTAAGGTCTGCTGAGATTCCATTGTGGGGGAGGGAGGGGACGGAACGAACTCAGAAGTCATTAAGCCACTAGACAATGTGTTCAAGTTGCAGACTTTCTCCTTGGGCAGTTTCTATGTTTCTCAGTTAACATGTAGTTCCTATGGCTTGAGCTAATGAGTCTCCTCTTGTATTGATTATATTATACAGCATAACTCCAGGAGGAGGTTGAGAAGTGAGAGCTCCTATGATATAGACAACATCGTTATTCCAATGTCGCTGGTGGCACCATCAAAGTTGGAGAAACTACAGTACAAAGAAATCCTTACACCAAGGTTTGTTCATTACCTCCTTAGTTGCAAAGAAGGTACCAAAATGAACATGAGAATGTTAACTAAGAATATCATTAACATGTAGTTAGATTATTTTATAATATTAAGATGATCTTCTCATGTGCTTGGGGTTTTTTTTCTGTGCACTTCAATTTGTGTGAATGAAGTGGTGGGAAGACTAGACAGCTGATAGCACAAGGGAAATAGTCTGATACACACAGGAAGGTGGCAGATGCACAGATGGGCTAAAAATAGAAGTGGGTTATCATCTTAATTGTAGTCATAGTCATAGTCGTGGCCTTAAATGCGCCATAAGGCTGATATACTCTGAATGGTTATTTGGAGGTTACTGGGGGTTTTGTGTGTTATGGTTCATAAGAAAATAGTTAACTATTTTCAGTGACTTAAACAGAAGTGGTTTTAGCATATTTCTCTAAAATGTATCCATTCTGATACAGTAGAATAAGCTTAATTTTTTCCATAGTGTAAATTACTTTTTTTTTTTCTCTTTTTTTTTTATTCATTGTGAAAACAGGGTAATTAATCTCCTTTGCTGTAATTCAGTGACTAACTAGCAAATGGCCTGAAATGGCTAAATGCAGTTGTGGCATATTCTAAATCTCTAATTTGTATTTGCTTTTATATTGTCTTTAAAGCTAAAAATATTATTAAGACTCTATTGGATAGCTTAAAGACTGTGTTGGGAAAAGGAAAGGTTGGATATTGGGTTGGGAAAGGAAAATCCACATTTCAGGCATCTGTTATCAGCACCTTAAATTTGAAATTATTTTAATTGAAAGAAATTTTGAGGCCATAGCAGTGTTGAAGAAGGAGTAACTAACAATATGGTGTAGAAACAGAAGATTTGTCTGTACTGCTGAAATAATGAAACAGCATTTAGGTAAATTAATTTGACTTTCCTTGTCTCATTTCTAGCTGGAGAGTTGTTGAATTTCAACCTTTAGAAAGATGTCATACAGATGAAGAAGAGGTAGGCTGTATTTTTAATTAAGCCACCAGTTCTTAATTAAACTAGATATAATATATAATTGGGACAATCAGTATATATTTTCCAAAGTCACTGACTTCATGCAAATCCTGGTAAGCTTCAAATTTCAAAAATCAAGCATTAAGTATCAGATTGTGAAAATGTCTTATCCCAACCTACTCGACCCTATTGTGGATGACAGAAATGTGAGTGAATCCATTAATAATCATTGTTCACTTGTTCGTTTGGCTCTTCTGTCCCTTGGTGCTGGCACAGTCAGTGCTCCCCAAAAGGGTCCCTTTGGTCAGGCCTCCGCCGCCCCTGCTCCTGAGCACTGTGATACCTGATCTCCCACTATGACTGTCTCTTCAGGGCTACCTGTGCAATAATGTCTGTCCTCTCTCATCCTCTTCTTTCATGGCCAGTTCCCATGGTGTGTTGCTCTTCAGAAGGTAAACAGGCTTTTTGCGTGTGGGCCCAGCAGGTTTCCTCAGTTTTCTTCTCAGTGTTCATTTTCCTGCAACCATCCTGTTGGGAGCAAACTTTTCTTCTTTCTGCTTTGTCAGGAACAACATAACCTTCAGCATTTCCTGCTGGCCTCTTGAGCTGAGTTTGCACATCGTGTGCTACTGTTGTTTTCTCCAGACATAAGAATCTACCTTTTTCTTCCAGGGAATACCTGTGGATTTGCAGCTGGGGGTCCCTTTCTCCCCTAATCAGGTGTTGCACGCATTTCCTAACCCTAGTGTGAATGTACCAGCAGGTCTGGTCTCTGGGCTGGTTTTCTGTCCTTCCAGTCTTTTTGTGGCTTTTTTTCCAGAAACCTGCCAGTTTTGCTGTCCTTTTGACATCTCTAATCTCATTCCAGTCTCTGCTATAGGCCACTATCAGCTATAGTAACTCTAGGACTTGTATTTGTACCTTCACGCACAATATCTGTTCTTGAGCTCCTTTTTCAGACAATCTCTACAACCAGGGTTTAAGTGCCTTAGTAGGAAAAGATTGCATTTGGGCAGCAGTACAGGAGGTTATCCTAAACACAGTAAACAAATCATATGCCAATCCCTTGGGGTAGAAAATACACTCTCCACAAAGGTGCTAGCTTCCTCACAGTTTTACTAGGTCTGTAGCTGCCTGCTTCATAGAAATGAACCTTTCCTTTCGGAGAGCATCATGGTCTCAGCTCCCTACCTGGTGTAGCTGCACTTACCTGGCACCATACTCTTGGGTCAGAGGGAAAAGAAAAACTTACTCTGTCCCTGCCTTTCCTCATCACTTGAGAAATTCTTGTAAAATCTGGTGGTAAGATTTGTGTGACCTGGACGGCTGCCTTTTGGTTTGGTACCGTCTCTGCTAGCAGGAAACATTCCTGATCTTTTGTAGTGAGAAGGTCAAAATACATACATAAGAGAACCATCCTGCAAGGATATTTAATTAAACCATTTGGAGAATAACTAATAAGGCAGCAAGGGTGCACTGTCCCTTGAGAATCTGCTATTCATTGCTTGCTCTTCATCCTGGTATCTGTAGGGGGTGGGAAAGAATTTCAACAGTGATTTGACTTCAGGGCTTCAAAGGACTTGCTTGGAGGACTTGGTCAATTTCTTGTTTAGATTTCAGAACCCCTACAGATGACTTGTCTCATGTACACTTAGCGATTCTGCTGAAGGGACTTCAAGGTGTCTCTCTCTGAAGCTCATGGGCTAATCTCTCGTTTAGTAGCCCTCCCACTACATTTGTATTTGGCATGACTAGTTGATCCTGTATGATTCATCCTTTGGCCAGGAAATAACTTGAGTTAACAATAAAGCAGCTTTGCCTCCTGCTGTGGTCCACTGCTTCTGTATTGTTTGCCAGCTGCTGGGTAGAAAGAGAGAGATGTCAGACAAGAGAAAAATGCTAAAAGATCTTTTTTGTCTATTGCCAATTTTCCCCCTTTGTTTTGGGATCATGTTAATTGGTTTGGACGTTTTTCAGAGTACTGAGAAAAGGTGGTTGTCTGATCATAATTCCACTCCCTTGCTTTAGATTTTAGGCTGAGTTAGATTTGTTACAGAGTAAGCTTGGAAAATGACATGAGAAAACAGGAGCATTACCTTTTCACATTTTCTGCACTTGCACTCTGAGAGTCTTGAAATTGTTCCTTGTACTGAAATCAAGGCAAGCTTCAGTAGGTCATTCGTGAAGGACGAGAGAGAGCAAAACATACTTTCTGATTTTATATAAAGTAAGCTTTTCCTTTGCTTTCCACTGCATAATAGCCTGCGGTGGTACTGTGTAAGTTTCTGTTCTGCCTATCTTCTGCATGGCTAAATTTAAAACTTCTGGAGTAGTTCTTGTGTCAGCCAGCAGTTAGGGATTTGTTCTACTTGATACCTTTTTTTCCCTTTTTTTAATCTTCTCTGTCTTCTCCATAAGGCTTTCAATGCAACAACCTTGAATCCCTGCAACAGACTTGCATCCAAAGTTTCCACAAGTTACAAAAAAATGTGAGGTCCCAAATTTGTCACGCTCTACAGGAGCCACACTTCCAAGGACAGGAACTTAGCAGTTTCTGAAAATCAGGCCTATTAACCATGCCTCTATTTCAGTACAAAAAGCTTACCTTTTTTGGGTGCCTCATTTTTGTTTCTGGAAATTTTGCCTTACAAGGACAAACATAACAAATGGGCAATGCAAAAGTTAATCTACTATCTATGTCTGCTCTATTACTTGCTCTAAAAATACTTAGTTTTTGGAAATAGAGCATTTGAGTTTCCTGGTTTGCATGTATGAATTTGCGGTCTGTTATTGCTTTAAGGCATGGGAGGGTGTGGCATGGGTTTTCCTGTTTTATTTTGTTTTTAATTTGTTTTGTCCAGGTTAAAGTTTCTGGCAAGGCATAGTTGTAAAGTAATGTTCAAGTTTATTTTGTAGCTGGTTTAGTAATGACAAATACTTTGGAATAATTCTGTGTGTAATTAGTTTTGCATAAGTGTTTTTATGGCTTATGACTCAGTGTTTCCTGTGAAGCCAAAGACCGAAGGACAGACTTTGTTGTTTTGAGAACCTTTCAGAAATATTCCTGGTGCAATTCAGCATTAATGCACAGTGTTTTGCAGCTTAACTAGATGTGATGGGTGTGTGTGGGAGTGTCCAAATCTTAGTTTGCTTTAAGTCTTTTTCTTTGAGTGAAATCATTAGACATGCCTCACAAACAGGCCTTCCTAATAGTCTTTTCTCTCAACATCACTGCCAGATCCATCCACCGAGGAATGACAGTTCTTTTGTCCTTTTTCAAACTAACCTTAGTGAAGGGACAAAAAAATAAATTAAATTTCTCCATTTACAGCAAGTTTAAATTAACGTAAAGCTGGTGGAGTAAATATATAGTGTCACAAAGTTGGGGAGGAGCAGAGGCTGTGCTGAACCAAGTAGAGACCTTTTACTCTGATGTAACGGGATTTTATCCGTAGAACAAAGAATAATTTTTATATAAGAAAATGTAAAACTCATTTTAAATAAGCAAGTAGTTAAATCTGCTATCACCAGCTATGGAAAAGGAACAGTAAGGCTTATTTCTGTATTTTTCAAAACTCTTTGCTTGGAGAGGAATGTGGACTTTGATTCTTGAAAGGAAGCTTGTTAAAAATGAAGTTTCTTCCCAGCATGAAAAGTTTTGGCAATTTGCTAAGAAAAGTATTTTCAAAGTCTAAGTTTTTCTTTCAAAATTATCTTTTGTTTCCACTTCAAAGGAAATCTGAGCACACAGAAAAATCCTGAATTTTCCCTGAGGGAATAGCACTTTTGTAGTTCATAAAATTCTCACTTTCACGCTCTACATCATTGACCTTGGAAAGACAGAATCTGAACTGAGATGAAGCCCCGTACTGGTGCCATCCAAGTGAGAGAGCTGGTGAATTCCAGAGAGAGGAGGAAGGCCATTAAGTTGACTTACATGAAAGGAAACCAGCAGCTAACAAAGTGGTTTGTGTTTAACATAAATAAATTAAAGCAATAAGGAGTCTTCAAAAAGCAGTCATGAGATGGGCAAACAAAGCCAGCCTATTTGTTGAAGGTTCCTGTTGAGCGCTGAGCTGAGGAGGAACCGGACAGCTACAGTTTTTTAGCACGCAAGTCCTGTGGCCCATTCAGATCATACTGCTGTCTCTAGGATCACAGAATGGTCAGGGTTGGAAGGGACCTCTGGAGATCATCTGGTCCACCCCCATGCTAAACCAGGTGATCCTTTTCATTGACCCCATTAAATTTCATTGCGGTGCTGTAGTTCATGACCAGCCGTCTAGGTTGGAAATGTGCTCTCTGGTAAGCTGAGTGCCACTACCAGATAGTTTACAGCAGCATAAATGCATTTTAATACTTGGCACTTGTACCCATAATGGTCATGAACTACCTTAGTGCTGCAAGACTTGATACAAAGAATGGCTTCTGCACAAAACCTCAGGGCCGTTAGTTGCCTGGAGTGGAGTACTTCCAGCTGACAACATAACCTATATTGTATGGTGCTATCTGGCACTGCAGCGAGGACTCTGTGTTTGGTTCTGTATTTTATCAGACTCAACTGGAAGATAAATGTTGTTACTTGTATAATACCACTGAGGATTTTGCTTTATAGAAAAAATTAAATTTCTTTTCCATGACCCCCCGATTATTGGTATGATTCTCATCCAGGACTGATCTGGCAGTGCAGCTTCATGGCTCCTATAACCAGGAATTGTTCTTTCCTAGAATTCCTCTGCTTTTGAGTTGGGAGTGGCTGGCATAAAATCCATGGCTGCAGCACTCGTATGCTTTTGCCAACCTTGGCTTTTTAGGTGAACTTTGAAGAGGTTGAATGGTTTGGAGCACTTTGAAATAACTCTGAGCTGTGCTGGTGTGCTGGAGGGGTCCAGCCAAGAGCTCACCCGGCCATCTGGGGAGTGAGGGGGAAGGGCAGCAAAGTGCTCCTCGCCCAGCTATGTCTGAGCAAACTTCCTGGTGTGCTGCCAATGGAAAAATGAAGATGGTTCTTTCACAGTGAAGGTCAGATGCAATAGCTTACATCTGAGGAGTTTTACGTAAAAAGCTGGCTCTGCTTTGGCTATGAGCAGTTAAAAGTACTCACATGAAGACTGTTTTTAAGCTCTACAGGAGTCATGCAAATCATTTGCTAAGAAATAGTCTCTTTCAAAGCAGAAACCATTTTCTGCTTGGTTTCGTAGCAGGAATGCAGCATCTCAGGTTTGCTGAGTTCCTCTCAATGTGGAGCTATCGAAGACCTTGGTGATTGCAGACCTATTTCTCCATGCTGGCAAATCCTGCTGCCTCCCAGCCTCTCCTCCTAAAGCAGTCTCTGGAAACTCCTAGAATTTTTGCTTGTCTTTATTATGTGCTTTTAATACTGCCTCGATTTGCAAATGAATACTTGTCCTCTTAATTTTCTGCCTCTCACCATAGAAAAAAATGTGTTATGGGGGGGTATAATTGTATATCCATTCAGATCAACCACAGACACACATGTAAAGAAATAAAATGAAAGTGACAGCATCCTATATACTAGCGCTCTAGTGAGACTGTAAGCTGAATGCATATGTATTTTGATGTGCCTTTGCACTGCAAGCATGCATTGTGTTGCCTTCTCGTTTGGTGAACAGGCTTTTGCAGAATTATATATAATATTGGCTGCCTTTGCCTCTAGTGATGTTCGTAATTATGGCAGCTGCTACCCCTGTATTTCGTTACAGATAGAAGATCTGTCAGATGAAGTTTTTTCCTTACGTCATACAAAGTATGAAGAAAGAGAGCGAGCAAGGTGGTCGCTGTGGGAGCAGAGCCGCTGGCCCAGAAGGAATAGCAGGCAGGTGTATTGACTTTGATAAGAGCATTCCTATTGAACCACTGGTGTTGGTTGCTGGTGCAGCAGTTTAAGAAATGCTGTCACAGAGAAGTTTGAAAATGGGGGCACTCTTCGTTAATTAACTCATCAGGGACAGTACCAGGCATATTTGGGTTTGTGGCTGGAAAGGGAAGGCAGTGCTGAAGCATGCATACTTACCAAAATTTGGCATGTTAGTGAACCTGTATTAGTGAATGAAAATCCTACTCCCATACTGAACACATAGCTCTGCTATTTTGTGCCACTCCCAGTTATTACTTTAGCCACCAAGTGTTAAATGAGTCCTTCTGCACTCACCTAACTTAGATGAAAGTCCACTGCATTCAGAGATGCATTACTGAAGGGTCCTAGGCTGTGCCAGGGACCTTATGCTTAAAAAAGTCACTGTGTGAAAGAAGTTAATTCTCACAGGCTTACTGTCTGGTGCAAAACTCACCAGAAATTAAATACAAGCCCTAAAAGTCTTGCAAAAAGTAGTGCATATAACAGCGACCATCATAAAGCTGTATCTGCAATTTGGCTCTGAGAAAATGATTCCCATACATTGCTTCAGAATCTGCCAGGACAAAAAGCATCCTATAAATGCTGGGATAACTTTTTCTGCTATTTATCATATGCTTGTGTCTACTCTTGGCTGAAAGTGAACCGTGACACTATGAATAAATATGCAAAGAGAGCTTTTTTTTTTAATGCAGGATAAAATTAGAGCTAAACTGTATTAAGGAATTTTTATTTTAAGCAATTTTTAACATAAAAAAGCTTTAGAAAGTGTACTGAAAAATACAAGTTCTATATGTCCCCTTAATTTTGAAACACTATGAACTCCTTGGTGAAATCTTAGTGCTATTTGCATTCAGAAGTAAAACTGCCATTGACATGAGCAAGGTCAGACTGCCACCTGGCATTTAAGATGTATGCCAGTATTTTATATCTAGTTCAAATTTGTATAAAAGGTGAGGTCAACCTTTTTAGTCTTCTTAAATTATTTTGACTGCTTTGGAGATGAGTCCAGAACAGAGGTGGGAAGGGGGAGCCCAAGGACCTGCTGTTTCTTCTTGAGTTACATTGGCACGGTCTGCTGACAGTGCGGTTTGGACTCCGCAGGCTCCTGTGAATAATGCCATGTTCTCCTGAGTGGGAAGAGCCCACAGCTAATTGACTTCTCTTGTCCAAAATTACAGTTCTGGTGAGCATGTGGAGCGAGGCGCAGGAGTGAGACCAGCCACCAGCTGCTCTGCAGCCAGAGTGTGCCTGTTCCAGCCCTGTTTTACCCAGTTAGCTCCTCCACACAGCACTCTGCTTGTGACAAGGTTGTCAAGAACCATGTGTGTTTTCATCTCCTTTGATTTAAATAAGTAGAACATAGCATGTAAGGAGAAACTGAACACTTTGGAAAGAAAATCTAAACTTCCTGGCGATGTGAAAGGGCAGGGAGTAGCCCTTAAGACTCTTGTCTCTTATCTTGCACTAGATCTTACAGCAAAAATGCTGACGGACGACACAGCCAAGACTCAGTGCAGAAAGACCACCACGGCAGTTCCTGTGCCTCGCTGCACTGCGCTGCTGAACCTGTTCCCGACTTGACTTCAGAAGCCCACAGCTCTGTCTGTTCAGGGATTGCACAACTCTGCAGGGAGAGCCAGGAAGCGAAGGTGAGTCCTTCCACTAGCTTCCAGCTCTGGTCAGGTCTTCAGTGACCACTATATCTAACCTAAAACAAAGAACCTGAAATGATCGTGAACGTAGCACTCCTGTTTAGGACTAGGTTGCTACACTTCATGAATTAAGCCCAAGATTTGTCAACATGTAAAAATTTCATTGCTCAGTACCCACGGCACGTGTTTTTGAGGCAAGCATGACAGGCCTGGATTTCAGCAGTGCTGGATCTTTTATCAGGGATGTTGGCCAGGGTTCCAGGCAGGCCTGATCGTTACGGTGTCAGGTATCCTGATGGTCTGGCACCATGGAAAAGAGCTTCCCCCTTCCCATACTGTGCCTGTTCAATTGTAGCTCTGTTACTAGTTCAAAACTGTATGAAGCCCGCTTACATTGACAGCTGGTGCCTAGCAGCGTTGTATTCTTTATCTGAAGAGCCCTGCAAACACTGTAAAGACAGACACTCATTTGTTACTTGATAGCAGGTCATTCTGCACATAGCTAATCAGTTCAGACTCAACTGAAATCCCTTTTTCCCTCTTCCCTCTTTTTCCACCCTCACTCCTACCCTTCTGATTCCTTTCAGTCTGGGCTGTGGGAACTTCGAGTTTTTCCACTAAAAAATGAAGAGGTAGAAGCTTTGCTGTGCCAAGATCAAATAACGAATCAGACTGAAATGTCAAGTGCAGCTTTCCCCAGTGACTCTCTCTGTACTTCATGCACGCCCATTGGTTTGCCAGACAATGGCCATCCAGCAAGAAAACAATCTACCGAAGAGTCAGAAGACTGCGAAAATGTTTGCCTGGGAATCAACAATACAAGGAAACAAAGGTGACAGGGAATAATGTGGTTCATTAAGAAAGCCAATTAAGGTGGAGAGAAAAGTGTAAGGTAAAATCTCTCTTGTTCACCCAGCATATGACAGCACAATTCAAAACCTGTATGTTAGCTGCATATAATATATTTTCTTTCTTGCTTTGTAACAGGCAGGATAAATCCCAAAGACAACACTTTCTTCTTCCTGAACCCCAAGAGAAAGTAATTAATTCAAGCTGGAAGTCTAATATTCCCAGTGTCGGGAGTGGGCACACATAAATTGCTGGCACCATTCACTTTCTGTTGTCATGTTGCCACATTTGTTAATAATCATCCTTTTCTGTTTTGTTTGTATTCAAATGCATTTCTGGTTCTAGTGGATTCTGGTGCAGCAGGATATGCTGTCTACCTTAATCAACAACTTCAACTGAACACAGAAAAACTACTTGAAAAAACAGTGGGGAGAAGCAATAGCCTCAGATTATTTTCCTGTGTGGCATGACCATGGGGCAAAAATCTGCCTCTCTAAATGCATGTGTGTAACCCATGCGCAAGAGAAGGGTAGGTGAGAACTGGCAGTTTCAAAGCAGGTGTTCTGGAAGCCTTGCATCTAGCTTAAAATCTGTACTCAGCTCTCAGTAGTGCCAGGGCATGTTTCATATAGATGGTCCTCAAGCAATAAGGTAGAAATAGACCACTGCATTTCAATAGTCGATATATCTGCTACTCAGAAAGTAGGGTTTCTGCTTCAGTTTTGTGGGTAGAGAGGAACAGAAGGAAAGAGGAGTAGAGTCAAATCAGTGACGCAGCTCTTTGAATATTGTGGTTTGGGTCATCTTACTTCCTTAGTCCTTCAGCAGCTAATGAGGCTCATAATATTTTGCTTTAATATGTTAAAGACAATTGTTCCGATTTCTGTACAGTGCCTTGTAAGAGTCTCGTAAGTATGCCAACATTTGGTGACTAGCTGAAAAGGAAAAGATGATTGAAGTCTAGAAGACCAATAAAGAAAAAAGCCCCAAAGCTTTCCATTGTGATTCCAGATAGATTTTTAATTTCCCAGCGAGTTCACGGTGAGGAAACAAAAGCAAGTTGTTTAAACTCGCATCTAAATAGCATAGTTTGGAATGTACCTGCAGTCTCAAGAGGTATTAACAAAGATTAAACATTGAATGTATGTATAATCCATCAACAGGAAGTTTTTCTGTGTAGGACAGTTGAAGGCAATTTAATAGGAGTCTCTGGTTTTGTGCAAAATTTTCTTCCACGTGTAATATCTGGAATGGCACTGGACAGATGACCCAGTTTTAGTGTCAATTTTTTTTTTTTTTTGGGTCAAAATGACAGGAAATACACACTGGGCATCTGAAAACAGTTCAGTAAAGTTTCAACACTACAACCTATTGCTACATTGTAGTTTATTGCACATTCTGATTATTTTTTTAAACACTTTTTTTAACACTGGTTTGTCTTAAACTTGAATCTTGCCTCGATGTCTGATACAATAATCTTTGATGCAAGGTTGTTTTTTAATTAAAAAGTTATTTCTATATATGTTGTATATAGTCTGAATTTGATGGCCTTTTAGAAGTGACGAAATAGCAGTAATGCTTCCTCTTGGCACAGAGACCTGCTTGGCCCAAGAATGGCTTTGCAAACACACTGAAGTGGCAGCAACGCTAAGCTTTGCTGTCGTACTGAAGCTGCGCTAGTGCTGCAGGCTAAGGTCCCCCTCAGCGTCTCAGCACAGAGGTAGATTTTTCCATCTCTCTTGTCCTGCATGCGCATCTGCTGCTGGGAAAAGGTTTCTGAAAGTTACGTGTCTCAAATGCTTTGCAGGTCTTTTCCATACTCACATCCATTCATTAAGAAGCCTGATCCAACCAGCTCTCACCCAGCTTTGTTGCAAGGTCAGGACTCCTGCTCTGTCTGATCCCTTGGGGCAGCGTGACGGGTTTCTGCAATTTAACAGGTGGGATAGGCGAAGTAACCCGGCTAGCTGCCTTCTGTGTCCTGAACGTGCTGTCAGGAAATGGAAATGCAATCCAGCACTTTACAGGAAGGAGCAAGAGGAGAGTGTTTTTCTAGATTGGAGGGTGAGAAGGGAAGGATGTTAACATGAGGCCTAAACAACCCTGTGTGATAGGAGCTGGATTAACCAAGTTTGGTCAGCCTAGTGAACTGTAAGGCTGTTCCTGCACTGCTGCTCAGTGCCCTGCTGTGGTGTGCTGTTGAACCACTGTGTTGCTTTTGGGTCAGGCTCCGCTGTGCTGGTCTAAAGCAGCTGCTTGTTACCTTGCCAGCTGCCAGAGCCACGCAAGTGGTTATCGATACGAGCAAGGGTAAGCACATTTTCTTTGTCCCCTCTTCAGATGTTCTTGTCAGCTGTTGTGCTAGTGCCTCACAAGGCAGCAATGCAAAGGCTAGTCAAAGAAAGGTCAGGCAGCCAGGAGACTGAAAAAAATCCCTGGAGAAACTATAAAAATGTCTATTTGGTCATTACCCCACCCTACCACCGTCAGAAGTCTTTTCTCTAACAGCTGCCTCTCAGCTGACTAGACCTGTGGCAGCAAACTGCAACTGCCTTCGCACAAAGAGCTGCCTGAGCAACTGTAAGGCCAGAGCATTTCTTCCTCCCCACCACAGTGTTGCTCTCCAAGTGTGAACGGAGCGGTGTGCAGGCTTCTCTCATCATCAGGTGAGCAGCAGCAAAGGCCAGTGGGCAGGCGTGACCAAGTACAGGCTCCATTTGCTTTTCTCACGTTGCCTGCCTACCTCCAGCAAGCCCTTCACCTGGCAGGGGCAGATGGGGAACGCTGCACGCATGTCAAGCGAGATGCTTCTTGGGAAGCCTTGGGCTATGCTCCTCGCCCACAGCACCTCTAATAATTTGCCACCTTCTTGCAGCAGACCAGGTGCAGTGCCCTGCCCTCTGTCTCTACTCTGTGCATCTTTGCTCCAGCCATCTTTGCACCTGATTTTTCAGTAGCCCCATTTCACTACTGGGACAGGCTATAAAACTTGCTTAACTGAACCCGGTCACAGCAGCAGCCCCCTCCTTTCATCTTTCCCTCTCCTGCATGCAGCTGGAATCGGCACTAGTACTCTGTTGCCTACAGCCCTTCTCCCTGCAGAGCTGGACTCCCACCTCCAGACAGTTCAGTTTTGCATGAACACTGGTGTCGTGAGGAAGCCGCTGGTGGTGGGAATGGGCTGAGAGCTTAGAGCCAGGCTCATGCCTGAAGCCATAAAATGTGTAAGAAACCCCTGCTTGTTTTCTTTCCTTTTCAAAATTTTAAACAGGGTGGGGGGAAACCCCAATCATTTCTCTTTTGGCTATTAAGCTATGACAACAGCTGTCAGCGCTGCTCCTGATGTCCTGGCAAAAGGTATTACAAAGGCTGCCTGTGAAATACCCACTTATATGTAAGGCAGCGAGGCTCTCCCCCCACCATGAAACTGGGGTGTTGCAGCTTCACAGAGCAAGTCATTTCCCTTGAACTTGTTTACCGTTTTCAATGAAGACATTTTTTAAGGCCACCTATGTTCCGTTCCCTGCTGCTATGAGGTTTAAACACATCATCTCTGCATCCAGGACCTTAATGGAATGTAAGTACAAATACAAACTTATAAGCCCTATTAAAATTAAGCTCTGTGTGTCTACTGCAGTTTTTTATCTTGTGCAGGGCTGTGTGCTGTACCACCCTGTGAAGCACATGTCCAAGCCCAGCCTTACTCCGCTATACCAGAGTTCCTTTTATCCTGTTTTCCAGTGCAGACAGAGCCTTTGCACTGTCAGATTGCCCTGGACTGCTCCAGACCATGTGACTCAGTATCACCAGACTGTGCTCTCCCTTGTTGCCGAAACTTTGCTTTATCAGAGAATTGCAACATCTAACGGTCCTGGGGTTTATTTGGCCCCGTGGATACCACGCAAGCAGCTCTCAGTTTTCCTGTCAGCATTCAGTTCAAGTCCTGCGGCTATGGCGCTTCCTCTGGGGGGTTACGTTACTGAGCACAGGAGGACAGCCCTAAGTAGACCCTAAGAGGTAACTTCTGTTAATGGATAGAGGCAAGAAACTGGAAGAGTCTTCAGCACTAAAAGAACTGTTACTTCCATGGATGCTCTGTGGTCACTAAAAAAATTAACCTTAGACGTGCAAAAAGCTGCTGCAGCAGTAGCCAGCTGCATAAACCCTGGGTAGGATTTAGACAGAAAGAAGCAACTGAGTAGTTTTACTGTGTGTGTAATTTCTCTCTCCCATAACACTCCTAACCTGAGAGTCAATGGAAGTGCAAAACAGACCTAAAACACTGACAAAGCGACTACAGCCTGTGAAAGAAAACATATTCTTACGGTTTCATGCTCAGAACAAGGCATAGTACCATCAGTTAACTACCATGACTTTGGGACGTCTGTTCCCCACAAAATCAATCAGAAAAAAAAAAAAAAAAAAGGCAGAAATAGTTTGATTACCCTTTCAAACCAGCTTATGATCAACTGTAGGAGGCAAGGATACTGCAGCTGTTGTCCCACTGCTTTCAATAGCATGAGAGGCCACACTTCCAAATCCTAAACTAATGTTTTCATAGCCCATTTGTGGCTGCTTGGCCTGCATTTCAGATACCAGAGCTGCAACTGTTTCTCTATGCACACTGTATTAGACTCGACACAGGTTCTCCCCAGAAGAAGGAACAAGCTGCTTTAACACACCTAAGAGCCATATGGACTATGACCTTCCCTAGCCAAGCTTTCTTTTGGCAAACCTCTTCTGAAAGATGTCTGGTCCAGATGACTCCATTTTTCTTCTGCTAGGTCTCACATGAGGTTGCAAGTGGAAACAGGAAGCAAACACGTTTGTTCACCTAAACCACAATAACCACACAGGAAAAAGTAGTTAAGCCATTTCAGACGCTTGTCTAGATTGTTTGAACTAGCCCTGGCTCCTCCTGCCGAACAGTGGCAGCAACCCACACTGCATCGCAGCCATCTCCGTCCCCAGCCACCGAGCAGAGGCCCACCTGTGGGACACCACGCAGTCTGGGCTTGGAAGAGGGTGCCTCAGCTCTAGCACTGCCTCAGCATTTGGTAGGTGACACATGCCCAACTCTGCTGCAAGGACAACAGATTTGACTTTGGCCTTGTGGAAATGGACTGGCTGCAGCTGGGGAGCCTTCTGGCCTGTTCCCCTGGGGCAGCAGACTGTTCGCAACCCTTCTGCAATTACAACTTACAGGGAAAAACACCACACATAATACCATGAAATATTAAAGGAGTCAGCAATACTAATTAGAGCCATGGGAGGCAGGTCTATCTAAAATGACCTGCTCAGGTCTTCCTCTAGTGGGTTGTAACTCCAACCTTCACATGCCCAAACAGGCTGGGCTGTGAAGTCAGCACAAGCCAATTGAAGGTATGAGAACTATTTGGCTTCCGAACTAAGAGGAGCATTAAGCCCTTGTACAGAGCCATCTCCATGCAGTGCAGTTCAAACTGCATACACTGAAATCATTTCAGCAAACACCCCTGTGTGTCACTATCTTAATCGTTTGCTCAAGCATACGTACAAACTGAGGAGGCTGTGGGTCAAGATAAAGTTTTTAAAACTATGTAGGGTTTTAAAGCACTATTCTTGCATGGAATCCCACCACTTCCAGGAATTTCAGACACAGCTGTCTTAACTGGCTATTTGAAAGGTAAATGAGAAGGTATTTCCCATTCTGTGACCAGGTACAGATGTTGCACTGACTTGTTTGATGCTTGGCTTATGTAGGTCAAGTACTTCAACGCAGGAAAAGCAAAACAGGAACATTTCTAGCATCCATGGGATTTTTTAGCCCTCTTAATCTGCATTTTTCCCCGAACTTACTCCCCAAACCACTCGTTTTTGACAGTCAGCTTAAAGGAGACTTACCACACCAAGGGAGGGGTGTTTAATGCAGACAGTGGAAAAGTTTTGTAGGAATGCACAGATCAAATGACAAGATACACACAGCAGAAGGCGGTTTGATTAGAGTCTTCAACAAGAGAGATTGCTTGTGGTGATGCTACACTCTCCTAGCAAGCAAAAAACCAACTGACTGAAGTTTAGTTCGGTCCCGTCAGCGTTATAGGTTGTGCCATAAAATTAGCCTCCACAGAAGCAAGAGACAGGTTCAAACCATTGCATTTCCAACCCTGAAAGACAGCCAGAATGTTTTTCACTGCTGCTTGCTTCATTGCAGCGAAGGAACGATTCCTCTGTTCAGCAGCAACAAGTTTCCATAATTAATGTTCATCCAGCCCTCCCTTACGCATGAGAAACAAGGGTTCTCCTGCACACACAGAGCCTTCTTGAACACTGCTTGGGTAGGTCTCATCGATCCAGACAGCGCTTTTGAGCTGCTTCTGAACACACATTCCTTAGAAGATTGATCACAGATCTTGGATCTGCGCTCTTCATAATAGCACTGCCAGATACAATCATATTTGCACCTGCCTGAAAGACATTAAACACCCACTCAGTAACACGGAACAGATCCACTTCTTACAAAGAGTTTTTTCTTGCTGTAAAACACATAAGGAGGTAGTGAATTCTAGGCTGGTGGGCAAACAAAGCGCTTCTTGTGGGACACTGGTAACATACCTCTAACTACAACCACAAATCAAGTTCAGGAAAGACAGCTCTTCCCCAAATAGGTAATTTCTACCTGAACGTACAAGAAACAAACAACTCCTCTGGCTTAAGGGAGGCTTCTGTAGCCACTAGTAAAAAAGGTACAAGATTAGACCTCAAGTAGATCTTGTTATTAAACATGCTTTACTGTTCCCTCCAAAAACTAACGGTCAAAACGCAGTTCCTCCTCAGCTTTATTTTCCAAGGGACGATTAAGTCTCTTAGCACGGTGACAGAGAGTGCCGCTTTGCTTCAGCCTCTTACCTCTGCGCACTTATGGATGGTGTCAGGCCCAACTCCTCCATCCACTTCAATGTCCAGCGAGGGAAACTGCGTCCTCAGCCACTGAACCTGAGAAACAGCATAAGAACGGCTGGCACTGAGATCCGCACTCCGCTGCTACAGTTACGTATACCTTCTTACGGACCCAGACAAGATTTATTCATATTACGCTATCAACATAGCGCCACTATTCTCCATCCTGTTAATGAGCTTTAAGCTCTCGATAATTAAGGAAAGGGAAACCTAGTTTACCTTTGGCATCATGTCTTCCATAAATTTCTGCCCTCCGAATCCAGGTTCTACCGTCATCACCAAAGCCATGTCTATCTGATTGGCCCAAGGTGCCAAGTGTTCAACCGTCGT
Source organism: Ibycter americanus (assembly GCA_035590275.1). Taxonomy (NCBI): domain Eukaryota; kingdom Metazoa; phylum Chordata; class Aves; order Falconiformes; family Falconidae; genus Ibycter; species Ibycter americanus. Next base: position 11,053,279 of record JAVJGI010000064.1, read on the forward strand.
GCCAGGCTTGATCGCCAGCCCAACCTGCAGGAGAGGAAAGACAGATGCAAGCGCACCTCAGGACACAGCAGCCTTGGCAGGAGCTCAGTACGGGCGCCTAGGAAAGCAGTTATGTGCCTGGGCGAGTGTGGTAGCAACAGCCCGCTCTAAGCAAAGATTCCTCGTCTTCTGGACCAAAGCGGAGGACCGACCGCAGGCACAGGGCGCTGGGGCTGATCCCCGAGCGCCCGAAGCCGGGACGGCGGGCTCCTCGCTGCCAGGCCCCGCGCTCCCCTCACCTTCATCCCGTTCTCCCGAATGTCCTTTATCAGCGCCCCAGGATTGTCCGTCGCTTCCAGGTGAAAGGTGTACTGGTTGGCGCCGGCGACAGCCATCGGCTTCACCCACTGCTCCGGCCTGGCGACCATCATGTGCATGTCTGGCGGCGGGGGCGGCCGTCAGCGGGGCGGGGGGATGCGGGGCCGCCACGGGGGAGAGGTGGAGGCCCACAGCCTCCAGCCCACCTCCCCTTCACAGGATCGCAGAACGGTCAGGGTGGGAAGGGAGCGCTGGAGATCACCCAGTCCAACCCCCGGCTAAAGCAGGTTCACCCGCAGCAGGCTGCAGAGTGTTCATCCCGGCAGGTTTTGAATGCCTCCGGAGAAGGAGACTCTTCCCTGCCCCTGGCAGCGCACGCCCAGAAAGGCTCCATGGGCTGGAGACTGCTCGCATCTGGTACCCCCCAGCGCCCAAGAAGGGGCCTGTGTGGCAGGGGTGCTCACCTGCATGCCGTAGGGCTGGTAGCCCATGGAGACCGACTGGCTGCCCATGTAGCCCATGGTGCCCGACTGGGGGGCCTGAGAGATGGCTGGGATGCTCTGTGACTGCGAGGCTGCGCTCTGGGGAGGAGAGCCCAGTGAGAGGTGGTGCAGGCAGCGATGGCTCGTCTCAAACCAACGCCCCAGCACCAGCACCGCTCTCCCCACTCCACTGGAACCAGGGTGTCTTCCTCCCTCTGCACCCTGGGGAGCTCAGAACTGGCTCTGGCCCCAGCCCCAACCCACTCGCACAGCAAGAGCAGCAGCAGAGCCAGAGATCTGGAACCAGCCAGCCCTTTCTCCCTCCCGCTGGAAATCCCATCGCCGAGATGGAGCGAGTTGCACCAAGCCCTGCAGAACGCCCCAGCCAGCCACAAGCTGCTCTGCCCTCGCTTGCCTGGTAGCCCTGTGTTGGAGTTGGCTGGTAGGACGAGTATGCCGGGGTGGTGGTGGGCACCGCCTGCCCCTGCTGAGCCGCCTGCCCGCTGCCTGTTCCCGGCTGGTACATGTAGGCGTTCACCATGCTGGGATCTGGGGTGGAGAGGTCAGAGATAGAAGCAGCCACCTTGCCCTCGGTTTCCACCCACGTGGGAGCAGCTGGCTGACGTACCTGTTCCCGTGACAGGCATTGCGGTGTACGGCCCCGTGCCTCCTTGTGCTGCCTGGTTCATGTATACACTGTGCATGGGAGAGCCCTCCACAGAGCCGGCCGGGCTGAAGGTGCCAGGGAAGCTGGTGGGCCCGGAGGGCTGGTAGATCACCCCACTGGCTGTGGGCATGGCCTGGAGCTGTTGAGGGAAGAAAAGCAAGCTTTAGACCACATCCCCTGGGACCTGGCAGGAGGGTCTCTGGCCCAGCAGCCGCACCTGGGCATAAGGCAGGGAGAAAGCTGGCATCTGGGCTCTCATCTGGATGGTCTGCTTCTGCTGTTCCAGGCGCATCTGCCTCTCCTTCTCCTGCTCCTGGAGTCGCTGGATGGCCAGCTGACGCTGCATCTCCAGGTACTCCTGTGGGAAGAGGGCCACGACAGCTAGAAGCCAGGACACCACAGCATCTGCTCCTGCCAGGGCAGCTGCCCCTGCCAGTCCTGGGCTGGCCCAAGGTGCAGGCAGGCCTGCTGGCTGACGCGGCCCCAGATACCCTGGAAACGCTTCCCTGCCTCACCTGCTTCTTCTGCCTCATGATCTCCAGCTTCTGGGCCAGCTGGATCTGGCGCTGGCGCTCTGCCTCCTCCGCTGCACGGCGCAGCTTCTCCTGATGCTCCTCCCGCAGCGCGTTCAGAGCCCCTCGTGCATCCCGGATCTGGGCCAGTTTGTCCTGCAGGCCTTCATAGTACACTGGGGAGGGAAGAGCCAGTCTCAGGGACCCTCTCGGGCCAGAGCACTCGGAGCACCCCTCCCTGCACACTGGCTTCTCTCCAGAGAGACCATGTCACAGGAATGCCAAACCCTGGCCCTGGGGAAAGCCCTGGCAGCCAACTGCTCCTCCCCACGCCCACAGCTGGGCAGCTCCCACTTACGCCTGCGCTCGTCCAGCTGGTTGAGCAGCTCCAGCAGCTGGGGGTGCATGTTGTTGATGGACTGGAAGAGGGACAATACTGCAGAGTCATTGGTGATGCTGCGGCCCCGCATGTGGTTGCTCTTCATGCGGTTGACAAACGTGGTGACCGCATTCTGCAGTGCCTTCAGGAACTGCTCGTGGTTCTCCTCAGACTCGCCATTCTGGTATTGCTGCTGGAAGGACAGGGAAACCAGTCAGCCTCAACTCTCCCATGCCGAGAGCCAACAGCAAGCCTGCAGAGCTGCATGACGAGGCCGAGGGAAGCAGTCAGGCACTTCTCACCCCTCAGAAGCTTAGAAACTGCCAGACACAGGTCCAGGCCCCCTCTTACCTCAACAACACCAAGCGGGGCAGGGTGGGCTTCCCCAGGCTGAGCAGCTGGCTCTGTGAGGGACAGAGGTGCTGACGGGGTGGGGCTCTTGCGAACTTCCTCTTGTTTCTTCTCCCAGTAGTTGCGGTTCAGGTACCGAGCCAGCTGGCAGAAAGAGCAGGAAGATGAGCATCACAGCCCCGCAGGGAGTGAGCCTGTGCCGTGGACTAGTAAGGCCTGGATCCTTACCTCTGGGTCAATGTCCTCAGCCAAGGGAGCAGAGGAATTCTGGAAAGAGACAGACAGGGAAATCCGGTTCAGAGAAACCAGAGACCCACAGCTCCCACACAGATGTCATGCTTAGACCTGGCCACACACAACCACCAGTGCTGAGCACCAGCAAGAGCCTGAAAGGGGACAGCCCTCTCCTTCAGCCAAACGAATGCTGCAGCTACTGGAAGCAGCATGTACCTAAATGCCAGCTGAGTACAGACCTTCTTGCTGAAAATGCAGCAATGCTGCGAAAGAGCAAGGGATTGAACGGGATGAATCTCTCAGAATAGAGATTAAATGGACGCGGAAGACTTGGGCTAGGAAACTGGCCTGTGTTCAGCCACATGTTCAGGGGCTCCCATGAACATACCACGGGTGGGGAATAGAGCGTGCTGACTGGGGGAGCTGATGACGTGACAGGTGTGGGCTCAGCCTTTGGGTACATGGAGTAGGTAGTTTTCTGCCTCTGCAAAAGAGAAAAACCAGTCAACTTGGGGACTGTCCAGACCCCTCCAAATCACCCAGTCAGCAACAGCCTGGGTGGACGAGGTTCCTAGCGATGGCCAGGCACGGCCGGCAGACCCAGCCTCACACTTTGTGCGGTTCCCGCAGGCCAGCGTGCCCAGGGCTTGCAGCTTGGGCACAGCCTGCTTCCAAGATCCACGACTGCAACGCAGCATGTGCCTGGCTCCACTTCCACCCTCTCATTCCACAGGCCCTGCAACTTGCTCACACCAGGACATGCCTAGAGATCCGTTACTGCAGAGCAAGGAGATGCCCAGCACATTTGGGCTATATGGCAACCACTCCCAGATGCCAAGCAGGGCACAAACCATTCTCTCCTTCTCCTCGGCCTCTGACTGAGACAAGGCAATAGCTAGCTGGAGCTCTTCCTCCTCTTGCAGAGCTGTCTCATCACGCTTTGGGGGAAGCTGCAAGTGGAATGATGAAGAGGTGGTCAGTAAAGGGATCAACAAGCCAGTCAGGATCACTGGTTCACTAGATCACCTACAGGGCAGCCACTCACCTGGGACTGCTGAGAGAGGGGGCTGGTCAGGTACTCAGGGGGCAGTTCAGAGGTGGCAGCAGCTTTACCCTCTGCTTTCCTGTAGTCAGAAAGAGATGACAGTGCAGACTGAATACTCCTTCCTCCGCACTGGAGCTCCAGCTCTGCACAACACTACAGCTGTAAACCCCATTCCCAGGAAGGAAGGGAACCCAGCCCAGCCTGCGTAGCTTGGGAAACCCTTGCTCAGGTCTGCAGAAAGGTGGCTCCACACCAAGCTCCTCCCCTCACAGTCCCAGCTGTTGCAGGCAAAGAAACACACCACAAAGGGTACTGACTTGTTGAGATGCTCGTAACAGGGCTCACAGACTCTCACTTCCTTCTCAATCCCAAACTTGGGGATGGTGGAGTACTTGGAGGAGCATTTGCCACAGAAGATCTGCCCGCAGGCCCTGCAATGATGCTGCAAAGGATGGGAGATGTCAGTGCGGTAGCAAGACACTTCTTCACCGTTAGACAGCATCTCTCAGATACTCCTGGTGTTTCCCTGCCAGCAGCCAGGGAACACGGTCCAGCACCGACATGCTTCCACGCAGGCTCAGCGGGACATGCAGGACCAGGGAACCCAGAGGGGCTGGAGTGGCACCCACCTTCCGTGTCACAACACCAAACTGTACTCGACATCTGTGACACTCCTCAGCATCGACCCAGTCTGGAGCCTGTCAGGGTTAAGGAAAATTGCATAAGGAGGGGAAAAGATGACTCAAGGAGAGTCTCCACAGAGCCTTTCAGGAGCTCCTACAGCTAACCAAGGTGCTCTCATGAATGGGGGAGACTGGAAGCATTTGCAGCTCAACAGGAAATATGAATTTCCACAAGTTATTTCCTCTCACATTCCTAGAGACTGTGATGCTTTCCTAGTCAGCAAGAGATTTTCTAGGAACATATCTGCACAGCAATCGCTTTAGTGATGCCCTGCCGCCATGTTCAGACTGCCACGCTGCCGGAAGGCCACCAACTAGGGTAAGAAGTCTCTTATAGAGATACAGAGATAACTCCCTGTCCTGGTCAATTCTCCCCTCCACCTGGTAGTTTTAGGCTAACTTGCTGTACACCACCACAGAACTGCCCACATGACAGCTGGGAGCAGTACGTACCCAGCAAGGCCGCTAATCTGCATGAAATGGAAGAATGCAAGAATGGAAGGTTCTGTAGGAAGGGGACAGGAAAGCAAGGTCTGTCCTGCAGTGCCAACTCCCTCCCCACCACCAGAGCTCACCCTTTCTGCAGCGAACATGGCATCGCTCTCTTTGAATTCCGGGAACACGTGACCTGTGGGAGAAGTGACAGTGTCCTGTTGTGAAAGGGCTCCTCTGGCACCGGGAGGCCGTGGTGCCTACAGCCTCATGCCACAGGTCTCAGCCACACTCATATCCAGCTCAGCTCACCTACCCTGACCATTATCTTACTCTGACATAACTAGCAACAATCTTCCTGCTGCAGGAGGCCAGAGGACAGTGCTCGCACAGTCTGGCTCTCAGCCATGCTCTCCAGTCACAGAATGGTTGGGGTTGGAAGGGACCTCTGGAGATCATCTAGTCCAAGCCCCCTGCTAAAGCAGGTTCACCTACAGCAGGTTGCACAGAATTGCACCCAGGTGGGTTTTGAATGCCTCCAGAGAAGGAGACTCCACCACCTCTCTGGGCAGCCTGTTCCAGTGCTCTGTGTCACCCTCAAAGGAAAGAAGAGTTTCCTTATATTCAGATGGAAGTTCCTGTACTGCAGTTTGTGCCCGTTGCCCCTTGTCCTGTCGCTGGGCACCATTGCAAAGAGCCTGGCCCCATCCCCTTGACACTTGCCCTTAAGATATTTGTATAAAGTGACAAGATCCCCTCTCAGTCTTCTCCAGGCTAAACAGGCCCAGCTCTCTCCGCCTTTCCTCATGAGGGAGGTGCTCCAGTCCCCTCATCATCTTCATGGCCCTAATGGGGAAATGCACAGGACAATGCCCCACTGATTTCCCTTATACACCTGTAAGGGACATCAGGGCCCTCTGGATAAGGCTTATTTCTCAAGACTTTGAACTGATCATGGGGGAAGAAAAGGCCGCTGCATGGGCAGGCAGGGCTCTGAGTCCCACCCCCTTTGAACAGCAAGAGCATGGCAACACCAGCTGGGTGGGGGACAGGGACCTCCAGGCTTTGCCACTGCCTGTGGAGGTTCTGGTGCAGAGAAGGAGGCAGAGACAGCAGCACGTCCCTTCCCTCGCAGGGAATGCTGTCATCGCCAGGACAAGAGAGAAAGTGCCATGCTGACACTGTCAGAAAGCAGGAGCGTGGACCCATCCTGGGAGGAAGGAACCGCCCTGCTGTAAATTCCTTCCCAAAGGACACGCTGATTTGCTGCCAGTTTCCTGAAGAACACTTGCAGCTCCTGCTTTTCAGGTCTCAGTGCCAACCCTTAGCTGCTAGCTGGGCTGGAGGCCCACAGCAAGGCAGCCCCCAGTCCTAGGACAATGGGGCTGTCCTCTCTCTGCAGCAGGATTCAGTCACTCCAAGAAGTTCATTGGGTATCGGGCACCAAGAAAAAGTTCAGTATTGCAAGTCCAGATTTTGCTAATGCCAGGCAGGTCCTGACACCCATTCCTTCTCCTGCAAGGCTCCTCCAGAGCACAGCTGCTCAGCCAATTGTCCACCCACCTTTGCCCACAGAGTCCTCACCTTCGACCTTCATTATTTGATAGGTGTCCTGGACCACCTTGTACTTGGGCTCATTGCGGAAGGCATGAGCCCAGGCCTGGATAAGGTACAGGATCTTACTGCGGACACTTGTCTCCACTTGCCTCTGTGCAGAAAGGGAAGAGAAAAAAAAAAAAGTCTGAGAAAAAGACCCCGAAACCCCAAGGATGACGTGAATGCCCTAGAAGAGAAGCCAGAAATACCATTCAGGGGAACAGAAACTTGAGAGCACTTGTGCAAGGTAAGAGCTGTCAGAAAGCTGCAATAAGGACAATTCACAACAAGGATGACATATTCCTTCAGCTTCTCCACTTCCCCCCTCCAGCACAAACAAGAAGACGTCCTTCAGAGCCACGTGGACCAACTCAAAAAGGGGTGTGGTTATGATGCTTTAAGAAAACACCCACAGAGACTCCACAGCTGCTCCCCAGGGCAGGCACAAGCACTGGCCTGCACAACATATTTGTTCACCTCCTTGCAAGAGTTGCTTGTCCTGCACTCGTAAAACTGCAGGACCTACAGCTACCCAGCTGGGCAGAACAGCACAGTCTGCTTCACCCGAGCACTAACAGGGCACCAGAAGCTCACAGCCGGAGGGTGTTGGTGCCGGACTGTCAGCACCTCCAGTCCAGGAATACCCAACACTACTCAGGATGTGACACAGTACAGACAGCTGGGAAGCCTGCCCTTTGGAGGCAGGGGTAGTCATATCACAGTTCAAGGAGGTGGAGGAAACTTGGCAAGCCTGTTCCGATTCCAGCCAGCCTCTGAGAGCAACCCTGTCATCAGCTGACCAAGTCATCACACGTTCACATGACCGGCTGCTCCAGAAATCCCCCAGGAAGCGGAGGAGCATTGTCAAGCTCCAATTTCAGCCAAGAGCTCAGCCCACAGAGCGTGACTTACTGACAGTTCCTGGAGCTCAAAACTTCTAGAAGATCTGGCAAGATCCTGCATTCCACACGTCACAGCCCTGAACCTCATCAGAACTAAGACCATCTTACCAGCATTAGGCATTCACAAGCAGCAAAGTTCCATGTGTAGGAGGAGAATGGATCTGCGGCAGTTATGAAACTACCAAGGCAAACTGGAGAGAACCACAAAATCTCTGGATCTGATCTCCTCAGTGCTTGGAATGGCTGCACCTAGCAATCACATCGTGGCAGAGCTCCTATCTGAACAGAAGATCCTGCATGGAGACTCAAGTAAGCCCTAACAGGAAGGTGACAGGAGAGAGACACCCTGCTACAGTGTGCAAGATGATGGGACTTGCACAGCTCATTCACCAAATATCTGGGTCATCCGGTCATCTATTTCTGGCAGAAGACAGAGGCTGTAAGGAAGGAACAGCACTATTCTAACAAGCTCTTGTCTGGGCATTGCTGTTCTGGGGCTGGGAGCTGGAGACAGAAGTTCCCATTTCCACTTCACTTGTGGAAGTCTCCAGAGCAAGGACATACAGAGCTCTTACAGGCATGATGTTATATCAGACCTGCAAGTGATAGCTTCTGGCAGTGGCTTGTCAGTGAAAACAGCCAGGTTTACCTTCTGCAAAGCTCCTCAAACAATTCCTCATGCCAATGAAACGGCCATGACAAAGAGGAAGCTTCTGCCAGTTTTTACCTGGCTGTTCTACCTTCCCGTGTGTGTCTCACTGTGCTATGGGAAGGGAATTCACCTCACTGCTGCTCGGGTCCTCGGTGAAACTGCCAGATCATCACCCCTGTTTTTCCTTTGCTGTCTCAAGCCAAGCAAAGCGTTGCACCCGGGAGCATTTACCATGAAATGGTCTAAACCTTTGCAGCGTATCCTACCCCACTTCACAACATAGCCAAACATGACCTCTGCTCTCACAACATCTTCTCTCCCTCACAGGCACTCCTTAGTTCCCTACGCTCACTCCTTCACATCATGCAATACAGTTTGCTCTTTTCTGAAACACATTTCCAAACACTTTCCCTTCTGCTCTTTATGGAGAGGGAACAAAAGAGAGAACACACGCATTTTCTCCTTCTGCTGCTTCTTTTCCAACCTCATACAAAATCAATAGTAAACCAAGATATATTTACCTTGAGTATTTCCTTCAGTTCCTCCATAGTCTGCTTATTGGCCACCTCATCATGGACTGTTTGGCCACAGTTTTTAACCACAGACTCCATGACCTACAAAGGGCAAAGGACACTGTTAGCCCACCACCTTCTTCCTTCTCTGTGGCCCGCGGTGAGTCCCAGCACACGTTAACAGGTCACTGCAGCCAGCACACCAAGACGGGGGCACTATCTAAGCTATGAGTTGCATTAGGGCAGTGTCAGTCAAGCCAGAGAAATCCACATCGCCATGCCGGAGAATAAGCTACCCTTCAACTTCATGGTGGCCTTTGTACCTCTGCTATGTAGAGGCAGACCCCCAGGGACAGTGTCTCAACTTCCAGCTTTGTCTGTTCCTAATGCTGAGGTAGAATTAAAGAATGAAGACCATAGCCTGCTGATCAGTCACAAAAGCTCTCTGCTAGAGCCAGGAGGAGGCAAACTCCAAGCTGCAACTCTGACGCTCCGCAGGCAGAGAACGCAGTGCAGACTGCGCAGCCCAGAAGGCAGGCTTATAAAGGATGGGATATTCCCTGGCCTGCGAGCCAGGCCCCTGCAGTGCTCGCGGTTTGGGCTGACGTTACCTCCAGTGCGTAGAGTGCCACGTGGGGATTCTTGTCATTGACTTTCTTCTTGATAGCGTTGACAGCATATTTTGCTCTGGGTAAGGAAAGAGAGTACATGTCCTCAGGTAATCAAGAATCCCAGGGGAGATTCCACCTACTGCTGATCGCCTGCCAACCCCCACCCTAACAAAGGGTACAGTCAGCTCATGGCCTATGCGATTCCCCCAAGGCAAACTGGGAAGAGAAGGAATAAGCACATTCAAGCTTTAGTTTCTCTGAGGATTTCAGGCCAGAGGTAACCTGCAACTCCTGAGGTCAGGGAAGTATGTCAGCACATCAGGCGGTACCATACTGCCTTTCCGTTTTTCTGAAAGGCGGTAACAAGATGCATGCTACCGCAGGCTGACAGGTCTGAGACCCTCGCGCTTCACTTGCGAAGCCAGGGAGGGCTGTGCTTACAGCGCATCCAACAGCCAACGAACACTTACTGGGTATCTCCCTGACGGATCATGTCACAGATCTGCAGGATAGATTCCCAGTCCGTCTCCAGCAGAAGCTGGCTCGTAGCCTTATCTGCAAGGAACGAAACCATTAGGCTGCTTTAGGCGGTTCTGCTTATCTCGGCTCTGCTCCAGCGCTGCCGATGTGCTCCCGGGACAGCTCCCACGGCCGCCGGCCATGCCCCAGACGCGAGCACTCGAGGATAAGAATCCCGACTTTTCGCGGAACGCGCCAGCTCTTCCCCTTCCGACACCCCAGGCGCCCGGTAACCTCGGCCCCGCCGCCCCAGCTCCTGCGGGCCGCGGGCCCGGTACCGCCAG
>JAVJGI010000064.1:11063536-11131712 GCA_035590275.1 Ibycter americanus
GGCAGTAAAGAGCGTTTCCTACAGAGTAAGTAGCAGACAAGCTGCTACAGGCTCACTTCTGCTGCAGCAGCAGCAGCACAATTACTGCGGAACAAGCCCTGCGTCTGCAGCAGGAGCAGACGAGACAAAGTCTGGCATCTCCATTTCCAAAGAACGGGTGGAGAAACCCCTGTGCTCCTGCTGTGATGGGCAAAGGGATTCTCTGGCCCTTCCAATGCCGCTCAGAGCAGCCCGTGTGCGTGAGCCCCTGGCTGAGACGCGCTTCCTACCTTGACTTCTTTGACGCTGGGATTCCAGTCTCCCATCTGCTCCATGTTGTCCACCAGCTCACTGTACACCGTGTCCAGGGGCTGATCCACCACCACCTCAAGTCGGAACACCTTGCCCACGCCCGGGAGCACCTTGCTCAGCACTTTGTCTCCGTTACCCTGGGGAGGGGAAGGCAGAATTAATATTGCAGATATTTACAAGAGGACCACATCAAGTCTGCTGCAAAGCAGAGCACCTACCACCACCGTCTCGGTCTTCCAGCCGTCCTGGTCCTCGAGGATGCCGAGCGATTTCTGGAGGGCTTCCTCTCCTTGCTTGATGTAAGACATTTCCATCTCGCTGAAGGGCTTCTCCTCTAGCCTTGAGCCTGCCATGGGATCAGACAAAAGCAGGAGTGAGTGGAAGAACGCTGCACAGCTGACTAACACATCCGAACGCCAGATAAGCTTTATCTACATCAAATACGCTTCTCCGTGCCTAGGGGCTGGGGAAGTAAGCTCAATTCTGGCTGCTTGCCTGCCTTCGCCGTTTGTTTAGCCAAAGCACAAGCAAGTTTCCCTCCAGCCCTGAGCTGTGACCGTCACCACCCGGCAGAAAGGGGCAGAAAGGGGCAGCCCCCCGCCTGCTGGTCACTTACTGAGCAAGGTGCTGCTTCTGCGAACCTGGTTGATCCACGCGCCGGGTCCGGCGCTGCGGCAGGCCAGCTTGCTCAGCTCCTGGCTGATGGCGACAGCAGCTTGTCTTCTCAGACCTGAGAGCAGAAAGCGTGTTACTCACCAGCACTGGGCACCACACTGCAGAGGGCTTGCTATTTTATTTCCCCCCCCCAGTTTAAACAATACAACATTGAAAAAGTCTCTGCTTCCCGCCTTCGCTGAAGTCCCCGCAGGCACCGAGAGCAGCCGACTGCCATGGCACTGCTCTGGGGCACAAGCTGCCCTAAACAAACCCAGGCTTTGCTGGGGGTCCGAGCCATGCAGCGTGCGGGGAGCAGGTGACAGTGGGTCGTAAAAACACCGAGGAGCAATCATGAAGTGCCCAGGCGGGTCCAGAAGCGGAGTACAATAAAACCCCTCGCAGCCAGTGGGGGCATCACCTATCGCTACCCTCCACGTGCAGCCGTCCCTCTCGGACCCCAGCAATAGCTTTGGTGACAAAAAGGGTCGTGGAGACGATAAAACACAAAACGCAGAAAGCAACATGGCATGGGGTGGGGAGAGCCCCCCCGGAGCCCCCAGCCTCCTCCAGCCCTGCCGGCGCTGCCCAGGGCAGGCAGCCCGTGGAGAGGGGCTCCCCCAGCCCCGCGTCCCGGCCCCCGGCCCCTCACCGGTCATGTTGCGCAGGTGCCGGTAGGAGATGGCGGCGCAGAGCTTGAACGTCGCGGGCAGCATCTCCCTGGTCTGGATGGAGCTGTGGGCGCTGCGGCCGGGTGTCTCTGTGGCGAGCACTCCTCTGCCCGGCTCTCGGGGCGCTCAGCCTTAAGTACGCCCGCTGAAGGATGCTGGCTTGTCAGCAGGGAGATAAGAGCCATCACTTACGGCAGGGCCGGGGGGGCCAAGGCCAGACCCGGCTCCTTGCGCATCTGCCGGGGGCCACGGGTCGCGTCCGGCGAGCAGATGCACGCACGCAGGCAGACGTGTGCTCGTACGCGGTGCTGGCACGATGGAGCCTGGCCAGCCCCCGTCCGCGGTCCACAGTGAGCTCCGGCAGCGAGGCGCGGGCAGGAGACGGAGGCACAGCCTCCCTGAGCTCGTACGGGGCTTCGCAGGTGACCCCCGTGCCGGGGATAAACCCCGCTGCACATGGACCGGGGGTCCACAGCACGGCTGCCCCTGCACGGATAACAACAGATAACAATTAATTCCAACATGTAACAACCGATATGGCAGAAAACAACAGGTGGTAACAGATAATAACGGCTAACGATGCCCAACACCATCTCACAGCACAACCATCCCAGAATACCTGGAGCAAGGCTCAGCCCAACCCAGGTAACGGGGCCACTCGTCCTCGCCCTGGGGACCAGCCCCACCGCAGAGCCCTCGCTGCGTTAAAGCCCCCGTGCACGAACCGAACCCCGCAGAGCGGGACCTCCCAGCACCACTGGCACCCGCGACCGCGCGCAGGGTGGGTGGGCACCCGGGATGGCTTCGGAGCACCGGGGATGCTTCGTGCACACTGCATGGACAAGAGCATTTTGGAGGGCGTGCAGCCCTCCCCTCCACCCCCCCGGCACTGCGCTCACGCAGCCGCTCTTTCAGCCTACGCAAAGCTGGATATTAAGTGCGTTAAGCGGCTGAGCCCGGGGCTGGGAGCGAGGGGCAGCCCCGTACCTCCCCCAGAGGCTGGTTTATCTGCCGTGGAGCTGGGAGCGGTGGGCAATGGCAGAGCAGCGATAACACTCAAGGATGAAATGACATTTCTGGGATGAGTTACAGCTCCAGAGACCAGTGCTCCCAAGAACCCATGAATCACCAGCTGCTTCCTTTGACGTCAGCCCCTGCACCCTCCGCAGGGAACCTGACCTTCCTCCCCGCTGTTGCAACAACTTGGCCAAGGGGGAGGTCAGCCACTCACTGCGCCGGCGGCCCGGCCCCGGGGAGCCCCTCACTGAGCCCCCAAGAGACGGTTTGGGTCCTACCTGCCATCCAGGAATGGTCCTGCTGCTCCGGCCCTGCCGCTCCCTGGGGTGGCTGCTCTCCATCACCGGGGCTGCTGTTCTCCATCACGTGCAAGGCAAGGCACCTTGCCCTCGCGCTGGCGATGCGCACTTCGGTGGAGGTGTGGTGGGACCAGGAGAAAGCCAGAAGCTGCACCATCTCTTTCCCGAATGGGTTACTAGGAAAATCCCCACACAGGCGTGATTCCCAGGTCCCTGCCGCAGCTCTCCCCCCAAGCTGGGCTTCATCCACCTGGGCCCCACATGCCTGCACACAGCGGGAGGAAAAACCAGGAGGGTTTGAAACCCCTGAGCTGCTGCCGGGAGCTTCTGACCCCGCAGCCTGGAGCTCGTGCCAAACACCGGCAGGTCTGCGGTGCCCAGGGAGCGCGGCAAGACCCTCTGGCACGGCACATCACCCCCAGGCACCCACAGCCCCCCCGCCCGGGGGACACGGCACCAGCGTGGCAGAGAGACCCCCCGGTTGCGGACCAGCCGGGACCACTGTTATCCCAGACGGAGCAGCTGCTCCCGGGCACAAGGCCTCGGCACAAGGACACGCTGTTGTTTGTGAGAAGAACCAAAACAGCCCAGGCAGAGCCATCCCGCCGGCTGGGGGCTGGGGGGGCTGGAGGGGCACAAGCCCCTCCGTGCCCCTCGGCTGGGGACTCGGGGACAGTGACGCTGCCCCATGGCGCACAGGGCAAGTGCTCCAGGCAGCCAGTCCCGCAGCGGCACACAGAGACCCCCAGCCTGCCAGGAAGCTGTGCCAAAAGGGCCCCCAGGACCCTCAGCAGGGTCTGGTTCATTGGGACACCCCGAGGACCCTCACCGGCTCCTGACGTGACCTTGGCATCTCCTCCGGACATCTCTCAGGGGTCCCACGCTGTCACCGTGCCACCGGGCTGCCTGCAGCGTCCGCCGAGCCTGCGAGGGGAAGGGACGGCAGCCCTCCCGTGGCACCGGGGGTGGCGCCGGTGCCGGGGAGCAGCGCGGTGCCGCAGGTGTCAGGGATGGGACGGGGGTCCCAGCACCTACCTCGAGCCCCGGGAAGGCACCTCTCCATCGGGCAGGGGGGAGCACAGCCCGGCTGCCTGGCTGAGCCCACGTGTGCTCCAGCACCGCTCGCCTGCCCGCAGCAGGATGAGGCCCCGGCCATAGCTCAGACCTGCCTGGACCCACCCAGAGCCTCAGCTGCCCATGCCGAGCCAGACCCTGCCGAGCTGGGGGTGCTGGGGATGCGGGGAGCACGCGGCCGCATCCTGCACGCCAGCAAGGCGATGCCTGGGAAGATGGCACAGCCCCGCTCCAAGACGGGCACCCAGTGCCCTCCCACCCATGTCCCGTGGGGAGGTAAAACAGCTGAGAAAGCCCCTGCAGCCCCCGCTGGGTCCCCGACCCCCCCGACATGCCCCCCACACACCCGCGCAAAGTAATCACGTGGCTCTGTTTGCAGCTTTTAGCTTAAAAATGTACATCCAGGCGCTCCATGTACAAATATTTACAATTGTTTACAAATGTACAAAACCGGATTGAATGTAAACCGAAGGTGCCAGAGGCAGAGATTCACCGGGGGCCCCAGGACCCCCCAGCCTGCGTATGCTGTCCCTTGCACACCCATGCACAATGCCCGCACATTGCACACCCACATGCGCTGTCCCTTGCACACCCTACCCCACGTGCACCGCCTGACCTTTGCACGCCCAGGTGCACTGGCCCTTGCACACTCACATGCACCGCCTGGCCCTTGCACACTCACATGCCCTGCCTGTCCCTTGCACACCCACAGGTGCTGCCTGCCCCTCGTGCACCCACGCGTGCTCACTGCCCCCTGCCCACCCAACCCCACGGGCAAGGCTTGAGCTGTCCCGTGAGGACAGAGGGAGCCCCCCCTCCATGCCCACCCCCAGCCCAGCCACACAAGAAAATTCCCTTCTCCAAGTCCATTTCACACCGTGGTGGCCAGAGCAGGAGGGGCAGGTTGTGCTTCCCCTGAGTGGGGGGTCTGTCAGGCTGACCCTGTCCCTCCTGCTGCAGCACAGCCAGGGGGAGCTGGGGGTGACCCCCCCTCCCCCTCCAAGGCTGCCTTTGTTTCTATCTGGAGAGCGCAGGTAGCCCCTTGGCCCCTCCGTGCCCGCAGGGTTGTGCGCTGAGCTGGCAATAAGGTAACAGGCTCAAATGGTCCCTGCCCAAGGACGCCCCTTCCCCTGGCAGCGGCTGGGGGGGCGGCTGCAGGTGGTCCCCCCCTGGAAGAGGCTGGATGCGCAGTGGGGCTGGGAGAAAGGGGCTGGGGGCTGGGATCAGGCAGACTCTGCCCCATTGCCTCTCCATCACCCCCTGCCCACCCTCACCAGCCTGTGCCAGCATCCTGCCTCGCCTCCGCGAGCATCCCCGGAGACCCTGGCCCCAGCACCGGTCCGAGATAACCCTGAGAGAGGGCGTGGGGGGGGCTGGGGGCTTCCCGGCGGCTCCCCCGGGATGGCGAGAGGGGTCAGGACGGTGCCGGTGCCCGGCAGGCAGAGTTGGCCGCGGGAGTGTGCGAGTTCACGGCGGCTGGGTGGGGGGGTTGGATGGTGGTGCCGATGGTGTAGTCGGCTGGCTGCGAGGGACAGACAGCAGGCAGTGAGCCAGGGGCGTCTCGGGGAGACCCCAGGGCAAACCCTCCCCCCAAGAATTACCCCATCTCTTACGTGGCGTCGGAAGAGCCTCTGCAGAAGGCTGCGCTTGGGGGGCTCGGGCAGCTGCGTCCAGTCCAGGTCAGGGGAGCGGGTCCCGCTGGGTCCAAACACGTTGAGGTCCTTGAAGCACTCGGTCTCGATCATCTGGGGGGGGTCAGGTCACTGGGAGGGCAGGCACAGGCCACCCCAGCAGCACCACAGCATGGCAGGACCTCCTGGTGCCCTGCACCCCCCGGTACCTCATTCTGCCAGGGGATGGAGACGCTGCCGGTGGCAAACTTGGCATAGAAATCGTTGTCGGTTTGGTCCAAGTTGACGCCTTTCACCGTCGAGAACTGCTCGATGTCCAGCACGTCCTTGCAATAAACCGCCCGGGGCTGTGGGAGCCAGGGAGCTGTCAGTGGGGGGGGGCACAGGGCTCACTCCCCACGGGTCCCCCCCCCGCCCAGCCTCTTACGTCTGGCACGAAGGAGGGCGTCATGACGCCGGCCTCCAGGCGCTTGAAGTTGATGGTCCTGAAGAAGGGATGCCGCTTCACCTCGGCCGCCCCGTCGGCTCCGCAGCCCAGCCGCTGCTTGGGGTCCTTGGCCAGGAGCTGGGGAGGGGGATGGGTGGTCATGGTGGGGGCCACGGAGCCAGCCCCGGCCCCCGAGGGGACCGGCAGGTCCTGGGGTCCCCAGCTCACCATCTTGCAGATGGCCCGAGCATCCTCACTGAACTTGTCCGAGTACAGCTCCTGCTCCTCCTGCACCCGCTTCTCCACCTCCTCCCGCTTCACCCGCTCCTTGCGGGCGCGGAAGGGCGACTGCCCCTCAATCATCTCGTACACCAGGCAGCCCAGGCCCCACCAGTCGGGGCTGAAGGCGTAGCGCTCGTTGTTGATCACCTCCGGGGCTGTGAGGCACGGCCCCAGAGCCATCAGCAGCCGGGCACACCCGGGACCCCCAGGCCAGCCCGGCCGGCGCAGCCCCCATGCTCACCCATGTAGCCGACGGTGCCCACACGGCCGCGGATGGTCTCGCCCTTGGGGATCTTGATAGCCAGCCCCAGGTCGGAGATCCGGATGTGGCCTGGGCAGGGAAGTCGTTCATCCCAGGGACGGTGCCCTCGCCCAGCATCCCAGGGAGCGGCCACCCCACATCCCTGCACATCCTCCCCAAAACACAGCCAGAGCCCCCCCAGGAGACACACAGAGACCCACCCCAAAGCCAAGAGCATGTGCAGAGCCCAACACAGCACCTCCCTCCTCACCATCATCATCCAGCAGGATGTTCTCCGGCTTCAGGTCCCTGCAGGGACAGAGGGATGGCTCAGCACGGAGCAGTCCCGCCCCGCCGGCCCCGTGCCCGCACCACGCTCACCGGTACACGATGCCCTCCTGGTGCAGGTGCTGGAGCCCGCAGCAGATCTCCGCTGCGTAGAAGACCACGCGCTCGTCCTCGAAGCCGGGGTTGCCCATGTTGTAGATGTGGAACTTGAGGTCGCCACCGTTCATGATGGTCAGCACCAGGCAGAGCGCATCCTTCGTCTCATAGGCATAGGCCAGGCTCACCTGCATGCCCACCCCGGCCATCAGCACCGGCACCGGCCCCCCCGGCTCCCCGGCCCCGCCCCCGAGAGCGCGACGCACCACGAACCGGCTGTTGACCTTCTCCAGGATCTGCTTCTCGTTCAGGGCCATCGCCTCCCCTTTCCGCTTCTTGATCCGCTTCTTCTCCAGCTTCTTGCAGGCGTACATCTTCCCCGTGGCCCGCACCTGGCAGGCACACACCTGGGGGGGGGCACACATGGACAGCGGCGGGGTGAGCCCCCACCAGCCCACCCCATCCCTCCTCCCTTCGTGGCCGTACCTCTCCGAAACCGCCCTTGCCCAGGATCCGGTACTGCCGAAACGTGTCCTTGGTGACCGACTGCCTGAAATGCACAGCCCCAGGCATGTCAGCCCCGCCGCCCCCCAGACCCCCCACCCCAAGACCCCCCCGGACTCCCCACTCACCTCTCCAGGTACTTCCACTGCAGGAACCGGTCGAAATACATGCTGTCGCAGTAGTCGGCGAAGGGGTCCCCGCTCAGGTGCTCGTGCAGGGTGCTGCAGGGGCAGAGGGGGCGGTTTGTGCCACCCGCAGCCCCCCCGCACGCCCGTCCCCGGGCAGGGCACTCACCGCAGGCAGGGGCTGAAGAGGTCCTTGTAGGGGCTCTTCTGCAGGTCCTGCAGGCACTGGCTGGCGTGGGGCTGGCCCACCTCGGGCAGGAAATCTGGGGACTGCCGGGGGGAGCAGCCGGCTGCACACCCACCCCCTGGGTGCACCGCTCCCGCATCCCACCCGTCATCCCAGCTGGGTGATGGGACCCACCGGGATGCCCGGAGAACAGGGATGTGGCCCTGTGGCCAGCAAGGGACCCCCCCTGCTGCTCCCATGCCATCCTTGCCCCATCCTGCCCTGGGCGGGGAAAGCCCCCCCTGGACTCACCTCCTGCTCGAGGAACTGGTGGATGATGTCTTCCCCCATCTCCTTCCGCTTCTCATCCGGGGAGAGCTCGTAGTCCGCCTGGGATGCCCAGGGAGAGGAGGGTGCTGCAGCCACAGCACGGGGCACGGCTCTGCCCTGTGCCCCCCGCCAAGCCCCCCGCTCCCCCGGACGAGGCAGGTCTGCCTGGCTGTGGGGCCAGGGAGCTGCACCCCCGTGACACGGGCAGCCGCCTGCTGCGGGGGCTCGCGGTGGTGTGGGCGGCCCCGGTGGGGTCCCCAGGGGAGTGGGCTGCCAGCCCCAGGCCCGCCACAGCCCCGGCAGCTCTCGTTATCCAAAAAGAGGAAAAACGTCCTGCGAGAGCTCTGGGAGCCGGCACAAGCAGGGGCCGCAGGTGCTCCCCATCACCGGCCCCCGCGGCGGCCGCCTTCGGGCGAGGGGCCCGGGCAGCGGAGGGGCAGCCTGCTTGGACAGTTGGGTTGTTTTAAAATAGCCCCAGCACTGTGTATTTTGTTCCCCCTGAGACCCTTCAGGCCCTGCCGCAGGCCCGGCCGGGGCGCAGGCACAGGCCCCGCTGGGTGCTGGGCCGGTGGGTGCTGGTGAGCCATGGCCGGGCACCGACCGAGCGCACATGGGTGCATTGGGACGAGCGCTGGCTGTACCTGGGAACAAAATAGTCTCAAATAGCAGCGTAGCAAAGCCCTTTAGAAAGAGAGACCGACGCTGTGTTGCACAAGAGGCTTAGACACAGAACTCTGTCCTTTTGCCGTCACTCGTCTGTATTTAGTACTCAGGACAACGTTTGCGTAAAAAGCTGAGGCAATGGGATCGACCGATACACTGACAAGACTCGTACAGCCTGGACGTTTGTTGAACATGACATGCACTTAAGGCCTCTTAACACTATTTAAGCAGCATCATTTGTCTTCACAGCAGAAATATACCAGTTCTGTTACAGAGATACCGGAGGAAAGCACAAAACCAGCCAAAGTACGTCAAATGCACCTCATTAGGACAGTATCAAGTGTGACTGATGTGCAAGTAAAACACATGAGAAAACAGACTGACTGGTCTGCCTGTCTGTTCCGTCTCTCCACAGTCACCCAACAAAAACCAAAGCCATCTGCCCGGCCACCTGAATAAAACTATATTAGGGATTACATCATTTATAAGCTGCATTGATATCTAGCAGGGTAGACGTTAAAACGAGGCATTTTACTCCTTCCTATGGCTTACTACTGTGAATTCACCAGTGACGGGGAAACCTGAATGGAAACATTTATCACACATACTGAATTAAATGAAGTAAATCACAGTTATTTTGTCATCGTTAGAGTGGAGTACCGTGGTGAGGCATCTACCTTTCATTAAGGAAGATGCTTCCTTCTCATTTTCAGCAGAAAAGGTCACTATAAAACGCACCATGAATTCTCTATGCGTGGCGTCCCAGCGGTTTACTCGGCTCACGTTTAAAACTCTCCTCCCCCACCCGACTGCCAGTAACCCAGCCTACCTTGGGATTTGAAAGTGAAGCTGTAGGTTTTTTCTCATTTGTGCGTCACTGTTAAAAATAAAACTTAGCATCTGGAATTTAGCAATTCTTTGAGTGACCTCCAAGCTAGGAGCTAATCCAAAGCAGTCTCCTACAGGTAGCTGGTGCTGGCTCCAGTGCGCTGAGGAGATAAGAAGCAGTACAGCATGTTTTGGTCAGCAGAGTAAGCAGTTTGTCATTCCGGACGCACACTGAGACACTGCCATTTCACCTAATCATCGCTCTTACAAAAGCCACGTACATTTTAAAGTTCCATTAAATGCTGCACCACCTGTGTGTGTGTGTATATATATGTATATACACACACCTATGGTGATACAGGTGGTGCACTATAAAAACAGTTGCCTTTTCAGCCCTGCTTTTCCCAAGGGGTGCTGAAAGTGTCCATCTCTCACCCGTGCAGGGGTAGCAGAGCATGCGCAGCACCCACGGCCCCGGGAGAAGGATGGCTTTTGCTACCTTCAGAGGTTTAACGGGCGTGAACTCCCTCCTCAGATTGGTGCGCCCAGCTCCTGTCAAATTTGAGCATTTGGCAAACACCAGGCAGCACAGCCTGAAGGCTCCCCGGGTTTCAGCGGGCTGAAACCTGCTGTCAGGTGTACGGTTAATTTTCCACGCAACAGCAGAAACTGCATGCTGCACTACAGCAGTGAGGCAGCCGTTTGCATGGCAGGGTTTTAAACAGCTGTTTCAGAGCTGTTGAAGAGAGATGAGAGTCCTTTCTTTGGAGATGGGTAGGAGAATATCATTCTGTCTCCTCAGTAAGGCGGTTTTATGATGCATGTGTCCAAATTACAAGCCCTCGGGAGACAAACTGGTAATTAGCACATTTTACAGACTCCCAGGATGATCTAAAACATTTTCCTCTGCACAATAATGCCATGATTATAAACTCTAGTTCTTCTAGCATAAGCTGAAAAAGGCAGTATATGATTCCCAAAGCACAGGGTAACTTTGGGCGTTGCTTATGATTTCATGGTTTGTTTCACAGCTGTTTTGCAGTTTGCCCGTAAGCAGCTAATGGCTAAATTCACATTTCAGTGTAATTCCGTGATGCTGCAGCATAGCACATAACTCGGCTGTGACTTCAGCCGATCCCCCACGGGGATCTCCACCTACGTATAAATGTTACATATATATCTCTCTCTAATACTTGCAGCCATGAACATTACATACATAAAATGGAACCTTTTTAAATACAATCTCAACATGCCAAAAATAGATTCTTTCATCAAGTTTCTGCCCTGCAATATCCATCTTTGTTTACAATGTACATATATATTTATATTTTTATATATAACAACATGAAAATACCATATATAAATATTTACTTTAAATCCCTATATCTGAGTACATACGACAGCATCAGTGGAGCAGTTGCTAGGTACCAGAAGGTCCACGCATTCCAGATGCGGATTCTTGGTTTGTTTGTTTGTTTTTTTTAAGCTGTGGAGATGAATTACTCGGTACATTTAAGCAGGACAACGTGGACTATTTATACCATCTGCAGACCACTCCCCCCCTGCCCATCTATATCTGTGCACAGCACGTGCATTCCTTCTTACGGTATGTCCCGTATTTAGTTTTACAGAGCAAATATTTTTGTAGCACAAGGGCAATATCTTGCAGAGTGGAATGAAACCAACAGACAAAAGTAAATTCAACTACAGTCTGCAGTGCCAAAAAAAAAAAAAAAAAAAAAAAAGGGTCTAATTGCTCCATGGTACTTCTCATTGCTCTGCAAGTTAGAAACGGTGGTTCCAGGCTTGTGAAAATCAAGCTTTAGACTGGTACTTTTTGTCAGCATTTTCACCGTCAGTACCAAGGTGTAAAAGCCTTGGATTCAGCTACTATATAGCCCTCCTCTCAAAACTACTACAAAAATAAATCTTGGGCACAATCTCAAAAGAGTCTTCTCTTCTCCATCTCAGACAGTACAAGAGCCCACTTACCCAACAAGGCTGCTAATCACAGCACATGGCTGCCAGATCAAGGTTTTATGGACCACATATTTGCCCACACACCCCTACCCTGAGAATTTTGTAAAAATTCTCTGTTCCTGCCGTCTTGCCCTGAACTGAAATAGATTTCACAAACAGAAATGTGCCAGTCTGTAGCAACTGGCTGTTTCCGGATAATAAAGTGCTCTTGTTTTAATTAGTTACTAGTTACCAGGGAACTCAAAGGAGAAGGCACACTTTCTTTTTCTCCTCCCACTGCTACACTTCCCCAAGAGTTAAACATGAGATTCATCTAGATCAACGTCGGTCTCCCCAAGCTCCACGTGTGTGAAGCTGAAGTGAGTGGCCAGCAAGGGGTTCTCCATCCCGTTGTCCTCACTGATGTGAAGGACAGTGTCCCCGCGCTGCAGCAAGCTGGTGGTCTCGAGGCCAGCGTAGTCATCAGTGTCAGAGAGCTGGGTGGGTGGGGTGCTTTGTGCTGTTGTTGGCCAGGACTCCAAGCCCTCCTCTTTTTCCTTCTCCTGCTCAGCAGAAAGTGCCTCGCTCTGCAATTGAGGAGAGCCAGTGATCAGGCTCAGAAGAAGTGGGAGGGAGAGGGGGGAAAAAAGCAAGGGAACATCAATAAAATAGTTTCTCATTCAGAAATACTGTTTACCATAACGGGCCAGGCACTTGCAGATTATAAATCCCTAAAATTTTGCCCCAGTGATATATTTTTGCTGGTGAATCAAATTTGTAGCGATGATCAGAAAGGTTATCTGATTTCAGTCGTTAACATGTTCTCATTTCAGTTTTTTAAGTGTATTCTCAAGACAGGTGTCTTTCATTTGTTCATGGCAAAGGACAACACCCCCAAAAGACACTAGATATCTGGGTGTATGAAAGTAATCTCAATGTCACTGATGTGCTGAAGGGATGACTGTGCCTGTCCTTGCACTATCCTCAGTGGTGGCCAACACAGAAAAAGGTTGGACAAGCAATTTCTTTTGGGATGTGGTGCCTTTGCTAGAACAGTCCTGAGGTTTTGAGGGAGTCGCTCCTTAAGGACGCATGTCTCAGCGAGCAAGCTGTAAAAACCCGTTGATGAAAACTTGCACTGGTGAGCAGGCCCAGAAGGACTACTGTATGTGACGGGAAGATGGAAAAGAAGATGCAGGAAATACATGTGCAAATTAAGAATCATTGCATAGATCTAGAAGTGAACGGTTTGCAAAAGGAGGGGGTCAGACAGCAAACTCAGCCTGAAGAGTAGATGTCTTCACTCACCTGTCAGCGTTTGTTACAGTGCTGTAATGCATCAGGCATTTCCCTATAAATTTTCCCTGCAACTGTGATGAAGCAGCGGACAGACACAAATAATAAACCCGTCAATCACGTTACCTGAGCGGTCTGGCTGTGGAGATCAGCTACAACGATGGCAGGTGAGGAAGTCAGCACAGGTTTACTGAGCGGTTCGGGCTTGCTGGTCGCCTGGGGGCTGCTGCGGCTGCAGCCCTGCTGCGGGGCTGCTGGAGCCGAGGACGAGGACGGGTCCCCTGGGGAAGCTCTCGTTGCCTCAGGCTGGGCTTCAGTGAAAGTCACTGACCGCTTCTGCTCCGCTGAAGGGTACAAAGCCCAGAAAATTTAATATTAAAATGCTGCAATTTGGGAAGGAAAACACAACAAGAAAAGAAGAGAGTCTCTGGAGGTTTTACAATGAAGACAGGATTCATGATTCATTCCATCTTTATAAGATGTCTAACTGGAGTCTAGTCTAAAAGCCTTTTACCCTGGGCTTCCTCTAAAGCCGCAGCAAGAGTCAGGGATCTGCTGAAGAAGACTCACCCTACCTATCCTTGTCATGACTTGGTGAGATAAATGCCACCCATAACATCTTTCCATCCCAGCAGAACATAGTGGATTGAATTTGCATGTGAGTTAGGCATTTTTGCCCTCAACTAGGAAAGGAAATATGGAGATGCAAAAAGGGCAAAAGGAGATGCAAATATATAAGGGAATTGCCCAAGGTTTTGCAGGAAATCTGAGAAAAAAAAAGAAGGCGGCTGTTTGCCCCCCGTTCCTGCAGACTGAGTCCACTATTCGGGAATAACAGACCAGCACAGGTTGAAGAGAGCTAGACTAAAACGTAACAGTAAACCTGATACCCCTGCTCCTGCTCTTACTTATTTGGGGTCAATTTTTATGTTTCAGACATCTCCAGCAGTGCTGTTGCCCCAGCACAGTCCTGGCTGAGTGGTTAGAAACCCAGAAAGTTTGCAAGCAACCTTTGCTCTTCCAGGTGTTTCCTCCAGTTAACTGCTGGCTTCACATGGTACAGAATACAAACTCCTGCTCTGCTTGCCACTCCTGACTCCTGGAAATATACAGCATGGACTAGACCAGTCCTATATTCATTTCCATATGTAACCTTTAAAGCTCTGCACTGCTAAGCTTACAAATGATGGGAAAATTCCTTCTTTCTGTTACTCTTAACAGCAGCTTCAGATTTTGCACATCTGGAGGTTGTGGACAAGGCATCCTGAATAGAGGACACCTGTCCCTTAAATTCTGCACACGTCTAGGAAAAGTCTATGTGCAGTTCTACCTTGAAAGCCTTTGGAGAAATGATCAAAGTGTTTTGAGGGGGTGATTTTCTGATAGGATATCCACTTACTAGGAAAAAGGATAAAACTGTGAGGACTTCACTTTAATATAGGCTACTAACAACATACTAACTTTTCCTTTCAGCTGAAACAACGACATAGTATTTTCTGCTTTCAAATATGAAGCGCTGGTTCTGGAAAGGCAGCGCTGCCCTACCGCCAGGTTTTGGTTTTGGCTGGATGCTCCGCCTCGTGGTTGAAAGTCGAGCTCCGTGACGGCTTCGAGGTTCGGTTTGAGTTTTCTGACGTGACAGCAGTGGTCGCCGAAGCTAAACGTTGGAAGAAAGAGTTAGGCTGATGTATGTTCACACATCACACAACTTCTCTGTAAGGAGAACAGATCATCATTGTCTATTCATCTAGATGTCCATTCCCTCTACTTTTAGCAGATACATGGTTTAAGGTTTCCATGGCTCAGACATCTTCTTCTTATGAGCTTCTGGGGTTTGTGCCTATTCAGTTTCATTACTGGATATCATACAATGCTGACTGTGTGACCATTGCTTAATTTAAAACAAAACAAAAAGCCTGCAGAGGAAAAGATTGGGGAATTCAAAACAAGGTCCATTTCCTCCCTTAGGGATTTGTCAGGTCTCACAGCTACGACTTGCGCTATGGTTCCCAGTAATTCAGTGGGCTGCGCAAGTATATCACAAATTAGGTAAAAGGGACATGTCACATCCACAAATCTTTTCAAAACAGACACAGACAAGAAAAACCACGCCAGCTCAAACAGCAGGAGAGAAGGCTTGTTCGCTCCCCGTGTTCTCACCTGCCGTAGGCCTCTCTTCCGCCCCAGGGGCTGCTGCAGAAGAAGGTTCTGCTGTCCTGGCTCACTCTGCACACTTGCCACCCTGTTAGATGTTGACAGCATTAGGCCAAGCACAGAAGCACCCTATATAACTAGTAGGTGTCCTGGCAATTGTGACTTAAATAAATAAATAAATAAATAAACCAACCACTAATGGCACAGTCACTTCAAAGAGCAATACTGTCTTTGAAGGATGGGGGGGACGTGTCTGTTGGGTTGTGGCTTCTGGGGCTTAGGAAAGGGTGGGAGGTGGAGTCATGGCATTCAGGACTTGGCCACGCACAGGTAGCATCCAAATATAAATAACTGCAGATTTCAGTTTTCAGTCATTGATTGATGCATCCCACTGAGCAACACTCACTTCTCTGCATCCTTTGCCACATCAGTTAAGGCAAGAATATCAGCTTCCTAGCTCAAAAGCCTTCTTGTTTGCTTTCCTTTTTCAAGGACAATGTTGTAAAAGCTATTTTTTTTCCTCCCAAATAGACTCCACAGCCTCATCACCATTTTTTCATCTGGTTTTAATTTCAATTTAAGTCAACAAACAAAAAACAAACACAAAGTGACAAAGGATCCATTCACATAATGGATGCATGGGTTATGTGAACAAGGCCCCGCACTCAACACTTGCAGCCTTAAGTCTTTTTGTGGCTAACAAACAAAAAAGACAAGTAAACATAAATTATATATTATATATATACATAAACACAGCTTTTTAGTTTTTAATATCTTGGCACAAAATATCTGAAAATCTGCGGTAAAAGAATCTTTAACAATAAAACATACTCAGCTACATACGATCTCATTCTACCATTCAACTGACCATTTCATCTACTTAAAAATACCACCCTCCCCTCCTTTGTATCAAAACACTGTACTCCTCCAAACAGTTAAAAATTGGTCATTTAGCAGACAGCGGTCACAAAACATTTTATCTGAATGAACTATGTCTGAGAGGAATATGGTTACAATAGCAACTAACATTTAAGATGGACGACTTCTAAATCAGGCAGCTGCTTATTTGGGACAGACTGGAATCCACTGAGCCACATGTCCTATTTAAGCAACTTCCAGCTATATCTGGTATGCATTGTTGACAATTCAGAATTGCAATCCATTTTGTCTTCGGCCTGCATTAATCTAAAGGAAAACAACATTCTTTTCTCTAGATGTTTTCCTTGCATCTCCCTGGAGCTGCTCAGTACCACCAACAGAGTGTGAAGGTTTTATCGCCTGACCTTACAGGAGTGGAGGAAGAAAACAAACCTGAGGACATGGTCAGACAGGACATGGAGGATGTCTATGGAGAGGCTTAAAAAGTTCTGTCTCCTGAACTGCTCGTTCTTCACTGTGGCAGAAATTATTGCCCTTAGAAGGTTTGGTGGAACAGAACAGGAGAGCTTCCTGGTCTGCTCTGGGTCACAGTCGGGTTACCTGACCTGAAAGTCCTATCCCTCCCTGCCTTACCAGTGTAAACTACAGCCACACTTTGCGCTAAACCATACCTGTGCGTTTCTACCAGCTCTACTGGGGACACAATGGGCAACTCCAAGGAGAGAGACAGCTTAAGACCCTGAAGCTGTTTCTCTTCTGATTGTCTGACCACAGCCTAATAATCCTAGGCATGCCCTCAGCAGTCTTACCACAGCTGCAGTGGTTTGGAAAAAAGGAAAAGCTTCTGCAAGCTCAAAGCCAGAACAAACAAGATACATTTGAATCCTTTTCTCCCTCAGACAGCTCTTCTGAATGAGATCACCAGTCTCTGGAACATCTTTTCCAGCTTTTACGTAGGGTATTGAGATGATTTACATACAAAGCATCCTAAACATCATGCACACAGCCGCCTATGGATAAGCAGAGTCCTCAAAGTTACTTCCTGTTGGTAGGACTGTATTCTTGACCCAGACAGTGACTGCAGCACACATGACTGGTAGGTTCAGAAGCAACACAGCATTCCTGATTAACGCAAAGAGACTGCACTTAAATTAGCCTTTAGGTTTGTGATCCAGACTACCTGAAATTACAGCTTGTAGAATTCTCTTAATCTTCTGTCTCTAGGATTACATAAAAACTTACTCCTCTGAATTTTAAGAAGTCTTTAGAGTAGTCACCACTATGTGAATTAAGTAGGAATTAGCTGAAGAGAGTCTTGAAAAATAGTTTTCTATTAGACTAGCTTTTGAGAATACTGCTACAATTTCTGATGAAGGAACAGTAATTCTTAGTTCTGTGAGTGAGGAGACATAAATGTCTGTAGGAGAAAGACTACAGTTATGGTCAGTACGAAACACTGTTTGTAGTGGTGAAACAAACTCATTTCATGTGCATCATGAAAACACTTTGAAAACGTTGTTAGAAAAAGAGAGTACATGGACTGCATGAGGGCACAGAGGCTATACATGAGGAAAAAAACCCGATTCCCATGAAGTAATATGTGCACTGAAGACAAACAATAGGGTGACCAAAAGAAAGGCTGGACTTTGTGTCTTCCTGCTGGAGTCTGGGATTTTCAGCCTGGCTTATATCATAAGTGAAATGAGTTTAGTGAGCTGGTGGATGTTTATTTCCAGTACCGAATCATTACACAAATTGGTATAATTTGGGATGATCTTATGAGCTGAAATTGCAGATAACTATTGCAGGCAAATGGTGGACCCGAGAGCAGCTGAGTTTTGCAGAGCTGCCCGCAAAACCAGCACAGTTCTGCTGTGGCTGTCTCTTTGCCTTCTATCCCCAAATTCTGAAGAAGGAAAGAGAGAGAGAATTGTAAAGACCACAAATTTCAGATGAGTGGCTGAATTTTCACATATAACCTTTCACTTCATGAGCGTTTGTGAGGGTTTCTTTTCACATCGAAGAACAGCACTACTGATCTTGTTTCCGTGAGAATTAGTGTGGCAGGCAGACTGCTGGCTCTGTGTAGCCCTCCCTCCCTCCTTTTCTGTCTCTCCTTGTTTACCAGACCTGACCAGCAGTATACTGTTTTTCTGGCAGCCTGTGGGACCCAATCAAGGAACACGGAATCAAATGCCATTTCAGCTGTCAGTATGTTTCCCTCCTGTGGCAATGTGATCAATAAGAAGGGGGTTTCTGCAGTACATAAGCCAGATTTCTTTGGAAATAACAAAACAGAAGTTTTTCCTGCCCACACAAAGATGCTCTGTCACTCTCTGAGTATCTCTGTCAGGAGTACCTTCACAATTGTGTTACTCCCATTACGTAGTTAGGGCAGGGACAGGTGAGCAAAAGATCGAACCAACCCAACTTCATGGAAGCATGTTGCCAGCACTACAAGAAATGACAGCCAGTGCAGTCACACAGTGGGGGCTAAAAGAAATGTCAGGCTGGCAGTTATAATAAGTGATGCTCACAAATTACAAGAAACCATGCAGCCAAAAAAAAAAGAAAAAAAGAAAGAACAAAGAAGAAAGCAAAACAGAGACAAAGGAAGCAAGTAGTTTAAATATCGCTTTAAAAAGGTGAACATGCTTGCCACACCATTATGATAGAACATACACACTTTGTGTCCCAAGACATCTGAGTGAGAGGGTTGGTGGACAAAGGCCAGTGGAGAACAGGTTAAAATGTAGATGAACTCCAGCTCTTGTATTCCCAGACACATCCTCGCCCAGTTAGTGTTAAATCTGCTATGCGTGCCCTGGCAATGTGAATTCACTCTGATTTTCCCTATTAGGCACCATTAAGCTAAGATAGGCATAATGACAAACATTAAAGGGAAATGTGTTTGTGCAACAGATTTCCATTACAGTGACTTCTTGTTCTTCCTTTCTGCTTTGGGAAAATATCCTCTCCTCTCAGATTATAACCACAACAAATCACAATGCTAGACACATATGCTCCTCAGCCCTGTACCCTGTGCTATCTGTTTACTTCTGAGCACTTAAATGCTACCCCCTTCCTGTCTTCCCTGCTTTTCTACATGGCTGGCTCTAATTGCTGTAGAACAAAGGGAAAGAGACTTTATTCTTTTTTGTGTTTGTCACTATTAATTTAATTTATTTAAAACTCCTACCTTCCATAAGGGTCTAGCCTCCATATGATTTATTTCTATGCAGAAATATAAATAAAGTCAGTTATGACTAAACATCAGCTTTAGAATGCAGAAGAGAATCCTAAACAGTTATCATTGTGCTCCAGCTGAAATCAAAGTTAAGAAAAACTCAAGTCTTCTTTATGCAAAACTAACGTTCCTGATATAAAACCATATTAATTGTCATATGAACCCCACAGCGCAATAGGCTCCCACAATGTCTGCTTTATTACTTCTGTCCTTTAGAGGAGGAATCCAATTTGCACATTCAACAATGCAGTTGAAACATCTTTTCTTCCTCACAGAACTCTAAACTAGCCTTTTTACAAAAAATCGCAGTATTTCCCTGTCTTCATTCTTTCTAAGGCTTTGCAGCCCTGATGCCTCTCCTTCAGACGTTAGCGTCCGCTCCTTGAAAAGAATAATAATCCTCAACAGAACTGACTCCCAAGTACATCTGTTAACCTTTTTGCCTAAGGAAATCTCTGTACCACAGAGCGCGGTGGAGGACAGTGTCCTGGTCCCCAGTGAAAACTGGTGTGACAGAAATTAGTAGGAATCCATGGTACAGCTGATTACATTTCAGGGTTCAAAATAAATTATTGCATTTGAACTCATCCGTTGATTTAGCTGTCTCATATTCGTCAGCATCACCACCATTATTAGGAGTGACTCCTCCCCACTTAACAAGATCAAAACATTTCAAATTCAGCGCTGATGTAACCTGGTATCAGGTCATTATGGCTTTAACTCAGATACAGACCTTCTCCTTTGTCATCCTCCTCAACTGTAGTGAGTTTTTAGCTCTAGGTGAGACACACCCCTTAACTTCTTTGGTTGAGTAATTTCTGTTCTCTTTAGGCCCCAAAACATGCTCAGATGACCAAGCAATCCATTTTACTGTGTCACAAAACCAGGTAACAATATTCTTGCCTCTGACAAGAAGCCAATGTCTTTTCCTAACGTCACTTCTACAGTAGTACCAATTAGAGACTGATCTGCCAAAGCAGGATTCATGCACACAAAGGACACCATGAATCATGGGATGATCTCAGTGACACCATCGATCATAAACCCTCCATTTGTCAGCCGAGAATGAACAAATGAACAAAGCAGCCGGTCCCCACCCCAAAAAGCCACTACTGACATCTACAACCAAACTAACAAAAATAGAAACCATTCACACAAATGCCTCTCAACATATCCACATCTTCAGCCGGTGTGGTAGAGTAACGAAATAGAGTGTTACCCTCTGTGTTGCCAATGTAGGGAGCCATGTTCTTCTGGAAGGAAACAGAGATGCTCTTGGGACTAGTGACAGCTCTCCGACCTCGCAAGGTGTGAGGGGTTGAGAGGTGCGAGCACAGCAGCAGGACAGTAAGGATGATTAACACAACAGAGCTGGCCGTTAAAGGTGCAGACCTCCCTTCTAAGCTCTGACCCGTTTGGCAGGCACGGCCATAACAGTTTGCACAGAAACTCCCCTGTCCACAGGTAATGGGGAACAGCTAGAACTGAACTCCGGCACTGATGGGGTAATTTTAAATATATATTAATCGTGATCACCTGCAAGTTTTCTAAGGCATCATTTGAGAATTGGAAACACTTTGTAACAATAACGAGAATTGCCGTAAAGCACCCACAGAGCACTATATTCCGCAGGACCTATCATAATTAGTTTTATTAGTGAATGTTAAAGAACACAGCTTGATATTGTTATTAAGTCTTTTGTGGTGACAGCATTGTGAGATGAATGGAAAAAACAGATGTCTCTGTTTTATATAAGCCTCTAGACTAATGCTTATAACAGGCTACAGCTAATGCCTCATGGATAATCTTTCTCATGCCTTTCAAGCAATAGCTAAACAAGGGGAAAACCCCGAGGCTAGCCAGCCAGACCGCTATTTTACTTGCTACAGCTTTTTCTTTCCCCTTCCCCTTAGCCTCCTCAAAGTTATTGGCAATCAAAGCTGAAAACTGAAGGTGGGTTGCTACACCTTTGACTTGCAGGCCTGAATATCAATGAGCCACAAGAGACAAAGATGGAGAGAGCAACAAAAGGTGAGGGGAAGAGACAGAGGAGATTGGAAACGGCTCGTTTCCCAGCACACACACTGACAGACAGGTAGTGTTAACACTGTACCTAGAGAGGCTGCCCTCAGTGGCCAGGCTCGGGGAGTCATCGAGGACATTAGGTTCACTGCAGGAGGGGCAGGGAGATTAAGAATTTAGGGAAACAAAATGCAAAAAGCATGCGATTGTCTCTGTTTTCAAGGGAAAAAATATCAACGGAATAAAAAAAGTAAAAAAAGGACGGTAACATTAATTGGTCTCGCAGGCTCAACAGCACATATATGACTCAGAGGAGCTGAAAGAACATCTGATAACAGGAACAGTCTTTAGAGGGAGTTTACACTACATGGAGACTTAATACATCTCTGCTGAGAACTGGGGAGCTGAGAAGTTCAATAGGATGTGTTTCCACAGGAAATAAGGGCAGGGAACTGTTTTCAAAGCCATTTTCCTGCAGCATTTCCATTTATTTTGGTTCTATTTACTTCCAGCTTCATAGAAAGCTTTTTTTCTTCCCCCTTCCCCATGAGCCACTTCTTCCTGAGGGAGGGCTAATCTGTCTCCCATGAGCTATAGACCACTCTCCTTCTGGTATGACTCTAAGGACAAACATCTGGAAAACAAGGTCTTGTAGTGTAATGAAACTGTAAGTAAACAGGTGGCATGGATCCTGGCAAATGAGTACACAATCACATTGCTTTTCTAGACTTCAGCCATTTGGGCAGGAGCAGCCTTCTCAGCCCATAGGAAAAACATGAAAGAAAGAAGGCAGTCTGCTGGGTTACCAGCAGGAAAGCAATAATAATATTACTTAACATTAATTAGTTTACACTTGTGAGGCAGTCTGAAAGCCCAGAGACCATCCATAAATAAAAAGGGCATGACGTTGTGGACTATGATTATGCTTGCTGAGCTTGTACTTCCCTACACAGATGAAAAGTGATTCTCCTGGTATACCACGTACTTAAAAAGTAGAGAGCAAAGCTCTGTTGTAATTAAAGTCTTTTTTTCTCAGCATCACTGTGGCTTGGGATTGCACAAAGCAAACATTGCTATCAGTCAACTGTGACTCGTATGAAGTTCATGCATTGAAGATGGTAGTGAAAGATTGAGGAAAATGCAGTCTTGCATATTAAGTTTTCAAGAAACAAAGGGACTGAATCAATTGAGTTCAAAAGTCAAATGAGTTCCTGTAAGCCCTTTTGTGAAAACTCTCAGATAAAAATCTGTGTAACCTCTCTCTTGTAAATCACTTCTCCTATCTCTGCTGGTATGTACCACAGCTGTTACTTTTCCTTCAAGTATCAAGGTTATTTTTTTAATTCCAAGCAAGACTGGGGAGGGAGCAATGTTGTTTGATTTTCCAAGGCTGGTCAAGAGATAATGTAGAATTTATTCTTTAAAGGTTCAAAGGAAATAACATAAATCAATCCGTCCATTGTCAGATATCCTTGGATAACTATGTCACAGACAAATAAAACAATAAACATTGCTTACTTTGAAAAAAGAACCCATTTAAATGCAAAACTTCTCTCTACATCTTCTGAAGATGTGTATTTCCCAAATTCCCATCTCTTTCTCACACTCCATGTTAACCAGGAATAAGTTATTTCTATCAACAAGTATATTTCTAGTTTTAAACAGCATTAAATGCTGTCTTTGAACTTGACATTCGGTTTCTCTGATGAGCTAGCTACTGTTCTAGGAAGGACAAAGACTACATGGAAGAAAACAAAGTGAATCAAATAGGATGCCTCTTCCCCCCTTCCCAGCTTCTCAGGGTTCCTCCCCACTCCCTACACAGACCAGGTACAGTCCCCTGGTTCAATGCATAACCCCAAAATGACATATTTTCTTTTTGCTGTCCACAGTAGTAGCAAAGGAAAATAGTGCTGAGGGTTTCTGAAAGTGTTTAAGAGGAAGGTGTCTATGGATGACAGCTTGTTCTTATGGACATTACACAACACAGATCATCCTGGAAAATCATTCTTTCCAACCCTGCACCCTTGGTCCAACACTATTTCAGGATGAATAAATTTAGCATGGCTATTGCTGGCACTGATTCTACTATCCCACATCTCTGATGTACACATAATATACCTGCACCATTTCTGCTCTTGTGAATATAATGGGAAAGGTGAAAAGTCCATGTTGTTACCTTTGGCTGGGTAACATGCCCACCTCAGCCTGAGGTGCAGACACGCTGGAGAGATGGCTGGAGAACCGCCTCCTCCCAATGGCACCCATAAGGTATGCTTCTTGTTCACTTACCACACTGGGCATGCTCAAGGAGTCATCTAGAAAGAAAGAAAAAACAGGAAAGGAGAGGAAATAACCACCCCAAACCCCACCTACATATTTACAGTTGCCAAGACATAACAGGATGCCAAAGGTGTACCCAGCATTTTACTTACCAAGGCGCCAAGCCTGCAAATTTGAATACTTCCATTAGATTTTACAGTCACAGGTCAGAAAGACGTATGCGTGAAACCCTGCAGGATGAGGAACTCAGCACACGTGGGGAGGGGATTTATGTATGCTTTCAGCTTGTATGGCTCTCAGGAAAATGTGTTTGGGAAATCCAGCTTCACTAGGGCTTAATTCCTGTGATTAATACATTGTTTGTTAATATACAGTGTTTTCTGGCATAAAGGTTGTTACTGGACATTTTGCTGGTGTGAAATAAACTGCTGCTATGATATAGCAAAACACTTTTACAAAAGTTAAAATACTTGACAGCAAAATGCAGAACTGACACCCTTTAACACCCCTTGGGACATGCATTTTAAAACGTCACCCAAAAAAAGGACAAATTGACTCTACATCTTACTGCAACTGAGTTACACAGACAGTTAGATTGTGATCAGGACTGCTTGAAATTTTCGGTGCTGTTTCAAATTACATAAAGAACCTGGAAAGAAATTACTCTTCTGTGGTTTTTACCACAACAACTTCTAACTACAAATAAACAAATAAAGGGGAAGTTTTGTGTAATTTTCTCTTTTCTTCTCAACATTTTCCAATTTTGATATACTGAAATATTTTATGGCAGCATTAAGCCAAGGCAGGGCTGAGGTAATACTGCTGCACGCAAATGGGAAGATAGCGCTCAGCGTTCCACACAGTGGCTCATAATTAATCTGAGGCTGAAACCAGAGTTTGCCACAGAGAGTTTCTGAGCAATGTATCAGCAGTACCATGCTGAGTGGATTGTACAATATTTAGTGACAAATCCAGCTAAAATAAAGTTGGGCTGAGCCTGGAAAGTATCAGGCTGTTCTTTCCCAAAAGGCAATTCTGCTGTAACTGCACAGGCCTTTTTTTGAGCCACCCATTTTCACTCCTTTTGTTTGCCTTTGGGGAAGTCAGCAGTCCTCAAATACAAAAGTGAGGCACCTGAGTTTCAGGCATGGAGGCAACCGACCATTGCAGCACCAGAAGAGAGTACCCCTGCTAAAGTAGGGGGGAGCCCAAGCCTGATGACACATGAGCAGAATTTTCTACCCTGGCTTTCTGTGGTGGACAACCCAGAAGCAGATGGACAGCTCAGAAGCAGAGAGAAGGCAAAATTCCAAGAATAACATGAAACTCAGCTGAAATGACAAAGCAACATTCAGGTCATTGCAGGTTAGTCCCCAAAAGATTCACCATCCCATTCCTTCTAAACTGGTACCAGAAAATCTGACAACTCCAGAACGTGCCCACCGCCCAAAAGGGAGATCAAGCTTCTGTTGTCAGTAGGTTTAAGGCTTAATTTCCTCTTTGCTAATTGAGTAACACAACCACACAGACATCCCACCCTGCAGAAAGTCACAGCTGGATCCCATGCAGCACAAGGACAACGTATTCCACATCGGAGCATCTGGACAGAAGTGATGAGCAGTACTGAGGTCCTGCAGGAGCAGGATCGTAACTACAGAG
This sequence comes from Ibycter americanus, assembly GCA_035590275.1. Taxonomy (NCBI): domain Eukaryota; kingdom Metazoa; phylum Chordata; class Aves; order Falconiformes; family Falconidae; genus Ibycter; species Ibycter americanus. The sequence goes on from JAVJGI010000064.1 coordinate 11,088,623, forward strand.
CCAGCCACAGCCCCTGCCTAGTGCCAGGATGCAGGTCAGAGAGGACTGATTGCCCAATGCCCAATGCCTTGCCAGCACTGTGAGGACTGCATCTCAGCCCAGGTCTCACACACTACAAATCCGCCAGTGCCCTTCCCTTTCCCCCACCCGGTGCTCAGGAGGGAACGAGGAGGTATGTAACGACCCAGGCTTTAGCACTATGAGCTGTGTAGCGACCACACCAGTTTCTTGGCCTCATGCCTCTGTGGGTCTTTTGTTCACAATGGGACAGGGACGACTGCCTTCCCCTCCCGGCCATCCTCTGGGGCATCAAGAAAACACCTTCAATGTTGGGGGCTTAACTTAAATCAGTAGCCACGTACTTTCTTCATCCTCCTCATCCGTGCGGCTCAGTGTGTCCTGCGAGGCCTGCTGGGAAGGCTCGCTGTCCTGCTCCCAGACCGTGCCAGTGCCGGTGTTGGAGCGGGACATGGTGGCCAGGCTCAGGCGGTAAGCGGAGGTGGAGGTGCCCACGGTGCTGACGGATGTCTTCCCTTGGTAAGCTGAGCAACAGTGGGAAAACCAAACCCGAGTCAGTGATGGCACTGGAAATCAAAAACCAGCCAAGCATTCCTGTCACGTCAGGCACCTGGTTCTGCCCAGACTAGTGGGCAGGGGTGATAAACCAGACACACTGCCTCGGCTCACCTCATCTCTCCAAAATCTGTCTATTTCTCTTACGCAGTCTGGTTTTCTCCCTTAACCTTGGCGCCATATTTTCCCGATCAGCTTCAACATTTCGGAACAAGGCAAATTATTACCAAGGAAACAAGGCTGAGACATCTTCTTTTGAATTTGTTTTCTCTTCTTAGGAACAAAGCACATAAAATCTCTTGCCGTGCGTAAGCACCGGCTGCCATCTCGTGGCAACAAGGGCGACTGTTACGGGAGAAAAGTGTCCCCTCATGCGAGAGAGAATGCAGTGCACCATCAGCTCAGGGACGCTGGTCTGCACCTTACAGTGGAGAAAAATCAAAAAGAAACCAAGAGGAGAAAGGAGCAGACCGATCTGCTGCAGAAAAACAGACATGTTTCTGCATGAGCAGCTTCGGCTTTGCGGAGATGCGGGTAGGGGCTCACCGTGTCATGGGCTAGGACAGCGAGCCGTAGCTGCTGGCAGGCGGGACTCAGACTTAGCAGAATAAGTGGGCACGACAAGGTGCACTGCACAACTAACCTGGACTTGTGTTGGCTGCCCAGCGACAAGGCTGGGCTGCGCACAGGGCCCGATCTGGGGGCAGGCTGTTGGGCAGTTACCCCATCCCCTCCTGGGCAGCAGGAAGGCCTTGCCTCACAAGTTAATGTACAGGTGAGCCAGCTGGCCAGGCTGGGCTGCTGGCCCTTGGCTCTCCCCGCTCCTCCTTACCAGACCCGCTGTGCACTGCCTCTTTCAGGATCTTCAGCTCGTTGTTGAATTCTGCAATGAGGGAGCTCTTGCAGAGCGGGCGCGGTATGAACCGTCTCTCCAGCTGGTCGGCGATGTGCTGTCGGGCAGTCAGCTCCTCATGGTTCTCGGCCGGCTGGGCCAGCAGCTGCAGAAGTGGGACATGTTAGCACTGCAGGGAAATGATGCCCAGGGCACTGGGACTAGTCTCCAGACCAGCATGAGCCTGCAGCCAGCAGACTGTCCTCCTTGTAGGCATGAGGTTTTTGACTCCAGCTACAAGGTTTCCACCTGTCTTTCAGGGACAACCTTATGTTTGACTGAACAGATATCAAAACCTCACTGACACTGGTGCATGGGGATGAAGGCTTCCTTATGCTAAGCTCTACCCTCAGACATGAGACAGCTCCTTTCTCCAAAATGATTTAGTCTGTCAAGTGGTGAGACAGGGCAAGCTAAACAAGGTGGAGTACCATGTACTGGTCTACCTGGTAAGCAGGGAAGAGCCATGATTAACTTAAGCCCGGGCTGCCTGAGCCTAGCAGCTGTCTGTCCATCCACAGAAGTCCTGTCAGAACCTTCACCCACGAGATGGGAAGTGGAGTGGTCCTTCCTGGCTGTTACCTGTATTGCCCGGCTCTGTGCAGAAGAGAGATTTCTGGAAGATTTCTGCCACCTATGCCAACCCCCTCCCTAGGTGCAGAGCATCCACGCTACTTCCAAGTGCTTTGAGGGTCTTTGTTGCAAAATCAAGTCCACATGCAAGCCCTCTTGGTCAAGCCTGAGAGTACTTTCCCATCCAGGGGAACTAAGACTATCTGTACTCCACGGATCAGAGCTCCTGTATGACTAGCATACTCTTTAGTGTTGTCTAGGAAAAAGCCCTGTGATTTAGTTTCGAAGGGTTCTCAGGCCTACTAACTTCTGAAAAGCCACTCCCTACATAAACACACAGTTCTTCCAGAAGTGCTGTTCCTCTGTTTTCAGCAGGGGAATAAAGGATATCTTGCCTTCAGGGAGTGATCTATCAGGAGCCAAAGCAACTGTTACCTTGCACTGGATGAAGGGCCGAAGGAGCACAAAGATAGGGATCCGTGTTCGTACGATAAAGTCGAGGAAATCCCACAGGGCCAGCCCTCCCACCTTCCGCAGTGCCATCTCTTTGACTTGCAGGCTCAGCCAGTACCACTGGCTGTCCAGTTGGCGTTCAAAGCAAACAAGGATCACCTTCAGGGCTACAGGGGAACACACACCAGCAAACGGCAGTCAGAGATGCTATCAGTGTGCCTTGCAAGCATTGAGGGAGGAACGGGGGCGGGGGGGGCTACTGTGGGCACAAACCTACACAGGCATGCATGCATGCATGCACGTGCACATGCACACCCACACACCTCAGAGTCACAACTGTCCTTTTTATCAGTCTCCAAACGTGGCAGGGAAGGAGGGCAACCTTCTTACACTAAAGGCCTCAGGATCAGGACTGAGAGTCCCATTTCCAGAGAAATTTTCCTACTTCACATCTAAGTTCCTCTGTGTTTTCTTGCTGTAGTTTCCCATCTCCCTCCCTGCAGATTTCTTTTGTCTTCCTGGAATCCAGATATTTTGAAAGCAGCTCAGGGGTGAACACAGCCCTGGCTGATCAGACAACCTCAAAAATCTTGATCAGGCATATCCACACAAAGAGTCAGCCTGTGAGCACAATAACCTCCAGGTTATTTATGGGCTAATGAAAAGAACCTTTCTAGCAGTGCAGCTGCATGAGTCATGGCCAAACTGTAATCTAAACAAAAATATGGTCCAGTAAGCCTAGGGCCGTAATTCACAAGAGCACTGTGTTACCAATGGGGATGAACAGCAATGAGGTTCAAAACAATGCTCTATATTAACGTGGGCAGTGACCAAGATATCTCACAGGAGAGACAAGGAATCTCCTCCTTTTCATGCTCCCCTGGTCTGGAACAAACAGGGAGGCCTGGGAATTGCTGGGGGAAGGTTGACTACTCCGTTTTTCTTGATGGGATGGCCAAGACATCTCAGCCATCACACATCTGTATCCAGGTTTGTTGGGGTGGGGGAACTAAATCAGTGGTGACCTGCCTTTTTTTTCATCAGTGTTACCCCACTCCTCAGACATGGGTTAACAAAGACCTGAATATAAGTCTTCAGATAAATGCTTTCACAAAATCATAAAACAGAAAAGCTGTTTGAAGGAGTGAGAGCTTTGAGACAGAACTCTAACCATATAGCTCTGACAACATGCAGTGCTGCTGCATCTCCAATTTCATGATTTTTTTTCTTTCCTTTTGCTCGTGGGTCATATGTGAGAAAATATAGTACTACCTTGCAGTAGTATATAGTGAGCAGAGGGAATATCAGTCAGTAAGGACCATGTGTGTGCAGGGCCAGCAGGCAGACAGACTGCATCGCATTTCACCCTAGCTAGCCAAGGGCCAGTAAAGTTGTTGCGGTATTAGGGGCTGATAGGCAGTCTGGCTTGCCTTTTTGGCTTCACTGCTGTATGCTGGCAGTATGAAAACTGGACGACTTCTACCTGTGCTGCAATCTCCTCCAGCTGCAGTGCAGACACAGCTCACGTTGCAATAGATTCCAGAGATACTCCTGGCTTCACGCTTTGGCCTGGCCCCTTGTTCAGGACAAGACCTAAAGCAGATCTAGAGAGCTCAGTAAGCTCCTGCCTGAGAGGGTTTTCTTTGGTGCTGCCTATGGTCTTGAACTCTCTGTTTTGTCCCTTCTCAGTGGTCAGCAGAAGCCATCACTCACCCAGGTAGGCAGCCTGGCTGGTGGACTCTGCGAGTCCTTCCCGCCGCAGGTCCTTCCCCGCATCCCCTGGGGTGGAGCAATGGGCAGGGGAGCTTTCCAGCATAAAATTCTTGCTGCGGGAAGTGCTGATGATGCGAGGTGGCAGGAGGATATTGATAACAGTCTGGAGCAGCAGCAGGACCTCTGGCTGCTCCAGCCAGGGGCTGTCTGAGATGCATTGGGAGGGGAGAGAGAGAGAAAGATCAGGCTACATCCCATCAAAGACACCCAAAAGATCCAGACCCTGTTTAGTTCCAAAATGGGGTGCAATCTCAAATGTCCCCTAAGCCAAAACTCCGTCCCCCACACCTTGTTATGCTGCTTCTCCTCCTGCAAGCAAAGGCAAAGTTTATTTTAGCACCAACACAAACACACACGAACACAGAGCTACACAGCACAAAGAAATATCCCATTCAGTTGTTTCATGATCTCATTTCCTTTTGACATTCCCCTCTCCCTTTACTCTTTGCTTTCATGTAGGGATTCACCAGTGATCACCCTCTGTAGAAGAAAGCAAGGAGCAGGACTTGTGCCAGACAAGTGGCATGGATAGGGCAGACTGAGATCCACAGGGACACACAATTTCTGTGACGTCTGCTTCCCTCTGTGGCTTCTGCTACAACAGATTCATCTTGCCCTGCACTCCAGTTTCAAAAGAAGGAGCACATCTGTGTAAGACCTGACTCAAGAACCATGGCACAGCTGAAACAAAGAGAAGAAACAACAAGAACTTCTCCCAGTGGGGCTCTTTTCAGTCTCGGACCCAACGGGCACTTAGCTGACACACCGCCAGTGACAGAAAACCAAATTAAAAAAAAAAAAACAAACAAAAAAAACCCAACAGAGGGTAGGGAAAGCGCAAACATCGGTTGTCAGAAAAGGGGGAGAAAAATTCTTTTTGTTAAATTAGTCAGACCTTTGCTTCCAGATCCTACTGTGAGCACAAATGGAATCAGTAGGTTTAAAAGCATTCCTTCCCTTCTTTCCTGATTGGTGAATGGGGAGACGACATGGCTTAGGGGGAAATCTTCTTTCAAAGCCTGTGCAGTAATAATAAGAAAGGATTAAACGATTTCATCAGCAGATCATGCACACAACTTACTGCAGGGAATGACGATCCCCTGGGCACCCTGTTTACACAGTACACCACCAGCATTGATGACCTGATTGAATTAGAAGCTGTGAGACCACTTAGGAGCAAAAGGAATTCACAGAGTAACACAGGTGTCACCTCCTCTCCTCATAGCCAAGATGTAAGAAGCCCAGACTCCTAACTCATAGATATCATTACCAAAATCAGATGTATCCCACAGGAGTCAGCTGAGTGTTAGTCCTAAACTCTGCACTGCTGTCAATGGCATCAGGATCTGACCCAGACTATGGGGAATAAAAAAAGGAACAGAGGAAACTGCAGAAAGGGCATAATCTAAATATTCTGCTGTTCCAAACATGGAGGTTATTCCCAAACACATTTTTTGTTCTGCTTTACTTTGTGCTGCCCAATCATCCTCCCCAACACAAGGAATGAACTGAAAAATAAACAAAATTCATGTTTACTCCTTGACACATAGTGAAGCCTAAATTGAAAGGCCTTTCATCTTCTTTAGAGGAAGTAATACAAATAAAGGACTGTCACTAGAACCCCTGCTCATTTACAACTTCCCAGTTGCTACAGACTTAGCTGTGAAATGCAACTGAACCTTGCAACCCCTCAAGCCCGCAGACCTGGGCTGAGAAATTCCAGGAGAAGATGTTTTCTGATGGGGTGTGAAGTACCTCTGTTTCATATCCTGCTGGAATTATTAGGAGTTATGACCACTCCCATGTTTTTCTGACATGTTTGGTTTTCATTACATTTAAAGTCCATGAATGAGTGAACAGGGAGAAGAGGATAATAAAAGTAAAAACTCCCAATACTTTTAAAAATATTATTAATTTGGTATCTGGTTTTAAAAAAGAGAAAAGATTTCAGAGACGGTGAAGGTGGCCCTTTTTTCGCTTTTGATTAAAGAACCGTTACCTCAGAGCTGGAAGAAGTCTGTCCTCTTTCTGTGTCGGTACCGAAAAGTCCTTTTGTGCCTCACGCTCTGAGGGACAGCACAGTGTTTTGGTCCCTATAAGCCTTCCTTCCCAAGCTGCCCTGCTGCTCAGAAATACCTGCTGAAGTATTCAACTGGATGTGCCAATGCATATTTAAAAATGCAGTTTGGAGCTAGATTAGGAAATTTGTCCCTTTTTTGGTCACCATTCTCTCTGATTTCATGCCAATGGGGAGGGAAAGGGATACAGAGGCAGAAAGACTCTGTAACACTTCTGGCACTTCTATGAAAAAGGAATAGTGATGAAATTTTCCAAAAAGTCCAGGATGTTTTTCTTTTTGTATTATTATTCTGGACAACAAGGATGCTATTGAGTCAGCAGCTGAAAAGTCAAGTTGCCCTGCTTTTTTGAGCTGGCGCACTGTGTGACCAGCTCAGGTAAGAGCAGAAGAGCACAAACTCCACTCTCAGTTGCACACATGGTCCCACAGTAAGAGGTAAGGTTGCATGGACACGACCCAAGCCAGGGTCCAGCTGCCTGTGGCAGGAGGCTTATGCTAACTTCTTAGATCCTGCAAAGAATCCTAACATGCTTGTCAGAGCCATTAACAGCATCAATCAGCCGAACTCCCTGGACTTCAATGGCAGCGTTAAGCTGATGGATGCTTGCTGTGGACTTGGCCCCAACAGGTGAATCCTGAGCTTAGTTCAAGCCTTCAAAAAGAAGGGAGAATTAACATGCTGCTTCTCTTTCATTTTTGGTGTATGTTCCACAGTTTTTGCCCAGCTTTTGCAGAAAGAAAACAGAGCACCGATGAGTTGGTGTCTCAACCAGAAGCTATAACAGACCTGGCCACAGGCCAGGGCAGACACACCTGTATCTGCAATGCTACAAGCCGGACAACAGCTGTGCTGAAGGGCAGAGGTGGCGAGAGATAAGGGCTGAGATGAAGAAGGGGTAATCCGTCAGCCACACTGGAGGGTCCTACCACTCCCATCACCTGCAATACAAACAGAGCACATCACCACAACTGACTACTTACAGTTTCATCCATGCCATATCCTCCAGCGCCAGTGAAATGGAGGTGTCTTCCACTGAGCACTGAGTTGGGGTGGATCTAGGAGAACCAGCCCCCCCAGTGGTCCTTGTGGGAGCTGGGGCCAGTGAGGAGAAGGAGTTTTAGCAGGGAAAGGGAAGGGAGAAGAGGGAACCAGCAAGGATGAGAGGAGTGCAGAGGTAACCTGGTACATTTATAAATGTACCCAGTACCAGCCCTGAATGACCAGCACTGGACTGGTGGAACAGTTAGAGTTGGAGGATATGTCATGTAATGACTGTAACAAATAAAAATATGTCATCAAAGCAAAAAGTCTGCATTGAAACTGTACATCATTCCCCTTCTCTTGCTGATCTACTTGAAAAAATAATGTCCTAAGTCTGACCCAAGCCGGGTTTTGTACAATGTTCAGATTCCTCTCAAACACAGTCTGCTCTTAGGAACTCTTAAGTATGATTCATCTCACCTGACCCCAGATGTCTGAAGCAGAGTCACCTGCATGTGACCTGGTTGTCTGGAACTCCTTGAAATAACAGTGCAAGAAAATAGCACCTCTAGGGGAGAGTTATTTAGACCAGTCTGGATGTGTCCCTCAGGAGGAGTTAAATCACAGGCCTGCATATGCCTGTTTCTCTCCAAGACTAGACACATCTAGATGACAGGAACAGGGAGAAGCTTCCTGGCAGACGCCTAAGCTTAGGGGAAGTGAACGCATTCTTCTTTTTCCAAATTCAGCCTGGGGAAAAAAGCAGTAACCAGTTTTCTGCCAGAAAACCAAAGGACAATTTAGAAGGGGAAGAGGCACAGCCCTTTCCTTGTATCACTGTGGATTATAATTTAGACATCTCCCCGCCTTCCTGGCTGGTCTCTTTTAGAGTTTCATGATGCAACTGGTCTACGCATGATACCGCATGCAGTTAGGGGTGCTCCCACAGCTCACAGAGGCCATAGTTCCGACAGCTAAAGGTAATTTACTCCTAACAGTAAGAGTGCATCTTTTCCTGGTTGCTCTCCCTGATGTTCCCAGCCAGCTGAACAGAAGCATGATGACTGCACTTCAGCACTGCGGAGCTTTCTGCTGTTTTTGGAGCACTGGCTAATTGTTAACGCAGGCCCTCCGGAGAGCTTGCTGGCGTGATTCACTCTACCATGCCTGCCCGCCAAACTGCAGGTCCTCTCTAAACTTGTATTTGAGCTAACTCTGTAGCAACCTCCCCACGTAGCAACCCCAAGGAGTCTGAGGGCCCTGATTTGCAGTACCTCCAAGCAGCTACCTCTGTTTGAACAAGGAAGAAGTCTTATGGGCTCTGACAGTTTGGAGCCTCCCTGCCCTTGCAGCAATGAGTGCCGAATGGACTCGAAGGACAGGAACCTGGCAAAAACTGATACTGCATTTTAGCTGATTATCATTGTTTTTAAAGCCCCTCAGAACACTGGTGAACCCTGATAGGTGTCTTGTAACTGCTAGAAAAAGTTACAACGTTTATGTTCTAAGGAGAAAGTGTTATAAAACCCAACAACAGAAAAGCTAGTGCAGCCTTTCCCCATTTATTTGTATTTTTTCAACACAGAATGAAAGCATGCATGTTTGTCCAAATGCCTGGAGTTACACTGATGTCAAATTGAGGGTTTGCCCCCATTGTAACAGCTGCAGAAACACTACAGTCTATCACTGCATGACCAGACAGATTCCATCTGTATCATGTCTCTGTTGTAACACACTAAGGAGCATAAAATGTACTAAGAGTGGGATCTGAACATTGTACAGCGCAAACCTGTACTAGATCAAGCCAGGGACATTGCAAACAGTGGCGTGAATCCACCCATGTAAACCCTTCTAACTAGCCAACACCTGATGGCCTCTGTCAGAGCCATCGAGGTCCTTCCCCACTGGAGACGGTAGGTATCCCCAGTGCCACCCTCTTCCCGTCTCTACCAGGTGTGTGCAGTCTCCACCACCCCACTCTCCAACTTGCAGCCCTCAACTCTCAGCTCAGTCTGGCAAAGGTGGATCTTCAAAGTGGTGCGTGGGAAGCAACGGAAATAAATCGCTTGACCACCGCTACCGGTCATTGTATCTCCCCATGCACCACTTCAAAAATGAACCTTGCTCTCTCTAGTGTCACTTGCGAAGTCCCCTTGCTAGTGGTAAGGGGGACAGGTAAAATGACAGGAATGGGAATGAACTAGCTTCAGTCCAGAGAAGTCAACAGCCAAGGGGGAGGTTTAGCAAAGGTTCACAGGGTTGCCGCTCGGCTACTCACCAGATTGACACACACATTGATCAGAGACCTAAGGTGAGGCAGGAAGGATATGATAGGCTGCCTCTGAAGTGTCAAACAAACCCCTTCAATCAAATTGCTGGCAGGCTCCCACTCAACCTGGCGCCTGCAATACAACAGTAGGTGCCGTTAGCCACGGGCCTCCTGCCCCCCACCAGACGCTCGCAAACACGGCGACCGACACACAGTGATGCCCACAGAGGAGACGTTTCAGACAGCGACGACGTCCAAGATGAGCACAAAGTGCGCAACAGAGAAAAGGTTTTATCCACGCAGAGCCACAGAGCACACTGGGCGTTTGAGAGAGATGAGAAATGTAGCAGAGGGGTCCGCGCTAGCGACACAAACCCCCTCACAACAGCAGTGGTGGACGGGCTGTGTTTCACTCCCTGGCGCTTCCCTCTGGCAGGTGGTGAATGCAAGGGAGCCACTGGACAGCTGCCTCGGGGGTGCCTGTGTGGGGAAAAGGTCTGCTGTGCCATGCTCCCAAGTGAGAAGGGACTCCTCCATCCCTTGTGGCTTGTGGGGGTTCTCACCAAAGGGAATAAACCCCATCAGCTGTGAGTGCCCTCAGTAAGCTGCTTTGCAGTCTGGCCTGCTCTGCCAGAGTGACTCCCACAGTCTGCCCTAAACGTAAACTGCCCCAGCAGTACAATCTTTACCTTCCTCACCCTGTGTGGGAGGGCTGATTCATTCCCTACCAGCACCAAAGTCCTTCATTCCAGGATCCGTTCTTCCCTGACACTTTGTTTTTTCACCAAAACAGCTGTTGGGGCTTGTGACAGATGCTGATGGAGTCCTTCCTAATCATAAGCAGGCACAGCATAGGTAACGTGAAAGCAGTTTGCACCCTTCGTCTCAGGGCCTGACTCCTCGGAGTAAGAACAGGTCTCCAGCCAGCATCTGACTGTGCACTTGCTGGGACTGAAAGACAGGGCTTGCATAACTTGTTAGCTCAATGCTAAACAATATCCTAGTCAAGCTCCTCTGAGGACTTCTTAGAGTCACATGAGGGATCAAGTGTCTACTACTTATGCAGACCAACATACATCTCGTCTTTCAGCATCCACTGTTCCTAAATCTCCAGAACAGTAGTTTGTTCTTGTACTTGTTCTTACACATATACCACCCCCCATCAGACACTGGTTTTGGAGTGGGGTGCCCACAGGATCCAGTGTATAAGATTCTGGTGCAAGTACCCCAACGGATGGCTCCTGGGGTCTGGCACCCAGTCCCATCTCTAAGAGACTTCTTAGCCCAATGGCGCTTAAATGTAGTTGCTGCATTTGGTCCAGTGGCTTTGCTGTCTCTGTCCCTTTGTGTACAGAAGAGCAATTTCAGCCAGGTGTAGGTACAGGCACAGACAGAGAGAATATGAAGGGAATTTTAATTTATGAGCAATCATTCAGTTTACACAAAAAAGAAAGATCTTGAGGAACAGGAAGACCCCTAAGCTGCCTTTGAGGCAGAGGAAAGTATGAGCAAGAAACGAATGAGTGAGAAGCAGGCAAGACATGGCAAAGAATCAAACCAACAGGAAGGAGAAGCATCAAAATCTCTGCCTTTAAATTCCCTACAAGAGCAGGAGATTCTTAAAGCAAACTGTTAACCAAAGGAAAGCGATAGACAGTGATGCCAGAAAGAAGAGATCACCTCCCTGTTATTTGCTCCATCTTAGTTGGGTACATACAATTCCCACTGGGACCTAAAATTTTGTATCCAAGTCCTAAATTCTGACGTTCTCTAACGTCATTTGGCTTCTCAGCTGAGACTGCCAACAAAGTGACTGATTCAAGCAGTTGAGGACATATGCCCGTGAGGGTGACTGAGACCAGTGACTCTTCTTACTGAGGTCACAGGGCTGAGAGATTTTATACTACCCAGACTAGATTTGTATCACTGCCTCTGAGGTAGGAATGCTCTATATTGAATACTTCTTGAAGTCACCAAAGCCTGTACCATAATGATACTATGTGATGCACCAGGCTTTCACCAGCCACTGGCTGGATGCAATCAACGCCATTCTGTTCCCTCCACTAAGGAGCATTCAGAAGCTACTGCATAGCTCCAGACTGTTTTTATCTTTACAGAGAACATAACAGTATTTTCATGAGAAGGCATGCTAGAAATAACTACAGTTTATCTTTCCATTAAAAAATAAAATTAATCTCCTCAACTCAGAGCTAAAATAAATAAAGAGGGTAGTGAGATGGTATAAATCTGAAGACTTATTTCGTAGAGAAAAAAAAAAAAGAGATCTCTGCAAGTTCTCTCTGTAGTACTTAATAACCACACATTTCTTCTCTGGCTACCAGAAGACACAACAAAAATGTCAACATAAATGCACACTTACAGAGATAAAAACATCTGTTCACTTTCTGATATGTTGTAAAGGTTCACTCTAACATGACAATTTTAGTTAGATGACATACCCACACTTCAAGGCTTTCAACATCAGAAACGGACCCCAGAGGGTTTCCATTATACCTGCTCACCTCAGAGTAGGCATCTTGTGAATTTTATTGAACATACGATCCAATCTCTTTAAGATGAGGATAAGGGCAGGTCTCACCGCCTCAGCTGTCCAGTCAGTGATGGGCAGCATCTCCATGATGTAGCGCCGGAGCCCTCGGCTTTCCATCGTCTGCGTGTCATAAGGTGCCAGTTTCAGCAGGGAATGTGCAATTTCCGCCAATCTAAAACCAGAGTTTATTAAGAGGAAAATCAAACACAACTGGCATTTCTCCACACATGCTTATGAACTAACAGATAAATCTTCAGTAGCCTAGTAAAAAGAAAAAGTTGTAAAAGTCAAATCTGCTGCTATTTAAACTCTTAGATCCAATATCACAGTTCCTGGTCTGTGAAGATTCTTTTGCTGAAATCACTGTTTACATTTATGTACACGTGAATGACCTAAAGACTATTTTTACATTGGTATTAAGTGCACCAAAGGAATATCAGGAACTAGATTTATGCAGCTAAAAACACCATACCTGAGCTGTTCATAAGACTGTAACATTGCAATTGCCTCTGAAACACAGACCTGGCGTCACCTGTATGTCAATTAATGAGTGATTTGGTTTGGGTTTGTAGTTGTTTTTCAGTGTCACCACTTTTAAGAGGTCTCACTGTGCAATTTTCAGGCGTTAAATTTAAAAATAATGTGCTGTCCCATAGGTTTACACAACATGCACTCTGTGTGATTACTCCCTGCAACTTTGATTTGTTTCTCCTAACGCTTGTACAGATTGTGTTGCTGTTTCTTCTTCTAACCCTCCCAGATGGCCTTGCCGATGGCATTTTCTGTATTGACTGTGAAATACCATGGCAACATTTAACTTGCACTTGCAGTTTGACAAAGATCTACTGAAATACTTGAATATTTGCAGTAGACAAAGAGAAGCAATAAAGATACATCTACTAATAAAAGGGATAGAAATCTATATACTCCCTGAAACGTGAACGGACTTTGTAGTGGACAAGTACAGTACAATCCTGTTCATATTGTGGGGGCTTCTTCTGAAATGCCTTCAACTAATTGAACATATTTCTATTCTCTTTAAAATCTGCCTAGCAATGTCAAGGGCAATGAGTTCCTTAGGTTAACCAAAAGTGCTATAAAAGTGTTTCTTTATCCAGTATTTCTTTATTATTACTTTATACAACAACTTTGTTCTACTATGGAATAGTTCTGTTCTAAATCATCATATAATTATGCTTCTTTCTGTAAATACAGTATCAGTGGCAATACAGTATCAGTGGCACATAATGATGTATGAAAACTTTCTTATGCATTATATAGTATGAGACCCATCTCATCCAACTTGAGACGTTAATCTTAATTAATCTTCTAGCTCTGTTCATGCAGAAATAAGCAACCTGGAAAATTTTAACCTTCCTGAAATACTGGGATAAACAGCTCATTGGCTATTCATCTCTCTTTACACTGGATCCAAAAAGATATTTATGACTTTTGCAGACTGAACATTTAACGTTTAAATGGCTACAATTGTGTGAGCTTAATCCTGTCTGAAGTGATGAGCATATTATCTTGTTTTCTGAGGTCTCTGAAATGGCATCTGTCAGCCTCCCAAGACCATAGCTGTCACATCACATTCTGGTAAATCTGCCCTCTGCTGAGAGATAAGGTTTTTTTCCTACAGTGGTTAAATAGTGTCAGTCATTCCACTGATACTTACAAAATGAATTTATGTAAGAATCAAGATCATGTTCGCTTTTATTTAGGGCTAACTATGATAAAGCAATTCAGGTTCCAACCCCAATAAAACGGTTATTTCTAGCACTTTCCAGGAGACATAAGAGAATCAGAGCACAACTCATTGTCTTCTGCAAATCAGTCCCTTAGTTTTATTGCTGTAACCTTTGACCATGACAGACCACCTCTCTTGAAAAGAATGTGGTATTTGCCAGCTAATACTGTGTACTGTGACTCTGCTTCATGGGAATCTTCTCACAAGAAAGTATCTTTCTAGAAAATATACCAGTAACACCTCCTGTACATATGGATTTAAGTTTGTTAAACTCATCTTTTAAGAAAGGGACATAAAATAGTTTAAGAACAATTAAACTCCAGTACTCTGGAATATAAAAACACGTACAAATTAAGTTCCTGCATTACTGTTAAACTGCAAATACTTCTGGGTAGTACACTAGAGCATTCTTATGTTACATACAAATGTAAGACTAGGATAGTAAAAAAGAAGCAAGCCCCTTTCTTTACTGTACTAAAGTTCATTCATCAGATACATGTTCCTCACTCCCATTAAAATCATAAAAAAACCCCCATGTCTAACCAAGGACATAATGTGTCCTGAGAATCTCACCTTTGTTTCTAATATAAAATTACAGTTCTTGCATTTGCCAGTGCAGGGCTGGTGTGGGGGGAACAGCAACATTCAATTCATATGCAAACACACAAACCAAACAAAACCCACCTCTCAGCTCCCAAAGGAATTTGTGGCATTTGTTAAAGACACCTAAATTAACAACAAACACAGTTTTGTGTTCTACAGAGACAGCCTGATTCCAAAGATCTCCGGTTGTGACAGAATCTGCCAGTTAAGGGGCTTTGCCGTTTTTTTCAAAGCATGCCTGTAAAAGGTAGAAGGGCTTTTAGAGGGTTTTCCTTGATCCAGGGGCAGGAATAGAGCTAGTTCAGTGCATTGCCAGGATCTGTCACCCTTCATCTTACTTTACAGGGTATTCCTGAGGAAAAAAGTATAGCACTCAAAGAGAGGAATAATTCACAGGCCTCTTGGGGTTCAGGGAGCAACATAAACTCCTGTTAAGGTGGTTGTGATTCACTTTTGAGGCCAGTCCCAAACAGCTTAAGATATCTTTGCTGTCTTTCCTATTTACTTTAATACTCTACTGGGCACTGTTTCGCTTAGGCCATAAAAAAGTGCCTCTTGGTATTAAGCTAATCTGTATTCAAAGAACGATCTTCAAGTATTTCTCTGCCATTCAGATTTCAGAATTCAGATAGCTGTTGTATCAGAGTTCAGATACCTGTCTTCCTGTGACCCCCTGCCAAGGGATGCACTAGGACTGCCTCATATTAATCCCAGTTTTCTTTCTGACAAGTGCCAGTCAGAACACTGCTAACTGTGGCTCGCTTGGAGAATATCTGTGCTGTTTCCATTGCAACACATCTTACCATGAAACAAATCTAGTGAGTTTATGTTTCCTGAGGGAATACTATGTCAGAAAGGGGTTTCTCCTGAAAATGAATGAAAAACTGACAATGGAATCAGGTGCATTCCCTCTCGTCCCAGTTTTTGCTGTCTTTTACATCTGGGCAAACTTCTCATAGCAACTTAATGCTATTTTGTGTTTACCATGAACAGCAAACACAGAGGGGAGAATCATGTCCAAAGTGCTTAGAGAGCCATACCCCCACCTTCTAGGCCAGCACCACATGGAACGGTGTGCAATGAGCATCTAACCAGCAAGCTGGGCTCAGTGCTGCACCTTATTAAAAGACAGGCACCTGCTGTATCACACACTGAGGTGGTGGTCCTGTAAATGCTTTTTGCCCCATCCTCCCCCATATTTCAGGCATTTATGTAGTACAGTGGTTGCTCTGCCTTTCTTGCTTGTTAGCAGCTGCTTCCGATGCACAGTGTCACAGGAGAGGATAAAGGTCATAGTCAGCCAGCTAGGCAGCTTCCCCACACCTTGCCCTGCAGAGGCAGCCTTATCAGCTCTGCTCCTTGCTGCAGTTTATTCTAATGTATCAGATGGGCTTCCAGGGAGCTATTTCATCCACTGGAGGTGGGGGTCTAAGTGAGACCAGAGGAGAGCATGTGAAACTTTTCTTATGCACAAGTAGCATAAGGTACAATCCAAAGGTAACATCCAAAACAAGCTCTGCATGTTTCAGACAGCAACACGCAACTGCAGTACCAAAAAGTGATCCTGTCTGCTATTATGAAAAATGAAGAGCTAAAAGAAAGGAATCTCCCTGAAATGAACAAGTAAAAGCAGAATGCCTGTGGAATACCTCATGTGGGACTTCACATCCAGCAGCTCCAGAGAAGTGACTCGTGGCTCACCAGCCAGGTTCTGCAAAATCTTCAGCCTTGGACCACAGTGCTTGTAAAACTCTGTACAGATATTCAGCAATGACTCCCGCGGTCTCCTGAACTCCTCCCTGGCAATTCGTTCATCCAGCTCCTCTCGGGGAAGACCCTGGCCCTCCTCCAGTAAGTGAAGGTTCTCCCTGGAGGATATAAAATGAGGAAAAAGTAGGAAGTGTTATAGGCAGTGGAGCAGCAGGAGTAGATTATAACAACCTCTCCAACTTGGTTTTGCAACTGATGTTTTCCGCTGCAAATGAAAAGAAAGAGAGTTGCACCTGCAATAAAAAAAAAAAAGGCAAATTATAATCTGCAAAGTCATGTTAAAAATATAGATAATTTCTATATGAACTGTCCTTTGCTACCCTCCCCTGAGAAAAGGCTGCCTGTCACAGAAACAGTGGGTGGGACTCAGTGAACCTGGAAACTGCTGGGGAACAGTTCATCACATGTCAGGGAAGACTGGGTGAAGATTTTACTGTACCTGATAAAGTGTAGTTTGGCTCCCTGTTCTGGGTACCTGGAAAAACAGAAACAGTGCAGTTGTAAACAGCAACTTAGTAGTGCCTAAACCATGCCTTTCTGAAAGAAGGCAACCTTGTTTTAGCCCAGATAGATACTCACCATGGGCAGGATGGTGTCCTGTGTCACTGCAACAATGGCTGCACACAGTGACCACACTGAATAGCCTTTACCTCCCAACTGGCAGCAAACTAGAGATTCCTATAGTTACCGCCCTTGTTACAAAAGGTAAAATTCAGGCTTAAAAACCATAGCCCTCTTTCAAGCAATTTCTCTTAGTGATTTTCACCCCAGTGCTCAGTCTGTTCCAAGAAGCCAGAGCTCACCTAGTGAGTGTTTTTTTGTTTTATTGTCATTTTCTCTTGCCATTTCTTGTTGAGAAAGCATTAATAAACCCTGCACCGCCTGGAGAACACATCCTAGGCTGGAACAGTGACCATCCTACCATCACGAGACTCCTGCTGTTGCTAGCAGATGTCTGTTACAATGATAACACAACAGAAGAAACAAGCGCAGGAAACCTGGAGCGGCGCAAAAGTATTTTGGATCAGAGATTGAACATTTGATAATCAGAAAGATCTGGAAATGTAAACCAAGATGTCTGAGTCACACAGCATCAGGAGTCTCTACATTGCCTGTCAGCATATACATATTAACTGCTCTCCACGATCAGCAGACAAATAATAGAGCACTACTTTCCATTACACCTTATTTACCTCAGACTGGGCAATCTTGCAACAGAAGTTGCAATGGCATATATCCACTTCAGACTTGAGCATGAAGGGGTTTATCTGCTTCTCAGATCCGGGATAGAAATTCAGAGCTATGTTTCATCCATGCCTGAATTGGTCTTAAAGAATAACTGACTGATTCCAAGAGTTACCAATGAAGATTTCTACACTACACGTCTATAAATTGACATAATAGCTCTTTGATGACCCATGCAGAGACTGACTTCTATCTCCCTTCAATATAAAAAAAGACAGGGAGTAACTTGGAAAGCATGCCTTGCCAGAAGGGTGTTCCTGATTTACTGTCCTACCTATACAGTGCATGGTATTGTACTAGACTATTGGCTGTGCACAGACTTAAAAGAGAAATCCAGAGGAAATACTCTGCTCTGGAAGAACAGCTACTCCAGCTTTTGCTAGGGGAAAATTCCCTTCCCAGGTCAGCACAAACATTCAGACTTTAAGCACAGTAAGGCATAACCTGGCCAGGAGAAGGCAGGGCTGCCCAGAATAGTAATCAGTACTGCAAAGAAAACCTTCATAATCCCAAATGCTTGTGGGTGGATTTTGTAGCAAGATTTCTTAAACCCTTGCTCTATGACTGACTGAACTGTCCAGTGGCCTTGTCTAATTTGCAGCAGCCTAACTGGGATGGCCATTATGGCCAGGGAACAGTATTACATTCTGCTGATGCCATCTCCTTCCTTATTTCCTTCTTCCATGTGAAGTTTTTATGTGGGGTTTTTGTGGGTTTTTTTAAGAAGAACCTGAAGGATTCCCAGTCATTCTTCCCTTTCTCTCAAATTCTCTGCCACCCACTCCTTTGCCGTCTGTAATTGTGAAAAAACCCAGACCAATGTGAAGGTAAAGAAGATGGAAAGAGACTGTAGGAAAAGGAAAAGAAAAAGTAAACAGAAAAGGGAAGAAAAGAAAACTAGAGGAGGTGCCAGTCTCTGCGAATCCCAAATGACATGCAGTTTGAGCCTGTACTGCTGTTCAGTCTTTCAGAAAAAGGCCAGAGGGAATCTGACCCTTCTGCTGTCCCAGTGGGCTCTGCCCAGTGGTCACTTTGACAGTGGACTCAGAAGGAAGCAAAGCAGAGAACTGAGGAACGCAGTTGTTTTGTCAGTATACTTCTAGAGTGTGAAAAGGGAAACAAGAAGACATTTAGGATGGGTGTCCTCCATTTTGATATCCTGGTCTTCTATTTAGTCCCATGGTTTTAAACTAGAAATTCTAGTCTTGGAGATTTTGGTCCTGGGCTATGTGCTCTTTTTATCCAACTATTTTCTCTCACAGTACCTAGAGCAGTCACCTTACTTAAAAAAAACCCTCAAAACAACCAAAAAAACCAAAACCCAAAAACCTGTTCAGAAAAATGAGAAAGAAAGAAAAGCCCACTGACTTACCTGGTGTTCACACCTGCTGACATGGTGTGGTTTGCTGTTGTGGTCCCTTTATGGCCTTGGTCACATCGACTCATCTGTGGGGCTGTCATAGGCCTGGCAAAGGGAAGGTGAATAGCACACTAAAGACTAGCAGTTGCACTGAAATTCTGCTTGTGATCTGGTGAAATTTGCACTAATTTTACCATGTCTAAAACTCAACCGTTATTCAAGCTAAGCTGCATATCGTGACCTCCAGTGCATTGCTTCTCCCCACACTGATAACCAAACGCAGGCTCAGACCTTTGAACCATGTGGGTTACCTGGTGAGAACTTCTACACTGTACAAGAGGGCCTGCAAAGAGGTGGCAAGGGCAGCCATAGCAGCAATCTCCTCACGGGCTGCTGTCACAGTCTCCACTTGAGAGGTTTGTCTCTTCAGTTTCTGCAAGTAACAGGGAACCAGTGCTTCCAAGACCATCAGCATCTGGAGGCTGGAAAAATAACCAATACTTGGTCTGTTTAATTTTGTCAGTCCTGAAACTCCCATCAGGCAGAGGCTTAATCTTCTATCTGAAGACCCCCGGATCTCTCACTAGCCT
This sequence comes from Ibycter americanus, assembly GCA_035590275.1. Lineage (NCBI taxonomy): Eukaryota > Metazoa > Chordata > Aves > Falconiformes > Falconidae > Ibycter > Ibycter americanus. The sequence continues at coordinate 11,108,087 of JAVJGI010000064.1, forward strand.
TGTGATTTCATTGCTTCTTACTAGATAAGCAGTCCTGGGCCAAAGAAAGTCTTGGATCAGGGACTTCAGGGGGGAAATTAGCTGATGCATGAAACAATAATAATAAAAGCAGCCTGAACTTCTGGGTATCTCCTGAATATGTCATCCATTCGCATTCATTCATTTTCCCTTCCAAAGACTCCTTTCCTCTCTGGTTCCCTCTTGGAAACTAATCTTTTTGCTTTAGCAGTCCACCTCCTCTCTCTCTGCATCTTCCTGTTCTTTCCAGCTACCTGTTTGTCCCTCTCCAGTTCCCTCTCCATTGCTTCTCTGAAAACAGAAACCTGCAGGACACAGTGTGATCCCCACATTGGAAGTACAGCTTATGTGTTGCTGCTCAGGCTGCCGTCCAGCTGCGTGCTGCAGCCAGTGGCTGGCAGAATTTGGAGCCAGTGCCCTAGGAAAGCTATCAACAGGCAGAGATTTGGCCTCACAGGGCAGCCCTGTGCTTGGAATGCATTGCTATGTCCTCTGCCTCTGTCAGCCTTGCTTTCACATGCCATACACAGCTTTTATGCCTTTTCTGAATCTGCACAAACCAAGAAAACAGATCAGCACCTTCTGAATGATTCAGGAGCATAGGCCACCACTGTCACACACAGCTTGATGGCTTCACTGATTGAAAAGGTCAAGTCTTCATTCCCATAGCAGAAATCTGAGGGAGTAAAGCAATATGAGAAGACTATCACACAAACATAGCGAATATGAAAGGAGCTAGCACACTCTTTCTTTTTCTCCCTCTTCAATTGCTTGCTTCTTATGTTAACAATCCCCAATAGGCTCTTGATTTTTGACAAAAATCTGTCTATATAAAGGAAACATATATTACACTCCCACTTGCACTCCACCATTCAAGAACTCAGTAGGTGAGAAACAGTTCTCAGTAGGTCAAATATGCTGAGCATAAGGCCTACAGCTGCTACTGGAGTCCCATTTCAAACATCACCCATCACAAGCAAAATTTTAAGCTCATACATGACAAGAACACATGTCAACTTAATGACAATTTTTATGCTTCCTCCACTTTTTCCTAGATGTTTCCACCACACTAAAAATGATGCTGATATACCACAGATGGCAGAAGATAGTTTTACTTCTGAAAAATCAAGTCCCTTCTATACTGGCAGCCACATGGACACCAGCACAAAAATGAGTCTGGTTTGTTAGTGATTTGAGAAAAAAAAATCAAAAACATTTAAGTCCCATACTACAAATATCACTTTGGGGATAATTAGTGCCAGGCACCAAGAAACTAAAGTATCCAAAGAATAATATTTGTAATACAACTGTAGTCCCGTTTTCAGAAGTGACCCTGGTATACGAAGCCCAAGTCAAAGTTAAGGTCCCAAAGCATGTAAATCACTTTGAGCAATGGAACTTGGAAGTCAGATGGTTTAGACAATTCTGATTTTCATATAGAAAATACCAGGTACACAACACACTCATCCACAGTCTCAACATCAACACACACTTGGGAATTTTCAGAGATGCCTTTGAATAACCCTCCACAGAAAAACTAAATATTTTATGTAATGTTTACTACAGTCCACAAAGAGGAAGAAATATCTTCCATTTTGTACCATTTTTATTATAACTTGTGATAGAATTGTGCAGCATTGTAAAATTCCAGTAGGTAACAAAGCTTTAACTCTAAGGCTAAACAGGCTTCATGGTTCATCAAAATAAGAGTTATTTAAGGGAAATGCAAATTACAAAAATAAATTAAAGATCCTTATGAAAATCAGCAAAAATTACTTCCCTGTGAATCACAAAGCAGCCAAATTCTTAAATGCCGCATCGCACAGATAACTGTCAAGAGACATAGTACCCTGGATACATCATACAGCCGTATATATTCTGCTTTGTGATAAATCAACACCCCCCCTAGAACTCAGCACTGTTGAATGTCTGAATGGCATCCATCATTTACTAGTCATAGTCTGCCCACGGGAGAGAATGCTTTTGTTTCCTGCCCACATGGAGCAGCAGAGAGGATGACACTGATCTTGTCAGCATGATACAGTTTATTAGGCATCTTTATTCTTCACCCACACATGATAAAATTCAAAATGCCAGGGGCTAGTCTCACATTAGCAGTATCAATGCAAAAAAAGTAGCTTTGGAATAAAATAAATTAATAATTGCCCTCCTGCAGAAAATATCAAAAGGATGGTGGTGATAAAGCCAACCTTATAAGCTTCATGAGGCGTAAGAAACTGTTATGACAGCATTCTGGGAGAAGAAAAGGGCCCTGAACAAATCATGCTGCATCAAATGCATGTTGAATCTATAAACAACAAATCAGAATCACTGAATAAAGGGTGCTTTGCTGTTACCTAGTGACTTGAGAGGCTTTTCTGCTTTCACCAGCTCTAAGATGTCCAAAATGTCTGGAGTATCTCCCTCTAAAGACTGCAGCAGGTCAAACAGGCACTGAGCTGACACTCCTTTGCTGGTTCCATTGTTTGTAGCATCCTGTTTCAACAACAGACATTCATGGTTGATTTTCTGAGGACCTGTGTGCATCCCAGGAATCTTTACCTGGAGGTGTGGGCAACCTCTTTTTTTTTTGACAAAGGGCCCACATGGAGTTCAAGAGCTTACTGCTATCAAACGATAAGCCTTGCCTGACCCAATAGATTGATGCAACGGTGGAAGCATGATCTGAAAGCACACAGCTTTACTTTTCAGAAAAAGCAGATCTTTGCTGTCCTGGGAAGGAGAAAACTGTGTGTGTTTACAATGTATGTGCAGTTAGATTTGGCAGTCCTTCTTCAAATTCAAATTTCATTAACTTGTTTTAACTCACTAAAATGTTAAAAAGTAATTAGTGAATATTCCAAAGCACGGATAATCCAGTCTTATAGTTCACATGTACTAAAACTTGGCATTAAACTTTTAGTTCCTATTGCTGGATTCTGAGAAAGGATTTGCATTGAAAGAGTTGCAAATCATTATTGTCCTTTTATAACCTATTTATACACAGAAATTTAAAGTGAGACCACATTTACTAGCCTGGATACCAGTGCCCCATTATTACCTCAGCATCCTGCTCAATCAACTGATGAACAAAAGCACTCAGAAATAAGTTCAAGACATGGCTCTGTGCAGCACCACGTGCCAGTAAGCACATGTTCAGTAAGAACTGTGCTGCTGCTCCAGCTGTTTTCTCTTTGTGATCTCTGGTGGGGGGCTGGCTGCATACACAGGCTTCCCCACGCTGTGACTAGGGAACAGCTTTTACTCACAGGGAACTCCAGGAGAGGGGCCACACTTGCAAACAGCTGCAGAATAAAGGGCTTGCGATGCAGAACGTAGAACTGGCGGCATGCAAACTCAATCGCTTGGCGTAACTGTGGGTTGCTCTCATAGTCGGCGTATACCTGAGCAAATGAAAAAGGACATGGAAATACTACTCCAGTGGAAGGGCTCTTCATCTCCTGGAAGGGCTCTTCATCTCCTGATGCCAGACCAAATCAACTATGGCCTTGTCATTCCTGAAATGTTTGCCTAACTTTTTTTAAAGACGGAGACCTGACCACCCTCCCTGGCAATGCATTTCAGGGACAAACTATCCTTAAAATAAAGGTCATGCTTGAACCTTGTCACAGCTTTAGTCCATTATTTTTGGTCCTATGTATCAGAGGTAGATTCCTTCCCTCTCCTTCCTAGAAGCACTTTACTTGTTTGAAGCTAGTGCTTTCTTCCTCAGTCTTCACCTTTTCCAGTTAAGCAAGTCCCAGCTCTTTCAGTCCTTTCTCATATGACATGTTTTCTAGATATACATCCCTGTTCCAGTCTGCAGTCTTTTCAGTTAACTGATGTTTTATGTGCAGTGCCCACAGCTGGACATTTCAAGTCAGGAGTGCTGCTGATTGGAGCAGCAGAATTACTCCATGTTTCTTTCACAAGATACAAATCTGTATAGTCACCCCAAGAACGGCATTTGAGATTTTTTTTTTCCTTCCACAGGACACTGTTGATTCATGTTTATTTTCAGATCTGTAACAACTCCAATATTCTGCCCTGCAGAAGTGTTACTGAATCAGCTGCTTTCCCTTTCTATTTATGTCGCTGATTATTCACAAGTAAGGACTTAACGTATGTCCAACCTGTTCAACATAATCTGGGTTTTTCTCTTTTTTTAGACTGCACCTCCAGTTTGTCAAGACAATTTGAACTCCTAGCCTGTCCTCCAACACACTGTCAATTCCACCCACTTTTAACATATTTTAAGTTTTTTAGAGTGGCATTCCCTTCAGGGCTGGCCACTGAACCATGCAGCCAATGTGTTGCCAAAGACGTGGGATTTGTTTCTCAGGTATGTAAACAATATAAATTGCTAGGAGCAACTTCACTGTACGTCCTCCTTCTGTCCATTTCAACAGCCTGTCTGAACTTCTCTGCTGGTACAAGTCTGTGGGAGGTTTGGGGCGGGGGTACGCAGGATTTTCTTGCTATTTGCTGGCAAGAGGTAATGTTGAGATTTTATCGTAGTGCAAAATTCACATTACAGCACAGGGCTCTTGAAGGTTTCTAAAAAATTATGAGTGTGCGAGACCTCAGCAGAGATGTATTCACTGCTTAGTAGCCTAGTAGGCTGAAGAGATTAGTATGTCTTATAGACAGTCAGAAGCCTCTAGCGAGCTTATGAGGACAGTCAATCACCATGGCCTGTTACATTTACAATATCTCATTTACTTGACAAATGGGAAATAATTAACTGTACGTGCATTTCGCCAAGGAAAACACAACAAAAAGAGTCCTGTGGGGAAACATGCATGTATGCATCAGGAATTAAGCTATTAACAGTTGGTGGTAGAAGAATTTGTTTGTAATGACCACAAACAAACCAGCTGATCTTGAGGGCCTGGAATGGAGATGTGAGGGTCTGCAAAACCGAACAAATTCAGCAACACTTGGGATTTCTTTTGGAATTGCTTTTTTGCCTCCTAAGGGTGGTATTTTATTAATTCAGTAGTTTACAATAATTGGTACGGGGCAGGGGAGGATAGGAAAGAATTACAAAACTAATTTCTCTCAATATGAAAAGTGGAAATGAAGGGAGAGTCCTTCACCAAGTTGAATGGATATGCCAAGTACTTCAAATTAAGCTATTAAGTTATTTTATTTCAAAATATCTTGTTTCTAATGAATACAGCTATGCATTGCAGACCTAGATCCAATATGTACTTATCCAACCATGCAAGGCATGATATTAAAATTTCCAGTTACTAAAGAGTTTGTTTAGATAGCTAAATTCATCACTGGTCCTAATTATTGTGCTCTGTTAACTATGTTAAAATGAGCATGCACAAGGATGTCATAGTCATTGCTTCTTTTACAGAAACAGTATTTTTTTCTGTATTTGCATTATAATACTAAATCCTTGTTTAGATACTGTCTTCAAGCCCTGCAGAAATAATCCTTCTGTCTGTAAAAGAACTGTATCTATTTTTTTTTAATTTTCAGTATCTGATTTTTGTCAAATGTCAACAGGAAAAAGGCATGCTTGTACACCCCAAAGTAAAGAGAAACTCCACCCCAACACTTCCAGTATTTGTCATCACTCACATGGAAAGACCACATACAGTTTTTCATAAACATTTAGTCTTATTTTCTGTTGCTATTTAAATTGCAGATAATACAATTATCATACTTCAAAAAGTGAATATAATTTAGTTTCCGTCATCAAGTAGCAAATCCAGATATTTCAACTATTCCCCAAATTTCAGCCATCTAACACTGAGGGAGACCCAAGGTCCAAAGATTTTCCAGAAATTTCACATTTCTGTGTGGAAGTACATAGTAAGGGAAGCAGACATTCGTTTACTTAACATAAAGAAAACAACAAAATGTACTCAAGAAGAAAAGGGAATGTAGTCTCAGGAGTGCTGATCTGGGCCATCCCACCCTGATCTGTTGTGTTCTCGGGGCCCCCAAGGTCTCACCAGGACTCAGCAGTTTAAAGTTTCTCTATTAACAGTCAGTTCTATGACAAAGTGCTCGCTCAGAAGTCTTCCTTTGTATTGTTCATGGAAATGGCTCACCTGCAACATGCTGGGGAGGACCCACTGGTACCCACTGAGGGAGAAGAGGTGGTTAAAGTGCACAGCTGTGTTGATGACTGTGGCAGCATACTGCCTCAACAAGGCACTGTCCTCAGGGTGCAGGATCAGGGCACCATTGAAGACATTCAAGAACAGCATGATCTCATCCCCCCAGGGGAACTCGCTGGGCATGCCAAGGAACATCTCCTCCAGCAGCTTAATCCACAAGCTTTTCTGAAGAGTATCCAGACCAAAGAGCTCTTTCCCAGCTGCAGGGGAGAAGAGGCAACAGCAATCAACTCTGTCCACTACAGCCAGCCTCACAACATTCCCAGAAGCCAAAGGCCTTTCCAAAGAATCATCCCACAACACTGACCATTGTTCTACCTTTTTTTTTTCACCCATCCTGTACTTCTGGAAGTGCCCATAGGGCTTGAGTAAACCTTCACTTAAAGCAACACACTTGAAGATGAATGACGAATATCACACAGCTCATTAAATCTGCTCCCCACTGGCTGAAAATTCTCCTCTTAAAAAGTGAAAGCAGATCTAAGCTTTCATCATGATACATGCATCATCTGCCTCATACAACTTGAATGGCTGTGCGGATTTATGCTGAATTTTTATCCTTCAGGTGTCCCAGACATTACAGGACGTTGACGCAGAGTTACAATAATGCTTCTGAAAGCAAGTGCCTTTAGGGCCTGTTACAGAACTTGCCAATGCTTACCACCCTGAAACAGTGGCCTGTTTAATCCACAAGTCAGCCTGGAAACCCTACTTGACATTCAGAGCAAAGCTTCTAAGAAGTGGGCTGTTTCTATACCTCTGCTACAGAATTTGCCCAGTCTTCATTGGAAGTCCATTGCTTCCTCAGAGTGGGTGGCAAAGGACTCTGAGGAATCCTTTCTAAGTGCAGTTATGCTACTGGACACAGTATCTGAGCTGTAGCCTCATGCATGATTTTAATATATAATTATAACTTATTCTCATTTGGGTCCAAAGAAAGTAGCTTCGTCTGGAGACCTCTAAGAGCAAAGCCCTTTCTGCCATCATGCTTACAAACCAACAGCTATGTATTATTTTCCCTAGGAAGAGATTTATCAGCTTTCAGTAATGCTACAATCCTGTGTGTTTCTAAGGCAAATGAAGCCTGCATGTTTCTAAGGCAAATGAAGCGCCTTGCAAAAACCTTCTGGGCCCTGTACAACCACCAGAGAAATCTATCAAAAAGCCATACCTTGGGGATCACTGAAGAGTGAGAACTCGGCATCAATGGCACTTCGGGGAAATGAAGGCAAGCGGAGGAGGTCCTCCTGGAGCATAGATACATGGGACTGCTTGTGGGCAGTAGGGATTTTCTGTGTCAGTGATATAAGGAACAACACCCGCCCCACCTCTTCTAGCTTGCGGGTGAACACCTGAAAGAGAAAAAAAGACAAGGATCAGAATTGGTCTGATCAAAATGTACTTTATAATGTGTATGCACTTTTCTAGGTTAGCTTCCATGCCTTTCTCAGATGGCAGGGATGCTGCACTCATGGCCCAGAGGATCCTGTTGAAATTCACAGGGCTAGTGCTGCACCCTTTTGTTTGAATTTGTGTGACCACTGTTCTTCAGCCCAGGTCCACAAAGACGGGTCCTGTTTGCAAAAGAGCTTTCAGCAACACTCTCTATTTCAGTGTTGTGGAGGACTCAGAGTGGTTGTCAAACACTTTGCAACTGTGACATGCGGTCTTTTGTAGATTAATGAAAGCTTTGCCAGTGTGAACCCCAAGGTGGTCAGAGGCAAGCCAACTCCAAACTGAAAGCCATACAGTTGTAGTTGCTCTCTGCAGGGTCTTAGACTATAGTTAACATGAGGTTGGAATTGTTATCTACCTTCTGGGTTGAGATTGGCTCATGTCTGGCCATAGGAAGTGTATGTATAGTTGCACAAGAAAAGCAGCCAATAAAACAAAGCAGATCAGATTCTGCATTACTGCAAATGAGCGAAGCCCTGTTCACTTCAGATTATCGCTTCTGGTTTACACCAACTGGGAAACCAAGTTCTATTCTGCCAACCTCCTTTGAACTTCTGACTGATAAGGCTAGTCAGGCTAGCTATTTTATTTTGATGCTAAAAGTAACCATAAGGCAGAGTGATGCTCAGTAGTAGAAGCAACTGTCTTTGGAAGCAGTTTCATGACAGCTCTTAGCTACTGGGATAAAGCCAAAACTCCAAGCATGCGGCTTACCATGTGACAAAGCTCAGCTTCCCATGGCCTGCAGTTGCTATGACCTTGCTCTGAAGTGCACTCAGCTTAGAATTGGGTGCTCAATCAATCAACAGTAAAGAAAGTACTTTTTCATGGATTGCAGCTCTGTGGGTAGGCTCTACAGTGCTGTTTTCTTTGCTGAAGTTGGATGTTGTCCAGCAACTTATTGCATGACTACGGAGAGGCTGGGAGATACTTGATATAAGTTTTACCTTAGAAATATTTTGGCCTCTATGTACTCTAAACAGAAAAATGTGGAATGCAAAATAATGCCCTGACAAAACTGGACAGGCCATTTTAAGCTTTTTTGGTTGTGTAGGGCACATCACACTAATTTACTTGATATGTGGGACACATGTCCTAGAGCCAGAATAATTTCTGTCAGAGAACCAACCAAAATTATCCTAAGCAATTTCCAATTTTTATAGACTTCCCACTGACAGATACAGCATGTTAAATATTACCCTATTCTGTACCATACACATATAAGACATCATTCATTAACTGTATTGTCCATTATTTTAGCTGCTAGTACCTCTTAAGCAGCTTTATAGCTGCTTTTTATAACAATTTCTGATGATATTTTCCTGCCCCTGCACTCGCATTGCTACAGACAACCACAGAAGCTGGTTTTTGGCTAGAATAATACAACTGTTAATAACAAACTTACACTGTTCAATCACGTTCCCATCCCCCTCTCCCCCCTTTTTTTCTTTTCCCCTGCTTATTATCATTCTTTGCAGATACAGCTACAGCAACAGTTCCCTAAACAGTCAACTCTGTGCTACTGAGACAACTTTGCTTTTGTAGAAAATAGAGCATGCAGCTTCTACACATGGAGTGAGCTCAATGCCATTGTCTGACTGTCTAAAGAAATGATACTTGTAGGGGTTTGCAGCACATTAAAGGCATTGCCCTGCCACTTTAGTTAGGATTTAGTTCCTAAGGTAGAGCTCCTGGGATCTGCAGAATGTTAGCAGGATCGAACAGATTATCAGGTCATGAGGCTGGAAGATAGAGATGACAGTGCTCTTCTGAGGACAGATATTCCCCCAATGAAATAATTGCTACTACTTTGCCTCTAGGATTAGCTATGGTAAAAGACTAGCATCTGAGAGCAGGACAAGGAAGAGAGACAGGTAACATTCTCTACAGTGAGAGGACAGAGAGGAAGGTAGAACCGAGAAATCCTGCTCCACAGCCAGAGGTAATCTTAAAGAAAGAAATAAGCAACTTTTGAAGCTGAGGCAGCTGAAGCTCTGCTGGCCAAGTATATGAGAATGCAAAATGATCTGCCTAAAAGAAGCTGGCTGGAGAGAACAGGAGGGAATTCACATTGTATTCTTTGACTCTTCTTAAAATACTATACACCTGTCCAATGGCACCAGGGCAGATTTTATGCCAATTGCTGCTTCTCCAGCAAAGCTCTCTTAGCTGCATGCAGTGTGAGTGAAGGCCTTTAAAGGGAAAAAAAGGTTTATTTACAGGGTTTTTTTCTGGGCAGAGGTGTTTGGTGGCATTAAGTTACCTGCTTCTGAATGAGCTCTTGACCCTTTTCTGGATGCATCTGCACTAGGTTGAGCTGGGGAGAAACTGACCTCCGGAAAGGATAAATGTCACGGACGTAGGTCTGCCAGGAAAGAAAACAGTGTATTTCAAACAAATGTAATTGTAACATCATCACTCAACAGAACTAAATAAAAAGCCTTTTAGCCCTTTCTGAAGCTTTTGGATAGGGGTTTTCAGACAATGTCTGGCATCATGGAAAAGCATAAACAGAAGAGAAATTTGCTCTTTTCTAAGAAAGCTAGACACTAATGACTTAAGAGCAAGGGACTCCAATCCTGCCTCTTCTGTCAGACTCCAATCTTTCACCACACACAACTAAACACCCAAGATGTGGTGCCCACAGGACAGAATTCTGTGTGTTTATGAGCTGCTTGTTCTTCTTTAGATAACCCTGATGCTTAAAAAGGGAGAAGATGGAAAGAACAAAGTCATCTGAACCTGACCTTTGTCTTACCTTGTTGTAATGAATAAGATTCCATCGCTTATCCATTAAAAAGTAATGTGAAGACTGCGTTTCAGGTATGTTAAAAAACTCCAAGCACTCCTGAAAAGGAAGGAAGGAAAACATCCTGTTACTTATTAGCTGTCTTGTAGAAAGACCGCAACATCTAAAAGAAGAATATCCAGGTAATAATGCACAAAGGCACAAACCTGCAAGCCTCAGTCAGGCTATTACACAGTTCTGGCATTGGTTCTTACTTTCTTTTTTTAATCCTAAAGTACATGAATATGTTTGTGATAATCAAGCCATGCTGATATCACAGTCCTGAAGACTGATGTTACTGATTTTGATGTCTTCATAATCACACATATTTGTCTGGCTATATGAGCCATATGGGTATTGCAGCTTCCATTCCCATACTATGTATTTGTCAAGTTTTAGTGATAATTGTTGTACATACACACTAAAGTTCCAGTCCTTCAAAGTACTGAGATGTGTGATTCCCATCAGTTGGACAAACTGCAGGCTTTTACAAATCTGTTTCCTATTTGGCTCAGTTAAGGCCATCCAGGAAGTATTTGGCAGAAGGGGGAACGGACCTTACATCTCCTAGATCCCAAGATATCATCATAGCTACTAAACTATCATTTCCACTCTGATCTTGATCATTCTGCTGTCTTTAGTGTTGATAAAACCAAACATTTAAACGATTTATGTATTTATCCAAAGCATAATATACAGCTAATATCCAACAAGCTGCAGTGTCTTCAAATATATTTGCATTTGTGGGGTTTTGACTGTCTGTGAGGTCATGGCATTTCTATTATCCTTTAATACAGGATCCTGTTTATTGCAACCAAGCTGTCCTCACAGGGAGGCAGAAATGCCTGTCAGCAAAACTAACCAACACTGAAGCAGGATGATCAAGCAGAATGTGTTGCTGCCATACAGGTATGGCAGTAAATGTACTATTAAGCAGTTTGTCTGGTTCAAAAACTCATTCCTACCTTCAGAAGAGCCTCAAACTGTGTGTCCTCATGGACTGGTAACTGAGTTGGGATGTCACACTCATTCTGTCCATGCACGACAAGGGTTTTTGTGCCTAAAGGAAGAAAAGAAGTTGCAGTCTCCATGGCCTCCTTAATTAATTCAATTTCAAAAGGCTGTCCATGGAGGAAAAGTGATAGTTCAAATTCATTCCTGGGCAGACAGACAATGCTAGACCTGTCTGGAATCCATTATGTGGTGTTAGCATAACCTCACACTTCACAGTTAATAAGAAATTGATCTGTTCCTGAAGGATGAGCTGGCTTTAGCAGCAACTGTCACTCTGAGGAAACAACAAACCTAAAAGGTCAAATCTGTTTTTCAGTCAGATATCTCTTGCCTGACTCATGATGGCCTAGGCTAACAGCATGCTCTTCCTGGGCTCTCTCAAGACTTAAATGAGAGGTTGCATCGCATCAAATCAAACTGAGTCTGAATCGTACAGTCTTACAATGATCATCCTGCCAGACTTTCACAGCCCACCTGGCAAAAAGCTCTGGGTTGAAAAGACTGTTCTAATTCACTTTCTGTTTGCTTCTTTTAGAGCTCTTGAAGTGGCTTTCTGAATCTCAGGGAATTAGAGGTGGAATTTACTGACTGCATCCTCAACTCAAGGAAAACTGACTTAGAATATGCAGCCATTAGTAGCAGGTCTTTTTCTGATCTAGTTCTGATGGATCTCCTTTTTGGTAGACTGGGTCATGAACTTGGAAGTGAAGGAGATTTAAAGAATAATTTCTTATACCTGGCATTGAGGCAGTCACCAGCAGCTTTACTTCACATTGTTCCTTCTTCATAGTCTGTTTGAGATCCTTGAAGAAGAGTCCTTCTACATAACCCACCACTTCCCAAAGGAAGGTGAGTGTGGCAGAAATGGCATCCATGCCCCACTCACATGGAGTGCGTACAAAATACATGATCAGTCCTACCTGCAGGTAATAAGTAAGAGGGATATCAGGTTATACACACTCTTTTAACTGCACAGAGCATTGTATAAACACAGAACTAGAACATTGTTCTTCTACCTTTCTTCACTCAGAGGGATAAGCTGAAAGTTTATACATACTACAGAACAACCTGCCTGTACTATTCCTTCCTTTTTGTAGAGAGGATGAGGGCTGGGGCAAAAAGTACTGTTGTAGCACAGCCTTAAAAGCCTTTGCAGATGAGGAAAAGGGAGACCCTCTACAGCAAGAGACTTCCTATGCCTTCTGCTCTGTGCTGCCACACAGACAACTCACAAACAACAGAGGCCTCCTGGAGTAGCATACATCCTGTCTGTTTCATCCCTTAACTGCAGCAAATGCATTTTCCACAATCTTGAAAGAAGCTGCTAGATGTGCTCCAACAGGACTATCCAAGAGCAAAGCACTTTCTGAATCAAAATTAAGTAAAATAATTAAAGGTTTCTGGCACTGGGATCCTTCTATTGGTCCACAACTCACTGTCTGTGGTTCAGTTCAGAAATCCATGACAGATTGCTTAGGGGTTTAATAAAAAGTTAAGGGTTCCTTTTCCTTTCCATAGAAGGACTGAAAGGCTGGTGTGTAAGCCTGGTGACTTGCACCCACAGCCAGAAGAAGATATGAGCTATATAGGAAAAGTTAAGAGCGTTTATTTCCTTGCAGATAGTGAGATTAACTTTTTAGGATGCATGCAGGCAGAGGTGAGATTCTGGGCTGCGCAGTGGACCCACAAGCTACTCACCAAGTAGTTAAAGAGGATATGAGATGTCTGGGCAGGGAAGTCTCCAATGTTCAACAGAAGCTTCCTTAACATATACATCAGCTCATCCTAGAAAAAGAGCAAATATTTTTTCTTTCCATCACAAAATGGAGAATGGATTTCTCCCTTTTGTCTTCTCTGGCTTTGTTTCTTCCCATTTTTCCATATTCCCTTGCTCAGCTTTGTTTCTCAGTGCATGAAGTAGAACTATATGCTTGTGACGGCTCCCACATTTCCCCAAATAAAGCCCAGAGCACAGCAGCCGAGTCAATGTAGTTCTTTTTTATCTTAGAGAGGCCAATATCTCCTACTGCAATTTGTACTCACTGCAGCATTCTGATTCTGCACTTCTCTCTGTGATAATCCATGTGTTGCTTATCACAACAAATGACTACCTAGCTGATCTGTGAAATCTAGTTCAGCTCAATTCAATAACTTGTGGCTGCTGGGGAAGAGGTGCAGGCAGAATCTAACTTTTCTTGCTTTAGAGGCTGACTGTTTTAAATGTAGGCTAATACATTTCTTGTGGTGGGAAGGGGTTGTAGAGGAGAAGGAATCTCACTGACGGCTAAGGACTGACAGATTGTATCATAAATGTCTTCTATGGCCCTCATCCTCTTAGCCCACAGCAGATCTGAGCTAGTCTTACAGGCATGAATATGGATAGGACAACTGATGTCAGTGATCTATCTGCTGAAAGCTTCCAAGGAAATACATGTGTTCTCTGTCTTCTGTACTCATGGTTGTAGTAGGTCTATGAAGAGATGGTAAAACAGCAGACTGTGATATCTCTGAGACTACAGAGCCTATAGCTTCCTTCTCAAAGATACTAAACAAACAGAAACGACCCTCTGAACTGAAATAGAAGCTTTGGAAACTATGGCTGAGATGTCTCAGGAACAGCAAGGCCACTGAGACCTGATTGCTCAAAGAACCAAAAAGCAGCCTTTCCTGCCCTTTCTCAAAGCTTAATATTCATTTTGTAATCAGTTCTTAGGTGGTGGCTTGGAAGATGAGGGCAGTGATATTATCGATATTGTACACCAAGTCTACAGTTGAGAAAGTGGTATGGAGAGTCTCATTGCCTTTCAGAACTGGTATGCCTTTCTTCCATAAATCTTAGCCATGGCACTAGAAAGTGCTCTAATAAGCCAGGGAGAGAAGAGGCCACCCCCATCTTTCAAAGAAAGCTGAACAGTGGCAGGGGTGGAGGCAATATTGCCTATGTTAGATAGAAAGTGTTGTGTTTTGCTACACAGCTGTTCAAAGCTTGGCTTAGAGCAAGTCAGATCCTTAGTGGTGGTAAATCAACTGTATCCCATTTACAGTAGTGGGCAAGGATTGAGGCCAAGTGATGATATGGCCTAAAAGACTTTAAACTACATTATAATAGCAAATGTCCTCCTCCAGCGATGCCCACAGAGTGATTCTGCTTGCAGCTGTGCTCCCTGCTCTAAGCAATACACACACCCACTGGGGAGAGGAAGAGTTTACCTGTCGGTTGCTGATTGTGAGCTTCTCAAGGAAATGGCGCAGAACTGTAGAGGGGTCTTCAATTAAGCAGTTCCACAGGACCTGCTGAGCAACAGCACTTACTGTAAAAGAGAAAGAAAACAAGGTCAGAATCATCTCCCTTGGAAAAAGCCTTGAACTGGTACACTTTGATGCAAATGTTTCTAACTTTCTACCACAATTGTCATGTTTTGTACAGAAACACACAGGCACCTCTTTGATGTGCTAGGATTCCTGGTCACCAGTGCAGTCATCTCAAGCAATAATGACAGGTCTAATATTTGAACCTTCCCTAACTACTGGTGATATGATGGAAGCACTTCACCACTGTGATCAGAGGAATAATAAAGAAATAACTATTTGGATTCACAACTCCAGATGGAAAAATCTGGCAATTAAAAAACATAAATACATGTACTTTTTTGTTCATACATCACGGTGATTCATTGATTTTGTCTGGTATTGGTGAACAGTAAAAGACAGCAAGGAATTGTGTTGATGATCAACTCCCCAATGTGTAATTAATTGCAATCCTGTGAAGATTAGTAACAACAGAGAATTACTCATTATTTTGTCTGCAGTATTCAGTTCCTGATCACAAAGTGACAACTACACTATTTACGTAGCTGACAATGGCAACTACACTATTTAGGTAGCTGGCTACATCCACTGAAAACAGAATATAAAATGTTACAGGAAGTTAAATGTGCAATCAACTGACATGATAACTGATGAGAAAGGAAGGAAGGGCAACAATCCACCATCTACAAACATTTTAGAGAAACAAATACAAAAAACTGCATTATTACTTTACAAATACATCACAGAACATAACCAAAATGTTCAAGCTGTGTATAGGCGGCTTTCCATGTCATAGGATCAAATAAATGTTCATGGGAATAGACCTCTGAAGGTCTCTAGTCCAAGCCCTGCTTGGAGCAGGACTGTTACCTACACCAGGTTATGTCAGCCATGGCTTTGACTAGCCAAGGCTTGATAACTGCTGTGGACAAAGAATCAATGGAAATTGCACTATGCTCCTGGTTATGAAGTTACTTACAAATTTCTAACCCGAACTTCCCAAGTTGTAAACTCTAAGTTAGAGTTCCTCTAACTCATTTTTTCCTTTTCATCACAGCAAACAAGCCCAGCTTCTGCAATCACTCCTCACAGAACACCTGTTTTAGGCCTCTTACCATCCTGGCATCCCCCCACTAGACCCTTTTAGCTTCTCAATATCTTTCTTGAATCACTTTGAATCACTTGAATCACAGCTGCTTTTTTAGGGCCCCAAAAATCAAAAAACTCTCAAAACAAAGCACAAATTGTGAAGAAAAAAAAAAGGAAAAAGCCTACAAATTCACATTTCTTTTGTGAATCTACTTCCAAATAGTTTGTGAGGATTAAATAGATTATTCATTAACTTTCTAACAAACATATGTACTCATAACAATATGCAGTGCGTAATACCTCTAGGAAACATGAACTGTGAGCAAATACATTGTGATTGTGTTACACCTGTTTTCCACTTTAGTTATGTCACCTAACAAACGTAAGCCATTGTCCAAAGTCCTGGTTAAGTTCCACAACCCTTGAGCAAGAATCCCTTGAAGTTTAATCTAGGACAGTACCAGCTACTCCATCCTCCCGGACTTCTCCATCTTCCATCAAATGGACAATGGGGAGCACTGCTGCACAGATGCATGCTGGAAACACAGCTTGAGGTGGTTGTGGCACATGATGGTTTGGAGTATGCTCTGTAGTGTGTTCTTCATCTGGAGCAGTAAGAAGAGTAGGTGAGTGTTAGTGAATAAGCTGTGATATTATCCAGGCAGGTTAGATAAACATTTATGTTAGGTGCTGTACAAAGAGAACAAAAAAATGATAGGCTGGCTGATCACTGTGCAAGCACAGCAGGTCTACTGCTCTATCTCCAAGAAGAAACTAAGCCTCCAGCCAACTTCTTGATCAAGAATTTTCATTGTTAATATATGTTTTTTCCATTTACATTTCTTTTCTTGTAGGGAACCCAGTTTCTTTTTGATGAAATCCCATTTCATTACCATTTTAAAGCTAGAGTGCTTTCCATGGCACTACGGTCTAAATGAAAGATGAGAGGTAAGGGATTGTGACAGCAGGGTTGACTGAAATAATGCAGGGCAGTAACTCATCATAAACTGGCTCAAGCCTGGGAATACATTCAGCAAAAGGAAATGCCACCAGCTTTATGGGTCAACAGGAAAGGCTTCCAGTGACTGAAATCCTAGGAAAGGACACTTCCAAGTGAAGTCAACCCACCTTCTGCACTGACTGCTGACCGCACTGACCAGACAGAGCCACGGCGGAAAGAATAGTTCCTATGAGATGTACTGGAGGTGCAGGAAGGACTCACTGAGAGACGTCGGGAGGCCAGGTTGGCAACTTCTTCTACTGACAAAGAGAATGGGAAATGTCAATCCAGAACCAACTGACAGACTTTAGAGAACTTACTGAAGGACGGCACTTAGGACCAAATTGGAACATTGAAAATTCAAGTCAGGTAACACTCAAAAGGCACAATTTCAAATCTGTAAAGATCAGTCAGATAGGTAATTTGCTCATGCTTTGGGAACCAGCAGAGCATTGCTCCATAACAATGCTTTGGTGAGATACATTGTAACTGAGTCGGCCCTATACTTATTTTCATCTACATCCTGTTAACAGATTTCTGCTCACAGATTTCCCAGTGTACATTTAGACCTGAACATCACTGTACTCACCTAATGGCACATACCTTGGAATGCCTTTAATGACATCTTTGTGCTGTTAGCCTGGACCAACGAAAATCCTCACACAAAGACTAAGCTTTTCATGAATCATGTCATGTAACTTTGGATGTCTGCAAGTTTGGTACTGAGGTTGAGTGGGTCATCTAG
This sequence comes from Ibycter americanus, assembly GCA_035590275.1. NCBI lineage: Eukaryota > Metazoa > Chordata > Aves > Falconiformes > Falconidae > Ibycter > Ibycter americanus. The sequence continues at coordinate 11,125,645 of JAVJGI010000064.1, forward strand.
GCTCTCCCACTAGTTACCATAAAGGTAGAAAACTTCAGTGTCAATTCAGTCTATCTTAAGCTATGTGTCTTAAGACAGATCCTCCCATACCTTAATTATTAAACATTTAAAGTTAGAAAAGACAAATATCGTTCCTAGTGTTGCATATTAAATCCTGCAAGATGCTGGGAGCTTTCAGATATTGTATGCTGGCAAGATCCACTGAAGCTGGGGGAGAAAAGGTAAGGGGCTTCAGGTCACACTGTGAGCACTCAATATGTCCAAGGTTTTGTGGTTTTCTTGCACTAATTTTTAATTACACTTTTTCTCAATGATTTGGATTCTTCAACAAATGGATGTGGTCGTGACTTTCCTAACACTAACAGTCTATGTTCCTGGACATCACACCCCTAAGCAGTGCTCTATGTTGGTGGCAGGTGCTCTCAGATTTCTGGAATGCCATTCCTGGAATGCCATTCCTGGCCCTGGAGCACACCTTCTTCTTCCTGCTCTGAGCTGGGTGTGCAGGTTGGCTCATAGCAGGCCTCCTGTGTGATGGGGATGGCAGTGATGAGACTGGCTTCCCGGCCCAGGCGTTTCTTCTCTTCCTCCTGCTGCAGGTTCTTCAGGATGTGCTCCGCTCGCTGATGGGAACGCGACACAGCTCTGGCTGAAAATGACTTCTGTCAGGAAGAAAAGAGAAGAAACACAGCCTGAAGCTGTTAGTTAAGATGCACACATCCTGCATTTTCTGCCAGAGACTTCAGTGATATTCAGCAACTGAGTTTCAAAATACAAATCAGACTAGTGCTAGCTGAACAGAGATCACACCTGAAGAAGGAGACTTCTCTTGCAGTTATGTCTACAACAAGCTTTGGTGCAGACTTCTCCCAAGAGACACCACATGTACCAGTGCAGAGAAAATGGTCTGTCAGGTAGTTCAAGTGAATTAATGTTATTTTGGAGAGAGAACAGTTGTGTGCTCCTAAGAGCTGAGTTATTGCTCACACAGGGATATGATATGCAGTACAGTACCTCAGTGAGCAAACAGAAAAGCCTTATGCCCACGCAGAAAATTCTGTGCGCCCTACACGGACTATGTACGAGATTTTTCCCAGCTGAGGAAGACAAGAAAACTCAGTTCAGTCCACATCTTTTTGCTTAATTTTCCCCATGCTGCTACAGAGAAAAAACTGGCTTATTCTCACAATGTCTGCTTACCGACTGATCTTCATTTATAGGATCTTGCACACTCCCACTGCACTGAGGGACCCAGGGTGGATCAAACATTGGCACAGATGGCATCCCCAGGACGGGAGAAGGCAGAGTGAAGTTTATACTTGGAGGAGGGATCTAAACAAAATCATGAAAGACATTTCATTACAGCAGACTATTATTAATGTCAGTACTGCTAATTAAACATGAGGAAAAGTACCCAAGACATTAATTACCTCTGCAAATTTTTCCCAACTCTGTATCTCACTACACTGTAACACCATGTATGACAAGCATTTTTTTCTTTCTCTGATGTTTTTCCTGACCTGTGTCCCCATTATACTCTCCTCATTTTATACAGGAGTTCTACACATCACCTTCCCCACCAGTGTGACTTACACAACCATTTTTTCTCTAAACAGATTTTCAGGCAATTTCATGGCAGTGTGTCATTACACATCTATCCCACAAGGCAAGCTGTAAATGGCAATAATGTGTTTCATGTGTCCTATCTACCTTAAAGATCTGCTGTGCTCCCTCTTCCATCCTTGGCCAGACTTGATATCTAAATCTCCACAGTGTGTGAAATTTGAGAATGGCATTCAGTCTTTGCACTGTCTCTGGGTGATGAAATTCGGACATCAGCATGTCAGAAACGGCCTCTGGCACTTTCACAGCACACAGCAGGAACATGGCAGCTGCAGGGAGACAACATCTGATCATCTGTTTTCCTTAATAATCTGTTTATTTGGCAGAGAAAAACTGCAGCTGTACAAACCCCCACCAAAGGAAACCCAATCTTGGTTCCAGAAATGAAATCAGCCGTCTACCGGGCCTAGCAAAAACTGTACTGCTTCATGAAGCCAAGCACGCGTGATTCCACCTTTTGGAGCCACACAGCATTACATGTGAAGCTTGTAAAAGCTTCTGGAAAACCTCCTTTTAAAATAAAACACAGTTTTGCTCCTCTCACGAAAAATCTCGGTCATGACTAGTCTAAAATAAGAAGCATCTCTTGAAGTAGCAGAACTAATTGGGTTTGGCTTTCAAAGGTTCAACTTCCAAGTGATTTCTGTGATGATTAATATAGGTTGGTTTAACAGAAGCTCTGTGTTCCCCTCAGAGCAGGAGACAGTGCCCCCAGCAGAGGTCTCACCTGTCTATTTTCATAGGTAAAACCAAAAAGAAAGGTTCTTAGTCAAATGGGCACTGTGCAATCATCACAAACTTCCTCCAAGAGAAAACGGAGTTGCTATGAATTGCAAGGCAGAGGACCAGGTCACGGTGGAAAACAGCACAATAGAAGCTGAGCTGGCCCATAGTCATTTCAGTGGAGCATATTTTAGTATAAACAGACATAGTCAAGCTCCACACTGATGAAAGCCAATTAATTTAGATGGGTGTCTGAGGGGCACTGAGCACAAAACAAAAGCAGAGAGAACAGCGTTGCTATGGGATTTCGGTGGGTGTCAGAGGGTCCATGGCTGCTTTGGCCAGTTGCTCACTGCAGAGCACTGGAGGCAATATCTCTAGATTTGGTGGCTGTTCCTCCACAGCAGAAACAGGACATTTGCCATCGTGTTTGCCTCAACACTTATTCAGAAGGTGCCAGGCATGAGAGCTGTGCTGAATGGAGGCCATTTGAACATTGCAGAAAAACAAGGCTGCTCTTCGGCTGCCTAGGTCCTGTCTTGCACTGCGAAGGCTCCTGTCCCTGCTCCAGATCTGTAGGGACCTTCCTGTTTCACCAGCTCAGAGAACTTTCTACTCTTTCATCTTTTCAATGTAACTATGTCAAGTCTTAGTAGGACTGATTTTAAAAGTGTGAGCTCATACTCTCATACTGAGGTAACCAAAAAAAGAAATACAGCCTTGGAAGAGATCAGTAGATGGTGCTGTTGTCCACTAACACAGAAGTTCTTCTTCAGCTTGTGGATAGCAACGTTATGGGGTTTCAGGTTTTGACCTTGATGAAGGTAATTTATGCTTGGGCTGAAATCACTCGCTACTAAAAAAGCTACTACAGACCCTCAAATAGATTTTAAACCTTCCTTCAAGACAGGGATATGGAGAAAGATGTAGCTCAGAGGCTGCTTTGGAGAAGCAGCCAGCTAGCACTCCTCAGGAAAAGTAGCAAAGATTTGTTCCCTTCCCTGTGAGCCACGGTAAGTTTTTGACAAGAAAGAAAGAGTATCCAAAATTATTCCCCCAGAAATGGACTTGAAGGAGAGAAAAGAGTGCAGTTTCAGGCAGCTTGTTTCTTTTCTTTATTTTGCTCCTTTCTCTTCCTATCTTGGCCTGGGAAAGACAAAGGTGAAGGGAAGAGCACAGAGAAGAGCTGGGGGCTGAGGAAGTGCACTGTGCACTGGTGGAGAAGATCCAAGCTTATAACAGAAAATTTCTTATTATTAGTTTGCAAGGACATGATCTTAAACTTTGTAGTAATAAATTTCAACCCATGTCTGGAATTTCTTTTTTCAAGGTAATACTCTCACAGGTGTATGATGTTCTAATCTTCTGTCTTAAAGATGACTCTCAACTATGTGTCATCAGCAAACATCATCTGCACAATTTAATACCAAGGGGAAACGGACAATTTAGATAAATACATACCATAAGACTACTTACTGAGCAATGCTGTTGTCTCCATGCAACATGAGAATTTTCCTTTCAGCAAAGCAGAGGAGCTATGACAGTTCCACTTTCATCCCCTTTCTCTGTTTTTGTGTCAGCCCTCAACTGGTACTAACAATTTCCATGAGGCAACATACAAAGCACTTGAGTAAACTCTGGACAGACAAAATCACTATTTCCTCTGCCTAGAAACCCAGCTAAACACAAATACTAATTTTGATGCTCTCTAATCACCTACCACAACCAGGGTCTGAGAGATTGCCTTCCTGATCCTTCTGACTACCTCTTTTGTACAGAGCACAAAAACACACACAGGTCTATGAAAACCAAACAGTTCCCAATAAACCCTTGGTGGCATTCAGACTCTTCCATTACAAAGCAGTCTTGCAAGGTCCTGTGACCTAGCCAGGGTAGCCATACTAAGTGGTTTTGTTCTCTTACCTGCTGCCCCAGCCATGTGCTCATCCACACTGAGCAGGAGCTCCCACGCTGCTGGCTGGATGTCCCCATACATCTCTTCTGTGAGGATAGGAGCTGCCTTGATTAGCAGTGATAAAGGTGCAGGGGAGAGGCTCATTACCTGCAAAAAAACAAGTCATGCCTTACAGCAAACCCTAGTTTTGGTCTGCACATTACCCACTGGTAACGTCTTGTTTCAGCCATTTCAGATAAGGCTTCTTCTGAACACCGCTTTCAGCCTACACAGAAAGAGCAGTGTTTGCAGGCTAGTTCCTTGAATCTAGTACTAGTCATTCATGTCACAAAAACACTGATAAAGAGGATGAAAGGAAAGCCAGATTCTCCCAAGCTGGTGCACAAACAGTGATACAGATCCATGAAAATTTCAAAGACTGCCAAGAACAGGCCTGTGAAAAGCCTGTTGCTTCTTCAGCAATACTGAACAAGAAAGAACAAAGAAAATTATTGCTGTAAACTGACAGGTTGTATCTGATCACAGATGTGGGTTTTTTGTGGTGGTTTTTTTTTTTTTTTAATCCCCAGTTTTGATGCATGTGTCCTTATAGGAAGCCAGAGATGCAGACTGCAGTTTAATGGAGCTACACTTTTGAAGGATTCTTGACAGGGTTACCTTAAGAGGCTTAAATTTAGCATTACTCAACTGGGGAAAACATGCAGAGCTGAACTGATTCATATTCAGGAACAGTTCTTCACACAGGCTTGGAGATCCATATACATTTTCCTTCTTGTTGCAGTGTAACCCAACATCTATGTGTCAGCCTCCCTAACTAGCATATGGCCTAGTCAGTACCTGGTGCCTGATGTATTTTAGCATTCCAGAGTCCTTCTTCCCTTCCAAGTTGATATCGACCACTCTCTTCTTCAGAGAAGGAGTTCTCAAGCATGACTTGTCTGAGCACTGGAAGGAAAAAAAAAAAAAAAAGAAAAAAAAAAGAAAGAAAGTGGACTTCTCATTTAGATATCCCAAAATGTGGAAAGGGAGGAGATCATGTACAAGAGGAATTTCCATACACTAGAAGTCATCTAGTAGCAGAGCTGTAGCACAAAGCCTTCTCCTGTGCTGACAACAGGCCTAGTATCAGTGAGGTGACATATCTCATCCAATTTTACTCTCTTTTTAACAATGCTTTTCCCAATAAAAGCTTAAGGCAGAAGCTAGTAAATGAAATGAGGAATGTGAATGAGCTCTGTGTAATCTTCACAGGTGGCACACCCATGTGTGTCAAGAGAACAGTACTTTAAGTGGGTTAGAGGTAAAGAGTCTACAGCTTCCCTCTAAAAAATTAACAATGGAGGTGTTTAGTGTGTACAACAATGATTCCTCTCATAGAATCATTTAGGTTGGAAAAAGACCTTTGAGATCATTGAGTCCAACTGTTAACCCAGCAGTGTCAAGTCCACTACTAAACCATGTCCCTAATCACCGCACCTACACATCTTTTAAATACCTCAACCACGTCCCAGAGCAGCCTCTTCCAATGCTTGACCAACCCTTCAGTGAAGAAAGTTTTCTTAATATCCAATCTAAACCTCCCCTGGTGCAATTTCAGGTAGTTTCTTCTTGTCCTATCACTTGTTACTTGGGAGAAGAGATTGACAGCCACCTCTCTACAGCGTCCTTTCAGGTAGCTGTTGAAAGTGAGAAGGTCCCCCCTGAGCTTCCTCCTCTCCAGACTAAACACCCCCAGTTCCCTCAGCTGCTCCTCATAAGACTTGTGCTCCAGACCCTTCACCTGCTTCGTTGCCCATCTCTGGAGACC
>JAVJGI010000064.1:11135531-11179128 GCA_035590275.1 Ibycter americanus
GTTCTCATGCGATACTGGTACTTGCGTGGCATTAACTGGAACGGGTGATTTTTCAAATCTTCCTTTCTCCTATGCAGGTTAATAACATGTAAAGTGAGACAAACATCTCAAGTTCCTTTCAGTTTGTGCCTCATATTTATGAGTCCATGCATCCTCCTACATTGAGCAAACGCACCATGACTTATCCTATGCTGCTAGCTAGGGAGATGCCTTTATCCTCTAGCAACTCATCACCTAGTACACACTCTTATGTCTAATGTACTTGGTTTAGCACACTGAAATTTCCAAATGAGGTCTAATCATTACGAAGAGCATTACAGTACTGACAGAGAAGCAGGGTAGTCCAGGGATTGAGGAACTAGCTCGGAAGACATGATATCTAAGTTCCCTGCCCTGACACCCTCTTCCAAAAAAGACAACTATCAAGAACTGCTTCTGACACCACAGTATCAGATTAAGCCTGTTCTTGCCCACACCCTATAGGAACGGGGCAGTTGAGAATAGACTGTATGAAATACTTGCAGGAAAGAGGGGGATATCAACTCATTATTGGCAGTTGTTTTTCCCAAAGGCAACTCAGAAGTCAAAAGGCATCTGTCCTCATACATATGTGCAGGATACAATCAATCTGTGCACAGGGGAGTCAGTCCAACTTTTCTGCAAAGCATGTGCACAAGGACACACTGACCGTACTGCACCATCACAGCATGTCATGAGGCAACAGAGGTAGAGGTGGACAGTCCTTGGACAGAAGTGGATTGATTGTGTAGACTTGGCCAACTGAGTTTTGGCATGTCTAAATCATAGGTACAGAGATTACCAAAATGGATGTCTTAGGCCCTGCATGATCAAAGCACATTTGCACTGCTGTACTCCCCATCTGTTGGATAGTCAAAACTACACAAGGTCCTGTTGTGTTAGACATTGTGATAGAATGCATCTAATGGAATCAAAGAAAATGTTCCAAAACATTTTTTTCCCCACAAGGTGCATAATTACGTTTGTTGCCATAGAGTTAACGGAAATAAAAATATATAAATTGGCTCAAAAATGGGCTGGAAAAACTCCCTAGGAAAAATATTCTGGTAGTTAGTAAACATAGTGGTCACAACAGAACCTCCAGCTCAAATGGCTTCTAAAATGCCATTTCCCAGAAGCTGGGAGCCCAGCTTACACTGTAGCCCTTTCTGTTACTCTTCCTGACCTACCCTCACTACTAGCCATGCTGGAGATAAGATACTGAGCTAATGGATTTTTCAGCTGAAGTAACATGTCTGTCCCTGCATGCCTAGAGAGAAATAGTCCCCTTTTCCCTTACAAACTAAATATATGAAATAGATGGAGGAAGCAAGACAAAAACTTCCTGGTTTTAGTCCATTTTAGAAACGGCAAACAGACGATTTCCAATGGTTGCAGCTTGCTTACACTTGAGATCCTTGATGCTATATGGAGAAAGCACAGATTGTGATCTGGTTAATGCCAGCACAAAGGTATTCCTACTGAAAATGCCATCCTTGAGAGCACTGCCAGTGACTCATACTTACATGCAGCCACGACATGTTCCGATGATAGTTCTCCTCCGTGCCTGTGTTGCTCAGCACCTCGGGCTCAATGCTAGGTTCACTCGCGCTCCAAGGGCTCCCTTCTTCAAAAGAAAAATACCCAAAAGGTGGTTGTTTTTATTGCTCCCTATGTGCTTTAAGACTAGGGACAGCACTTGTAAGCCAGGCCAGCCTTGTGGGAATGGACCAGAGTACACAGAATATGCCACACTGGAAAGACTGCGTTTGGACACCCCTCCCCAATCCTTGTACCATGCTGGCTTGACAATTACAAGAACCATTTAGACTTGGCTCACAGGCCATCTTGTCAGTAGCAAACACTGCTCCCTCCCCGCTTTTTTCTTTAATGGAAGGGGAGAAGGTAAATGAAAAACATCAGAAACAAATTATTTGCACCATTCAGATGCTGCAAATGGTTGGTTTAGTGATCTGCATTGACTGGGCTCTGTGGTTAACAATGTCAACAAAAATCCAACCAGAAGTGGCATCCAACTGGAAATGCCAATGGGCAAAGTCACTGCTAATTGCCCGTGGAAACTGCTAATGTCATGGGGATGAAAGGGGAAAAAAATCCTGATTCTAGCATGCTAGTTCTAAAGAACTCAGGCAAGGGAGATTTCACCGGGAACTTCACTGATTCCTGTGTTTCCTCTAGCTGTTTTATAACCTATGGGCTTCCTATAAAACTAACATTAACACTGTTAAGAGATGGCTGGGGATGAATTGTGGTTAATCCTTTCTTTCCCTTTTTAAGTGAACTGTGACTTGCCAAATTCTACAGAACAGGCGATCCCAGTCTCCATGTTAACATATTGAAGCATCTTTTAGGCAACATAAAAATGACCATTAAGCTTGGGAGGTTATTTCAGCTCCAAATGTATCCAAACTGTAGGTTTTTGTTAACACCCCTAGCAGAGGGAGCCCCTTTAGTTAAGCTGTGAAGGAGATTTCTTGTGGCAGGATTCACATTTGGTTTCCATAAGATAAATATATGGTGATCCATCTTTTGAAGACTAAGGAAAGCATCTGCAAGCTGTAAAAATATATGTATATGCCAATATGCAGAAATATAGTATGTAGCATGTACATGTTATGTTCTACATATAGGAATATATATATTACACGTCATACGACATGCCAATGACATCATATCCTACACAGAATATGAAAGGCATGTCCACACATATATATTTATCTCCTATCTGTTACTATGGATAATAAAATACCGTATATGCGTATGACCTCATGTATTCATTATATCATACAATTTAGGTGCGTGTGTATGTGCATATACACACATGCATGTGCTTCCCTAAAGACAGCATGCGTTTGGCTGGCAGGCACCAGCATTCCAAGAGTTCATGCTCTAACACGGAGCTCTGAATCGACAACCTGTGCACAGAGCCAACGCTGCACCCAGGATTTGAACCTTGTTCCTCCCAGGCCCTAGTTCAGGCAGTCCCTACAAAGGACTCCAGGTTTTTCCTAGCCTGCTGGGATGGGGGTCTCTTGTCATTTCTAGCCCTGCTGCAATCACATCAAGAGTTTAGGTCCTGCCTATTGTCCCCTCCCTTTCCACCCACTCGTCTAAGTTACCTATATCAGTGACAGTGTCCCTGCTGTGGGACAGCTGCAGCTCCTCATTCTCAGACTCTGAGTCCTGCCGTGATAACTTGGTGCTCTTTAGGCTGCCGGCCCGGCGAATGCTGGAAAGGGAACCCCCCTTCTTCACCCGGAAACTGCGGGTTCCTTTAATCTGGAGCAAGCGGGAGCCTCCTATCCTGATCTTCCTGCTGGGAACTGTATTAAAAGAATAAAAGAGGACTTTTTTCCCCTTAATTTTTCCCCATTCAAAAAAAGAAAGATATCCTGGCCCTCCCCTCCCTCCCGACCCTTTGCTGCCAGCCTGTATTGCAGCGTCTTTTTCTTCTACCAAGGAATGTGGAGCCAGAGGCTCCCTCCAAAGCCACCGCCAATGCAGCTCTGTCAATCAGGCAGTAAAGATGCTTTACGGAAATGTGTTCAGCACCTCATTTCCTGGAGACCTGGTACATCACCTCAGGCCTTGTCTGTATTTGGAATTAGCCCTCGTTCAACCACCAGCAAGTAGAGTCAGCTGCTCTAACAGAAACCCAAAATATGGACAAAGAAAAACTACGATTCACACCAATTTGAATAAATTCCTGACAGAAAACAGGATCTGCCCAATGGATGTAAATTGCAGTTTTCTTTGCCAGCCCCTGGGGTTTACATTAGTGCAGAATCACCTCTTGCTAGGGATAGATGGCTGAATCCCAAGCATGAACAAGGCACCATGGACAAACCTATTTTCCTGTGGGCCTGGGTTCTGTAAACCTCATTGAGCTCTGCAGTAGGATCAACTATTTATTCATACAGCACGTGTGACTGCAGAAGGGTAGTCTGCTTCATAAGGTTAGCACGCAAGACTTCTTTGAAGTAAGATTTGCATAAATCCGTGTCTCTGCATGTTACTCTTCATCATTAGAATGCTTTAGAGGAAACGGGAGCACGTAGATCCTCTCCTTCAGACAAATCAGCAGCTTTCAGGCATTAACAACATCCATTGACACTCTGCATTTTTGATGAGCACAGACATGAAATGGTTCAATGTTCAAAGCACCAACCGTTTGCACTTTCATTCTCCTTTTAGTTCAAAGGCAGTACATGGCAGTATGTCAGTCCAAATGTTGCAACACTCAGTCATTTTACTGCAGATCTAATCAGGCAAGGCCATGTGTGATCGATTACCTTTTGGTGTGTTGTTGAGAATGAACAGGATACAGATTTTTGGATACCATGGGTAAGCAAAGTACTTTAATAGAATTGTGTTTTGGCTTCAGAAAAATCAAACACACCTTTACTCCTGAGAATGCCCCTAATTCCTCCAGAACCCAATTCCCACTCCCATTTCCAGCGGCTAATGTCCTGGCCGAAGACAGCTGGATAGCTTTTGAGAGCTACTCCTCAGTCCTCGTGAATCAGCTGGGCAAATCACTGTTGAGTGACCAGAGAATCTCCCTCCAAGTGACCATGCTGAGCTCCTTAGCAATCTCTACTGCTTGAATTCTGTTCAGATTAGCCTCAATACAGTGGCTCAGTTTCCCCGAACACCAAACCACTTAAACACTTGTAACTGCACTTAATGAAGTCTGCAGAACCCCATTTTAGCACACAAATACTACGTATGATCCTCTGAGAGCCTGCGTCTACCTAGCTTTAGTCTCTGTATTTCAGACCTACCTGGAGCAGATTCTATACAGTAAACTCGTAGCTTTTGGATAGCTGTTAAGCCACACCTGGGGTGAGCAATGAGAGCAAAGTTTTTAACACTCCAGAAAAAATGAAAGGAAACAGATTAGTACTTATTAAAGAGCTTGAGATAAAGAAACCTGTCACTGCAGGCAAGAAAATTTAGTTACATTCACACAACAACATTTTCTTATCTAGAAGAGTGCAGATTATGAAAGATGCCTCTGCATCGGTTATGTTTGGCCCAGGTGGATCCCCAGAAGAATATGCTGTGGCCAGAGAAAAGAACATCATTATTGTAATTTTAAATATAACATTATCTTGCATTTATTTACCTTCCAAAATACTGCAAATAGATTTTTGCTAGAGTATATTAGTATATTAGGATTCAGCCTTCCTACCATAATCACTTTTCCCATCTCTAAAACGTATTAAAGAGGCAGTTTTAGTAAAGGAATACTACATTACAGCTTAGGGAAAAGGGAGAGTGGGAAAAAAATCAAGCTGAAACTGCAGAGAAAATGTAGTTTGAGAGAGTCAAGGATGCAGAAAGCTAATACTATCTTTGCAAAAATAACTCAATTAAGTCAGCATTATCTCTAATAAAAATAGGATAGTTAGAGACCAGCATTTTCCAGCAGGACTGTGTGCTTGTAGGCATTCTCCCACTCAGGTAACATCCCAGTGGATGGGACTGCTGTCCGAGAGGCTGAAAAGTTGTTTCAAGTAATCGTCACAACTATCTTCAAAAAAACCCAACCCCCAAACTACATCTAAGTAGTTACAGACATCTTATCCTACTGATCTTAGACTATCAGACAGACCATAAGGCTGTGTGCTTCTCTGGGCTGCCAATATGCCAAGGGTACAAAAAATGGGGTTGAGCATGAATTTATCCTGCTCTCCTATCTCAGGTGGATACCTAGCTGTCTTCACAGGCTAACTGTCCCACCTGACACACAATCTTGGAGGCAGTTTTACACCATGTAAGTCTTGGATGCAGTTCTAATATTTTCTCCAGTAATTGTGGCAGGGTCACAGCTGAAGACAATGCAAACTTTATCCAAATCCCCCTGAAGTCAGTAAAAGTTCCTCTGAATCATTAATACACATTACATTAATATCCTAGAGGATAACCAGCCACAGACTCCATTCTTTTCAAATGATCATCAAACATTTATCCTTTTCAGGCAATCATCAAAATTATCATTCAAACATCCACACCTTTATATGGCTATTATGAGACAGAATTTAAACAGTTCTACAAAACGTTTTAGAGGGAGAATCATTTACAGGTAACTGCCTGGCAGTTTAGCCTCTAATTGCAAATACGCACGATGACTGTCTATTGTATTGCAACACTTGTACCATCAGATAGTATGTGAGTTTTGCATGAGATGGCTCAAAAATGGAAACAATCTGCTGTTCTCAGCAAACACAGTGAGCTTGAGGTTTGCTTGTACAGTATACAGTATGTTGGTAACATTAATCTGCTAGCCATCAAAAGCCACACAGGTGTGTGTTTTTCATGTGGTAGCAAAGAATTCAAGAGATCAAGTGATCAACCACGAATTCTGTGAGATGCCATGACTTCCAAACCAGTACAGATTTTCACAGAAAGATCCCAATCTTCCCTCCTATCTGTGGTTTTCCCAAAATGAAAAACTGTAATCAGAATAAAAACCAAGAACACTTTTGATCTTTATTTTTAAAGTGAATCAAATAGTGATGTTTCTCTCAGCATCTCACTGAGAGACAGTTTGAAACAAGGTATCCTCCTTTTTAGAAATCTTGCAATACTCTCAATCGGTTTCAGTCATAGCAGTGTTTTGTAAAATTTAACATCTTTGCTTCTCACATTTGTTATATTGAACCCTGAAGGCCAGAAGCGTCTCAGAAATGATTCAAAGCCACGTGACTCCATGGCCGCCTGCTTTTTAACACAGTCTATGCAAATGAAAACATAAAATCAAGCGCCACTTCACAAGCCCTGAGAATACAAAAGCCTCATTGTGCTGACAAACCTTTTTTCTCCTCGAAACCAGCCTCAGATTTGAGGGTGTGGCTGCTGCTGTGCAGGGAATCCTTTGAATCTTCATTTTCATCCAGAACCCCAGCAAAGCTGATCTTTCTTTCATACCTGTGCCGGTCCATCTCAGGGTCCAGACGCAGCCTGCAGCTCTCCAGATCCTGTAGCAGAATGTAGACCACACAGATGTGCAAGCGGTATGAGCCCCCATGTTTTCCACTGCAACCACAGAAGCTTCAGGAAGAACTGCTTCAGATGGGAATTTATTTCTATCACACAGTTCTCCACCTACCCTGACACTTTCTAATCCAACTATTCTTTGGGCTTGCAGCATGCTGAGCCATGTTGTCAGGATGGAAGAGTTAACAGGTGTTAACACACATTGGTGATTAACACTGCTGAGTGAATTGGCACCCTGTCTGCAAGTTCACAAGAGGGAAAACACATAAATCACATAAATGGTCCCTAATGGATAGGTGGCAATAAAAGGTGACCGTTGCCCAAGATGTGGGGTGGATGGTTAGGTCTCTGCTCCAAAAGGCTCCTTGTCGTTGGTTAGGGAATGCATTGCTACTGTACTCATCAGAAGCAGAAAAAGCTGAGAGAAAGCTAGCTGACAGTGTGACAGCCATGACAGCATGGCCCACAGATAGCTTTTTGTGTGCGGATCAGGCTGAAGGGACACAGAGGAAAACAGGGAGTAATAAAAGCATTGACTGCACTTAAATTCTGGAAAACAAACACCACTGCACCAGAGAGAAGCTACTTTGCACCATCATTTTCTTCTATTAACAGAAATTGCACGATTTGTGCAACCTACTGGTACCAACTTGGGCCAAAAAAGCAAAAGTCCTAAAATCCCACAAGCTATGGATTATCATCCACTTTCTCTATCCACAGCTAGAAAAAGTGGAAGAACTACTGAACTCCCACACTGGCACACACAGTTAAAATGCTGGGTTTTTTAAGAACACCATTTGTGCCTTTTGACTGGGGATGTCTTCAGCTTTGAGATCTCCCCACCCAAAATGGAACTAGCTAAAATCTAAGATGACACAAAGTTCCTTGCTGTGAGTAAATGGTTGATGAATGTGAATGATAACATCACTGAAATTATCCAAAAATTCCAGATAAAATTCTGTAGGCTCAGGAGATCTCATACTGGAATTTGCATGCAAACCCCTATAGAAGTTACTGGGAGTTACTTGGGTAGTGACAAAGCCTGCTACTCTAAGAGTTGGTTCGAAAATAAATACATAATTCAAAAAGGTCTTCTCAAACAGATGTTCTAGACTGAGCTGTGCTGACATGGGTTAACTAGCCTAACACCAGCTGAAGTTCCCAAACCATTTGCAGTCAGCTTTGCATCTCCAGGGAAAATTATCATAAATGATTGTCAGAAAAGCTAACAGTTGATTGCCGTAAGGGAAATATTTGATTTTCCTCAATAACAAAACCTGGGATATGAAAAGGTGGGTGCCTAAAATAATGGTGTGTAGTATCTCTAGAAGTGAAAACTTTCTTTTTTTTTTTTTTTTTCTCCATACAAAGTTAAAAGAAGCACCCTATGGCCATTTTCTCTAATAGGCTCTTGCATAATGTGACCTTAATGTTTCTTCTGCCTACGCATCACAGAATAATTCCTCCTCCTTCTCTCCCATAAACAAGTCTGAAAAGCTATTAATCAGTTGCATTTCTGTCTGGCACAAAAGCACAAATTCTGTTGACCTTCATTACCCAGCATATTCTTAGTTCCAAGCCTAACTACTTAACTGAGATGAATTCTAAACCCTGATATTATCCTGCTTTTGGATGCAGTCATTTATTACATGGTAAAAATATCAAGAAAGTGTTTAGGAAGACTTCTGCTGAATTTATTCCTGTTTTTTTAAAATTGCCCTTCTTGCATACCTGGGGGCTGAGTCACTTCATCACAGGTCATCTAAAGCCTTTGAAATGTATTTCATAACCTAATTACAGTAATGCTCAGCCAAATCAGCCTGTCAAGCACAACTGTCATCAGCAAAATATGATCTAAGTGTCATTAACAAAAACTGGAATAGCAGGGCTAAATCTTTCATGTTCACTTGGAAACTTAACTTCTCATTCTTTCTTTGTAACTTTTATCCTGATTTCCTAAAGAAATCAGGCTTAAAAGATGAAACTGCATGTCTGCCATTCAATTCTTGTCTCATGCCATGCTGGCCACCTCTAAAGAGCTGATGGTCACCTTCAACCCAATTGGACAAAAGATAACTGAGTGCCTGTGTATTTTGTGAAGCAACAGACTGAAGGCAGCATTAAACCACATTATTAGTCATAAGAAAATCCACACAAGGGTGAACCACTGGAAATCAGGTTTCATGGGCTCTGCTATTCATAAACTTAGTTGTCACCTATCAGTCATTTAGCTTACTATTCATGTCAGGATTTGTCTGTGCGTCTCTCAGTCTCACAGAGGTTCATTTCTTCCCTTGCTTCTTTTGTCTCTCCTTCCTTTCTCCCCCCAGTCCCTTCAATTCTGTTGTTTAACGCAAACCAAAAATCTTCAAGCTTTAAGCTCCAGCAAATTCTCTGTAAACCATCCTTTTCCTTTCTTCTAACTGCCATGTTCAGTTCTCTGTCAACTGGCCCTCCTAATCAGCTACGTAGCACATGAGCTGTCACCTCCTGCAGTCCATCTCCCACCCCTCTCAGGTCCCCTACACTCAGTTTCTCAATCCACCTGCTACCCTCTTCTCTGTTCTGAAACTTTCTTGAACTTCCAGGGCATGTGCTTCCACAGACTTACCTTCTTAATCAACCCATCTGATGCGCCCTGCCCATCTTCCATTCGCCAGACAATGGCTCCTTTCTCCCCATCAGAGATCCACTTGAGTTACTGCCCCACCCTGCCTCTCCTCAGACAGGCTCAGAGCCCAATGACTTTGGTGGCCATGGCTCCCTCGCCAGTGTGTGTTGTCCACTTACCACAAGAGGCTCAGTACGTGGCCTGGGCATGTAGGGAAAGGTCTCTCGGAGGAAAGTGGTTATCTCCAGGAGAAGCTGACAGGCTGCCATTTTCAGTGCAAAAGGACAACAACATTTGGTAGGATTCACAGTGCCTGGGAAAAAATATTTCTATGGTGAGCAAGGGGATTACACAAAACCTGGAACCAAGAGGTGATTGACATTTTCACATATGGTGCACAATGCAAGCTGCACTGAAAACAAGGAAAACCCAGACTTCTCTCTACACTACTTTTCCTACACTAAAAGTAACAGTCAAACAAATATCAATCCATGTATTTACCAGCATATGCAACAGTACTAACACACTATAGTGTAATATAGCATGTATTTTATTTTATTATAGTGAAGTAACACTGTAGTGTACTATAGTATATATTATAGTATATTACGGTGAGGTACTTACTAAAGTAACATGATCTTACAGCATTTTATATACACCTCTTTTAAAACTAATACAAGTTAACAGGTAGACACCCTTCTTCCTGTTTACAGTTTTATATTCAGCCAAATCTTCTGCAGTTCTAGAAAAGAGCCACTTTCAAATATAGGAAAATTTCTCAAAATACGTGGAGTTGTGACTAGCCAGCAAAGAGGTACTGTGCCTGTTCTTAATTACTACCCTGATAACTGGAAAAGACAGCCTCCTTTGAAGTCAGGCTTCTTTATTTGTGCAACGAATCCAAGTGCTATTTAGAGATAATCAAGGAAAAAATATTCAAGCTGCTTAATCAAATTATCCATTCAAATGTTTAACCTAAAACAAAAGTGGGAAAGGGAAGAGGGATTATCAAAATACTTGAAGTTTTGTCTCAACTGCATCTAAACAATCAGCTTCAAAAGTCTTATACTTTGTAACCCATCTAATGCCATTCAAAGCTTGAGAAGTATAAAGGTTTCTTCAGTGCTTGATCAATTTGAAAAATGCTGTTTAGGATAATGGACAGGGGGCGGGGGGGGGGTGGGGAGGAAATAATTACTTGTGACAGCAACTGACCGCACCCATGTTTTAATAATGCCTGATATTACCATCTACATACATTTCAGAGAGATTTGTGTTTTCACTTGCTTTCCCCCATGTATGATCTAATTACTTTTGGCAAAGAAACAGTCCAAATTAACAAGTGAGAGGACACTGCATGGATCAGGTAAAACCACATTCATTCTGTGATGCTTGCTAATTCCTCTGTATGCATTACCAGTAATGAATTATGGACTTTGTAGGGACTAAAATAATCTGAACTATCAAATACAGATGAGATGTACAGTGTAATGGAATATCCAACCGCATATTTTATGCTCCTCAGTCTACTCCCAAGAGCATACAGGGCAGCTTTTGAAAAATCTCTGCCTTCACCAACAATGCAAATCAGTTATTTTCAGACCCTGGCTTTCAGGAGAGTACTTAAGCTTTTAAATGGCTTGCTAGACCACAACCTGTTCTCTCTGTTTACTTCTTCTAGGCAACCCTTTAAAAAAGCAGTTCCACATCCCCTTGAGTGCCTGGTATCTGTGGTTGAACAGGGACAAGAAAGTCTATTCTGTCACTTAGTCATGGAAATGCAGTTGTTCATTCATGGTGCAGAAGAGGGAAAATTTCGGGTGCACCCTCCCCCTGCTTTGGATATATCTCCTAGAGGGCCAATAAAATACCCAGAACAGCCACCCACATTCATGTAGCTAGCACTAGCACACCATAGTGGCACATATGAAGGTCTAACTTAGGGCCAATACCTTCTCTTGAGATCATTCCCCACAATGCCATTCCACTGCTCCCAGCTACTCCTCTCTACTCCAAAGCTGGCCTGTATGCAATAAGAACAAACCCAGAACCACAGAAAAAGAAACCAGAAGATACATAAACAGTGCTAGCACACTACCTCAATGGTGAACAACAGTACATGTACACAGGAACCAGTAAATTACAGCACAGACATATATACAAATGGCATCTGGAGAGGACATAACATTTGATACCACCTTCACTTACACCTACACCAGCATGTGTTTTGACTTAATTCATTTTGAATCACAGGGTTTGTTACAATTTGCATACCTATCTAGACTTTCAGAATCAGTGATCTCTCACGCCCCTCCCACCCTTACATACACACAGGCACAACTGTGTGTGTTTTAGTCATCTTGTTGTTACACAGATTTTTAATGATACTTTTTATACCACTGTACTATATTTCTGCCTGAGAATCAGGCAAGTATACTGAAGTCAAGATTTAAAAGCCTCTGGTAGAGCTGTGCCAATTCACATCAGGCAAGAAGATGACTCTTCAATGTTAAGAAACAGAAAAGCAGCTGATCTTACACAAACAGTTTGGCAGAAATAACTGGGAAGAATAGGAGCCTGAACCACTTTTGGCACTTGGGTGACAGAAAGACTCAAGAAATAAATTTTTACCCTACTTATAATTGCAGTTGCCAGTATACATACATAAATTTGCTAGCTCCTGTTCTCATGGGGAACTTCAACCTACCAGATGTCCGCTGGAAATACAACACAGCGGAGAGTAAACAGCCTGGGAGGTTCCTGGAGTGTGTGGAAGATAACTCCCTGACACAGCTGGTCAGGGAGCCAGCCTGGGGAGATGCCCCGCGGGACCTGCTGTTTACAGACAGGGAAGGACTGGTGGGTGATGTGGTGGTCGGAGGACGTCTTGGGCACAGTGATCATGAGATGAGAAAGGTTTCAATTTTCAGAGAAGTAAGGAGGGTGCTCAACAGAACCGCTGCCTTGTGTTTCCGGAGTGCTGACTTTGGCCTGTATAAGAGCCTGGTTGACAGAGCCCCTTGGGAGATAGCTCTGAAGGGCCAAGGGGTCCAGAAAGGCTGGACATTCTTCAGGAAGGAAATCTTAAAGGCACAGGAGTGGGCTGTCCCCATGTGCCGAAAGATGAGCCAGGGGGGCAAAAGCCTGACCTGGCTGAACAGGGAGCTTTGGCAGGAACTCAGGGAAAGGAGAGTTTACCACCTTTGGAAGAAGGGTCAGGCATCTCTGAAGGACTACAAGGATGTCATGAGGTTATGCAGGGCAAAGATCAAAAGGGTGAAAGCCCAACAAGAGCTCAGGCTGGCCACTGCCATAAAAGATAGCACAAAACGTTTTTACAAATACATTAGAAACAAAATGAGGGCTAAGGATAATCTGCATCCTTTATTGGATGTTGGGGGGGAAACATAGTGACAAAGGCTGAGGTTCTTAATGCATTCTTTGCCTCAGACTTTAACAGCAAGACCAGTTACCCTCAGGGTACTCAGCCCCCTGAACTGGAAGACAGGGATGAGGAGCAGAATGAAGCCCTCAGTCCAGGAGGAAACTGTCAGTGACCTGCTGCTCCACTTGGACACGCACAAGTCTGTGGAGTCAGATAGGATCCACTGAAGGGTACTGAGAGAGCTGGCAGAGGAACTCAACAATCCACTCTCCATCATTTATCAACAGTCCTGGCAAACTGGGGAGGTCCCAGAAGACGAGGTTAGCCAATGTGATGCCCATCTACAAGGGCAGGAAGGAGGATCTGAGGAACTACAGGCCTGCCAGCCTGACCTTGGTGCTGGGGAAGGTTATGGAGCAGGTCATCCTGGGCATGATCATGTGGCACGTGCAGGACAACCGGGGATCAAGCCCAGCCAGCATGGGTTTATGAAAGGCAGGTCCTGCTTGACGAACCTGATCTCCTTCTATGACAAGGTGACCTACCTAGTAGGTGAGGGATAGGCTGTGGATTTTGTCTACCTAGAGTTCAGTAAAGCCTTTGACACCATCTCCCATGGCATTCTCCTGGAGAAACAAGGGGCTCATGGCTTGGACAGGTGTATGGTTTGCTGGGTAAAACCCTGGCCGGATGGCTGAGCCCAAAGAGTGGTGGTGAATGGAGTTAAAGCCAGTGGGCAGCTGGTCACAAATGGTGTTCCCCAGGGCTCAGTACTGGGGCCAGTTCTGTTTAATATCTTTATCAGTGATCTGGACGAGGGGATCAAGTGCACCCTCAGTGAGTTTGCAGATGATGTCAAGTTGGGGAGGAGCGTTGATCTGCTGGAGGGCAGGAAGGCTCTGCAGAGGGATCTGGGCAGGCTGGACTGATGGGCCAAGGCCAATTGTACAAGGTTCCACAAGGCTCAGTGCTGGGTCCTGCACTTGGCTCACACCAGCCCCACGCAGCGCTGCAGGCTTGGGGCACAGCAGCTGGGAAGCTGCCTGGAGGAAAAGGACCTGGGAGCGCTGGTTGATGTCTGGCTGAACAAGAGCCAGCAGTGTGCCCAGGTGGCCAAGAAGGCCAACAGCATCCTGGCTTGTACAAGAAACAGTGTGGCCAGCAGGACAAGGGCAGTGATTGTCCCCCTTTACTTCGCACTGGTGAGGCCACACCTCAAATACCATGTTCAGTTTTGGGTCACTCACTACAAGAAAGACATTGAGGTGCTGAAGCGTGTCCAGAGAAGGGCAATGGAGCTGGGGAAGGGTCTGGAGCACAAATCCTATGAGGAGCGGCTGAGGGAACTGGGGGTGTTTAGTCTGGAGAAAAGGAGACTCAAGGGGGACCTTATCACTCTCTACAGCTACCTGCAAGGAGGCTGTAAGCAGGTGGGGGTTGGTCTCTTCTCCCAGATAACAGTCGACAGGAAGAGGAAACAGCCTCGAGTTATGTCAGGGGAGGTTTAGATTGGATATTAGGAAAAATTTCTTCACTGAAATGGTGGTCAAGCATTGGAACAGGCTGCCCAGGGAGGTGGTGGAATCACAAACCCTGGAGGCATTTAAAAAAAATGTGTAGATGCGGTGCTTAGGGACATGGTTTAGCAATGGACTTTGCAGTCCTAGGTTAATGGTTGGACTTGATGATCTCAAAGGTCTTTTCCAACCTAAATGATTCTATGATTTATACAGGAATTGCAACTCACTGTCTGGTTTCCCCCCCTTTTCCTTCAGTTTCTCAGTGCTGCTACCCATCTGTCATGTTATACATCCAGGCACGGAAAGAACAGGGGAGGAAGCTGGGGTGAAGGTGAGGAACTGGGAAATACAGCTGGGTGGCAAGAGGATGAAAAAGAGAAGAAAAATTAAGTGCTCCTAAAACAGAGGTTCTTACAAGCGGGGGTTCTTGTAGTAAAGGGAGTCTCCTTACTGTCATCTAAAAAGTCTTCTTCCTCATCCTCCTTTCTCAGGCGCCTCTTGGTCTCTTCATCATAAATGAGGCCCAGCAGGTTGGCAGGGCTCTCACTCTCAGCATGGCACAGCTCGTTGAGGCGAACACCGATTGCCTGCAGACAGGTAGGAAGGGAAAGCACAAGGAGGTGAGGATTTCGGGCCAACTCACTGGTGGTCAAGGGTCTGACCCATGCAGGCTGTGGAGATGTTCCAGCCAGAACAGAATGTCCTGGCTTTATCATCTGTGAAGTACAGTAAAGTAGGGAAAGAGATGATAGAAGATTAATTACTACAAAGACCAACATTTATTTCCCCCTTTTTTCAACTAAAATTTGCAAACCATGTCAATTTTCAGGGTGAAAATTTTTGCAGATTTGGTTAAATAACAACAAAAACACACACACCCACACACCCAACCTACATGATAAGTAGGAGAAGATTAAGCCATTATTTTGCATTTATGCATTTCTTCCACTTTTCTTTCTCCCCTTGATATATGTGTTCCGCATTTTTGCTAAGCCTTTCCACTGAGAATGTATGCCTTCTGTTTAAGAAACTATCCTGTGACTTAGGAATCCAGTAACAGCCCCTGTTTTCTCCACAAAACTGCTGAATGCCCGTGGGAAAGCCTGCTTCTATCTTTAAAGGAGATGCACTTTCCAAGAAATGAACTGACAATATGCTTGTAAGAGCTGGGAGGATGCATGGGCAATGGTGTAGAGGGGATCCATGTAAAGAACACAGACAGATTTCCACTGAATACTGTTACATTCTCCAGAAAGGCACTGATGGTTTATTTGTGGCAGTCTGCCAGCATCATTATCAGCATGTAAACCACCCTCATGGTGCTATCAGCAAAGCTACAGATAAGGGTGTGTTAGCAAGAAGAATGCATTCCTGCTAAGACATTTCAGAGCTCTTAAAGATTTCCTTAATTTTCTTTACTGCAGGTAGGTGAAGGCAACATAGACAAGTATGTAAAACTTTGTTCTGTGATATCATCCTTTGCGAGGGAGGATACGTGTTTAATTACAGAATTTTTATTAGCACTTGTCATTTGGCCTTTTTGCTTTTGGGATAGTTTCAGAGGAAGATACTAAAGAGAATTTCTGAATCTTCTACAAGCCAGAACTGACGGTCATGCCAGCACTATATAGTTTTCCTGTCTTGGCTGAAGTGACACAGAAATACATAAACAGGCACTTATTATGGTTGCTCTTCCTTGCTACTAAGTAGTTCTTGTGAAATCCAGCAACAATGAAGACGGTAGACTCTGCTACACAAAGGAAATAAGGTGATATTGTTGTGTTTTGCAAACTGATGCAAATAGTTGCTAATCTCAGCTGTGAGCCTGCACATTGCCAAATAAACTCCACATCTCTCAATTTTTTCCCCTTTCATGTTTCAGGCTTTTAAAGGAAGAAATGTACTGCATGCCCCTCCACAAAGCAGTACTTTATCACATATTATTTATGCTGTGTTGTCCACCCTAATATTAAAGCAATCATACATAATCCCACAGCTTCCTACCTAATGAGTACTGAATTCCTAACGTATTATCTGCATGAATTATGCTTGGTTTTCCTAGCAAACAGAGTGCATGCCACACTTAAAAAGAAAATGCATCTTAACAGTAGCAGCCAAAGGCGGTGACAGACTAACCTAATTAGAATAGATTTAACGTTGTATTGTTTCAAAAGGCAGCATAACAAGTGAGGTTGCTTGATTCAATAGGCTTTATCACTGTTACAAGCAGTCCAAACCTCACCTCAGGTGGAAAGGGTTTACCGCTGTTAGTCTCCAATGGCTATTAGGGAGGCTGAATTAAAGGAGTTGTGTGGGAAAAAATGTTTTACATTTATTCTTGATCTCACTAACCTTTGACAATAGCATTCTATATCTCAGTTAGTGAGCACTGATAGACAAGCAAGAATCCCTAATTAGCACAAATTTCCAGCCTTATTTACTGCAAGGAAAAAAAAAAAAAAAAAGAACAAGGCCTCAGTGCATTCAGAGATGAATATAGTCTTTTCTCTTTGTCCATGAATCTTCCTTCCACAGCAGCAGCTCTGCTGCCACCAAGCAGCAAGGATGGTGTGCTGTAGTGCTGACAAGGATCTGGCAGCATGGAGGCAGAGATGGGCTGGGTGAGGAAGCCCATCTTCTTGGTACTGGAACTGCTTAAGAGCTATATGAGTGCAGTCATTCCGCCCTTCATGCTGATACAGCCCATGGTGAAATGGGCAAGTTAACGCACAGAAATGGCAGCATGCTCTACGGCAGGTGCCTGTACTACAGCAACAGAGCGCTGTTTCTCCTTATAGTTCAGCCTATCTCTTTGGAATCTAGTCAGAGCCAACAAAAGCAGCCACCTGAGGAGCACAGCTTGCAGGGTCCCAGCCCTACAGGCTTGACTGGTGGCTGCTGCTTATACTTGCAGCCAGCTTAATCTGAAACAGCCTCTGGGAGGAAAAGCAGTGCCAGAGGACCAGCCTTGCCCATTATTCAGCATAAAGGACATAAAGGAATTGCACCTCAGCAGTGTTTGGTGCAGACCAATCCTGAAGCATGAGCCTGATTGGCGGCTAGTGATGCTGTGGGTAACTGTACTGTCCTAGATTCCAGTGAGAAGAAACACAAATATTAATGAGTGGCAGGACACCTTGCAGTAAAAAGAGAAGAAATGTGCACTGTAAAGACTACTCTCCAATTCTTCTCCTGCCTTACAGTAAAGTAAAAGTAAGGCTTTTCCCTTCTGGGACATTCCTAAGCAGCCAGCAACCATATGCTATTCCTAGCAGGCAGAATGTATCCAGATAAGTCTTACGATGCCATTAAAGTTAAGGGGAAGAGAATTACGCTAAATTGCCTGCCATCACATTTCCCTGGGCCCTTTCTTGTGACCCTGCATCATGAAGTGGTACTTTTAACATTTTGAAAATAAAACCTTCCTGGAATTTTTCCAGCTCAGGCTATTTCAGTCTCTAAAAATGGCAGCTGAGGGGGAATCTAATTGGCTTTAATAGTTACTGACGTGCTTACTCCCATTTTTCTCAGACTCTGAAAAAAGGGAATGTCTAAAAGCATGGAACCCACAAACACAGAGAGATAGTCTTGACTGTCAGCAACGCATGCAAAAATACAAGGACTATATAATCCTATGTTCTCCACTGGGAAGGAGTTCTCAAAGGAGCTAGGCTAAGGTGATGACCTCACAGAAAGCAAATACATTCACACTATGTACTTTTCCAAGGAACTTTGGTATTTGTGCTGTTATTAAGATAGTCACCTGTGTTTGATACGTAACAGAGAGTATGGTGCCTTGGTAGCATTCCCTGAGTTAGCTTCAGAAATAGAAGAAGAGCTGCCAAGAGACAAAGCTTATTAACCTGTGTGCTCGGATGCAAGCTAGGTTCTCCCTCTGGGCTGTGTTTTGCAGTGGGAATGTACTGACATGGTCAGCACTAGCTCAAGGTTCCCTACAGTGTGCTCCACTGAGAAGCATGCATTGGCTTAACCTAAGAGAATACAGGTCAGCAAGGCTTTTCTGGCATGGCTTATGTAAGTGCTCCAAGACTGCAGAATACATGGTTTTCAAATTCCCCTAAGCCTTGGATTTTTTGTTTTCATTTTTGTCTTTTTTTTTTCTTTTTTTTTTTTTAAAATCATGATGCTTACTGTAAAAATCTCTGATTTTGTGAGAAGAGGTCAGAAGCATAAAACTTGCTTCCAGATAGACATATGTAACAGGCACCACAGAGGTCAAAGAAACTTCTCCCACTATTCTGAGCTGTGTGAAATGACTTGCAATAAGTGCCAGACCTTCAGCAGGTATACCCTGGTGGGTTTCCAAAAGAATTGCAAGTGGCACTGACAGGGCCAAACAGCGCAGTTGCCTAGTTCATGTATGGTAAGAGATCACAATCAAATAAAACTTGAAGGAGCCAAGCTCAAAGCAAACAGAGGGAGTTCTTTAGATAACATGTAGTAGCCCTGTAGAATTCCTTGCCAAAGAATGATGAGTGCTAACAGTTTCTGTGGGTGCAAAGAGAGACTGAGTAAGTATGTCAAAGAGAAATCCATTACTAAATATACAGCAGCACATCTAGCTCAAGAAGCCCTGGGCTAAAAATATATGGAAGCTAGGAAAAAGCAAGTAGTATCACACACCCTGCTTCTACTGTTCCTTAGGCATTCACGTATGACAAGTGCTGGAAACGGGAGAGGGGACTAAATGGATCCTCAGAGGGAACAAAGCAGGGGGAGTGGAGGGAAGGGAAGGGCACACTGCTGTGTCCTAACAAAGTCTGTTCCTATTAGGAGAGGAACTAATCCTGGCAGGCTGCGAAGTCAAGTTGGAAGGGAGGCTTATGAGCCCCCATTTTACTGGAACCGAAATTCTGTATAGCATCCAATTATCTTCACATTTGGGTATATTTTTTAATGTGAGTAGAAGAGAAAAAAACACTTACATCTCCCCACTGGTAGAAAAGCTTAGCTGCATTCCACTGCAGCTTCTGGTTCCTTTTGTTGCCCACAATAGGAGAACGTCCGCGGGACAGGCCTTTCTTAGTAATGTTCACATGGTGGCCCTTCATCCACTCAGGCCAGTTGCCACGATTACAGCGGTGAACGAAGCGTGCACACTCGAGGAACAGGGCTGCTCTCGCCACTACAGGAGCTTCCTGCAATGTTTGCAAAAAAGCACTTTAAATACAAATGTATTGGAAAAACTCCCTGAACATTAGAGGATTTTGTGCTTTAATCAATTGGTTTGCAAGCTTGCCATGGAGTTGCACAGACTGAGCAAAAAGAGCCACATTATAAACCTATAAACAACCTTGTATCACTGCCCTCTGTAATGCTTTCTTTCAGAAACCACGTAACTGCCAAAAAGCAGAAGTGTACATCTGACACTGTAACTGGAAAACGTGTCAAGTTTTCTTTTCACCTTTGCTAGCAGGGCTGCAAATATTGCAAGTGCAAATGGCAGCACGGCCACATGAATCCTGGCATTTGTCATGTTAAGTTCTGCTTGCGCTTCTTGGGGGTGGAAGCATGAATGGAGGCTTGCTGAAACTAGGAAGAGTGCTATTTTACACTTATAACAAGCAGATATGAATAGTGAAGTCCATTACTTGCATAAGTCAACAAGATTTTGCTGGCCTAACTTCAATGGCCTTAGCAAGCATCAGACAATTTAGTACTGAAACATCAGGCAGCTGAGTTTTGAAGTGATTGACTATTTTCCAGAGGAAAGTCCTCTTGCCCTCAGCAAAATGATACTGAGTGTATCTTAGTTTGTATTAAATCACCCAACAGGATCCACGTTAAACCAATGAAGAATGCTTCTGAAACTCTCAAGTATGTTCAAAAATGGACACTATAATTTGTATCCTAAAGGGTAGCTTAGACTCAGGAACGAGCTTTCTTCCCAGCAGTCTACAACTCTGCAAAAATAACATCTTTATGGAATGGAAAGTGACTAAAAGCAAATGGTTCTCCTCATTTCCGTTTAATTTCCACCCTCTCTTCCTGCAGTTTTCACAAGCAAAACCCCCTGTGGCCAGCAGGTTGTAAAACTAAGAATAAAACAATGTCCACAATTTACAAGCTGCCTTTGAAAGGTTTCCTAACAGGGATTTCACAGGACAGAAACATGTATTCCACACATTTAGATGCTGACAGCTTTAATGAGATAATTTAAACAGATCAGCACCTACTTGTAAGGGGAGGTTCCTCATCTGTGGTCCATAAATAACAGACAGGTCCTGAGACCATGGGGATGGTCTGTGGAACATTATTAAATAGTGCTTCCAATAGTGCTTTAGTCAAAAGGAGAACCCAAGAAATTTTGGAGCAATGTTCCAAAAGTTTGGGAATTGATTTAAGAAATTCTGTATTGCAGCTAAACTTACAGCCAGAAATTACTACCAACAAACAGGACTGAAAAAAGTCAAGCCTTTTAGGGGACTGTTAAAAAAAAAAAGTTATGTTTTGTATAGATTAACAAGAAAATGTGTGTTAATTGCTTCCTGACACAACATCCTGTTGCAGCTTTTTGCTCATATTTTATTTCAGTGTTGGAATGAAATAGAAATCTTTTAGAAATTCTCTTGAATAAGAACATTAAAGCTGTCCCAGTGTTCTGATGAGGAAGGCAGAAATCTGAAGCCAGACACTCACTGACAATCAGAAACAAAACTAATCACCTAGCACCTGGAAAAACCATTACAAATTACTTGTTGCTCACATGCAATATGGAACACAGTAGGAGAGGATTTTATTCTTTTATTTTCACAGAGTAAAACCTTAACCATGGAGACATACATGAAAAGATGAAGCCCCAGACTTAGTCTCCTGTTTTAGTTCACCACTAGTAAAGTCAAAATTTCTTAACATATATGAATCTTGTAAAGACACATGTTGTAAAAATGAATGAAGCAGTCAACTACTATAACTAAAGGACGATATGTGGTAAAGGGGAGGAGAAGGAGTTCCAAATTAAAAATCACTGAAAAGACTTCCTGCACAAAGGAGGACTTTCTGAATATCACGGTGCACAAGCTCCCTGTGATTGCTTACCTGAGGCTCAGAGAAACCTGAAGCAGCAGCAAGAGAAAGATGAAGATGTGACAGAATGGACAGGATGGATTCACACCACAGAGAAACACATCACAAATGGAGAGAAATGAATCAGGCAGGTGATGCATAGCTGAAAAGAACACAAGTTACCATGGTCACTGTCAAAACGTAACACAGCAGCAATACTCTCACAAGCCTGCCCATGCCTGTGAAACTGTTTACAATTCAACTTTTAACTTTAGGTCTACTATATCACTGTACCTTTTGAAAAATTTTCCTGTATAAATTGACATGAATAAGAATCCACCATTTTCTTAATAAAATTTCAAGTACTCCCATTGGAGCTTTTCAACAGATTACCTGATTTGTACTAACAGCAAAAGCAATGGCCTGGGTGGGAGGGACCAAATACAGAATGGATTTGGAATTTTACAGCATCACATTACTGTTCAAGTAAAGCTGATTCTGCAGAGTCTTGTGACTGCAGAACATTTAAGTCCAGTGTTGTTTCCGAGGATAATCAATTATATAAGACTAATCAACCAATGGTAATTTTCTTGTGCCCCTTCTTATATTCCACAGGCACTTTGAGCAAAAATTAATTTCCACTGGTCTCTTCAAGGTACACAAAAAAAGGCACAAATTAGCAACAATCTACTTTTAAGAGTAAATAAAGTAAATTCAAGTACAGTCAAATGATGCTGACTGGATAGCTCTGCTTGTCTAGCCACAGGATAAGTCTGGCATGAGAAGTAGCTTCGCAGGTATATGAAGATAGGTCGGGAGTAAATTATTAACCGATGTCTTGGAGAATTGCCTCAGAAAATTAGTTCAAATCTCTCTGATTACATCTCAAAATGGTCAAGTACAATCCATGACACAGCTCTTTGTTTCTGTTCCCAATCCTCTATTTTGGGAACCTGTTTGGAGCAATAGCTGGTTTCCTTCCAGGTCATATGACCTCCTATGGACAAGATTTCTGCTATGGAAACAGGGACATGGGAACAACAGAGCCTGCCTAAGACCTTGGGTGACATGGAGTCAGGATACTGGCAAGTGTTCTTGCAGTTTAGACTTTGCTTCTGCCATCCAATACTTAGTAGGTCCTCTGAAACACGACCCTGCCATAAAGCAGTGCCATTATGGCATTTCAACAAGGATAAGAGAACATGTTAGAACAGAGCAGCTCACACATCTTACTGGAGATATTTAATGGTATAGGTGTCACACATTGCTGAACTGGTCAATTTAGTTTCTGTTTCCCCTCCTGAGTCATTTACACTAGTCTAATTAGGATACTTCAGGTAACATCTTTATACAATGCTAGACAGTGGTTTATTGGAACCCTCTGCAGAAACTTGACCACAGACTGAAATATCATATTACTTGCCTTTCAACCTCCAAAGTTTCTTAAAAAGGGAAAGGATATCAACTTTATTGTTGCCAAGGCTGGATTTAAGCTGGCGACGTAAGGATAAAGCTGTCTGCAACATATTATCAATTGTCACTGAACGTTTGTAAAGCCATAAATTGATTGTAGTTTTATAAAATTCAGTCAAGGATGGATGCTGTTTCTAGGAAAATATGTTAACTACATGGTTTCTAAACCTAAGGCAACACTGATTTTAACATATAAATAAATCCTCTACCGCCATAAGGATTCAGCCTTTGTTTCACTGTTCTAATTTCTTTAAATCACTGTGACAAACCTGTATAAACATCCAGGCTGATCAAAGATCTTGAAGTTGGTATAAGAATGGAACTTTGAAAATCTGCATGAAAAAGCATGCTCAAAAAGAACTGAAACTGGAGCTGTTTATCTTTCATTTTTTAAAGGATAAAATTACTTAAGGTTTTAATTTGTATCAAACCTGATTCAAACTATTACTTCAAAAGCCTAAAACCAGAACTTAAGAAACCAGAATGTTTTCTGTTGGGTGTGCTCTGTTGACATAAAATATGGGAAATTTCCATAACAACATACATTGTCATTAAGCAACACAGTGAGATGACAAGCTGTCATCTTTTGAAATCTGCAGTGCATGTGACTTCTTGACTTTCCTATATCTCCAGTACTTTGTAGACAAAATGCCAGCTGAGCAGGTATTTGTAAGGAGTCTCCCAAGTCTGTAGTTAGAACAAGGCTTCTTTCATCTTAACTGCAGACCTTCTAGAAATTCTGATACCAAAGCCTTCTGAATCATTAAGCAGATAGGAAAGAGAGTCAGATTCCATTTTGTAAAAGCCAGCTCTGGAAGTCAGAACAGACATCTTCAAACAGTTTACTCTGATCGGTAGTTTTCAGTTGACTTCATACATGGGCACAGAGTAAGTTGGTCTGTAGCTTAAGCGTTAGGCAAATTTTAAAAATAAATAAGAGGTTTACAGGCAATACGGACATAATTGTCAAACCCCTGTTATATCATCTGACTTATTAGCACATGGAGCAGCACGTGCCCGGAAGGATCTTAGTGACATACTTGTCAGCAATAAGCTCCTTCCTGCCCATGCACCTTATGTTTCCTGTGTTAGTTTAAAATTTGCAATCGGGTGGCAGCTTGGCAGCCTTGAATAACTAAGTTGTCTCTGTGCAGCACACTTGGTAGGAGTGACTATCTCCTCAACCCACCTCCTGAGCTCACTGCAACCCTGACTGGTAGGAACCACTTCTGACTGTGAGAGCACGGGACAGGCTTCCCTATCAGCCACTGCTTCCATAGCTTCCAGCCAGAGGGACAACACCCTCCAACAGGAAGAGTGGGAAGTAGTGAAGAAAACACCTGTCTACTGGAAGATGGACAGAGACCAGTCCAAACAGCAGAGCTAGATGTGAACTGATAGCAACAGTGACTTTGGGTCACTGTTCAAAATTCATGCAGATTTGCTTGAACCTGCAGCCTAAGGATGAAAGGTTAAGAAGAAGGTATAAAGGAGTGGTGCACAGAGTGTATTGTCCCTGCAACTATGAAGCAGACAAGGCAGAACAGCTCAGGGCACAGCACTAGCAGAGTAAGAGAGTCCATGAGCCTGGCATCTCCAGCAGACAGCAAATAAACTGAATATAAGCACAAATGGCATGACAGTCAAAAAGACAAGAGGAGGGGAGTGGGAAGACAAAGGGATAGAGAACGTGTGCGTGCTCTGAGAACAGTGGCTTTCAATCTTTTCCAGTTTGCAGACATACAAACACTTACAGAAGGAAGTAGAAGAGCACTGTGCAGAGAAGTTACTAATCATTGGCTGGCTTTTCATAGCTGTATTTGTCACACTCTTGTGCTTGTCACATAAGCACCTCACAAAGCCCCACTGGCCCATGAACCACAGGCTAAAGGACACCGCTTTAGAAATCAAGAGACTGTTAAAAAACCAGCAGCTGCGAGGAAAAGAAGAAGGGAGATACAGAAGAGACACTTGGTGTCAGGAAGGAGGGCCTGAATCATGTCACTTCTATGATTTGTATCTGCATATTAGCAGTATCTGCATTTAAAAGCATGCACACTCTGACATTTGAAGTTTTTTCCACTGACTGGCTCTGGTGACTAATAGTTTGATGTTGCCCAGTATATTTATAGCTCTGTCAGAACTCCTGAGTGGAATTCCTATGCTTCTCCAAGTAGCTATCCAGTCTTCAGTCCTTACTCTGTAGGTTATTATTGACACTAGGGGCAGAAGCTGAATGGCTATGAGCAAAACTTGAAGTCTGACAATAAATGCTTTGCGCTGGCAATAGTTATGCGGAGCCGTGTAATAAAAAAAGATCCATTCTGTCTGCATACTCATCCAGTCACAGATGCTAAAACTCCACCTCAGAACAGCACCATCAGTTGGCATTGCTGTGACGCTTTACCTGCTCTCTGGGCAGCCATGAACAGAATTAGTGAATGACAACAGAGCACCACATATGAACATGCTCTCACTCAGCAGGTAAAAATACACCAACATATGACTTACAAGATCTAGGGCTGCTGCCAAAATGGAGGCATCAGGGATAGTGCCTGGTTCACAGCAGTTCAGGAGAAACTGAAAGCGCTTCATGCCTTGGCGGATTGCTCCCAGGTTCACAACGTTCTTGGGTTTTCCTCCTTCTTGGTTGGAGGTCAAGTGATCATCAAAGCTATGGCAACCTAAAGAGGTAGAAAGTACAGAGGGGATGCAGGGAGGGGTAGGGAGAAGGGAACACAGTTTCTGACCAATAAAAAAATGTAGAACAAAAATCCTGATGAATACAGTCTAAACCCCTTGCTCGCCTTGACGTGCTATCTTGAAGATAACAGGGGCTTTTTACAATATTCATGACTTCTGCGAAATAGACGTACAGCAAGCTAGATTCTGGTCTTGGGCATACTGATGTCTGCCCCAAACAATTCCATCATATAGTCATTGTGAAAGCCCAGGACCTACTCCAACATAGGTGAACCAGGATATGGCCTTTCCGCCCCACCTCTTTAACACATAGTGTCTTGCTTACTGTTTTTCCTGAATAATCTTCTATCTTACTTCTCTATTGCTTCCAAGTTTACCTTAAAGTGGAGCATGCAAAACCCTTATTTCTCATGTATCAATTTAGTAATATATCATCTACTAGGACAGAAAAATCAGTACCAAATATCAGAAATGTTCTCTGTGGAAATCAAGTACTGTCCTTTTTTCAGGCATACATCTTCCGCAATTACCAAAACACCCAAAGTGAGACTGGACTCAACTCCTTAGTATCATCATCATTCCAGCCTCTCTCCCTTGAAGTGTCTTGCACTCTTTGGGATGGAAAGCTCCCTAATAAGAATTGCTTTTGAAATGAAGCTAGCACCCCACTCCAGGGCTTCCTTCAAGCACAATTTTAAACTCCATGTATAGAGTTCACATGATATATCAACTAATCCCAATGCAGATTGGAATGAACACTTCTGAATGCAGAAGATCATTACGCAGTCTGTACCCAGAGTTGAGAGAGTGGTAGAAAGACATAGATGAGAAATCAGGAAAATAGTTTCAAGGTCAGGGTGGCCGGTCAAAACAAGAATAGTCAGCTGCTGGGCTTTTTGTCTTTATCCATAATACTCTCTCTGTTTACATGTGAAAGTACAAAAGTTCACAGAATACTGAAGGATAAAGAACTGAAGAGAACACCAAGTAGAGAATTCAAGATGGGCTTTAAACACGGATCTGAAAGACAGGAGGCAAAATGTCAGCTCTATAGGACTTTGTGACTTCTCCTTCCTCAGGAAAAAAGAATGGCTGAAACTCAAAGATCCTTTGAGATCACATTCCCCAGAATTACTTGGAAAGCACTTATGTACCACAAACAATAGTCACAACAGAAAATGACAATGTAGATCTTCACATTTCCCCTGAAGACAGAGGTATATCAAATTTCAAGAGACTTCTTTATGACACCTGTGGCTTTTCTCTCTTCAGTGAAGCTGTACATAGTTTTCCAGTAAACAAAATGTTCCTATGTTGGGAAATATTTCATCAAAATGGCACAAACAAACAACTAAAGTAGAAAGGACAGGCAAAACAATCACATAAATGAGCAGGCACAAATATCCTTTTCTTCCAACTGCTGTTTCCTTATAGCCTGTAACATACTATCTGACCCTTCCTGCTATGGCTGTTGTAATACTAACTTATTTGAGGTACAGACTAATGTTTCCTATTCAGGGCCCTGTTAGGGCTGTGCCTGTATGAGGTAAAGAACAAAAACTTGACTTTCTGATACAGAAAGTCAAGCGTAAGGCATCTCCCTAACCCCCGCTATAAAGATCTAGCAGAGTTTTTGTCCATCTGGGTTCAGGGATACTACCTAAGTCTATCACTACAGCCCTTTGCAGTTCCAGCCTTGCACTTTGTTGAAGCATTGCAAAAGAATCTTTCAGAGGCAGCTGGGGACTGTCCTCCACTACATCCATCCTGGAGTAGCCTTGCTGTAAGCACGGGAGCCCTCAGTGGCTTAATGTTAATGTGACTCAGCCCTGGAGAAAATCTCATACAGTGAGCAGAGACCATTTCCTAACATAGGGGGACAACGGATGTCCAAGCTCCTGCCCCCACAGTTGCTTCCTGTGCGAATGCACGATCACCCCTCAGAGCAAGCACGTGTTGCGGTTCATCTGTGCTGTTGTGCCTTGAACACCCTGGCAACTTCTATGGTCACTCACAATGTCTTCAGTAAGTGCCTAAAGGAATGTTAAGGGTCTCATGTAAACATACTGTAACTCACTTCTATATATGTGCTTTGTTCTTAGTATACATAAAAAGCTCATAAAAATAAACATTTTGTTATGCATGAATGTGCATATATTTATGTGCATATATATATGTATACATACGCACACATACAGATATACACACACACACACATGCTTACATACATATCCAACACAGAATTTTTAGTGGTCTAGGTGATACATCACAATGAAGATTACAATTCATAAATGATATGACAAAGTATTTTACATTATTACTTTTTTACTGTAATATATTACTCCTGTCTCCGTCAATTTGGTCTACTATGTTAAAAAACCCAAAAACACAAGAGGAAACACCACATGGGAAAAGCATGAGCAAAGTAGTGGCATAGCATCATGAATGACAAGAATGAGAAGGCAAGAAGAGATTTGAAAACAATGCTTCGGGGTCAGACCCTGAGGGATTTAATAGTATGCGTATCCACCTACAACAGGCTTTTATTCTCTTCTCCATAAACACATAAAACCTGCTGACCTTTGTGGAAGATACAGAAGCACTGGAAATCTGAAGGCTGTCAGTAACCTTGCTGTTCTGTGATATAGACCATCCTGCACTGAAAAGACCTCATATCAATGTCACTGTGCACATGCAAGTACGTACACACACAGGCATGTACTTTACTCTAACATTTTTGCTAATGCCATGTGGCTTTCATTGCATACGGAGATCCTTGTGGACATGGTGATACAACTTCCTTAACTGTCACACACTGCCTTAGAAACTTTAAATACCCTCCTTTCACTTCAGTTAGTGATCGGGCAGTAGCCCAACCCTCCCCATCAACATCACCAGACAATTTGCTTGTTCCTCATACTAACATGCAAGGGTCTCTGTCTTTAACCCATTGCATCACTTTTATTATGGCACTTCTAACACATGCTTATGTCAAAACCAAGCATGTGTCACATACATCTCTTTTCTCACAGGTATGTAAAAGACATTTCAAGTTCTCCTCATTAATTACATAAATTCTGGTGTTACTCGTGGAAGGCTGAAGTATGGACAACAATTCCAAAGTTCAAAAAGCCAATACTAGTGTGTCATCTGAGTTTTGTATACATACAAGATGTGCCAGACATACTGAACAAAGCTTTTGATGCTCACAGGGCCAAGACTAAATCTGTGCCATTAAATCAAGAATATGGGCACTCAAGGCAGAAGCAGACTCACAGTGGCATAAAATCAGAATTAGCAAGATGAAAAAAAAAAATCCTACAAGAAAATATGAAGGACATCTCACATGAGCACTGTAAAAACATCTGTGGCAGTCTATAAAGATCTGACTGCCCTCAGTTATTTGTTCCCAGTAAGAGCTGGGAGAAAATATGGTGGAAGTACTTCACACCTACTTCAGCAGAAAGTATGTGATGAAAACAATGCAGTTCCTTCCATCGTGGGGGTATTCAGCTACCAAGCTACAACAAACTGCTGAGCTGATGTATTCTCCTGCTAAAGGAATGATACTTTCCACTTGGGATCTAGTTGAAAACCACCACCAGTGCTTCTGCGGTGGTAGAATGATGACCAGTTTACACTGGCAAGATATGCTCATCCTTTGCTAGTATCACTTGCCTGAACATGCCTTACATGCATTACACTGCAGGTCTGGGACAGATGATGGTGAAATACATACAATGCAGTGTCAAAATGTAATGTTGGAAAATAAAAGACATAATGCCAGAGAAAGTAACATACTGTAATGCTACAGAAACCATGATGAAAAAGAAAATCTACTTTTTGTGTGTTTTTGGGAGTCAGGTTGGGTTTTCTTGAAAAAACAGTAACAGAACTTCAAGATATAAGGTTGTCTCCCTGACAGCAAGGATGAGCTCTGAGCTGAGGACATGAGCATATGAATGACTGAATGACATTTTAAAACAGGGTATATGATGACCCTGTATTGTTCATAAAGGCACTTTTCAAACATTGCTGATTTTGAAAATACATTGCAATTAAATATACTTCTGTGGAAAGGAAAAGTGGTGGTATTGTTATGTTGTGTGCTAAGAAAAAGGGACAGCATCCCTAACGAATGGTATGCAGACACTAGACATGCAAACACAGAAGAAAAGAGATAATTATAACAAGGTTTGTGCAGGGTTTTCCATTTCTGTGCTGATCTTTGCTAAAACTGTCAATTGGAAAAAAAAACAAACAAAAAACCTGATGGAACACCCATTGTCGTATTAGGCAATGAAAGATTTACACACCTAATTTTGAACTGAGTAAGTGCTTTGAAGCCAGCATTAATTTTTCAAGTGTATTGATCAAATTCAATTTGGTTTAAAAAGCCCAAATGTTGTATTTGCGTAATTTATTTGGATAGTCTTGATTTTTTAAAAAATTGTCTTTACTACATTTTTTCTAAACCAAAACAAAAGAAAGAAGGAAGGGAAAGAAAACAGTTGCAAAGACTAAAAAGGTTGGAGAAGGCTAGAATGGATACAAAAACTATGGAGAAAACATGAAAAAAGGGAAGGGGGTAAAATACAGAAAGAAAGAGATTTTAAGAAAAAAAAGATAAAAGGAAAGGAAAAAGGAGACGAGAACCCTGATTTCTAACCATCTTTTTCTTCTGTGTGATGAAGCTTGGATGGGTGTCTTCGGCAGGTGCGCCATTTACCAAGACGCTTGAAGAAATTCTCCTCTTCATCTCGCCCGTTGTCCAGGCCACCTCCTGGCCCCCCTCCTTCTGACAGCTTCACTGCACTGGTAAACTTCACCTGTGCAAAAACAGAAGGCCAGGTCAGGCTGTGCCATACCACTGTCTCTTGGTGTTCCTCACTTAGGCATAAAGCATCTACAGAAGGGCTGTAACACAGTGGATCACCATAGCAACACAAGTGGGTCTGCACAGATTTACGTACGCTGAAGCACTTCATCTTTTAAACTTTCTGCTTAAGGGACTGGTCTTTCACAAGAGGCTGTAAGGGCACAAAGAAGGAAGGAGAAGTGTGACCAACAATTAAAACTTAAGTGTGTTGACAGAGCCTGCATTTCTCTCTCAGTGAACCAAGGCAGACTGACAAGTACAGTGTAGGTTTAACCTAGTCTTCACTGTGAGCTGCAAAAGTCCATTATCAAATTCCCATGGCACTCTACTCTCAAGGCTTCTGTGATTGAGTCTCATTGGCTGCAATGTCCATGTTGAATAGAATGTTTCCTTGGACAGTTAAAACCAGCCAGATCCTGTCCTTCCAAGCTCTCTGCAATCCAGCCTGACACATTTACCTTGGAACTTTGCCTGATGAAAGAGAGACGGTCGACAGAGCTGATATCTAGGAGATCTTCTACCCCATCAGCCAGGCCAGAGAGGGAAGAGCGCTTCAGCCAGTTCCCTGTTGCAGAATAAGCCACTCAGGACAATTCTGAAAATGCTTCCAAGCAGAACCCATTTATTAGCAATTGCAGCATATTTCTCCAAAGTGGCCATGCTAGGGTATGGGAAAACAGGAGGAAAGGTGAAGGCAACTTTTTCATGTTACATATATTAACTACCATGCAAGGCTAGGTCCTGGGACTTGTGAAGGATATATTCTTTGTCTATCAAATGCTATTTGGAATATTTCTCTTCTATAGAGAGGAACAATG
Organism: Ibycter americanus; assembly: GCA_035590275.1. Lineage (NCBI taxonomy): Eukaryota > Metazoa > Chordata > Aves > Falconiformes > Falconidae > Ibycter > Ibycter americanus. The sequence continues at coordinate 11,166,988 of JAVJGI010000064.1, forward strand.
CCTGTGAGATTAAGGTACTACCCTACTACTTTGAAGACACAGATTCAGTGTTCTATTTTGCCACAGATATCCTCTGTTATCTTTGGCAAATTGCTTACATTTCCTTTTGCCTCAGCTCCCCACCTGTTAAACAGAGAGAGCAGCATTTCCCAGCTTTCCTTGGGAGAACATACAATATACTTGGACAATAACGAACTGTGTTGCAATATTTCTTAAGACATATATCTATCTGTGTTTCTTTGCACATGCAATATTTGTATAGAATAGGAAGAAACATACATTTACCTATGGGGAGTTTGAGTTTCTTTCGAAGGGAGATTCGTCGGGAACGGGAGCGGGAACGCCGGTCTGTGGTGGTCCCAGAGTGAGCAGTGGTGCACTCGGATGTATCCTGCTCAGACTGACTACTGGTATCACTCGCTGCACTCTGTGACTTGAACATCTTCCGCCAGAAGTCCTTGCGTCCCAGAACAGCCCCTTGAATTTGCTCATCACTGGAAGAAAAGGGATGCAGAGTGTGAACTGCATTTCAGTGAAGTTTGGATGCTCAGGGGAATGAGGCCTCCCTCCCGCAGCCCCCTCCTAACCTCTCTATTCTTTGAGGCTGTTTCACCTTGAATTCCAAACATACTCTTCTCAGTGGGACATAATCAAGTTTGACAACGTGCTCAGTATTATTCAAGGCACAAAATAACCACCTTTCTACCCTAAGGAGCTTGTTCATTGAACAGGCCATTCCAATTTTTAGTTCCTACACATGAAAAAGAAATCATCTTCTTTAGGTCAAAATGACCTGTGTTGATAGGACTACATGGTTGTTTTCTACAGGCATGCGTACCGGAGAGCTTTTGAACATCACAATAGCCATTTGTGAACACACTGGAGTCACAGTTCTCATTAATGTACTGGAATGGGAACAGCAAATTTGCTATACTCTGAAGATCTCCCATGGCTGTGGCAGGACTCAGAGCAGAACAGCTTGCTGCAGTTCTGCAGAGCAGTAAAGGGCTTTGTGTTATCCTTGCAGTCTCAGCAACAGTGAGACTTTGCAGGCTCAGTTAATGCAGGAGAATACCTAATACAGAGCTCTGGGCCCTTGTGCAAGCAATGTCTTCAAACAGCGTATCCCAAAGCACTTTAACAAGACAGAGGAGTATTCAGAGGCACGGAGAAGTTAAATGACTTGTCCAAAGTTACTTAGGGACTAGTCGCTACTTATAAAATGTTCTAAAATTCTTGAGAGTATTGATTAAATTTACTTCAATATTAAATGGCAGAATTCTTTGAACAATAGAGACTTCAAATGTGCAATGCCTAACAGCAGGTTGATTTGCTCATTAAGAAAACTGGTAGAGAACCTCTGCTGATAAGGGAAATGCAACAGTCTTTGGAGACTACATGCCCAAGATAGGTCAGGAATGGGCTGGTTGTTGTGAGGCAGTAAAGGATTAATGACCCTTAGCAACAACTTGGAAGTTGAAAATTAATAGAATCATCCCCCAGAAGTACAAACAAAGCATGGAGAACAGCTGTGATGACACCTCTGAGGAATTAACACTCTATTCATGGCTATGGTAGTACATGGTATTGACAAATCTACTGCACTCTTTTGAAGATCTCTGGTGGGTCCCCATCAAAATCAGGGTGGGTCCTGTTGGCAGCATTGGTAATAGGCATTATCCGGATGTTATCAGCAGCTCCTGAACAGACAGTCAATGCATTTGTTGTACTATCCAAAGAGATAAGTCCTTGTTTTCCTGCCCGTTTGTACTAATCCCAGAAGAAAGCTGCTGGCAATAACACATGAAAAAATTCATTATTTACTTACTGTTCTGGAGTCTGCATTGGGCGGCTTGAGACGTAACTACGGCATTCATCAGGGGCAGCCGATGCCTGGCCTTTGTCAATGATGACGCTTCCCACCTCAGACCTATACAGACGATATAAATCATCAGCTAAAGCAAATGGATGGCCCATCTCATGGTCATCACACAGCTACAAGACATGGAAACCTGTGCTGCTGAGCAACAAAACTGTTCTGGAGTCTGCATTGAGTTGTACCCTCTCTTTGGGAACTTACTGCCTCTATACATATAATTCATGAAAAAGGCAGCAGCTCTTAGAAGCAAAGCCAAGGTATTTAGGAGTTTTTCAACTTTCTTAATCCTTCTTCCCAACATTTTAATATGACAAGTCTCAAAGCACCAGAGAAAATTTGTTTTTGATAAAGAAGCATGTCAGGATTAGATTTCTTCTGGGACTTGTTTTGCATACCTGAGTTTACTTGTCAGATAAACAACACTAAGGATGTGATGTGTATCAAAAGCTATGTCCAGACTGTGTTTTGGGACTGACACTATGCTTCTTACTTCTCTTAACCGTTCCTTCTCCCAGTGTTTCCTTGTACAAGAGGATTAACACCTTTTGCTGCAAATCTATTATTGTCTCAGTTCATTAAAATTTAAAGGAGACTGCTGCCACAATACAATTCTGTACATCAGGAAATGACACATGCTATCAAGAAAAAACACACAAGCCCTGGGACTTTCTACATTTGTGTTCAGTGCACGTAGTCATATAGCCATATGCAAGTCAGTCATTTGCCTTCTCCCTCCTAGACACCCACCTTTTGCTCCCAGAAGGTTTCGGCTCTTGCTCTGTTTCCTCTGTTTTTTTCCCTGGTATTAACTTTTCAGCACTGTCTAAGAGGGCACTGAGTGCCACTCTCCGAAATACATTCCCATGAGCCTCCTTGATAAACTGGACCAGCTGTCGGATATCGCAGTACAAGCCCTGAGTAGCAAGACATCATGAAAATGAAAGAATTCAGTCTGTGGTTTATGAAGAAGCAGTGAGAATCAACAGTTTCTAAGGTACTTCAGCAGGCCATTACTTCCTCTGGCTGTTGTGTGATATACTTTCCACGTACAGGGTTTGGGTTTCCTGGCTGGATCAAAAGGTGGAAACTCCATTTAGTGCACTCAGAAGAAGCAGACAATGAGGAGCATTACTGTTATGGAACACGCTCTATAATGGGCTACAGCAGATGTAGAGGTATCAGAGGCTAAAACAGCTGAAAGATGAGGGAGCTGCGAAGATGACTTAAAGCCTATTTTATTCCTTTCATCTAGCCCATAATCTTAAAAGGCATGAAAAGGCTGGGGGTGGTGGAGGGGGGTGTGGGGTGTGGGGAGTAGAGTGCAAAAAATTGCATGTTTTGTTTCAAAACCAGTGGGTGTCTTGGGATTTTTCTTAATTATTTTAGAGCTTTACATCATGGGAAGAGAGAGGAATGACTCACTCATTCCCCAACCTACTCCTACACTCAAGGCTCTTTTTAGTTCTGAACATTCATACACATCTGTGATATGACAAACCACCTCTATATCTGAGGGCAAGGGGATGGAGGGAACAATTTTACAGGACCTGATTTTTGATCTGTGAACTTTTCTGAAAGATTTTGCATTATTCTAAAAATTCCCAGCTTTCAATGAAAAAACCCCGAACAAACAAATAGTCGGATCTGTATACTGATTAAGGCTTTTTTTTCATAAGATATTGAAACACAAGATTGACATTAAAGAGTGATGCAACACCAGGAAATCCTCACGTATACTCTGCATACTATGTTCTTCATACATGCACAATTAATGGTGCTGCACTTCATGATAAGTTTCACCTTACACATTAATGAAAATTGAGTCCAGAAAGACATATAGTTTACAAGGAAAATTTATACTTCGTGATCCTAATCTAGATCCAACAATGGTGCACGTTTTTCTGCATCCCCACACTTAATCACTGCTGAGAAACATTCCAAAGGAGGAATATCTGTAAGAACAAGAGGACTTTGACATAGGCAGACAACTCTGCCGGTTTAAGAGGTTACTGTGTTTTTCTTCTCCCTCTCCCTTCCCCTCACAGAGGATTACTGTCCCTTTAGCTGGACTTCAGTGCCTCTGCAGCTCTGCCATAAGGATGGAGCGCAAGAGTGCTTCTTGGTTGCTTCCATGACAAATCCTAATTTCTGATAATAAAGGAAGTGGTTTGAAATTAGCTACTATATTCTGCACCAGTTTGGAAGAAGACAGCTCATGTCATCCACTCTACTGACTGCTCTGGGGAGACAGAACATAGACAGCAACCAGCAGCAACCAGTTTGGTAAATAGAATGTTTGTCTAACCCTTGGGAAGGCCTACCAAACTGCAGTTCAGTAACTCACATACTCTGTCACAGGTGGGCCATGTCCTTAACCAAGTAAACTGGCTTTAATTTTGCTGAAAGTTGATTTATGCTGGCTGTAGTCTTGTTCATCAATCCCTTGCTGCAGACTAAGCTACTAATCCATTTGGAGAAAAAAACCAAACAAACACCCAAAAAACACCCCACCAAAAAAACCCACAGAAGCTGCTTGAACAGAGAGGAAAATGCAATTCAGAGTCAAAAACTTTTATCCTGACTAAGTCCCCAGTTTCAAGGCAGGCATCGCCAGGAGGTCATCAAACTTATATCATGTTTCAACCGTGACTATATAGCTTGCTACACCCAAGGGATTTGGCTAAACTGAATTAATTCTTCACTGTAAAGTCTCACTGGTGACATCCAAGTGAAAAAATAACTTTGTTAACATGAAATCAAGTGCTTACCAGGTTTTCTGGGCTGTGCAGCTCATGTGTAGTGGAAGCACAGCGAGTGATCAATGACTTGAACATGGCACTCACAATAATACCTTCTACACTCTGGGCTGTAGACTTGTTGTCCACTGTGGTAAAGTTGTTCCCAAATCCAGCTTTGTCTGTGAAATTCAAGTAGAAGCAAGCCCCCTTGTTAGGAAAAGTTTAAAAAAGATGGCTTAAAGACACATGTAAAGGGATTCAGATACATAAGACAATGGCAAGTCCCCACTTAATAGCTTACGCTCAGTTCTTGCAATCCCAAAGCAACACAAATAAAGCAGAAGGGAAGGGTAAAATAAATGAGAAGGATGAAATCTTCCAGAAATACTTGTAGTATGAAAAAGAATTGTAAAGATCAGGACCATTCTGGTCTCCTTTTATATATAGCTCTCATTTAATGCTGTACAGAATAAGGCATAAAATTTGAATAGTACTTCCAGCTTTTCTATTTACTGTTCTGAAGGACAACACATGCTTGATTAAGCTGCAAAGTGACAATGCCCATGAAAAGAAAATCTTCTGAACTACAGGAATGCTGTTCTTGCAAGGTGCACCAGAAGACCAAGCTCTCAGAGAGTCAAAAAAGAATTAATATTTATATGAATAACAAGAAACATCCCAGTTTCATTAGGTGAGAGAAAAGACTTTCAAAAGCTGCATGAGCTGCCATGTTTCAAAGCATAAGCCAGTCAATAATTGATGAATACTTGGGGAAACTTCCTATGGGCCTTTTCTTCACAAAAGCCTGCCCCATAATATTTTTGATGCTTTCTCTGAAATGCCTGGGATCAGAGGTAGGCTAATAAACTAGCCAGACTCCTCAAGTGCTTCAAAGGAGCTAGTCCTACTCTGTAAACAGTCATTGTTAACTGTTGTTGCATGCAGTGACCAAGCATAAATGTTTGGTAATTCTAATAGCACCTGGAATAATTTTCCTAACTTAAAAAAACCCCACAAACATAAATGCCTACACAGACACACATGCACACATGCTTGCAATTGCAGGCATGTGCATCTGCGTGTTCATGTTCTTGTTCAATCTGTTCTTGCTATTTACTGCCTCACCGGAGGCACCACAGAGGATTTTAATGCTCAATTATATCTCCATTCAGAATAAACCCTGGATTAAACAGGCCATTCCAGCTGGCGCCTGGTCATGTCATGAAGCAGAAAACTTCTTGCCTGAGGCAGAGTTGAATGAAAACATTTTCTTTGAAGAGCCATGAACAACAGGTAGGACGAATCAAAAGAGAGACCTTCAATTTCAGGTGCACTGGGCGATACAAGATCGCTAGGTGAGATCACTGGGTGGTCAGACCAGGAGAGATCCAACTTCCCTGACCCACACTGGCTGAGGATACGGTCTGTATAATTTGAGCATTTTAATTCACAGGTTTTTTTATTTTTTAAAGGAAAATGAAAGTGCGTGGCTTCTTTCGGATGGTATGGTTTAGGAATATTCAAGTGAGAATTTCTGATGCCATCTATACTTACTGTCAGTGACTGGCTCCATGCAGAATCCCAGTAAAGCATGCAGGAAATCCACCACATTATTGAGAGAATCCCTGTTCACATAATCCCTCATGGTCTGCCGGAACTGCATCTTATCCAGTTTGTACAGCTTTGTGAGGCAGTTCTGAGCCTGCAATGACATCCATCAAATCACATCACATCGAAGTACATGTTTGAGTTTTGCTAACAGGATCAGAGTATTTTTTTCTCTTGCTTAGCCAGTGCTCTGCTGTTCTGTCTAAAGTAACCTCCCCTAGGAGCCAGAAGGTTTGGGTCCTCTAACATTATACAGGTTAATCTCTGAAGCCAACAAGAAATTCAGCACAAGGAGACAGTGCACCAGTATGGGTGCCACTGTTTGGAGGTGGCGGTGAAGTCACTGCCAGCCATGTATCAAGGTCTGTCCTCCTCTCCCCAAGCCCAAGGTAAAATCTCACTGAATATGAATGAAGTAGTAATGTACCACCTCAGTCAAGGCTTACTGCCTTGGTGAAACAGGTTCTTCACCTCAGGCATCTGATTTTCAGCCTCTGGCTCAGGTCCAACTGATTTGGTACACCTGTACCCAGTGACCAGTTTATATCATGCAAAACATTAGCTTTTTATTTAAAAGGTATTAACTGTCAACTTCTTATCATAAAAGTATCCATCCTACTGGGACCCCATGCAAAGAGAATCTGAAATATCAGCTCTGTGGGAAACATGAACTCCTTTGCTACCTACAATAGGGTGCTTAACTTTCCAGTAAACTCAGACGTGATTGTCCATGCAGTCAACACAGATGGTGCATGCAAAGCAGTTTGGCCAGACAAATGCACAGGAAATGCAGCAAACTTTGACACGTAGGAAAACCTCTTCCTGTAAAGATCCGAGTTCAATGAGTCTGATAAGAACCTTGGCTCCAAGAGACCTACTCATTTGTGCTCAATGTTATGTATAGGCCTAAATGTTTTGCTGGCTCAGCTACAACACAACATAAAAGCTTAACTGGTGTTTTGATGAATATGGCATATGTTCAACCAGTGCTGTGTGCAGAACCCTTCCACTGTTACCACTGAGACTCTCTTACCCCATCTTGTCCCACTGTGTCCAGAACTAATGTTACTGCTGCAGTCTCCTCAGTACCCAGGAGTCTAGCTAACAGAAGAATGCTGCATGATACAGAGGCAGCCAAACCATCTCTGAGCCATCTAGCTCAGATCCCAGAACCAAATCATGGCTCTGTTGGCATGGCTCAGGCTAACCAAAGCCATGGAAAAGCACCTGGCTCCCACCCACACTGAGGATGGGCACAGTGTAAATACTCATTACAGTCATCAGAAATGCTCCCTGCTGCAAGCACAGAAGGTGAGGAGGAGGCATGTGCTGGAGACAGCCTTTGAAAGGCTCCCATTTGACAGGGCACTGGACTGATCTCAGGGAGTCAAACTCTTCCAGGTGAAATCAGGTGTCTGGTCTACATCCTGGGCACTTTCCACTGCTTTAACTTGGTCAAAACCAAAAAATGTAAGCAATCAACGGTGACCATCCACCCTGCCCTTCAATAGGGCATGAGTCTTCAACTTCCTTGCAGCACACTAATATGCCTGCAAGTACAGTGCACTCCAACTATCAGGAGCCGATGGAGCAGCCCAGCAGCAATCAGTCATAATCACCATTAGGAAAGGTGGACATAACCTTGGACTTCTGGATTCAGATATGCAACCCAAGATAGCTGCATCTCTTGTAAATAGCATACTCTGTTGGAGTACCATCAATGTGAAAAATTACTTACACCAGCTCACACAGGGGATTTGCTCCCGTGTATTTGACCCTTCCCAGACAACCTATCCATTGGGGTGGTCAGAAGCACCCTGAGCCTCAGCTGTGCTCTTAGCAAGCCCCAGGGCTGGAACGTAACACCATAGCTGAAAATCTGCTGCAGCTGGGCTGCAACACAGTCTGTGAGCTGGAGCAAAGAGCAACACATTTACTGTCAATACAGAAAAAGCTACAGAGGGGGCAGACAGCAATCTCAGCAGCAGATGTCGAAAGTACAAGGGGGACACTTTAATGAGCTTTAATTCTCTTACATTCTCCCGGAATACCTGGTGTCTCAGGCGATCTCCAGAGAGCCCTCGGTGTCCTTCTCCACAACCATAGGCACAACCCAGGGACTTAACAATTTTGATCAGCATTGTGAGTGCCAGCCTATGGGTGCTGACAGATGGGCCTTCATCCTGAGGGTCACAGAGGGAAAGATGATGTGAAACCCTGGCACAACTACTGGCATTTTGTTAGCATTTTACTTTTAACAAATTGTTGTCCATTTCTCCTCTCAGACACTCCATTATCGACAAGTTACTCTTGAAATGCTTCCTCCAATTATTTTTCAATTTTAGGGACCAGCCCCTTCCCTTTCAGCTCACCTCGAAAAGTCATGCTATAAATGCAAAGCCCCCTACACGCTACTATGAATACCATTCAGCACTTACTTCAAAGATTTCTGCCTGAAAAAACAAGAGCTGACTTGTTTGAGCAGAAAAACAAGCATCTTCTAAAAATGTCTTTGGTATTATGCTAGTATGAATTGCAACTTTGGAGATCAGCAACAGCATCTCTTGGCCAGTTCTCATAGCAATACTGAAAAATTTATGATTTCTGGTGATCAAAGAAAAGAAACTGTGCTCACACACTGGATTCTGGTTTTCCTTGTAAGTTATGAATAACAAACCTGAAAAGAATCATTGTGATTGAGGGTTTCAGGCACTTTGATAAGATATTCAAAATGTCCATGCAAGGCTCACAAACTCTGCTTTTGGCAGCTGCTTTGTTGGAGTAGTTACAGTGCTTGAATTCCCAATCATGTTTCCTCAGTGGAACTCCAAGTGAGTACCAGAGCAAAACAAATTAATTTGTCATTGTGGTGAAAAAAAAAAAAAAAAAAGGAGAGAAAACAGAAGGACAGTTGCACACACATGCATACTTAATCTTAACAGATCATACAGTACATTCAGAAATTGTATAAAGGGAAGCAAGACAAACCTTTTCTTGGTTCTTGTCATTCTTCTCATATGGCCCTCCTCCTCCTCCTCCACCACCTCCATCACTTCCACCTCCACCACCTCCACCACCTCCTTCTTCTCCATCTCCAGCTCCACTAACTGGAGGAGGCCCAAATCCACAAGCTGAACTACTAGAAGCAGCCCCTTTGAGCTGGAAAGATCCTTCACTTGGTCTCTTTTCAGGGGCCTCATTTTCTTTGTTTTCACTCTTCCTCCGAACCTTCTCTACACAGGGCACCACACCAAGCTGAAGTAAGCACTCCACAATGTTCAGTGCCACATCACAAATCCGGGAACTGATGTCATGGTTCAGGACCAAGTAAACAGCCTTCAGGACCACCTGGGAGATTCAAACATCATATTTAAAGTCAGACTTATTTTCTCTCCTAGAACTATTTAGTGCCTGGAAATTCTAGTCACAGACCAGAGACTCATTCTAGCAGGCACAGTACAAACTCAGAATGAAGTACACACAACCCTCAACCCCAAGAGCCTACAATCTAGGTGTAAGACCAGAAACCACAGGCCGGGCACAGTCAGACAGAAAAGGAAACCATGAGATGACATCTGTGAGCCTGAGAGCAATGCTTCAGCACACCAGGACCTGCCAAGTCATTAAGGGGAATACAGAAAAGGTGAGTTTTAAGGTGCCACTAGAAGAAAGGTGCTATTCAGTTTTATTCTGTCTTATAGGGAACTTGGTGCATGCCCTAGGAACACAGCCATTACATAGTATCACTTCAAACTTGATGTGTGCATTCCACATGCACATGCGCTTCTTGCAAGGAGTAATAGGAGTTGCGGTATCTCAGAGGAGACTTTTATGATATGCACAAATGTATCTGACTGACCTTTATGTACTGCTGAGAGAAGTCATATAAAGAGGTGGAGGAAAAGCCCATCAAACCCCTGATCTCAATGGTACAGCTATATTGACAGAAGAGGGACCTGGCTTTCCTCATTCCTCGCCAATTACCGAGAGATCCAGCATGCCATTCTGGTGGACAAAGTTGTTGGTTCCATCAATGTGATCCGTATCCTCCAAGCAACTGTAATTGATGCAGGAGTCTGTCAGGCTCCGCGGAAGGTTGGCACATGCGAGCGGCTCGTGGGGCATCTCAGGGATGGGCACCTGGTTGCAAAGCTTTCTCATGTGCTCACTGAAGAAATCGGCGTAGCCCACATTGAATGAGGCCAGGGTAGTGTTGAAGGTTGCCACAGTGATGGTAGAGATCTGGGACCGCACTGCAGGGAGGGAAATGGCTTCCTGTAAATTTCCATCTCTACAGTTATGGAATGGAAAACTGAGACTGCACTTGTTTACAAGAAGGGAACTGTTCTTAATGCAGCTTGTAATGATGAAAGACAATACAGGTTCCTAACTCCTACAATGGGTACAGGGATGAAAGCATAGATTCATTTCTTCCTTTAAGCCAGTGTAAATTAGAACTATCCCAAGCTTGCTGTAGCAGTACAGTTCCATGGCAGTTTAAGCTGATCTCAGTCAGCTGGGCAGTTAAGTAGATCAGGGAGCTCAGCCAGCCTAAAGCTAATCCAAAAGGGGGATTAGATTTTGGCTAGCTTTGCTCCCTGTACTGGTCCAGTGCCTGGTCTTAAAAGAAGTACGGTCCCTCCAAGGGAAAGGGGAAGGACTCTGCAGCTGGATGGAGGAGGGAACGTAGGGTAACAGCAGCACCAATTTGGAAGAGCTTTCTACATCACACCAGTTTGAAATATTTCATCACGCCAATTGAAAAGAATGGAGCAGTGTGTTCCTAATAGTACTTGTGACAGTCTAAACCATCTCCAAAATGCAAAGCTGACTGGTGAGAAAAGCAACGTGGTGTCTAAGTTCACAGTGCTCAAAGGACCTCACAACATAGCCAAGCTTCACTTCAAATTGGTTAGCTCAGGTAGTGGCAGAAAGACCCTATGTGTCCCAGTGTTGATTGGACCCCCTTCTGCCGGACAGGGCTACGGATTAACAAAAACCCTAGGGTTATTTACTGTGTTCTAATGAATAAAATAACATACATCCAATCAGAATCTTTGAGCACTGACTCAGCAATGGACTGGTTATATTATGCAAACAACAACCTTCCCAGAGCGGTGACTACATTTCCTCATAGCCTGTGCAACTAAACTAGCACTATTTATTGGGAGAAATGTTCTAAGGCTGATAGCAGCACCTTGAACTAGGCTACAATTTGGTCAATGATCAAGGCAGGAATTAGCTGCCTATAATCAGAGGATTACTTGCTGACAAGTGTGACTTTTTAATGGCATTCACTGAAATTTGCATGGTGAAGATAATAACAAAGATGGAATTAGAAAATTTTGTTCCTGACCTACCAAGTTTGATGATGACCCAAGGACAGCTATTTTTTGTTTCACTAAGGTTTTGCTTAGTTTGTTTTGAACTGGGTAAAAAAATCCCAAATCCAAAGCCTATATAGAATCACAGAATTGTTTAGGTTGGAAAAGACCTTTGAGATCATTGAGTCCAACTGTTAACCTAGCACTGCCAAGTCCACCACTAAGCCATGTCCCTAAGCATCACACCTACACATCTTTTAAATACCTCCAAGGATGGTGACCCAACCACGTCCCTGGGCAGCCTGTTCCAATGCTCGACCAACCCTTCAGTGAAGAAAGTTTTCCTACTATCCAATCTAAACCTCCCCTGGTGCAATTTCAGGTAGTTTCTTCTTGTCCTGTCAATTGTTACTTGGGAGAAGAGATTGACAGCCACCTCTCTACAACCTCCTTTCAGGTAGCTGTTGAAAGTGATAAGGTCCCCCCTGAACCTCCTCCTCTCCAGACTAAACACTCCCAGTTCCCTCAGCTGCTCCTCATAAGACTTGTGCTCCAGACCCTTCACCTGCTTCGTTGCCCATCTCTGGAGACC
>JAVJGI010000064.1:11179228-11204455 GCA_035590275.1 Ibycter americanus
TTCCCTGAAAAATCAGTAATGGATAATATTCTGAGGGCAGTACCAGGGCAGGAAGCTTTCTCATCCCATCTTCAACCCAGGCCTCAGGGAGGCAGCAGACTTCCCGAAGAAGTGGGTCCAGCCTGCATATTGGGCCTTCTGTTCCCTTCAGAAGGGAGCCTCCTATGACAATGTCCCATCTTTTCTTTTACTTAATGGAAGCGGGTTTGATGCAGGGCATAGGCTGATCTGACCTTGGTGACACCTCCATGCTAGGTGGACCATCATCCTCGTTATTGTTCAGTTCCACTTGCAGAGCCTCATACCTTTTATGCATGGGCACCTGCGAACGTGGGGCAGTCACAGAGGAGACAACCTGCTGCACCAGGCAGGAACTTGTCACCATTGCCCCCTATGCCTTCAGTCACTGTGTTCAGCCAGGCAGAGAGGGGATAGGGAATCCTGTGTCATGCATCCTGTCTGCCTGTTGGGTCTGTCTTAGGGAAGGCAGGTGTGATTCCAGTAGTCTCTCTCTCTCTCTCTGTTGCTCTCCCTGATAATCCTTAACCTACTCACCTCCTCCTGAATCTCTGTCACTAAGTGGAGGAGGTCCTCTACCTGGGTGCGCTCCTACAGCTATGCTCACTGCTGCCACCCAGTACTGGCATGAGAGCAGGGCACAGCCAGCAGCCCAGCATCTGGGTGGCTGTGTGTTCCCACTGGAGCTCTGTCTGGGCAGCTGCATCAGTTGTGGTGGGTGCAGAGCTTACAGAGGTCATGGCTTTCTGACGGGTGGATACCTGTCATGCTCCCTGGTCGAGCTGACATGGCTTTAGCACCTGCCCTGCCACACAAACTGCTGCACCAGGCTCTGTTTGCCTGCTCTGTTGGCAGTGCAGCTGGTCACTAGCACTCCCCAAGGGCTTCTTTTATACATGTGCGGGGCTTGGCCACCGTTGCTCCTGGCCCTACCCAAGTCCCTTCAGCTCCTGTTGTGCGAGCTGTGGGCTCCTGGTGGGTCTCTCGGCTCTCCCAAGGTTCCCCCGGTCAGGAAACCCTGCTGTGCACCACACTGGAGCACTCTGCTACCCATCCTGCCAGCACCAGAGCCACTCATCTCAGCATAAAGTAACACTTCCTGTGTGGAATTTGTATTTCATTATCACTGACAGAGCTGACTGCTGGATGGGACACACAAAGATAAGGAAGGAGGACTAAGGACTCTTCATTTATATCAATACATGGCTGCAGCATGTGCCCATGTGCCCGTGACTCCTCTTGAGCACTACCTAGGATTTTTATATATATATAAAATAACTAATTTTTCATCTCTGCTTTTCAGTGTGTCAGCCAGAAGAAATGAGTTCATTAGCAAATGTCTCCTGGCCAGGAAAAGTAGACAACAGATGGGAAATTATGAATGACCACTATGCTTGGATATAGTTGGTCCCACAAAACAAAAGGAATACCTAATATTTGTACTTATTCTGTAATTCCAGAATGGTTTATTCAAAGTCATAGACTACTACTAGAAATAGTATGATTTATCCTATTCGTATAGTTGCTGCACAATTGTACCTGGGGTACAACTAGAAAAAGAAGCATTGCATATGGCTATCTTTTAGAAAATATTTGGCTAGGAAGCTGGTGTAGTGACTGGGATTACTGTCCTATAGAATGAATGCAGGTCAAGAAGACATAGTCCATAAAATCGATCCAGGAGGAGAGCTTTGTCCAGGAGACACAGAGCAGAGATGAAGGAGATGCGCCCATGCTGGATTAGGGCTGACGCAAATCCATCCTCTATCAGACTATTCAGATTTGCTGTGCTAAAATAGCATGGATGTTTGAGAGCTCAAAGGCTACAGCAGATATCACATGAGTGCATCTGTAGCCTCCTAGGTATGCTGCCTGACAGCTTGTGCAGAGGCAGACTGTGCCCTGCTCCATGGGGTGCATGATATCCTGTTCCCTCATCAAGGTTTAAGGTTGCACTTGCCACAAGTGAGGCCCAATCTCTATGACCAGGTTTTGCCAGTAGTGCCACGCATGAAGGAGAAAACAAAATCACTTAGTTTAGGCAGTAGGAGCAGTGCCAGCAAAGTGCTCTGGTGCAGACAGCTCTGCTGACAGAAAAGAGCTTTCATCTGCTGGGCTAACATTGTTTGGCAAAGGTGGTGCTGCCTTGCTAACAGAAAGACTCTTCCTTCTGGAGCAGACTTCATCCCAACCAGGGGTTCTTCCATCTCTTCCACTGTGGTCACACTGGCATTGCTATTTCTGCAGAGGCCTTCAAGACAGATGGGCCTCAGGAAGACTCTGAGCAAATTTCAAAGCCAGGCTTCTATTTGGAACCAGTAGAATTAAGAAAAAACTGTGATTCTCAGCACAATCCAGCAGCGGTGGAATGAGAAGGGACATTAAATACCACAAGATCCCCCATGAAACCACAAGTTAGCAATACTAAGGTTCTGCCCAAACGTCTGTGCTGTGTTGTGGTAAGGCAAAAAAAAACACCAAACCCTGCCTTCTCCCTGTTGATGGCTGCCAATTTTTTTGATACACTGCACCAGATAAACATGAAAGGTTTACAACATTTTTCTACGCAGAACAAAAAAACCCACAAGAGAGGTAGAAAAAAACCCAACAACCACCAATTAGTCATATACGCATACATGGAAACAGTAACACTTCCTCAGTTTCTTGGAGTTAGTATTTCAGTAAAACTTTTCTCTCCTGATGTATTAAATTTACCTTCTTTGACTGTGTTCTCTCCATGGCTGTTTGAGTGGTCCGGCAGATCAGAGACCAGCGTGTGATGAGAGTGTGAATGCCTAGCGCTCAGGCTCTCCATCTCCGTTGCTGTGTCAGAGCTCCCTCGTCTGGTAAACTTTCCTAGGGTGAAGACAAGACACGGATATTTAGTTTACTCCTCTGACAGGTGCTGGGAGGCAAGAGACAGTAGCTGAGGTTAGAAATTGAAGGATTGGAGCCCACAAAAGTCCAGGCCTTCCAGGATCCTATGAAGCAGAACCAAATATTACAGTGGGATATCTCGCAGCGGTTCATTGACATGAAGATTGTACATACAAACTCTCTGCAAGGCTCTTCCCCTCAGCACTTACTGATTTAGCTGACACCACATTGTCACCCTCCAGGAAAAATAAGATTGGTCAGCACTGAAAGACTCCAACCTTTGGGGAAGGTTATAGGAATTTGGTTTCTTCTCCCCTTGTCCAAAAGAAATACATATATTAGGATGAGGAGTGCCAAGGCAAAGGAAACTCTCCCGGAATACAATAAAATAAAAATCAAAAGAACCTACTGAAAGAGGGGGACAGTCTCGGAAGCAGGCAGAACCTGTTGACCATCAGATCTGAAATGCATGATTTCACTGAGATATCAGAAAGAATGAACAAAAGGTTAAGCCAAGACAAGAATCTGGAGCCCCTGAGATTAAAATCTAACAAACTTCTTCAGCTATGGAAGATATGGAAAGGAGGATTTGGATACTATGTTTGTTATTCCTGTACAAATCTGTAGATGTTTGTATATTAACCATTGACACAACACACACGAATCTTTAAGAATTCACTTGGCTAAGCTCATTGTTCATTGCCCCAGAGAGGGATGTGTTTACAATGGAAAGCTTACCAAAATGATGCTATCTAAGCCAATGAAAAAGAGGAGGCTGTGGCATGGCCTTAGGCAATCATTGTGCTGCCTATCATCTCCAAGAAAGGGTGCCAGGATGAAAATCTATGACGTTAGGAGTAAGTTTTGTGAAATAGAAATAATGCCTAGACACTGTTCAACAAACCTGGAAGCTTAAAGGAGCCAATATTTAGATTTAAACACTGTATCTTTGCAATATCGAGACAGCATAAGCCTCATTATCTGAGACAATACCCTATTTATATTGTATCCAACATTCACTTGAGGAAGACTGTGAATATTTTTTGCCATACTCCTAATGACCATATTGCTGCTTCTCCAGAGATTTCTCTTTAAAAGAGGATACAACTGTTCCTTGAATCTATTTTAAGCTCCAGTTGTGCAATGCTTGCTATCACTCAGGAAAATTGTATTCAAGTGGTACAGACATCACTAAAGGCTGCTACAGTAGCTATTATTCCAGTAAAGATGATAGTTTTCAGAGAAAAAGTGAGCTATAGCATAAGTCATTCAAGATTTGCTGTCAGCACAGTTGCTGCTTCTACAAATGGGTATATAATGCTGCAGAGCCAAGGACATAAGGTGGCAATAGGATAGATAAAGAAATAAAGAGCCTCTGTTGTTCTCTGAATGTTCAGGACAGGAATGACACAGAACCTGGGGCAGAGAACATCATCTCACCTAATATGGTGGTTTGCCATCCTCCTCTCTCAATGCCACGCCGGTCTTCTCCAATTCCAGAGAAACTGCCAAAGGAGAAAGTGCTGCGAGTGGGAGAGACATCCAAATGATCCTCATGAAGGAGGAAGGGCACCCCCGTCCTTCGTTGCCGCTTCTTCCCAGTATGGTGGAAAGGAATTGACCCTTTGCGCTCACGCTCCCTGTCCTCTTTGCGGCTCTTAAACTGCAGGAGGAAGAGGAGCAGATATGAGAGCAGGTAGAGGCTTTGAGGCATGGCAAACTACCATCTGAGGGAAAAAGATAACACAAATGTGTGGCCCGAGTATAACCTTCCACTTTTTATGTTGGCCATTTACCCTGATAGCAACTACCTTCACTCTGGGACCACATGAGAATTTAAAGGAACTCAGTCTTGCCCTAGGCTGCGATGGATGCCCTTGCATAATTTTATGACATTCTCAGACCATCTCTAGATTCGTAAAATCCACAAAGCTCTGTTAAGTATCTTGGGTGGTTGCCAAGCCAGAGCTTCATGAGGTAAAAACAGCAAAAGAACTCACTGAATTAACTGGAACTACATTGAGCACCAGCACTTAAAAATCAGCACTGTTTGAGTACCCTCCCCTCATGCAGTTTCAGCAGGAGAGTTATTTGAATAAAGATTTCAGTATTGTGTTTGGACTGTGCATAAAAAACTTATGTAATAATACATGAAATCACTTCCCATGAAAAGAGATGTCAATCTCACACATGGCATGAATATATAGTCCAAGTAGACCTTCAACTGCTACTTAGGAGGACATTGCGGTGCTCAATCATAGGTAAATTAAACTACAGTTTTCTCACCTTTTTGAAGATGTTCATCCCCAGGTCTGTGGAGAGATCTGGAACTGCTGGTCTACGCAAGTTCGTCAGTGAAACCTTGGAAAATGCCTCTGTGCTTAGTGATTTTTCTTCCTCATTACATTTCATTGTAAGATCCTGCAGCTCCCAAAAGAAGACAATAAGCACAAGGAGAAATAGAGGATAGTCAGCTTAAAAAAAAAAGAGCTACTTCCAAGCGCTGTCACAGGAGCACTGTAGAAGAAAAGGATCTTCAACTCATTACACAAAACACTACTCGCACATTTAAAGAAAAACAAAGGAACAAACAAACAAAATTTAGAAACTCCCAGAATTATTGACCTTGTCTCATATTTCTGTCACCACAGAAAAAAAGTGCAGCACATTGTACTGCCACAGAAAGCCTCAGGCATTGTGGTCAGTGTGGTCTAGTGGCATGGAAGCCGTGTTCTGCTCCACGCCGATTCTGATCCCAGATACAACTCTGGGTAGCTGACAATCTTCTTGAGGCCTTGGTTTACATTTATGAGCAATCACAATGACTACCTTTTCTGAAGCGTTTTATTTAAGATCTAATAGAATATGCCCTTAATAACATATACCTTTAAAAATGCATTTTGGAACTAAACTGCAATAAGCAGCATTGTCCCTTCAACAGACCTGATTTGTAAAAAAAAAAAATATTTACTCAGTAAAGAAACCTAAGAGTTCTACATCAGTAAGCAGCCTTCACTTGTAATAACAGTGCTCCAAGACTTGTCCATCATAGTTCATATTTGTGAAAGCCTCTATAGATATAGCACAGAATGTCCTACGACAGTGAAAACCTTGAGACTAATTTACTCTAATTACAGTAGAGGGCACTCTACCCCCCTACTGCACGGAGCAAAACGCATTACAGCTGCCTACCGTAAAGAAAGGCTTTGCTACAAAAGGTGGCATAAGCTCAGCTCCTGGCCATCTGTTCTCATTAAAGATCTGATGCCACTTTTCATGAGATGTTTGTGCAGCTGACCTGACCAAGTTCCCTCAGGATAATTTTCTCCTGCCTAAATATCAGCTTGTTTCCAATGGAGATGCTCTTTTTCCTTGCTTGCCCATCAGAAAGGTTCTGCTAAACAACTGGGTCGTTAAAATACCTTTTTGCTTTCAATCCAGAGATAGCCATACACCAATGATAGATGAAGTGACTCCTATGGTATGGGAGGTTTAGATTTCACCTAGCCAGATTGCATATTACAGAGCAGGCCAGCTCCTCAGTACACAAGTGTGCAGTTTTATGCATATGAAGGTCCAGCAGAAGCCAGTAACAGTCTTTGCAGCTGAAGTCTTATGCACTAGTTACAGTGTTCGCAACTGGGGACCACACATTCTTCAGAGACCTTTCAGACTAATCAAAGACCACCCTTGAGTCGTTCCTATTACTCTTATCAACACAAGAATGACGGAGACACACAACAGAAAGATTCCTCTTCACCGTTATTCTCAGTCAAGGTATGATTTTAAACCATTTTGCATATATGGCTAAAGATTCAGGGTAGGAGTCACACATAAAATCCCATAGACAGCAAATCAGGGTTCAGCCCTAGGTGCTCTCAACAGCAAGGCCAGCAAGCACTCCATATGGCTTGGTTCTGAGCTTTTACAGCTCTCTGGCCTCTTCTGGCTGGAAAACATCATCTGAATTTATTTCAGATTCATTATCTTTGTCCATTAGTTACAAAATCAGTGTTTTATTAGGTGGCTCATGTCCACCAAAAGGACAGACTAAGGACCAGAGCCTACTGTGATATAAGCTATACAGACCCACAGAAAGACACAGTCCCAGTTCTGAAATCTGCTTAGGGTAGGTAACAAGCAAACAACACTAGAAAAGCAAATTACAGAATCACCTTAAATCTACAGTGTGGTATATGATGTATTTTAAGGAATCAAGCAAGCATTCCTGTTGAAGACTGATTAAAAATATGGCTATTCTGATCTCTAGGCCATGTGGCAATTATAAGAATGATAAGAAAGCAAAATAGTTTGGGGGCTGCTTCTATAGATTTTGTTGTTTTTGTTGTCTTCCTTCTGCGTGACTGTATGGCTACTAGCTCATTAGTACTTCTCTCAACTCTCAAGATATTACACGAGACTCTTGGCTTTATATTAGCATTGCAGCAAGCACTACAGCTACATTGGTCTTATACTTAATTTAAGCTTTGGCTCTTTGCCCCTGCAATGCTAGTGCAAGACTGTAGAGGTTTGTGAGCCTCTGAAGGTTTCAGTTCCTAGACCTGTCCTTATACTGAATTCACTGCATACAGGTGCAATGCAGGTTTCCTTTGTCACATGTTGCCAGGTCTGAAATATGTTTAGACTAAAGTAACTTTCTAGAGGAAGCTAATATTCATTTTATTAACACTCCATCCAGTACTGCTTTCCCTATGCAACACGGAGTGCTGGCATGCTGCACTGGATCTTTTTCTACTTTGCTGTTCAGTTTACTAGGCAATACATGGAGCATATTTCTCATGCTTTCTCGATCCCAACTGCTTTAGCCCAAGCTTGTATTTGAAACACGATTTTAGGCACACAGAAACCAACAAGAAGTGTGAAAGTTTTGCTAAGGCTTAGGGAGATGGAGGAAGTGACCTTGATAAACTGCAGAACAATAAAAAGAATGTGGATTTACCAGAAAAATCTACCAGTCCCTGATGTGATTTGCAGGCAGCTGTTTTTGTCTTTAATCAGTTTTTGCCTGCCATTTTAAATCTATCCTGCTGAAACACACTGTGCTGATATTTTTGAGACGTTATTGATCAACCTTTGAACAGAAACTATGACATTGTGTTAGGAATTTAAGATCTAGACCGAAAAAGCAGGCTTTAAGCATATCCCTGTGTCAGATGAGCTTGTGAAGTCTCAGGATACAACCCCTCATGTTGACAGAAAAAAATGACAAGTCTTAGCCCTCTGGAGGTGGCATTCTCTCCTCTGACTAGCAGACAGCCCTGAGTGATGAGACTCTGAATTTAAGAACAGCAGTTAAGTCCCTGCGGTTGGCTGGGATGAAACAGAGCCTAGGTGTCTCTGTGCATTGCACAGATTTCAGTCCTCAGCATTGCAAAGAAGGGGGGCATGAGCTGAAACTTCTGCTGCATGGAAGACCGTTTCACCTCCTCCATCACAGCTGTTCTGCGCAACAAATTGGAAACCTTTTTAAACAGGATTCCAATTTGATGAAGCACATTAAAAATACACAGGACTGACACAGAGGTTACCAAAAGCAATCAAACCTAGCCCTGGAGGGAAGAATGCCCTGGATGGAGTCCTCACATTAACAGCTAGAAAGAACCCAGTGGAATTGCCAAATGGTTTTAACAGAAACATGTTAGTCAAGCAACTGAGCAAAGGAATCTTCTGCAAGAGAAGCAGCCTGGAAAACCAAGGAATACCCAAGGAGGGAAGTGTCTCAGAGTATATAGAAAAGAACCAGCACAATACTAGTGCAAACAGTGCCTATGGAAGGTAACCCCATTCATGCTGCCACTCCACTGAGAGCCACTGACTGCACTCCCTGTTGCACTGGTAGCTGAACTTGCTAATGTGCAAAATAACAAGGCTGTTACGAGCAAGGGCAAAGGGACAGTTTATGTGTGGAAACAGTGAACCACATCAACAGCAACACCTTCCAATTCTCCCTCCAGGAGATGATATTAAGGAGGATTTTCTGTACATGCACAGCAATCCTATAAAATCCCCATGCAAAGGTAGATTAAGACTAAATAGTAATGCATATCACCTGGCTTTTATGGAGATATGTCTAGCTTTTACAGGGATGAAACAGGCAGCATTTTATAGAAACAACACAGAAGTATGATACAGTTTAAACAATACTGCTGCTGCTGATCCCTTAAAACCACAAGTAATCACCAGCCCTCACAAAAACCGTAAGAATGGCTATACAATGTGGAGATTTAAAAAATAACTGTACTAATATTTACATTGTTTATTCTTGTCTTCTGACTTATGAGCATCTGGGCTGTATAGGAAAAAAGATATTTCACCCTCCTCCCTTGTAAAATTACAGGTCAAAAACTGCCAGAGGTCTACAATACTGAAAGCAAGGATTTTAAGAAAAAACACCAAAAATTCTGAGAGTTCTGACTCAAAAAAGACATTTGACAGAAACATTAACAGAAGATAGAGCCTTTTACTTGAGGTGTGTCATAAAATTGGATTGCAAAAATAGAATCTGTATTAAATTTAGTGAGGCATTTTCATCAAGTCAGTAAATCAAAATTTGCTGTTAAAAGCCCACATGGTAGGAAAAGAGCCCACAAAAAAAAGGTAGCACAAATCAACAAGCAGATTAACTGAAACTGCAGCAGCATCCCCTTTTTATCACTGCAACAACAGTGAGCTACCCAAAAGAAAAAACATTTCAGCTCTAACACAAAGATCTTTACAGCACCAAGGTCAGGAGTCTGAGGTTCTTTTTTCAGCAAAACAGGGAGCAAGTCTTGACACCTAGTAGGACAGTATGTCTACTGAGGTTTTGTTGGCAAATATAAAGGTAAAAGTTACACAATAAGAATAACAGCAGCAGAAGAGGTAACAACATGGAGGGCTTCTGCTCACTGTCACTGTTTGCAAAATCTACTCCAATATTTTAACCCAAGTGTTTGCCTGCATTGCAATTCCTTTTCTCTCTTTTGAGGGGTTACACCAAAGCAGCTCAGTGAGTCCTGAGCATTAGACCATAATGAAAAGGCAGTCTTATTTCTTCTGAGAGCCACATTAGTATACTCTCACATTAAAGACTAATGTTATCACAGTTCATCCTACAGTAATTATCTCAGATCAACACTCAAGCTTTCAGCAGTCATCAGCTCTGACTTTCTGCATCAGATTCTGCCTCAAAACCCCTCACTGTTCTCAGAGTCTCCTTCTGAATCAATGCACACACCCGACCTTCGAGCAGTTTAAGCAACACCAAAGCTGTGCTTTTCACTAATTGTCCAGCCATCACTTCCCAGCATCACCACAACAGTTACTGTTTTCTTATTGATGGTAACTGCTTACCTGAGTTTTGTGGGTATTCACCAGAGAGGGTGCAGCAGCCACCATGGAGCTGCTGCGAGGTCTTGGTAAAGGGGTGATCTCTGGCTCAGGTGGTTTCTCTGGCTTTTCCTGTAGCATATGCCTCAGCCTCTGCAGGTAGTACATCAGTGACCATTGTGTGCCCTCCTCAGACCAATGTGGCTGCAGCAGGCAGCGCAGCACTGCCACATCAAAGTATGTGGCATAGCGAGACTTCTGGCATGGTGGGATCACCAAGGACACCCTGTTCCAAAAATGAGTAGAAATGTTAATCATCAGGCTCCTTAGCCCTTCTTAGATGCTCAGCTTTCTGAATAAAGAACCACTTGATGATCTGTCAGGTTTGTATGTTCACCTGTTCTTAAAGGGTCATTCTTGATATCACAAAGTTTTCTTTGATAGCTGGAAACCAGTTCTGTCCTAGCATACATGCTGGTCCACCCCATAAGACCCAAAAGCTCTACTAAGAGGCCTAAAATGTAGCCACTCATCAAGTGCTGTAAGCCATTCTCTTTCTCCTGCCACCTGCAGAAATCACCAGGATGTGCACACAGCTGTGCCTGCTAGAGCTTGCAGGGATATTTGACACTACCCTTTGGGACTAAGGCCCTGACTGAGGGAAGCATTACTGAAGACACGTAAGTGGATATTTAGCTTTCAGGTCCCTAGAGGACTCAAGTACATGCTTTCTTAAGTGTTTTCTTGGATAGGGTTGCTTTCTTAAACTATGGTCTGAAGATAAACCTCCAGCACCTGTGCTAACTGAATAATTTGTTCAGCTGGAAACAGACAACCTTTGAGCATCTGCTGTTCAGATACTAGTAATATATATTAAGGAATGGTTCACATTTGTACACATCAGGCCCTACATAAGAAGGAGTAGGCAGGGCAGCTACACCAGTTAACCCTTTAAGCCAATTAAATTGATCCTTATACAAGTAAAAGTCAATGTTATGCGCACTCTTTGCCAAGGTGTGCTAGAGAAAAGGACCATTTTTAGCCTTCATTATAATTTTTGTGCCTTTCAGGTGGTGTCATTTCCTGATGGGCTTTAGTACGCAATTTCCTAAGTATTGTAGAAGTTAGTGCATGCAAAAGCAAGATGTCTTGTAGTAAGCTTCAGAAATGAGACTTCAGATATTTCAGATTTCAAAGGGATCATACCTGTTTTCAGAGCCAATCTTACTGCAATAAAATGCCTCAATTTTTTTATTATTTATTTTTTCTACCTCTTCTCCCCCAGCAGAGTACAACTGGCCTGATCTACCCTCTGTACAGTCACTAGCTGTTAGGAGACAAACTGTCAGAAAAGCAGCAGTGAAAGGGAGTCAGAGGAATGAGAAACACATGACAAAAGGAGTGAAATGCTGGGGGTGGGGCAGGAACTCTGGAGAGCTTTCTGTTTTGGTTTTGCCTGCTGAAGTACACAACTTGAATGTTCCCACTCTGTGTTAAAAACACACCTCTGTGAACTGAATACTTCTGTTGATTTTTGAATTCTGTAAAAATCAACAGCACTTCCATGAATTTTTTTCTCAGGCATTTGGGAAGCATCACAAGAATATCGGGTTGTTTGGGGTTTTTTTTTAAAGACATTAGTATTATCAACTCTGTTAAACAACATGCAAACAGCATTGGCAGGACAACCCCATCTCCATCTGGGTTCCACCACATTCTGAACACAGGTGTCCAAGGCCACAGTCCAGCAAAGCATTAAGGAACAAGTAGCAATACTGACCAGTGGAACCTCTAAGTGAAATGCATGCTTGAAGTGCTTTGCTGGATTGCTGCCCAGCACCACAAAGCTGCCCAAGGCAGATATAGGACTGGCAAAGGAGAAAGATGTGTGCAGTGAAGATTGACACTACTTGAAATCATGTGAACCTTGCTCCATATGACACATTTGGAAACAGGGGGCAGGTGGCAAGGCTGGGCTTGGAACGTGTGCATCTAGAACTCAAACCTGCAGGAGCTGGTTTGCTGCCAGCACCGCAGGCCAATATTGAAGACACTTGGCGACTGCAGACCAGCCCGTCTGTGTCAGCATATGTCACTATATGCAATCTATAGATTCAAATCTTCTCCTCTAGTGCTGTGTTCAAGGTATAGATGTTACAAGTTTGATGACTTTAAAATGAGCTGTTATAAAAATACGTAGAACTGAATTAGAAAGGAGAAAACAATGATAAATGGAAATATGCTACAAAGTTTTCCCCATAAACCTGATGTGAAGGCTGTTTTTGTCACGGTCAAGATTGTGTCACATAGATGAAACCTGTAAAAAACCATAAGGATAGATAGATACTCAAAGCATCCCAGCAAAGGAAATAAAGCCCATTAGCTCAGTAGCAATTGTAAACGATGATGCATTGCTCTCTGGTCACTTTGCAGGACCCAGATCAGTGTCTGAGTCTAAGAAGTCTTTCGTGCTCCTCTGTACGTGGCATAGGCAAACCTGAGGCACAACACACCCTGGAGCAAGGCATGTTCTCCTCCTTATGAAATACTTGTCTCTGAAGTCCTTCCTGCAAAGTCTATCTCCCAGGCTGCGAGTTCAAGGCAGCAGCTGGATAAAGTGCTGTGGCTTTATTTGCTTCAGTGTTAAACTGTAGCATCTGTAAATGGAGAATTTCACTGAGTGGAGCAGGGATAATTAGCCAGGATCAGAGGAACAAGCCATTTGCTCAAGAAGTGTCTGAGGAACCAGAAATTAAACTCTGCACTTCATTTAGAAGGAAATCTAGTGTTCATATAATCAGCTCCTGGTTGCCTGTCACTGCAGGGAGAGTGGAAAGGCAGCCTTCCTTCAACCCCGGGCCAAGGACAAAGGAATACTGCGGCTGATGGAAAGTAAACAACATTTGTTCCCCAGTTGTCTGTTGCTTGGCAACCAAAGCTCCCTGTACAGTTTTAACTGATCAATGAGTCCTGCAAATGAGGAGGCATAATGATGCTCTCTTCAAAGCCTGTCTGAAGCTTCATCCCCATAGCAACCACCAGACCCAGCTTGATAAATTGATCACCTGATTCTGTCTTCTTAAAAGGCTGCTTATTTTTTTATGGCTGTGCACTCTCTGAGCAGTAGCGTTTACACGTTGAAAGGCAGTTCTGTCTCCAACTTCAGTTTTACTGGTTTACTTTAATATAAATTAAATAAGACCCAGAACTGACAGCAGGCTTGATATAAAATCCCAAGGGAAGCCTCCTGATGGGATCAGAGCCTTAGAGAATACCTTTGCACTTTCCACCTGTGAAAGGGTGCACTAAACCCCTTTTTGAGATATCAGAGCTGTTCCTAGATTGTATTCAGAAACCCACTCCATCCTGCATTACTTCTGTCACTGTACTGAAGCAATTTCTTAAAACACTGCAGTGTTTTGGATACGACATTTCCCAAAAGAGATAAGCAACAGGACTAAAATTTTCAGGAGGACTTTATGTAACACTCCTAAATCTATAGAGATCTAAAAATATAGCTAGGCTTCCCTCCCTCTCCACCCCCTGAAGACACTCATCAACTTCATTTACCTGATGGCAATACCAAGACCCAAATCCAGATTAAAAGAAATTAATTTATCGGTGCCATGCTGGAAAATCATGGCCTGAGCTCTGCAAGGCAAGCTGGGAGGATGTTTGCATGGCTACGTTTCTTTGTTGGTCTGTTCCTTTGGGCCAGCAGTCTAAAGAAAGCTAAGCAGCAGGGTACAGAGAAGGCATAATGAAGGCAATGGCGAGTGGCTTGCAAAAATCCTTTGCTAAAGGGAAAAAAAAATTGATCAGAAGGAAGCCAGAAAAGATACTGGTTGCCTGAGGCTGAATCCAGCTAAGGAGGGTTGAACCCTCAGGTTATTTGTTAGTGCCTTTAATTATAAGAAACCTACATATTAGAAAACACCAAAGAAACTGTCCCAACAGGCCAGCTAGAGATTTCTCCAATGAAAGCGACATTAAATATCAAGTGTCACTGTCTTGTTCATCACCCAGAACTGGGATTTGTTGAATCAAGTTTTTGAAATAAACATCCAGCACCCTTGGCATGTATTGACAACAGCATATTCAGGATAAAGGACTTCTGTGACCTCCACCATTGAGTCACACTAAAGAAAGCCTAACTTTCTACTGAAGGGTTTGTACCTGGGATACGCAGTACCTCTCTCCTGAGAGGTTTGGGAGGATACACTTCCATCCAAGGAATTTCCACGATGACATGTTGAAACAGTGGCTTTTGGAGGTACAGAATCTGGCTGGGTTGTCTCACAGACCACCTGTAGTCCCTTTGGGTAGTTTTAATAAAAGGAAATAGCTATATAAACATATTTATCTCTCCCATGTTAATTTTCTTACTGCAATTTGTGCTTAGAATGACTATTACTCATACTGTAATACCATGGTAATACTATAGAGAAACCAATTAAGCCTGGGGCTTCTCAGTACTAGGCATTGCAAATCCAAAGGGTAAGCCAGGACTCTTGCCCAGGAAAATACATAAGATCAGTCTTCCATCTTATAAGACAGGATAAAGCCAAGGAGATCCTGACAACTATACTCAATACCCTTTGGTTCCACTGCAGAAAAGTTTGGGAGTCTTTGGAAGAACTGTGAAGAACTGTAATTTCTGGAGATGGAATACTTTAGGGTGGTAATGGCAAGTGCCATTTCAATATTAATTTCCCCCCTCCCTCAGCTCCTTCTTCACGCTTGTCTAACCTTAGCATACAACTTACCTCAGTATGTCCACTGTCCAGATTAGGGGATTCACAAGTCACGCTCTGATTGTTGGTGGGAGAACTTCTCTTAGCTAAGAAAAGAAGGCAAAGGAGGACATTTCAGGAATCACCTCTCATATTAAAATGTATCACTGAAAGGATGAACCAGAAAACAAAAACAAATCCAAAGCAGCACCTGTCTGCTGTAGACTTCCTAGGCATTAGCCTCAGCCATAACGAGAAAAATTAAAAAGGACTGCTTAAATTTTTGCACAATTCATTCAATTGTGTTGTCAACAACATTGTCTACTGAAAATCTCTATTTCTTTAAAATTAAATTTGAATATAAATTTTATCCTAAATACATTTGGCATCAAATTGTGTTTTCCTGTGCACAGTAGTGCCTTTTATTTTGGAGCTCTTCCTACTCCTATGTTCACATATATTCAGCTCCTTTTCTAGGTTACATCTCTCAGAACGCGTTGTGATTTACAATTTGACAAATGCCTTTATCACAGGAAACACATAGATGTCATGCAGAAAGTATGATCAACAATACTGTAGAAGAACAAAGGCATCACAGACTAGGATGACAGTTCTTGAAATCCTGTCACATTGCAAGCTATTCAGATATGACTTAGTATTATACTGACTCCAAACAAAACATTGCAAAGCTGCTTCAGTATTTTTTTACTTTGTAGCTTGAAGGAAAATTTAAGCAAATTTAACTTTTTTGTCCCAATTTGAGACAACAATGCTAAGATAGTAAAAAGTCTTCCTTGATAAAAAGAACATCATTCCAATTTCTATTTCCATTCTGCTGAAAATGTTTTCAAAATGTAACAGTATTTTCATTTCCAACTTTACTCCTGAAGTTATTCTTTAGGGATTTTCTGACCACACTCCAGACCTATTGAAAAAATTCCAACAGCCAAGGAAATCTTAGGACTAATTCCAGGGCCAAAACCCTATTTTTTAATTCCAGAAGTTGAAGCAGAGGGAGGAAGAGCTAGATGTCAAAGATGGTTTTAAATCATTTGAAAGACTTGAATCTTTTGAATTCTGGACTGTCCCAGAGGCCTACAAAGCCTTCAGAACAAAATATGATATCCAGAATGACTATTCATCAGAAAAATCTGATTTTGAGAACTACGTTTTCACTACTGTGAAAATTACAGTTCTGTGCTTTTGAGAACGAGCAAGCAATGCTACAGTGATATACCCAGCACACTTTCAATTCACTGCCTTGCAGGAATTATGCAAAACTATTGTCTAAAAACATAAAAGCAAAAAGTGTTTTTTAGAACTAGGCCAGACACAAAGGCTTGGAAGCCTAAGCACTCAGCTCCAGTCTCATTATGGCTGAAGTACAAAGGAAGAGCAACCCCTTCCAGTACTCAAAAGTGAAACTCACAGCCTGTGCCTTCTTTGGAGCCTCTTGAAAGTACTTTGTTTAATTTCATAACATGGTGAAATTCAAGTTTTAGATAGGAGGAGAACATACACTGCCAACTGAGTGCTCTTCACTGTTAATTTTTGTCCCATACCAGTCTGGGCAAGCCCTCCCCACTGTGTCAGGCTGCGGCTAAATACTGCCTTTGCCCTTCTTAGCAGCTAAGGAAGATGTGGTGGAAGAGAGATGTGAGGATGACAGGAAATTGTAACTCCACTGAAGAGTTTCTCATTTCCTATTTGTGATTTCTCTCTCATCTCCTATTTAATTGTTGATGCTGAAGGGAAACATCCTTAAAACTACTCTCAAAGGTTTGACTAGTTCTTGCAGGATTAACATATTCCTTCAAATACAATGGCTACAGAACGTAAGGCAGCATCAGGCAAACAAAGGAAAAGTTTCCCAGTTCTCAGGAGCTACATTACCACAGCAAAGTCACAGACCTGTAACGATGTTCCTGATTGGTTTTACTAGGGCATTGAAGGCAGAAACTTCAGGCTGCCTGTGTTCCCACATAGGCTGCCAAATAACAAGGCCACTAGCCAACCGGAATGTCAGGTCAGACTCCTAGAAAGACAAACAGAGGTTGTATCACACAAGCTCACACAAAAGAACGTTGTTTCCAGTTTAAAAGGACTGTCATTTCTGTGATGCACAGATCTTTCAAGAAATGAGTGATACCATGTTCTGTTCTGTGGTCAGTATATGCTAACTCAAGGGCCACTGACACTACTCAGCAGACGTTAATACATTTCAAGCTTGGCTATTAAAATATAATCGGGAAATCTCAATACAAAAATTTACAGGAAGCTTTTTCCAAATGACATTTCTATACTAGTTAATGAACCCCATTTTTTCCTAGGACATTAAGCTGTAAAATAAAAGGCCATTCCTGTGTCAGAAAGCATCCCTTATGACCATATATAACCACTTCATATTTAGCATTCAATCTCAGCCTTAGGATTTACACTTCAAGACTTGAACTTCTTTCCCCAAAGGAGTAAGAATACTAAATTTTAAAACATCACTTAGAAATTGAGGAAATATGAAATGTAACAAATTACTATGAAACAGCCATATACAACAATATTATTATTAGCACTATTAGTACCTGACCTATGTCAATACAGAGACACTTACACTTGTGCCATCATCATTTTACGTATGCAAGTAGCTGAAATCATGTAAAGTAGTACACAAGTAAATCTTAGCATCATCAAGGTGCAGGTATGCACGTACTTGACCTAAGGTCAGATCTACATTAGGAGACACTGATGCTGGTATAGTCCAGCTATCCCCAAAAGGCAAACAAACATGGTAATAGCAGTTTTGGCAGCATATTTATAGCTGCACCACCGTCTCCTGTTGACACAGCTCCTCATGCCTCAGCGGTTGAAACTGATGATGCAGACAGAGCTAAAGGAATGGCAGGAGCTTACTGCTTGTACATCTCCAGCCCTTCTATTCCCTATTCTTTATTAGTGCTGTCTCATCATAATGAGCTCACAAGACTTCTTATAAACTAAGCTTATTTTTAATTGTATTTACTAATGAGCACCTTGCAATGCTTTTGGAAGTGGTAGCAGTAGCATGTTGCATTTTTACTTTGCACTACTAGCTGTTGGTGACATGCCACCACTTTTATCTACGGTTGTTAAGTTACAGGATTACACGTATCCCCCTTGCCCCACAAAAGCCTCATATAAAACCACATTGCTAAATACACATATCCTCTCAGAAGTCAGGAATTCCATCATTTAGGTCTGCCTGTGCAAACATGTATCATCTTCTTTGACCACATGCATTACTTCGGTTATCCAACCAGATAGCATTTTTCCCCTGAGACCTATACCTCTGTAAAACACAGAGGGGACCATGCTAACTTAGTGAGCCAGTTACATGCCTCATTTACCTCACCTTTTTTGAGCTTTGCTTTGATGACAGCAACATGCGTGTTTTCATAGGCTTTTCAATGTTCACCACTACACTATCTCAGAGATCTCAGAGATTTTCAAGGTTAACCTGACCTGTTATAAACCCCATCTAGTAAATGGGAAACTACATTCCAGAAAAACTAATATGAAAAAATTGGAAACTTCATCTCTAATAGACAGGGTCTACCTCCAGTTTCATTTCATTTATTCAAAGGGCAGCCCACATTTGTGTGTGTAGCACTGGAAAGAATTCAGCATTTCTTCCTGTCATTTCTCAGTAGCTTACAGACAAAATGTGGAACTAGTAAACAAATATGAAAAATTTGGGCTAAATAAATTGAGCAATACTGTACAGGAACCCAGTAGCAGAAGTAAGGAAAGAATCCAGCTCTCCAGACCTGCTTTCACCTGCTGTAACCAAAAGATTATTCTTTATCTCCTGTACTTTATCTTCAATTCTTGCAGAATATAAGGCAGGATTAGGGCAGATAACAGGCTCCATCGCTTCATGACTTTATAGACCTTTTCCAAGCACTTACTCTCCAGAGCCAGTTTCTCTTCCAAGGCCTACCTGCAAACATAAAAGCTAAATGGTGGCCCTCCAGAGAAGCTGAAGACAAGAGGCAGGAGTCAAAGCATGCCGAAAATGTCTCGTCATCACACCACTGTGCAAAGCTGATGCACTCAGCATAAAAATAACAAAGGGACCCCAGCAGACAGGAAGCCCACAGCCTGCTTCCAATTTCAGAACAAAGGAATGCTCAATTGCCTTTCCTGCTCCCATGCTTATACCACTATCATACATTCCTGGTAATTAGTGTCAAGATGATTAGTAATGACAATAACAAATCCCAGTGGCAGCCCCACGGTGGAATCTCTGAAAAGCTAGCAAGGCCCTTCTGAGCAATGGCTGAGAATCACTGGAGCAAAGCTAAATCTTGCAATCCTTTCTGTAGGTTCCCGGGTCCCAAAGAATTCCCAAGGGCCACAGATCTTTGACATTCCCAAGGGCTGAAAAAGGCTCACTTCATATCTATTTGCCTTTGTGTCTGCCTGATGCTGTGGTGATTGTTCATGTCACTGGAAGTATTTCTTTCTGATGGCAGTGGTGTTCTGCCAGCTTGTTAAAACATTTCCAATAGTGACCCAGTGTGCACTGTAGGCTGAATTAAGTAACGATCACAAAGGCAGAATCATTTTCCTGCTCAGATCTGTCTCCACACAAGTACTGCATCAGTGTTCCACTTACTTTAATCCTGTGGACAAGGGGAGCAAAGAGGAATACAAAGAGCTCCACTGTGGCCATGGAATTCTGGAAAAACTTCCTTCTGTTATTCTCCTCATCATCATTTGTGGCGCTGGGCCGGGGATGTCCTGGTGATCCTTGATTTTCAGCCTGGTGGATAAAGGCGCTACTGCTCCCTCCCCAACTAGACCCTCTGTCTCCTCCAAATCGGTCGTTGCTGCAGTCCTGAGGGGCCTCCAGCAGCATCCAGTGAAGAGTGTGAAGGAGCTTTGTTTCAGCTACTCCAAGCTTATCCTGATGTCCTGGATGGAAAAATGCATCACAGTATCTCACAAGGTTTCTATTAACGGCACTGTTGAGACTTTCAGAGCTGCACAGAAAACTGGGCATCCAACTTCCTGATAAGAATTTGAAAATTAAAATTCTGCCACTAAAAGTATCAGCATCTTGTTTCACTATGTTTGAAACCTCCTAATTCATAAGCCTTCATTTACTTCACAGCGTTTGCAGTTCAGTCCCTGAAATGTCTGTTGCAAGGCAACTGAATGCCCGGACATAGAGTCATCCTAAAAGATGTCAGCTTGACAGTCTTGTCTGTTCGATTCTATTGAATAAGACAAAATGCAAGCGAGGACTGCAAGGTGCTCAGGCTTTGTCCTGTTAATGTTCCCTTCTGGCATGTCTCATGAAGCGAATTCCTGCTGAAATCATTGCTGAAATCAGTAAAAGACTAGCAAAGTAAGTTAGATTTCAACCTGTCTCTAATCTTATTATCTGATTGACTTATCTGCTGAGAATCATATGCATTGCTCTGAATAAAAAGAATTAAAAACAACAAAAAAAAAGAACTGAAGATGTTGAAAGTACCTGCTGCAATTGGCCACCACAGCATGCCTTGAAATAAATACGTATTCCTTCAAGGAATGCATGCCTGCTGGGTGGTTAAGGCTTTTACTAAAGCTAGTTTTATTATCTCTGGAAAATAAATAGCAAAATATTATTGAACTACTTTGACTCTTCAGCTCGTCAGACCATCAGCTTCGCTGGGGAAGCTCTCATAGGTTAACCTGCTACAAATGAGAATAGATCAAGAAAGGCAATCCACAGAATGAGCTAACTGGGATTCTAAGATTTAGAGTATGTCGGCACCCTGATCATCAACATGTCATATTTTGAGTGATAACTTCAGTAATGGAAAAACAAATTCACATGAGCACTAACCTAGCTTGTTTCGGTTGGAGAGCAACGTTGCGGTGCAGTGCAGCACATGCGGGAGTGCAGCTTGCACAAGTTCCCAGCGAGAAATGCTCTGGATGGCTTCAGAGAGAGCTGGAGAAAGGCCATGCAGCTTGTTCTCTACTAAAACCCTTTCAAAAGACTAAAAGTAAGAACAAAGAGAAAAAAAAAAAGACATTATATATCTATTTCTGCACATACCTTCTAGTACATAGAACATTCTTTTTTAAATACCTGTAATTTTTCATTATGTAACTAAATCATGCCTTATAATATTTTTCCTGAAAGACACAGACTGTAGCTAAAGCTCACCAGACATATGGACATACTTGGCTAAGAAATGAATTGGCTACCCAATATATTTTCTGTAATAAAAAGGAATTAAAGCAAGTATCATGTATATATTAGTAAGTGCTGACATCAAGCCAGACTTACAATTTTGCTGGGTATTAATCTGGCATGCCAGTAATCCTGTTGGAAGTCACAGGAGCTAATGAAGCCTGTATTTGTGGAGCTGAGAGCTGGGTATTTTTCTCACACACACATGCTTTTTCAGTTTAGTGTAACATAAAGGGCAACCCATTAAAGGTATGTGGGCCTTAGGAAATGTTTTCACACCCTGCCACAAAAAATAATCAGTGTAGAGAATTTTTTGTTGAGCCATGATGTAATGCTTTTGTGAACACTTAAAAGAGCTGATGGCTGCAGCAAGTTCATTATTTCCACCTCAAGCAACACAAGACGACTATCTGCCTTTGAAATTCCTAAGGAAGTTCCTTATTGCTAGTTGCTCCAACCGTTTCAGGAAGTTGTCCCTCTGACCAGATACAAAGACCTCATTATAGGTCACAAAGCAAAGCTGTCAACAAACGTGTGTAGAAAGTCACTCTGCCCACCTATTAGAAATCCCAGATTCTAGTTAGAAAACTAAATAGACTTTATTTATGGAGCAATGGCTGAAACTGGAGGGCCTTAATTGTAGTATACAGACAAAAACGCTGGCTGCCTGAGGATGAGTCAAAAATACTGTGCCATGGATTAGGTTGTCAGCAACGTGTATTTCTTAGCACCAGGACTGGAAAACGTGTCTACCAGGCAAAGGATGCCTCAAACCACTCTTGCAGCTACCTGCTGGGGACCACGTTGTCTACAAAGGGAAACAGTCTCCTACTGAATCTCCTATGAATCTCCTGATTCATTCCTATCAGTTCAGGAATGGGGGAGAACACAAAGGGATGGTGGATGCTTGGAAAGCCTTGGCAGGCGGGGGTGCAAAGTACTCACCGTAAGGTCTGAGTATTCTGCCCCATTCAGGAACTACAAAGTCATCAAATCACAGTAGCAGTCGAAAGCGCATTGCTATAAAGACAACAGAGGCCTAGAACAACTATCCTAGACAAGGTTACCTAAACAAAAGGGGAGAACAAAGCAAAAAAGTATCCCAAGAAGCAAGACAAGAGATGTAGGGTTAATGCATGACTGCATACAAAACAAAGTCAAAGAGCCAGTGAAAAACTTGATATTTTTTTTAATTTTTGTCAAAAGGGGACAGGGTGCCACTCGTTACCTGTTGCTCCAGCCACACACTCCCACCTCTACTCCTGCATCAGCTCTGGGGCTCACTGAAGCCTGCATTCAGGCAAGTCAAGTCTATACACAAGCCAAAATGAAGCTCAGCATAGAGGTAAGTAGTTTCTACCAAGTTAGTGAGCTGAATTAACTCATTGAAAGGCCTGCCAAGCACCAGTGATGACCTAGGCTTATCCAAAGAAATTATCT
Organism: Ibycter americanus; assembly: GCA_035590275.1. Lineage (NCBI taxonomy): Eukaryota > Metazoa > Chordata > Aves > Falconiformes > Falconidae > Ibycter > Ibycter americanus. Next base: position 11,201,849 of record JAVJGI010000064.1, read on the forward strand.
TCTCACCTCCAGTAGAAAAGTCAAACCGTAAGCTCATACTTCAGTACAGTGATGAAACTATTCAGTTTACACAGCAAGGGGAGAGAAAAAAAAACCCCACTGTGATCAGCAACATTATTTTGAACTGTGATGGAAGCCACATTGTTGCTTTCTGGCTTTCCATTCAAGGTTTCATTCACAGGTACTTCAATGGCATCAGGGAGAAAGTCTTCCAACAACTGCCTTTGGGAAGCCCTGGCCAACATTCTGCATACTTCAGAACCTCAGACGGAAGCCAAGGAGCCTGCAATTATGCCTTTAAATTAGGCTTATATTCATCTCAACATTTTGTGTTTCTAAGCCACATGAAGGTTTTCGTACATGATTAGCCACCAGATTCCTCTGTTCTTTCCTGGCCTGAGCAGAAAGCTAAATATATTTCTCTACCACAATGAAAAATTAGCTTCCAGAACAGCATATGTGATCACAAGCATGTGAGACAGAAGTACTGTATGTCACCACAAAAATGCTAACACAAAGGCTACTGTACAGAAAGCACTGAGTGTCCCTGTGTGCTATGGGCACTGGCTGGTACACAATTGCCACTGTGCATGTACTGTCAGTGGACCTAGCTGGCATTAATCCCCACACTGGTAACTGTCACAAGCAGCCCAACAAGAACATGCAGTTCTTTGGACAAGTGTTCCCATGGGATTTGCCTGGAGTTCTCCATAAAGGTCCAGATCACAACAGCTTCTGCCTACACCAGACATTCAAGATGCAATGCCCTGGGTTAGCATTTGCTCCTGTAGAGCCTCCCTTTTAGTCTGCTATGGCTCTATTCTAAATTCCAGGATCTGCTACAGAGAATATACAGACATTAAGATGAAAGACCTAATTTTCACCCCACAAGAACTAAGCAATTGCTGCTACAGCTGAGAGGAGTTACACGCTTCAATGAGAAGGCTGAATAACAATGTCAGAAGTAAGCTCCCTGTAAGTCAGTCAGAAGAGAGAGATTGTCATGCTATGGGTATGTCTGGAGCTGCAGCCTCAGGACTGCTTCTTGGCTATGAAAACAGTTCCCTACTTATAGCAGGCTTGTCCCTGCCTGCAACACCCCACGTGCCAAAGGATAAAGAACACCTGCCAAGGTGGCAGCAAGGGAAGTCACTGTTATGCCTTGGCTAAAGAAAGGGCAGCCCCTTTCAGTAGCACTCTGTGTGTGTGTTCAGCTCCCTCAGGGCCACTTTCCACAAGCATTTTTCCTTTTAGCCTGGTGATGCCATCTGTTTTCCCAGAGTGGTGGTCAGTCTTGTCTGGCTGCCTTCCCACTGCTGCTGTTCTCCTTTTACCTTCTTCTCCACCAGGAACCAGAGGGCTGACAAATACTCTGTGACCAGGGTCAGCCTGTGTGTCACTGCTGCTGGAATGGGAACAGGTAGCTGCCTGAAGAAGCCTAGACAAGCACTACAGGACAGAGCAGATTCCAGCTGGGCTTTGCCATGGTTTCCTAGGCAGCTTTGCTCAAGTCGCGTGGACTTGGGGAGCCGTACCTGCAGCGAACTGCATAAGGCAGCAAGGGCTCAGCCAGGCCCCTAGCCCCCACTAGACAGCCAGGACCTTGGGAATCTCAACACACCCTTGTTCCATCCCCTCAGGAGTGCCAAATAAGCTGCAAGTCTCCTCCAGGGAAGTAGCCCTAAAGGATCTCACTTGAAAAAAATAAAACCATCCAAAAAAGGATTATCTAGGAGAGCAGGGCCCAGTGCTTAGCCTAGTGTATGTACAGAAGGACCCTGGCAGAGACACAGAGACTATTAGTGCTTCTTGAGCTGGACTTCTGTCCTTGGATGGAGCCTTACTGCCCTGTCCTTCCAAAGCTGAGGCTGCATCATGGTGGAAGGCAGAAACCATTGCTAAAGTCACTTCAGACTGACCGGAAAGAACTTGAAATGCAAGCAGACAGTATTGTCAGTCTGGGGAAGGTCCTCTGAGTAGGGATGAGTTCCTAGAAAAATCTAAAACATTAATCTAGGAGTTCATAGCACAAGGGATGGTAAGGCTCCATTGTTTACTAAACGTAGTAATAGTACAAACATTGACAAGCAAGGGAAAACAGATGCCAAGCACTTCTCTTACACAGAATTCCTGTGTTAAATAACTCAGTTTTCTGCAACCATGTCCATTAGCTAGAGAAAATAAAGGTGGCCTCTTTTTGTTCTATATCTATCCTTTAATCATTCATAACAACAAAACATATTGCTGTGTTTGAAAAAACAAGTTAAAAACCAGAAAAGAGGTAAAGTTTGAATTTACAGGATCTCTGTGAAAACTTTTGGGTTCTTCCACGCCCAATGCAATCCAGAGTAAAAGAATTTAAAGCATATCCTCGAGTTCCTTATCCTCACCAAAAAAAAAAAAAATTAGCTGTGTACAGCACTCTCATAGATTCCTGTAAGGTCATTTAGAGCTTTGACTCATGCACATTAGGTATGACATTGTGTCAGGGAAGAAGAACTTTAGAATGGGGAGAAGGAAGAACGTTAAATTCATACTAAAGCACAAGAGCATTTAGACAGTGTAAGACAATATGCGGGGGGGGGGGGGGGGGGCAGGCATTTATCT
>JAVJGI010000064.1:11215829-11308695 GCA_035590275.1 Ibycter americanus
CGTCGGCGAGGCCTCCGCACGCCCCCGCGCTGAGGCAGCCGGGGGAGCGCCGTGAGGGGGCGGGAGGCGGGCTCGGAGGGGGCACCCCCTGCCCGGAGGGCTCCTTCACCCAGCGCGGGGTGGTGCTGAGCCTCACCTGCAGGCTGGCACCCCGGGGTGAAGGCCGCAGTAACCTATTCACACAAAGCAGGGAAATAGTACCCCCCAGAGAGGACGCTAGCTGTCAAAGCAGATTCTTTTGGCAAGGAGTAACAGGGACTCGCTGAGAAATATGACTTTATCCGCCCTGGCTTCTGGCCAGACCGACTGCAACACCAGCAGGTGCGTGACACGTTTTTCGGCACCGGGCAGTGATGCACAGAGGTTGAATGTGGCAGGAGCTGTATCACAAACAGTGGAAACAGACACAAGCGATTAGATGACAAGCGATTTTATTTTGCAAAACAATCACTATACAGCAACAAATACAATTGCAAATCGGATTGAAAAACATGAACTACCTACCACCAGCCATTCAAGAAATGCCTCTTTTATGGTAACAGGCTCTAGAATTATCAGAAAAAACACAGGTTTGTAACAGCAGACTGTATTCCTTGACATCCCAGCATACAGCATGTTTAATTTGTTGGCTTTTTCTCTTTGCTAAAGTTGAAGTGGCTTTTATACACTCGACTTTTCCAAGTGTGAAACTAATTTACCTTCCTGCAGTGGGAATTGCTGGAGTTGCAGAGGGAGTTGCTTTAGCAATCTGACTAGTGAGTGAACTTGACACACACCTAGGCTAGAAATCTACCTGCATCAATTTTCTTAGCAAATGTGATCTACTCTTCAAGGCGTTTGCCTTTGAAGGGACATTTGTACTTGGGTTTCAAATGGTATTTGGTCCAGCACGGAAAAAACTTCTGCTCACATGTGGTAGTCCACACAGGCTGCCTTTTGACTCCCTTTGGGTCGTGTATATAGGCAAACTTAGATCTGTAAGCAGTCATGATGAGGTTACTACTGTACCTTAGCAGAGCATTGAATGGGTAATACCATTTACTGCTGTACAGTGAAAATATACATAGCCCTTGTGGGCACACAATTTCCCTCATCAGTATTAGTTTTTCTTTCACTGTTGCTGGACAGAGGTTTGCTCAACTTCGATTTCTTTCTGCTTATAGTTACATAGAAACAGAACGCTGCAGATGGGGCAGAAGCACTTTTTCTTTTGTCCCTACAACCTGATGGATTATTAATTTGGGGTTCTCCCCTAGCTGTCCAAACAAGGTTTCACTATTCCTTTTGTCTGGATTATCTCTGCTTTGTTACAGAGTTGGGTCTCAGGCACCCAACACACCTGCTGGCTCAACATGCCTGTGGAAAAGAAACACAACGGATGCAGTTTCCAGGAAGCTGGCTCTATCTTTTTTAGTGGGCATTACATATTTACAAAACCGTTGTTTTTAAAAACAACACTCTTCTTGAGAAGTTAAGATTAATATGAGCTTTTTCAGTGAACATATAGAGTCATGTAACTTGGTTTTTTTAATTATTATTTAATAGCACAAAACTCTTGATTTCTTTCCATCTAACTCCACATCGTTCTAGGATTCTTTCTATGGAAGGATGATTATGATTACAAAGGTCTTTGCTTGAATCAAGACAAGAAAGCTCATTTTAACGCATGAAATCAATGACTCGGTGTGTTACACCACTCTAACTTTGGACTCATAGGTGGATTAACTAAGCTTCATTTCCTAGAGTACGAGTAAGTCATGTCAGTTTTAAAAGCAGAATTAAAAAAAATTGAGTCTCAGGTTAACACTGTTCTCACTAGCTGGTGTTCAGCCTCAGAGAAGCTGAGGTTCAGTAGTACCACAGACCCTCTCCCACATTGGCAAAAGGCATAAAATAAGAAGCACTGCAAGGCTAATTTATATTAATTGATAGCATGTTCAGACAATGCGATATAAATACTGTTGGTTTTTCCTTCTGTCTGTTGTTTTTCTAGAAAAATGGGAAAAGGCTTTTAATGCACCTCACTTCACACTGTTTCCATGTGAATTCTTAGGATTACTCTAAGCAAAAGTACAACAAATAGAAGGCAGAAATCAGAATCCTCCAGATGCACTTAGCATCGTTCTAAACTCACTGTCCTTTGTATAAAACAACCGACTTACAAACAGTATTAGGTACTTTATAGTGTGAAAAAGCTTTTTGCAGAGCTGAAATGTTGCGTGTGGGGCTGTTAGGAGTTCATCTTCAGTAAAATTTTTAGAGATGTAACCATTTTGTTCTGTCTTTGTACTGCTGTGAAAGCTTAGCCAAAATCCCCCTTTGGTCCACTGAGTATTTACTGCCTAGTAACTGTGCATTCACTACCTGAATTTAATGACAGGGAATCCTGTGCTATTAATTATTAGAATACTTCTCCACAGACATAAAAATCTTCTTTAGGAGTCTTTTCAGATCAAACCCCAACACACACACGCACACACACAAATTAGGAAGGAAAAAGAACAGATCAAAAGCTTCCAACACACAATGTTAACCTAATACATGTATCAAGTATAGTTCAACTGACAGTGCAAAATTTAGTGAAGAGATTTCAAAAGGAAAAGATCAAACAATCCGCAAGAATGTAAACTGGTCATTTCATAATGTCTACTGTACATATAGTATCAGCAGATTATTATCCGCTGATGAGTAATACTACCATATTACCTTCAGTGTTCTCTTAGTGTCCATAAGATAGTGTTGGAGTTCTCACAGGTAACTCCGTTAGATCGGTTGTTTATATATCTCTGCCTTTTATCTTTTATGCACACTTTTTCTTATTCTTTTTATAGTCACTATAATCCCACTTTGCTCAGCTCAGATTTTAAGATGCCTATTTATTGATGAATCGCTATGGCAACCCCGTCTAGGGAGCGCATTTTATTTATTCACGAACTATAATTTACAGGCATCTCTGTTATGTTTATCACTGTTATCTGAGTGCCTGAGTGTATACATGAGACATCACTTAAAGGAGTGGAAACAACATCTGAATACTTTTTTTCTGTGTTTCAACTTTAGCAAAAGAAAAAAAAAATAAATAAATCTAACATTCACTGTTAACTATGGGAGTTTAAAAAAACCAAACCAACAGGAAAGAAAGAAAAAAAATCCAGAACCAAACTATTGTGGATTGTTAAAAAATCCGTAATCCAAACTCAGCCATCTTTGGAGACCCTTTTACAAATGTCTGGACCCCACAAAAATCATAGCTTTGTGAAGAAAGGGAGGGAAGGGAAGGAATCCTTTTTCTAGCATCACAGAAGAGACTTGCATCTGGCACTAAAACAGGGTCACGGCTTTTAGTTGTTACAGAAAGCAACTTCATGCTAAAATTTTCATCGTTTTTAAATGTATTCTTATGAATAGGGAAAAAAAACCCTGCTAACATCTACTTTTACATACCTAAAATTGCAACACCAAAGGGTGCAAGAGACACAGATACTGTGAATAAAGAAGTAGAATATTCAAGTATATGAGGAGGGTATATCACAAATGGCCACAGAGAAATATATATATCTATAATACTGTATCAAACAGATGGAAAGGATGTGAAACCAGTGGTGTGTACACAAATCTAGCCGCTTAACCAACTTTCTAATCAGACACAAGTCTGTTGGGGCGGAAGTGCTTGCTTTCAACAGCTTTTTTTACGTCACTTCCCCAAGCATGGTTCAAATGTTTTCAACTATTTTTAGTTATTAGTTAAATAATTTATTGGCTTTTCAGCTATACACTGACATAATTAACCAGGTCCAAAAAAATGTTAATAACTTAATCCAACTTTTGTTCTACTCATTTATACAAAATAACACTTTTTTTTTTTTTTTTTTTAATTAAACTTGAATTTCTCTATATGCCCTTCCTTCTGGTAAGCAGACTGTTAATTTAACCTGTAATAACTTACAATGGGCAACTTTTCTTTTTTAATTTCCCCATCTATCAACAGAACAGTGAAATGAGCAACTTGGGATATTAACAAGGCTCTTCAGAAAGAGGTGGATGGCCTTCAGGCACATGAAAGGTAAAAATGCATTTTATCATAGTACGGTACTCCATGCAAGACAGAGCAGAGCAACAATAATTGTCCAATGTAACATACTGCAGTTGTATACCCATATAAAGCCAGTGTCTTCCTGTTGTAAATGGAGATCAGGCCAATTTCTGCATCTATTTAATTAATTTTTTTTCCTTTTTTTTAACTGTATGGTAACTACAAGTCTTGGGATGTGACTTAGTTTTAGACATGGTAAAGGAATGAATGTAACACCTGCTCTGAGCCCATTCCTGCCAAGAGCTCATGCCTAAATATTATTACTTCATACAACGCGAAATGAGCAAATTCATAAGCCCTGCTTAGCAAGGGCTGCCGTGACATCTTCAGCGAGGGTAGCAAGCTGGGGTGATTCAAGCAGGTTGATGCTTCCAGAGGATGAGACGTTGCTGAGTCTGCGTGGTGAAGCCACGCTGGACCTGCCTGGTGACTGCGTGATGATCTCAGCCCCGTGATCGACACGCGCTTTAGCGTGCTCTCTGAAGTTTAGCTTCTGGCTGTCAATCTGCTCCAGGAAAGCAAAGAATTTAACACATTATGTATTCACCAAATTATCTCATTATAGATCATCATTTGGGTCTCATTTTGTTTATTTTTAAGAACTCTTAGAAGGATCGAAGCTTCTTCACTCCTTAGAATAACTGAAACTGAAGATTTTGGCACCTTGTTTTATATATACTGGCTTACTATGTCACATTCTCTTCCTATTTCTGTCTCTGATGGATGCTTTAAGGAGTAGTACCATTGTTCCTAGCTGTATGAATTTAACAGACATTTTATGGGCATTGCAATTTGTTTCTGAAATCTGCATTTTCATATATTTGTGGGAGTGATCTTACTTTCAAGATATTTTCCTTCTGTTTCACAAAGTAGTCCTGATCCTCTGGGATACCCATATTACAAACTTACTAGATCATACCTATGCTGTACAACGGTCCCAAACAAGGTTTATCTTTAGGGGGAAAGCCAGTGCACAAACTACAGGAGGTTTCACTTTAAGATTCACTCTCAGCTTAGATATGGATGTGAGACTGGTCCTTCCAAATTCCAAAGGGAACAAATATCACGTGAGTGTGCTTGAAGGAGAACAAACAGATGTTTCCTACTCAATTCAGAGCCATCACTGAATTCACAGCTCTCATGACTTCACTGGGCCAGGAGCACAGTGGTAGTCTTTTTCTCTGATGGCTGTCCCCTTACCTTGACGTTACCGCCGCCAGGTACATGGTGGGCATTTTCCAGTGAACCAACTTTAGCCTGAGCTTTTTCTTTGAAATCCAGTTTCACGCTCTCAATTTTCACACGCCCACCTCCTACACAGAATAAGGAAATACAGATTAAGAGGCTGGAATGGCTCAGGAGAAAGTCTGACTTGATGCACATGGATGCACTCACATTACTTCCCTTTTAGTTGAGATCTAATGGTTTTAGAGAAGCACAGAAAACCATGCTGCCTGTTCAGTAAAATATAAGATCTTCAACACACATTCGAACTGGAAGCATGTGCTGCAGTCCTGATTTTCATGGCATTTAAGCACATGCTTAAGCATTTTGCTAACTTCAGCCTGCATTTCAGTATCTTATCAAACTAACATTATGCCACAGTAGCATCCTTCTGCATTATATTTTTATCTCCTCTCTGAACTAGGTGGTCCCATACCTTTATGTCTTTATATATGTAGTTAAGTAGAGTTAAGACATTACTTTTATTACCAAAGTGTATTTACTTTCTCTTAGACTATGAAAGAGAATACTATTGTCCATGATTTCTCCTTTACATAACAGGATTAGGTCTTTGCTTTGTCCTACCTCCCAGAAATTCCTACAATACCTGGCTTGTGGTGGATATTCTTGAGTGAGCCACACTTGGAAGTCACATGACTCAAGTCAATCTTCTTGGTTACAATTTGTACCTGTCAAAAGCACACACACACATATGAATTACAGGAATGAAAATAATAAAATAAATAAAAAGCCAAGCCCTGCAGAGGAAGAGCCCAAGCCTCTACAAACCACTGGAAAAGGAGAGATGGTTAGTAGAAAACAGACCATGCCACAAAGGAGGAAACACCTACATTAATACAGCAAGCTTCCGTCCCACCTAGGGAAATGACAAAGCTGGGTTAAGCTTTACTATTAGCAAAACAAAGAGGAGGACAAAGAAGATCAGCTTGTGGGTTCTTCCTAAAATGTTTCTGAGCCTTCTCTCAGGGTGGAGGCTCTGAAGCCCTGCATGTATCAGGCCTCATTCCATTTGCTTCTGCTCTTGAACGTGCATCCTGGCAACTAGGAATATTTCAGTGGCTGTTTATTTTTCCTCTACCATCTGTTCCATATCTTTTTGCATCTAAATATGGTATGCATTTCATGTCAATCCGCTGTGGAGAGTCTGATGAATCTACAGATGTGACTCCTGCAGCTGTACCTGAGCTGGCTGGTATTCAGCCAGTTGGCTCGGTGGGGCTCACGGGAGAGCAGTGGCACCACTCTGCTCAGCCAGGCAGCAGCACAGGCACCCTCCCTTCTCCTGCTGCTCTGCATCCTGCTGCCGGCCGCATTGCTATGATTGCGCTGAGCCCCGCTTCAGAACAGCCACAGAGTGACACTCTCACCTTACTGTGCTCCCAAACAGCTCCCAGATGCAGCCCACAATCACAGTGACTGTGTTGGCACGTCTTGAGAAGCTGCAGCCCCTCCAAGCCAGACACGAGCTTCAGGATGACTGCAAAGCCACTGGTTTGCTGACATCACCAGCAATGACTTAAAGCCAGCACCGGTGGCTGGACTGAATCTGTTTGGATCAGACATGCCCACACCATCAGCTCTGCCACCTGAGAGGAGATCATTTCTGTCAGGGGAGTCATAGCCACCTTCAGCTATTCTGGCATGACTGCTGGAACTTATGGGCATCTGGTCAAACCCTGAGCAACCTCAGTTTGTTATACTGGAATAATGCTGTGGTATTAACATTAGCACTCAGCACGCTGGCTGATCACACTCCCTCTCTGAGCTTTCTTTATCCTTATGTTTTATTCTTCTTCTTCCTCTCTGATGAATGCATGTAACTGCAAGGTTAGCTGAGGAAGGACAGATGCACTGGAAGATGCCCAGCTATGAGGCTGGAGTCTCACTGTGAGCTGCAGTTTCTTCCTGGAAATTACTTTCTTGGGCCACTCCCATGAAAGGCACTGAACCATTTTGGCTCACACTGGACTTTTACTGTCAGCACCTTTGGGCACTTAGAGATAACCCTTCTTTTCTCATTTCCTTTTCCTGTCCATTTTGGAAATGTGTTGTGCTCTGTGGAGAAAGATCAAGAGGCCACCACTGCATACACAGGGCTCACATGACTACCAGACCAGACTCACACGTGAAACAATAGCGAGAAGGAAAATAGTGCTGAGAGGAAGGGAGACAGAGGGGTCTGGCTGTGCAAGGTGGGTCACCACAGTGGAGATGCCTGTTCACAGGGTGTCCATACTACTTACATTTCCTCCCCCTGCAGAATGTTTGATGTTATCTCTGGAACCACACCGGGATTGAATATCGCTAAAATCGATCTTCTTGTTTAAAATCCTAACCTAAAAGGAATCGGAGGTAACTTACTATATACCATACACCCACTCCATCAGGCTGCAGGATGAGGAAGCCAGGGTAATTTTGCCTCCTGCTGTGACTACTTCATCTGACACTTGTATTGAAATGTGAGAAAGTAAACCACACCAATCTCTACGCTTGGTATATTAACACAGCCTATGCAAAAACACTATGCTGCTCTTTTTCTACCTCATGAAGTGGTGGTGAAATATAAAGGGGAAAGTCTTCATAATGAGAGATATGACACATGGCTTTTCCCTGAAAAGCTCAAAGAATTCTTTGCTTCTCTGGACTGGACATAGTCCTTGGACAGCCTGTCCTAGGTTCTCTTGAGCGATGACCAGTGTTTCTGCTGAACTGGCCCCAAGGTAAAGACGGAAACCCTCCTTCCCACAGCTCAGCACTCCAGCCTTTGATGCAGAAAACCCAGATCCAGCCAGCTCAGGCATGGGTTGAAATCCGGAGGTATTTCGCCCCTCCTTCTGCCATACAGTCGTAACAGTGTCTACATACATACAACAGACCTCAGAGTGTCCTGTGAAAGGGGACTGATAAAATTAATTAAACTGAAACCAGAGCTCTCTACTATCATCTACTAAAGAGCAGTGCAGAAAACAACAACATCTGGAAACCTACAGCTGCAATCACTGCTTCTTGATTTCTGTTGCTGGCCTTAAAACTGGTTACAACTTTCTGGTGCTAGCTGCACTGTGCTTCTCTCCTGTGTTCTTTGTTTCTGGCAGAACAAGTACCCGACTTTCCCTTGATGGCGCCAGTCTCCCTTACAGATGCCAGGAGCCCACATTTTTTCTGTGTTACCTTAGCCACAGGTGCACTGCAGGCATATGACAGTGCCTGGAGGCCACTCCGCAAAGGGCAGGCCACAGTATCCCATGCTTGACCTTGATCTTGACCCCCACGTCAAAGCAGTTCCTCCACCTGGCAGAAATCAGGTGCCACCAATAATTATCCTCCCAGGGAATGATGTGCTGCTGGATGGCCATTACGAGCAGGCAGGGACAACTGGGTGCAGGGTACACACCTGAGTGACATCACTTCCAGACTTCTTTCTGAGCAAGGGCAGGGGACTGTCCTCACCAGTATTAGGCTTTTCAGTTGTGTGAGAAGGTGTTTCTGGCCCAGGCTGCACCAGTCTTCTTTATACCAGGAGCTTTTAGTTACTCAGTGCCACCTGTGCAACATATTCTTTCTCTAGGTTAAATATGAAGTCTTTATTCAAATGTTATGTTTGATTTTATTTATCTCTATATTATTAATATGAATATACACTCTTTCCTGTACAGAAAGCCACAGAATTTTGGGCACTATCTATTAATTTTGCTAAATGAGTCTTCACTGACGTATTACTTAGCACAGTCCTGTTGGCTGCTGTTGTAAGTAAACCTACAGTGACAAACCAATATTGAGATAAGAGAGGGAAAAATACACCGGAGCACCTTATTGCAGCTTCTTACCACTCCAGGAACACAAAGCAGCTGCAAACCAGCTGAAGCAGTCAGTGGGAGGAAGAACGATCTTGTGCAGTTTCTGCTTCCTCGCTTCAGGTCCCCAAACTGCCCCGGCTCCCTGATAAATCTGAGACACTCCCTCTCTGTGCCTGACCTCTCCAAACTAGGAAAAGACTATTTGCCCCCTTACAGGGACATCAGATTTTGCAGCTCTTGGCTCCTGCAGTGGGCATAACATCACATTTAGGTAACAAGTTGAATCCTCAGGCACTGAGCATCTGGAGCACACCCTTGACTTAAGTCCAGTAAACTCCAAGAAAAAACTTTCAGAGTATCACACTTTGCAGCTAATGTGAAGAATTCCTTCACAGCAAGCTGTTTCATGGGTCCCCCTCATCACATATAATTGCTAAAGCAGTTGAACCATTAGGATGTTAAGTGTTCTCTCGGTTTAATTGGTAAAGATCTGTGGTGATGGCATGCTCAGCAATAAGGGTGATGACAGCACCAGAAAACTCCACAACTTGTAGGTCACCTTCAGAAGGGCGTCTTCTGCAGGCAAACTGATTTCTGTCTTTCTCCCTCCTATCTGTTTAATCCTTTCAAGTAAATCAATGTACACTGAAACATTGTATGCAAATGCCTTTGGAGTTTTATGCTTGTGCTTTCTCTCAATATACTATTCGTTTAAAACTGTAACGCAGTACTATACAAGACAGGTGTCACATCAGTTACAGAAACACACGTCAGATGTGCAGTCAGATCTGGCTCTCAGACAGCTTCAGGCCAGACACAACCGGGCAAAACAGAAAGCCTTCCTAGCACTTTCTGAGCACATCTCTCAGCAATGGATCAGCAGTACCTCTCAGCAATGGCCACAGGGAAGCATCTGCTCTGAAAATGCTAACGTAGGGGTCATGGCAAGACCTCAGTGCTGTGGACTGGGGGCCTGTAGCTTAAAATGAAGCCAAAGCAAGGTGATAAGTTGAGAGGGTGCCTTTGATCAAGTGCCTAAAGGTTGATTTGCACCCGGAAGTCTGACAATTTATGAGTCTCACGGCCCATGGACCTGGCTAGCAGATATGTAAAGGCCCAATCATGTCAATTATCCTCTCTGTCTCACTTGGTGAAATGTGCCCCTGTGTAGAGGGGCCAGCAGGAGACCTGTGTATCATTTATGTCCTATGCTGAGGGCTGAAGTGAGCCGAGTGATATGGATATGTTGTGCTGGTCATCTGGCAAGGGAGGAACTACAGTGATCCAGGTTTTCCCTGATGATCTGTTTCTCACTTTCCTGGAATATATCAATATCCCTGCACATACTGAAATCATGACTGCCCTCTATAACTAAGTGTTCCACAAACTAATGAAGCCTTGTTTCCTATAGATTAAGGCTTTAAATTGCTTAATCCCTATATTCTTCAGCAAGCCCTATCCCCTCTTGCCAGCAGTATCTCCCAAGCTTTCTCCCAGGTCTGCTAGACTCGGCAAATAGAAGCCAATACACAACGCATCAGCTGTTTGTTGTCTCTGATTGTGGAGGAGGGCTGAGTTATCACTGCCTTTACACCAATGACAGTGTTATGCTGAGTCTCTGTTTTGTATCCAGTCAAAAAATATCACCCAACTTGGAGGGACCACCTGTGTTTCTAACCACTGCTCCCTTGCCAGCACTTGTTGAAATCAGCCAACAAGTTACAAATGAGTTGAGGAAGGCTGAGACTGCCAGCCAGACAGCGTGACTGCATGAGCTTTGTTTCCTTTGAGAAATCAGTCTGTAAACATGAGAGGGAGAGTACCAGAGAGGGACAGGAACTATTTAGGCTAAAGAGAAACTTTGGCTTGCAAACAAAGAGTGTAAACTGACTGTGAATTATTTGAAGCTGGAATCTAGAGGGAAATTTTGAACTACCCAGAGCAGGGAGGCTCTGGAACTGCCTCCCAAGGGAACAGAGCTACGACAAGAAAACGATAAACTTTTATGATGGTGCTTGATGAAAGGAATTAGATGATGCAGCTGCCTGCAATAGAGACAGCATGAACACCATGACTCACCAGGAAGGTCTCAGTGCTCCTGAATGTATATGTACATCTTATGTGGGGGTGGAGGTGTGGTAGGGATGTACATATATGCACTTCAGTTGTGCTGTGCATTAAATGAATGATCAAGCCTGCTCATACTCTCATTCAGGAAAGGGAACATTTTAGTCCTTTCAGTGAGCTTTCTCTTCACACTCACTAAACATCCCAACAAGATGATGTCCTGACAGTCCCTCGTAACCCTTGTGCTGATTTGCCAGACTGAAATGGGTACATTCTTTTCTGATCCAATACTGGTTTGCCCAGGTATGCTGGATAGGGCCTGGCAGTCAGTATTTTGATCTTGACCAAGCTGAGGTTCCTCAGCATTTGTCATATCCATATGAAGTGAAACCACAGTGGAGAAATTAAGCGTTACAGACAACGCTGGGTTTATTCCAGAAAACCACATTGGCCAAGGAAAAACTGGCTTCTGTCTGAAGCCCTGAAAGTCTGACAGACCCTCTCCCCACTCTGTCCTCTGGTGACTCCTCAGCAATAGTCCAAAACTGAAGCTCAGGGCCATAGCCTCACTGACTCACAGCACTTCTAGGTAATCCCCAGCAGGAATCAGACACTGTGCTCCAATACCTTCTGTGCTGTTTGAATGCTATCTGTTAAAGTACTGGGAGATTCAGGACATTTACGGGTAGCCTGCTAGGAAACCAAGTGTTGAATATATTTTTCTCACAGTTCATTTAGATGAGGAATATATTGATCTGCACGCATCAGGGTAAACTAATTCCCTTCCTGCACATACTGGCCTGATTGGCAATCTAAACAGGAAAGGGCTGTGGTCCAAGGGCAACATCTGCACTAGACCAGAGGGGATGTTTTGGGGTTTAGCTGGCTGACATGACCTTAAGCAGGCCCTCCTCTGTCAGTACTTCACTGCTGGGTTCAAGATGAGCAGAAATTTGTAGAAACACTGAGTGGAAGGCAAAGAAATGCAAGAGAATTTAGTTCAGTTGTGCCTCACTGCTAAAGATAACATCAATAACTGAAAACTGCTTATGAAAGAGAAAAAAATTATGTTCCATGGATGCCTAGAATCATTCAGTTCAGCTACTTTTCTCAAGAGGGAAAGCCCCTAACTTACCAGCATCTGGGCAGAGAATCCATAAACAGCTTCCTTCCCGTGGTGTATGACACTGGTACACACCAAAACAAAGATACTCAAAGAACAAAAATTGTGATGCTGATGAAATTACAGGCTCTGAATTTATTTTCCAAGACACTGATGATTTATGTTCTCCTGGCTTTGCAATTATGGCCTCTGATAAGCTCTACCACAAACACTGTGTCTAAAGCATTTAAGAATACTCTAGCTTGGCACTGCTTGCAGTTTGAACATGCTGTGGGGCTGTGATATTGGGAAAAGCTCCCAGACTCCTAACGACTTATCAAAAAGGGCAGGTTCCTCCTACTTACCACAGCATCGCAGTAATTTGACAAGAGTTACATCCCAGGAACTAGACATTATTTCAGTGTTTGGTCTGCTGGTTAACACAGGGATTGAATGAGAGAAGAACTGGTCTTGCATTGGAAGCAAGGTTAAGGTTAAAACCTGATTAGAATCAAGAAGTAATTCTAAGTGCTTCCAAATTTATATGCTGCCAAGGACAAATGATACCACAGATTTCATGCTCCTGGCAGAGGCTCCAGGTGGAGGAAAGGGAGGGGGGAAGGGTATTTATTTGGCTTAGCAAAGTCCTTGAAGAGAAAGACTGTGCCTCAGACTTTCCACATCTACAAACAGAGCTTGCAATCATGTTCAGCCTTTGCACTCCTAAAATTACCGGATACACACACTAGTGAAGCTGCCAGCCTACAAGCTAGTGAGATTCAAAATCAAAGGCTGCACTGGACATAGCATAGGCAAAATAATGTATCATCCTCCTCTTGCTCCTAGTAAAGGGGGAACAAGATTGGTTCATTTCTGACTCTTAAAAACGTACCCAGAGGCAGACACAGCATGTAATATTTCAGCCTGAACAGTTAAACTGTGAAACAATTAGAAACAACTGAAAATAGGTACTCAATGGAAAGTATGAGTAAAATAGAAGAGGTGTCTTGCAATCAGCCATGTCTAGTATTTGCATGGGACAATGCAACAATGGCTGATTTACAAGCTTCCTTCTACCTACTTGAAATCACTGTATTCATCTAATTAATAAGGTGGCCACACTGAACTAGGCATGTCCCTACCGATAAAGGGAGAAAAGGCCTATGAAAAACACACTGAGAGGTTTTGCATAATTGTGCTGGGAAATACAAAGCAAAATGACCATTTTCCACGCCAAAGAGTTTACAGTCAAGAGACAACAGCTGATTTGAACAGACAGCTCAGGGAAGTACAAGATCCATGTCAGATGAACTGTAACACGTGCTCTGTAATCATACTCCTTATTACATCTGGGGAGCCGATCAAAAGAATGTTAAAAGAAATTGAAGGAGATTCACGCACACCAAATCAAAAAGATCCTAGGAGCTCAATTAATTCAGCTAAAACAAAGGGTGGTCCTTGTTTTAGCAGTCCCTTAAACAAAAACCCAACGAAACAGATTTTACTTACAGAGTTTGATACTTAAATTTTAAAGGCAACTGTCCCTACTATGGAAAGAGTACTAATAGTTTCAAATATCAAATGCTGAGCATCAGCTCTCACAGTTTTCAAATCAGTTGCCTAATCTTCAAGAAGGGATGAGTTTTGAGTCACTATGTCTGGATTTTCTTTACTTTAGCATAACGGAGAAAATTAGGTTGTTCAGTTCAAGTTCAAAAAAATATCTTGTGTGTATCTCTTCATGCAAGCTGGCTTTCCCAAAGCTCAGCACGTGTCCCTTAGCATCTCTTTTTATTGTTCAAATCCAAATTTCCAGATAAAACCTGATGATTTTACCCTTTCCTTCCTGCCCTTTCCCATATAGCAAAATAACCTCTTGCTCTCACCTTTCCGTGCAAGACAACACTATTATATGACCAAACAGCTCTAATTCAGATTATGTATCGTCTGAATGTTTTTTTTCCAAAAGAACAACCTTCCCCATTTTATTTCTCAAAACCTAGAAGAGTTAGAGCACAGCTGAAAATGCCTCCTCTGCTGAACTTGCTGCTGGGATGACTCAGACTTTCACAGGAATTTATGTCCTGGTAATTTCAATCTACTCTAGAAAAAAAATCGGCTTCTCCCCTTGCTATTAATGAGACACCAACAATGTATGGTACGTCACAGCTGTGATTTGTCTCCTCTAACATTAGGCAGCTAAGAGTTGGAACCGGTTACTTAAGCTGCCACCGTAGTCAATGGAAAGATACTGAATCCTTCAGAAAGTGATACCTTCAACCTTAGGTAGACAGATCAAACACACCCCCATCTGGCAGAAATCAGTGCACTGCTGCGAGCTGCCTTCAGAAGAGGGAGAAGTGTTGGTTTATGGCTACTGTAGTCAGTGGAAGCTTTGTTACTGGCTACAGCCCCATCAAACAGCTTGTGACTCTCCCAGTCGTGGTTCACAGTTTGTCCTCAATGAGCAGGTTTTCTAAAATGATGTGCATTTTACAGATGGTTGAGGCAGAGCAGCGATGTTACTCTGCCCCAGCCACACAGAAAGTGAATGTTAGATCTGGATAGAAAGTCCTAGTTTCCTGCTCATTTCTACCAAACAAACCTCTTTCCCCACAGAAAGTTTCTGAAACTTGCTAGAGCCTGGCAATGATTGCTTAATTTTTCTAAAATATGAGTCAGGAAGATGATCTTGCTTTTTATCCAGAATAATTCAAGGCTTAACTGTACAGACTGTACTCGGGCAAGCCTTCCATTAAATGAGTGCAGTCTGAACACAGGAGCTGCAAGATGTTATTTCTGTACAATCTGCAATGATCAGCCAAAACTCTAAATTTCAAAAAGTTAAAAATTAGGGTTTTATGCTATGACAGAGTTTTGAAGGTGTGCCTGAAACTCCTAATTTCTCTTTGCATTTGTAGATCTGCAATTAAAAAAGGATGAATTAGTCTCTAATTTTCAGTCCAGAACAAATCCCTTCAAATGTCTTGCAAATCCACAAAACTGGGAACGTATAAAGACAACAAAAGCAGACTGACAGAGATGAATTTGTCTTAGAGTTGTGAACTGTTGACTTGGTAAATGCAGAAACTTATTCCAATGAATGCAGCTAACAGTGTGGAAACAATTGCCTCCCAGTCTCTCATTAGCCAAGTATTTCAACAACAACAATGTTACTATGTCAATCCACATCTCCCTGTACAGCTGCCTCCTGTGGCTCTGGTTGGGGAAAGCACCAAAGCTGGAACCTTACAAGCTCATTTATGTTCATTGCTGTCCTGAGCAGGGACATTCTCTTAACTTGGGCCAAAGTGTTTTTCGCTCAGTTATGCTGCAGATCACAATGGATTGGAGAAGCAGTGCATAATGTACCAGAAGGAGATGGGAGACAGAATGGGACCCAGCAACAGCTCAGACTGCAGTTTTTGCTGGGCTATATTCTCCACTACCTTTCAGGACACTTCATCAGCCAGTGCACCAATAGCATATAATCTAGAACTTCAGATTAATTTTGGGGCAGTCATCAGTGTTCATAATGTGGTGCAAAGACACATAAAACAGGACGGAGAGGAGTGCTAAGATGCTGTCTTAAGGGGAATTTCCTGAATTCCCTTTTGACCTGCAGTTCTTTCAGGAGGTGCTCAGCTCTGGTGCGCCACCAGACCTGCCTGTCTCTGCACTGACTGCATCCTGGCAAGCTGTAGCGGAGGCAGGGAACACTTCAGGAGCCTACTGTTCTCTGTAGATGGGGTCGTAAATTGTGATGATGTGGGGGTGTGGGGCTGTGTTGTGGAGGAATCTCTCTGCTGCCATCCAAATTGATTTTGAAGCTAACAAAAAATTGTTCAAAGACAGTGACAGATATCTATCCAAGCCCCCTCCTCTGCCCAGCTCTGAGATGTCTTATTTTTCACTGTCCCAGTCTGTTTTATCATCTAATGCAGATGCCTGTTCTCCTTGCCAACGTTTTTGTGGTTTCTGGACAGGTTCTGCTGAATAGTGGTGTCATCAATTTATTCAGACTTTCTGACCCATGACTCACTGCACTTCATTTTCTACAGTTTAGGGAAGATGGTGAAGTTCTTACTTAATCTTCCTAAAAACCTTCAAGGAACACTTCATTCTTCATTATGGCTTAGGCATTTCATTTTTCTATGTGTTGTCTTACTTCTTACAAGGTGCCTGGCTGTTACGATAGTTATTGGTAGTTTAAACCTTTTGCATGGCAGTCTAGTCTGTACAGCTCCATTCACTTCGATGAAGCTATGCTGATTCACATCCACTGAAGTTCTTGCCCACAGCTGAGATTTTAGGTATAAGTTTTCAGATTAAATTAAAAGAAATCTATCCTTGGTTGCTGGCCTATGATGCTTTCTAAATATTCTGCCTGGTCAGTAACAAAAAGGTTCAATTAGTGCACTTTTGTACTCCAATACGGTACAAGCCACATCCATAGATGGAATTTTAAGAAGAAAAATAATCTGAACAGAAAAGAAAAACCCCAGTCTTGGCATCTGAAACAGATTTAAAACCCCTTCCCCCAGCTCCCCCATGCTTCCCTTGGGCTGTCTGAGAAATAACAGATGCAAATGGGTTACTTTTGAAAGCACAGCATTTCCTCCACAGCTGATGCGGTGCGAAAATCCATCTGAAGCCCAGCAGACATACCCATGAGCAAGTCGCCTCTGAGCTTTGCCAAGAATGATACATTTCACCATACTCTACTATAAAGAGAAAACCAGACAACCACCTACTGGCTGCATCACAGAGCAGAGCAGCTCTCATTTCTCCAGACTGCAGAATACCAATTAAAAACATCTCAAGCCATCTATTCCTAGCAGAGGCTTAATGCAGTGCAAAGTTAGCTTGCTTCTTCCCCTAGAAGCATGCTCTTTCCCGCCCTCCTCCCCCTGTCAGGTGGAGCAATTTCTCTCCTTTTCTTTGTTTCTGTGGCTGGCAAGTCAGAGCTGAAGTAAAATCAGTCTGCTGTCTGATGAGCTTTTGATGAAATTCAAGGCTGAAGCACTGCATTTCTTGATTTATTTAGCATTCAAACATTCCCTGCCTCTTCAGTTCTGCACCTCAGCCTCTGGCAGTTTCCGAGTGTGGCTGCTTTCTCTAGGACAGCTGTAAGCTAAGAAAAGACCTTGTGCTAGGTTCAGATATGCCTCTGGTAAAAGGATAGTCTGTCTCCAAATGATGCTTTTGGGCTGCATATCTGTATTCATTTAGGGATTTGCACGTCATGTTTATGTACTTAACTTGCCCAGATATATGCTGGCTTTTTGTCTGCTTGTTTTTGCTGTGGTTATCGCTATCAGCCCTTCCAGTTCAGGTTATAAAACTTACTCAGCTTTCTGTTTGTTTCATGTATCATCACTAAAAGCAGATAGCAGATAACAGCTCATTTCGGCCAGTGCAGTATTTGCCACCGGACACTGAAGAAGTGAGCAGACATAGGGAAATGAAATTACCTTTCATGTGTTCGTCTCACAAACCCTATGAAATTCAACTGCAGAAACTTGAAAAGAATTAATTCTGAAACCTCTTGTCTAGACTGAGTAACTATGGCATAAAGGAGACTCAGTGAGTCTCTCCACAGCTCAGTAGCCACATACCACTGGGAATTAAAAAACGCTTTAGCTTCAATGACATTATATCCACCCAGCAGATTTCCCCTGTGATTTCTGAAAGATTGAAACGTCAGCTGCTGTGCCATCCTTCAGTATCCAGCGAAGACTCTGTGCAACTCTATAGAACTGCTCAGGAAATGTAGCTGTCTAGACACGGTGTTTGCAAAGAAATACAATTTGCTGTAGGCCTGGGCCCCTGGTCTTGTATGGTTGTTACAGTCCACAGAGAGTAACAGGCAGGAGGAGGACAGGCTAACATGGTGCTGGTTTCGAGCCCCATGTCCAGCAGCTGGGCTTGTTATGAGGAATGCTGATCCAGATGCACAGTTTGAACTTGTGTTCCGAGCCTCCTGAAGCCCCTGTGCACTGTGACCATCCGCTACGCAATATGTCAAATGGGAGTTGACTCCCATACAAAATAATTATACAGTCACTTGCAGAAATAACGGAGAAGAACCTTTGCTGAAGGCATATCTTCCTGGTTTTATCTAACTGGCTACCATCCAAATCCTGGAAAGCAGTGAATGTGTAATTTACCACAAAAACAGGACCAACCCCTAGGAGATGTTGTACTGTTTAAAATATAAGCCAGGTTTTTGTCTCTGGAAGATCTATAGTAGGTGTAGGGTGCCAGTGTTAAGTTTTGATCAAATTATCATTTTTTTTATGAGACGGCATTAGGCAAACCTCACTGTTCTGTACGTTTCACTATGAATTCCAAAACTTGGAGATATATATATATATATAAAAGTATCTGATCAGGAAACATTGTGCAACCCATCTTTCTGGAATGTCTTGTCAGGAGAGCTGAATAGGTGGGAGCATGTTTTTCACCCTGATGCCCTGTCCCTGGAGGTAGTTGAGAAGTGAACTTTTTGTAAAGCACTCACATTGCCACTGCTGTAACGCAGCACTGCCAGGGAAGAAAAGGGAGCTGGGGGCACTGGGTGTTTTCGTTGTGGGGTTGTGTCCGGAATCAATATGAAATGCACAGGTGCTTTTTACAAAAAAATAAATCAACATAATTTTTTACACCCACAAGACTGAGTTGTCTACATTTTTGGCATAAATATTGGTAAGCTATATTCTTTTTCCTCATTCAGCCTCTTTGTTTCTAAATAAAATAGGATTTCTTCAAGGCTATAAATGGTTTTATAACTCTTTAAGTATTAACAGAATGGAATGCTTCACCCTGTAAGCTAGAGCAACAGTTCTTCCAAATAGAAAGACAAATTGCTTGAATGTAATTTTGGCTTTGAATGCTCTCTGTGCTACCATTTCTGCATTGCCTCAAATGAGAGAAGACTGTTCCAGCACTGGCCATAGCTCTACTTGGTAGGGCATTAAACAGAGACACGTCAGAGGAAGGTATAAACACCATATCTCAGGAAGATATATGGTACTTCGTATCTGATTTTTCCTCGGTCTCCAAAAACTTCTGCCTAGCTTAAAAGCCTACACCTTTACCGTCCTTTCCAAAGTTTGCTAAGTTTTGTCTGTAGTAACAGGGGATTTCAACAAGGTCAAGTGCAAGTGCAAGGTCCTGCACATGGGTCAGGGCAATCCCAGGCACAAATGCAGGGTGGGCAGAGAACAGATTGTGAGCAGCCCTGAGGAGAAAGACTTGGGGGTGTTGGTGGATGAGAAGCTCAATATGACCCAGCAACATGCACTTGCAGCCCAGAAAGCCAACTGAACCCTGGGCTGCATCAAAAGAAGCGTGGCCAACAGGCTAGGGAGGTGATTCTTCCCCTCTGCTCTTGTCAGACCCCACCTGGAGCACTGTGTTCAGCTCTGTGGCCCCCAACATAATAAGGACACAGACCTGGAGCGAGTCCAAAGGAGGGCCACAAAGATGCTCCAGGCTGAGAGAGCTGGGGCTCTTCAGCCTGGAGAAGAGAAGGCGCTGGAGAGACCTTATAGCAGCCTTCCAGTACTTAAAGGGGGCTTATAAGAAAGATGAGGACAAGCTTTTTAGCAGGGCTTGTTATAATAGGACAAGGAGTAATGGTTTTAAACTGAATGAGGGTAGATTTAGATCAGCTATAAGGAAGAAATTCTTCACTGTGAAGGTGGTGAGGCACTGGAACAGGTTGCCTGGAGGAGTTGTAGAGGCCCCATCCTGCAAGTGTTCAAGGTCATGCTGGAGGGGGTTGGAACTAGATGACCTTTAAGGTCCCTTCTAACTCAAACCATTCTGTGATTTTGCTGCCCTACGCACATATTTAGTCTTCAGCCAAAAGCAACCCTCATGACAATGCACTTCATTGCAAAACTCTGCAAGGTATGAAACAGTATTTTTTTTCCAGCTTTTAACTGCATCAACATATCCCTGAATTCTTGTTCTTCCAGAGAGTGAGAACAGAAAATCCTGATCTCCTTTATTACACATTCACCTTTTCTTATATTATGTACATTCTCCAGTTTATGTAATACACAATTTAATTTTTTATTTTTTTATAAAATTTAAGCCCTGTTCCTGCTTATTCAAATGCTACAGCGAGAAAAACAAGTCTGTTCCCTCCCATCATCTTTAACTGGGGGTGGATTTACCAGGTTGGAGGCTGCAACCCTCAGTAACATCACCCAACACAATGCACGTGTCACGTAAAATGACACAGGAAAAGGTCATGATCTGTGCAATCCTGCTAACATCTATCTAGGTTGAATTTGAACTTGCTTGAATTAAAACAAACCTCTTTCATTTGCTGGAGTGATGAAGACTAAGCAAGCAGCAACTGCTGAGACTCGGGCTGAAACAGATCTATGGCATGAAGTGCAAACTCTTGTTTGAAATTTTTCAACCGATCTCAGTGAGGCACTGTTAGTTTTCAGGTGACAAAATACTTTCTGAAGATTGTCCTAACCCTTGCCATTTAACATCATTTAAACAAACAATACATATGGACAATAGAAGCAGCATTTGCAAGGCAACTCAAAACGGCTCCCATCCCATACCTATGCCAAAAGTGCACACACAGGACTAAATCACATATGGATGAACATAAAGAATGGAATCCTTACCTGTCCGCCTTTAGGCTGGTATTTGATGTTATCTGTTGATCCAATTTTGGACCTGACATTCTTGAGGTCAGGTAGAGGCTGATTAATAACTCGTAGCTGCTTTGGAGTGGCTGGAGATTTAGGAGGAGTGCGAATTATGGCAACTTTTTTCTCAGTAGGTACCAGTATGGCAGATTTGGGGGTCCCAGGAGTGTGTGGGGTTCTGGAGTAGCTGGGTGTCCCTGGAGTGCCTGGGGTACGGGAGGCGTAGCTTGGTGGTGTCCCTGGAGTGATGGCAGTGGAGCCAGGAGTAGTGGGGGTAGAAGTTCCACTTTTTCCTGTTCTGCTACGAATTGGTTCTGATCCTACATGCAAGAAAAAAATCACAGCATTAGACCCACAGCTACACAGGTCTTCTTCCCTCTGTACCTCTCAAGACTGCAGCCCTGACTGCCAAGTGAAATGCAGCTCTAATATGGCCATGCTAGTGCTGGAAGAACAGCAGACTGGATGTCTATCTCTGTGTCTTGCTTTGCTAATCAATCTGCCAGGAGCTACCTTGTCACGTGCGATTGAGCTGATAAATTGCCTATACGATAACTGAGCTCTCTGTTCTGTAACACAGGTGTGCTTCCCATAACACCTACGCTTCCTGCAAAGCTTGGTAAACAACGTACAATATCACACTGATTTCTGCTTTGGGAAAAGGACGAGAAGCACCCTTGGAATTTAACCTTTGGGACTTGATCTGACAACCTGACTAGCCAGTAAGAATGTTGTCACCAATTTCAATGGATTTGGGCATTAAACTAGAGAGTTGGAAAAATTCTGATTGTAATCCTGAAACTAAAGGCTCTGAGTGCCTGGCTGCTGCTGGTCACATACCACTGCCAGTAATCTTGTATCTCCAGTTGAAGCCTGGGTGAGCATTTGGCTGATGAACAAGTCATAGCTCTGTTGTGTGGACGGGCAGATGTCCCTCACATTCAATTGCTATTTTTCATGAGTGCAGTGAAAGAAAGCAATTACAGAAGGCAACCTTAATTAAAAGTCACATTCCAGTTACATCTGCGTGCAAGTTAAAAATAAATAAATGCTGTAACATTTTGTGGCAGCTCCATTCAACGTTATGGCATTGTCAGTCCTTTTCACTGAGCACAAGAATCAGTTTAGTAGTGGCATTGCACTTTCTGCAGCCAGTTCTGCTTGTAACTCTCAAAACGCAAATAAACAGAAACCGAGATACCTCCATATGCTGCTGAAAGTAAAGCTTCACTGAGAATACTCAGGGAGAGAAAGAACAAACAGGACAAACCAGCTGCCAAAGCCTGGGAACCTAATGCCAAAGGGATGAATATATGTTTTCACCTTTACATTGTTCAGGAACTATAGATCCAATGGGCCTCTCTAGAGCATCCAGCAGGACTAATCAGAATCTCATTTAAAGTATTTGTTAATCATTCGGTTTATGTAATGCTGGTGGACAAAACCCAACTCACTGCTGCCCCTGGGGTCCAGGAGAAACACTTTGCTCTACATAACTCATTAGATAGATGGAACATACTCCACACTCACCTCCAATTTCCCTGAACGGTTTCTTTCTTTCCAAACCAACCCTAAACCAGAACCTTCTCACTATACCAACTGAGACAGAATGGGAATAATTTTTTTTCCCCAGCTCCCTGCTGCTTTTGTATATTTATTTTTCATTCCTCAGTCCATCACCACATTGGCAAATGCTCAACGGCCTCTCACTTTTAGTCAGCAGAATAGGCTGCTGTGCCAGCTGGGGGTCACTCTGCTTACAAAGGGTCTCTGTTTTACCCTTGGAGCATCATCCAAGACTTTCAAAGGACTTTTTTTGTCGAATTTAATCATCTACTTCCCTTAAACTGTCTTTAAAAGTGCTGAGATTTGTTTTTAACGAGAGAAAACAGAGGAATTCCTATTGGAAAGCAGGGAGCCACACCCAGGTTCTGAGGCCTTGGATGAATGCAAATCTAGCTAAAAGTTCTGGGGTTATTCGGTAAAATTCTCTTTGTCTTGTAATTTGCTAACATTGGTCCTCATAAAAGGACCTTGCTGGTTAACTATCCTAATTTCCCCCAGTGAGTCATTCCACTAGCTAACATCTCAGCAGAGTTTTTACCCTAGGATTAGAGCACAGGGAGATCATTACTATGAACAGCAAATTACTGACTGTAACTATTAGGTTCACTTTTCCAAGATCCATCAGAATATTTTATGTTGCCTGCTTCAGGTTTGTCTCATTTTTCTTCCCGCTGTTTGTAAATGCCCTGTGTTAAATATCTTACCCAGCTCTGAACTCCCTGCAAAAGCATTGCCTAGTATCAGTGATTAGCCTGAACAGCAGTCCTCGCTCTGGGCATTGCAGACTATGGAAGGGGTACTTCCTGTCCCTGGTTTCCAGCCCTTGCTGCTCAGCGCTTGTTACCTGAACAAAAACAGTCTGTGGGGCTCTGATTTCCAACAGCATACCCCAGACCTACCCCTCTGCATGAAAGGTAGGGACACGTGATGCTAAATCTAACAAGGATGGGAGACACCCACAGCAGTAGGAGAAGGTTGATATGCAAAAAAACATACGGGTGGTCCGTCGTACTGAAGAGGAAAGAGAAGCTGTGAGGGAGAGAGAGTTCTCCTCTCTGTCTCGGTCTCCTGATACACCTCTTCGAGGAGGAAGGATAGAGGAAGGTCTTGGTAGAGAGGAACGCTTTTCGGGACTCTTGCTTACTCCATCCTAATAGTAGCAAAATAAAAAAAAAGGAAGGTTTAGTTTTCAAAACTCCCTCTCTGGGCTGTGATTTCTCTCAACCTATATACAGAGGGGGAAACCTCATCCTATGGGCTCAGTTTACTACTCACATGGGAACCTGTGGGGATCCAGCCATCCCCCATGCCCTGCTTAGCTCCCTGGTCCTTCTCTACTGCATCAGAACACCCAATAGTCATCTTCTGAGCTACCTTAAGACAGATACAGATACTCTTGGATCTAAATACGGATGGATTACTTATTTGGTTCTTAATAAGAAACAAAGTTTTTTTAAGTGCAAGTTGAAAGTAAAAGAATTCTCTGGAGCTCAGGTGTGAAATTCTTTGTGAATTTACCTGCAAAGTAACTGCAATACTGGTGCCTAGAATACATCCCACACTATATTGTTAGGGGATGTGTGACTTTTGCATTTTCAAACACTAACTTGTCATTTTTTTACAGAGATAATTTTTTAGCTACAGCTTTTTTTTGAGTGCAGGACTATTAATCATGGTGTCTTATTTCCATCCATACTCATCTTTTTACTTTTGAAATCAGCAGATACCTTATTTTACCATGGTTAGAGCAATGGACATGTACGTTAGAATATTTTTGAACTTATGGGATGGGCAGCCAAAGACAGTCTTGCATAAGCATACAGTCCTCCCAAAGACAAATAAGGTGATGGTCCCAACCAGTAAAAGACACACCAAGCACAGCGTTACACAGAAAATGGAAGTCGATAGTCAAAACAGTTTTTAAATGGGGATAGTCATCAACTCAGCATCAAGTTGATTTGAAACACAAGTGAAATGTAAATGTGGGGAAGCTAGGGTGGACTGCCAAACGCCTCTTTAAATTTGTACTGCAACTTCTTCAACAGGGTTCCCATGCATAAGCCAAATTTGGTTCCTAGAGCATTTGGCTTCTGCCCTTATTGCTGGTGACTGGAACTGTACCCTCCTAAACTGGGGACTGAATTTGTTTTCAGAGAACACTGACTGGTAGGAAATTACGTTTTTCAAACTTGGAAGGCAAATTAGTACTGCTGTTCCTTGCCACTTACCCACGTGCAAATGGGTGCAACTTCTTAGCAGTCAATGAAGCAGCATCCATATCATCAATAGAAAGAAGATATCTCCCTCTAGTTATAACTTATTTCACTTATGTTTCCTCCGGAAAATCTTCATTTTTATACATTTGGTAGCACAAATCTTGTAGCCTGATAATCAGGATGTAAGTAATCCCATGTAAGCTTCGCAGAGAATTACTCAAATTCAGTGGGTAAAGAATGTCATCCATGGAGTTCACCTACATATCTCCAAGCTAACTCTCTCTACCAAATCTGCTACCTTACCTTAGCATCTGATTTTGAGTAGGGCAAGCAGTCTCTTGGGCCTGCTGAGGAGGGCCGTACATAATAACTGTCTGTATCGAGAAAAGTGGCCCTTTTAGTAGTTAATGAGCAAGCTGAGCTGGGTCTTGGAGGAAGCAATGACTTTGCTCTAGACTTTGAGGCAGGAATCTTTGACAAAGAGGCAGTCTAGTCATGAGAAAACAAACAAAAGAAAACACAACATGAAGCTGGACAAAAGGAAAATACATGCAACATGGACCAAAAAAAAATGCCAAGCTATGAATTAATACTTTTCCTGTATCTGGTAATGATGTCTATGAAGTTCTGATATGCATGAAAGTTTCCGTTCTGTGTTGTCTGAGTCTGGGCAGAGTTACTGATTCTAGGAAGTACCTTTTTCTCCAGATGCTTTTTTTGTCTTGTGTTAATAGGACAAAACTGGTGCCAGGTACTGGTACAACTGCTGGCTGGCTGCATTAGAAACAAATGCTAAACTACAGGAGCACCAAGAGATCTTAGTCCTTTAAAACTAAGTTGTGCATTTGAAATATAACCCCCTCCAGGCTACAGTCAAGAATAAAACATTGGGAATCTTAAAAGCAAAGTTACACCAGTATTCCCACAATGGCAGAAGGACGAGACAGTATTGCTTCTTGTGCCACTGTGTACACACAAAATCCCTAACGCACCTCTGTATTCTGTGCACTCCGTGTCATTCCACAGAAATTCATAAATTTATATTGACAATGTGGAGTCCTGGGATGAGGAAACCCCTATATGGTTGAAAGGCTGACATGTCATTGTGATCAGATACTCGTCTGATTCTGAATAATGATATATCCCCTTGAAAGAACAATCAAAACACAAATAAGACAGACTGAAAATTCTTTGTTGACACTTAAGAGCATCTAACTGCTTTGCAAAAAGGAATTTCCTTACAACAAAGAGAACCGGGCTACTTACTTAAGCAATATTTTTTTTTCTCCCACGGGTATAACTGATAAAACAAAGAACAACTGCAGGGCTGTTATCTTGGCAATGTGGTCCTGATTCTCTCTGTATTCATACTACATAGGAGCAATTCCAATGGGCCTGTAATTATGGGATTTGGTACAGAACTTTAGCCATGAAAAATTTGGCATTTGATCTAAGTCAGTCACCTAGACCTTCTCAACGTTCAGAAAAGTGTATGAGCTATTTCTTAAGTTGTCTTTATTAGAAAATGAGAAAAGAATGGATTGTCTAGTATCTGGCTTAAGCTACATACCCCACCTACAGAAAACTGAGGCTGGTGTGCTGAACATCACTCGTGACATCATCAATATGATTAAGAGTTGCAGAACTGTGTAACAAACAATCCCAGCCCTACAACACAGCTCAGAGGACTTCTACTGGATATCATCATCTGTATCAAGCAGCAAGACAAGAAATTAATTCAAAGGATGGAAGTGCTTTACATACAGTGTCCTCAGTGAATACATGCATCTAATGGGGATGCTAAAGATGGGTGAGACTGAGATCTTTCAATGGAACAGCTGGGGAAAATGCATGACCTTGAGCTAATGCAATGCTCTGAGATTAGCACAGTCTAGATCCCTTCAATGTTATTTAGGGATCAAGGCACTTTTTACCATCAGTAATAGCAGCAGAATCTGGCCCAACCAGATTTCAGTGACATGCCCGAGGCTGGTAAAGCAACCAAAGAAACCAAACGTCTCAATCCCTGCCTGTGGTGCACCCAGAAAAATATTCTTATTCTCTGTTAGCAATACATTACCTTTCACCTCTGTTATAATTCACGTTGCTGGCAGTGCCAGCTGTCCACAGCACAAAGATCTACGTAACCCTGACTAAGACTCAAGGATTGCTGAAGTTGGGATGCAGTAACCTCACTTTGTTTCAGAGGTGTTCCTAACATAAGCAATGTTTTTATCATCTCGCTGCCGCAGGTACACAGCTCCTTCCAGCAGATGGAACTGCTTAGCCTTTCCTGAACTTGTTCTGCAAAGCAGTATGTAAACTGTAGTTTGAAGATGGGTAAAAAAACTGACTGGTTTGGATGATCTAACATTACCAGTGGAGAGGAAAAGACTGCACTTGAAGGACATAAAAGCTGAAAATCAGGAAGAAACAACAACAAAAAGGCAGAGGTCTTTATAAAAGCATTGGTGAAGCCAAGGCACAGAAGAGAAAATGTCCAAGAGTTGTGTGATTGTGGCAGTCAGAGAAGCGAGGCAACAGGGAGGGAAAGTAAGCAGGGGACAGACTTCTGATCTTTGCTATAACGTAAAGGACAGCAATAAGAAAGGTGCGTAGAAAGCAGATAATTTCAGAGAATTACTTTGCATTGCTTGTACTTAGAGCACTCCATGAACACAGATGACTCTGAAAATGGGGTAGTATTGACTCCTTTCATGCTAAGTGCTGATCATCCCTCAAGAAAAGATAGTAATAAACCATACTGTTGACTCAGACCAGAAACCTGTCCAGATATTTCTTACTGTACTAGTAAAGAAGCTCTAGCAGTTTCCCAATTATGAGCTGAAATCGACCAGATCTGAAAACCCACACGAAATCCCAGAATCCATGGCTGAATTTCAAGTCTGAATTTCACAGTTCCTCCAAAGTCTCCAATCAGTTATGCTGTTACCATTAATGATTTCTTATGATTCATAAATAATGCATAGCACTTTATGAGACAGAGCTTTTTATTCTCCAATGAACTGGTGATCTGGTTAGACACGTGAAACGAATCAGCCATGGAATATTTAGGAAATTTAGAGGAATCCTAAGGAACTTCACTGTTAATGATGGCTACAATGACAAAGCATTGTGCTGCAGATGTGAATTAGCATGTGCCAGTGATGTAAAAAACAGTTGCATAGGGGATAGTGAAAGTAGGTTGATTTCCTGGGGATTTTGGAGTGATGGGACAGGAAGAGCGTAGGGTCAGCATGGGAGCAGGGCAGAGAGGCACTGCAGCATTTGCTGAAGGAAACTCAGCAGGGGAGAGCCAAACACAGGGAACAGAACAGGCTGCAGAGCAGCTGAAGGCAGGGCACGTAACTGTCACATTAAAACACAGACAGAAGTCGGCAGCCCAGGAAATGGCCATTCAGAAAGCACTTAATTGCATAGAAAATGCTAATAGCCAGTAACTTCTACGCAGGCATGGCCTCTGCAGAATGCATGGCTATGTAATGGTGCATCAGAAGACATCCAGTGAGTCCTAGGGGAGGGTTTCTGCCTACACAGCAACCGAACAAGGTGGCAGTACGAGTTGGCTGCTGCAGAAAGGGCCAAGGTACACAGTTTATCCCAGAGGATGACCTGGCTCAAAAGGCTGAACACATCCAGCTCCTGCAGTTTGGAGTCCGTGTGCCCCCTGTGGATCTGCAAACTGTCATCATCTACTACCCGGGACTGTAATTCAGAGCTTATTCAGGAAAGGTGGCTTTAATTACCCTTTTAAATTCATAAAAAATATGGCAAACAAATTCTAAATGGAACACAAATTTTAAGTGGAACACACACTTACTGAATTAACACAAAAAGATTGGAAATGAGGAAAAACGGAGATCATAAAGATGAACAATACGATGATTTTACTCACTGAGAGTTTTTCCTTTGCTTGTTTAAATACACTGGGAGCCTGGTTAGTTTCACCACCTGCTGCTGAGAGACACAAAGAAAGACTTGATAGTTAAAACCAATAATAATGAGCATTTCCACTTAGTACACTTCTTAGAACAATTAAATGCCTTGGAACTCCCGTGCAAAGCAAGTACTTTGTGAATTACTCTCAGTGAACTGTATGCAGAAATGTACCTGCCTTAAAACTGTCCTGTATTCATCATACTGGAGGTAAAATAGTATTCTACACATTTCAAACAAATCAGTATTTTGTATTCATGTTCCTAGAAGTCTAGAAACTACAGTAGAGTTCAAGAAGTAGCTGACAACTACAAGAGGCTTTAGTTCTGAAGGTCAGTCCTCAGACACCTTAGCATCCTGATTTTTGGGACTGTCCTCTAAAAATCAGGCTGCTTTAAGTAATTTTCAAATGAAAATTTTAAGAGAGGCCCCTGAAATCACCACTTTTCAAAATATTAGCCAAAATTCCTAATGGAAAGAGAGAGATTCACTGTTGAATTATCATCCTAGTTGCATCAACAAGGTCAGTGTGCTGTGGGTCAACTAAGCTTTCAGACTTTACCAGTTTAAATTATATCTGGGACATCCAGTATGTTAATTCATTATTTCCTTTATTTGACACAACAAAATTTTTCTCTGACTTAAGATTCCATGCTTATGAGAAGTTTTGGAATGGGGCAGCTTTTTGGAAAGCAGGTTATTAGTTTCACCCCAACACTGCTGCTCAGGATATAATCTGCCATACAAAAACTAGATGTGAAATCTTTTGGCATCTGTGCCAGGATGCTCTTAAGTAAATGCAGAAGCAGGACAGTAGTCCCAGATGACAAGCTTCTGCTGCAAACCCAACTGTCTTCCAACTGTAAAACCAACACTAACGCATCCTACAGGACAGAACCAATTCATTTCCTCCTTTCCCTGTGCAGCTCCCAGGTGTGGTGAGGACACCTCTGGTTTATCCGCCACGCTTCCCACTCTAGTTCTGCCCTGTTAATATAATTTATTTTTTTTAATTGAAGAAGTAGGAGAGAAAACTTGTGAGAGGCAAAAGAGTATGTAACTGCGTACTTCGGTTTTTCTAAATTTGTAGCAGGGATAAGTACAGCACAGCCCTCCTGCGTCACATTTTAGCACATCCATTACTGCTGGGTTTGGTCTGGTTTGCACCTTTTCTCAATAACCACAAATAGCATCTTTCCTCAATCCCTTGGTATTGAACCCTGACCAGCCACCACCACAAAGTGGAAAGAATAGCGTGCTGCTTGTGCTGACTTACCTGAAAGCACCATAACTTCCCCATCTGAACGAAAGATCTCTACAGGCTCTGCTGCCAGTTTAAATACACAACAGACATGTTCTACCTCAGGGGGTGACCCCAGAATTGAAGACAAGGAACAGAAGCGTATCACATAGTGACTCCTGCTCATAGCCAGGTAATTGTCCAGGTCTTGCCACCGTAAACACTGCTCTGATGGCACAACTGCAGTGGTATCTCACCGCCACTAACAAAACACCAGTCACACTGGGGCTTCATTCATGGAGCTACACCGGTCAAGGCAAAGACTTCACAAGTCTTTCCTCAGAGTTGGCCATGCAGTTTCTTTTTCAAATAGCAAGGATGAGTCTCTTAAAAAGCAGTCCCACCCTTGTGGATACAGCACTGTAAGTTACCAGTATTTTCCAGTGCTTACCAGTGACATGGGAATTTTCTTCTGGTATTGAGAGGAAATAGGGGAAAGATGTCATTTCCCAGGCCACTACACAGAAAATACGAGCAAATATTAACTTTTTTTTTAGACGCTTGTACATTATGACTGGACATGTTTTGTTTTAAAGTCACAATAAATGCAACATGGAGGTTTTAACTGACTGCAATACACTCAAAGCTGTCTAGACTACACTGCCAAGGGACTTGGTGTGGGTCCATTGGCCAGGTATCACTAAAGCTGACAAGACCATTCCAAATCAGGTACACTGACAGTCAACTCTGGCTTCAAGAAATGGTGCTATATTTTATATAAAAGAAAAATGGGAGACATACAATGTCCCTCTAAATTCCAGATCCTGGAAAGAAGTGG
This sequence comes from Ibycter americanus, assembly GCA_035590275.1. Taxonomy (NCBI): domain Eukaryota; kingdom Metazoa; phylum Chordata; class Aves; order Falconiformes; family Falconidae; genus Ibycter; species Ibycter americanus. The sequence continues at coordinate 11,246,632 of JAVJGI010000064.1, forward strand.
ATGACTGGTTCAGGCTCAGGGATATGTAGGTTAACATATGGCCACCTACACTCTTAGGATATCACATAGCACTGCACTCCTTCTCATAGCCTCCCCTCAAGTACCATCAGTAAGTATAAAAAGATGAGGTAGAAGAAAATAAAGGATATTGTGAGTTTTCCAGCAATGCTGAGTATGGTGAAACATTCTAAGAAATAATTTTGTTCAGTTTGTGGTGTGGTTCAAGCTTCTCTGCTTTAAAGCCCAAACCTCAAAGTTCAACGCACATTACTGAAAATGTTATGATCAATCTGGGTCCAGCATTCTGGTTGCTCTCCACCTCAAGATTTAAATGTACTGGGGGGTCATTTTTGTGTTACATTTTTCACTTTGACTAACACATCTGCTTCACTATGTATTGGAATGAGAGAGAAGAAGCTCTGACAGTTGCCAGGCAGCAGACATTTAAGGCACCTGGCAGATTTCCTTACGCAAATATGACTCAGGACTCTCCAGGACAATACGGGCCAGAAGAATTCAGGAGTTAGTAGCAGAGTACCCGAGGGCAAGACAGCACTGACCACATGGCTGTAGAAGTGTAATGAAGTTGAGAGCACTACAAAGCTGACACTTTCCCCGTCTCCATTTCCACTGCTTATTGAACCCCCAGGTCTTCTGAAACAATATGTCAGTTATGGGTCATAACTTCTGAGCTGATCAAGCTGAGCTTCAGCAAACAGCAAGAGGTAGCAAGAGTTGTTTTAATCCTTTTTTAATATTCCTCACTCTTGAGTAGTTCTGGTCCAGAGTGCAAGTTAGCATAGCCCAGAAACTGCAAACTGAGGAGGAGCCACCCCTGCCACACAGAGGGCCTGGGTCAGCCTTTCCTTCCCTGGCTCCATTTCTCATGATGGGGAAAGTAAAAGGACCAGGTTCCCTCACAGGAGTAAGAGGATGGGACCGAGTATTTAGTTCTGTTGTGCTGATGGAATACAACTAGGAAACAATACACACTTCATACAGTTGAGGCATGATATTAAAGCTACCCTCAGTTAACTATCCTCTTACTGTATTTTCACTAGTGACACATCCATACTGAGACTGGTCTGAATTTAGAACAGGAGTGACTCTTTGGTGCAAAAATGGATGGGAATGGCTTTTTAGGAACACTTTTGGTATTGCACTGTTTAACTACAGGATGGATAATAAATCCTGTTCTTAATTTCTGAGCCATGAGAAAAGACCTATGCAGTTTTGCATTGCTGTGCATGGTTCTTCTCTTACTAGACCTACTTTTACTGATGAACAACCACACTACACTATGCGGCTATATTATATGACAGAAAACCTGATTTCTTTTAGCAAATTTTTTTTTTTTAAGATCACCAGAGAAGTCGAGATGTTCATCTTTCCACCCTGAACTCAAAGTAACAATGAATAATATGATGAAAGTGCTGGAAGTGTTCTTTTTGGTCCTTAACTAATGATACACTTATCAAGATGTAACAGGTATAATTTGTTTCATCCTTTCATCTTCCTCTACTGAATATTAAGATTTGTGCTTGCAATGCATTCGTAGTGTGAGCCCAGATTTCTTCTCTCTCAGCTTCACGCTGCATGTGGCTGGATTCCCCCTGTGGATTTTGACTGTACAGCATAAACATCAGTGACAGATTGGGAAGTGTCAATGCAGATAACATCAATCAACAAAGTATAAGTCTGAAACACTTCTTATTATGCATGAGAGTAAAAAAGCAAAATAATGGAAATGCATACCATGGTTTAAGCTGTCAACATTTTCCCACCAGAAAAAAAAATGGGTAATTAAAAAGAAAGAAAGAAAAAAGAACAAAAAGATGAGTAGAGATTCCTACAACACCACACTATAAGCACAATGCCAAGGTACAACCACAGCACTTGGGAGGTCCAAGCAATGACAAGCATACATGATCATGGCCTCCATTAAATAAACAAACAAATACCAGGAAAGAAAGAAAGAAAAGAAAAATGATACAAACCACTAAAAAAGCAATACTATTTGTGAAGACTGATACTCTTGGAGGAAAAAATAAAAAAATAGAGAAGCTGCTATAGCCATGAGATTTACAAAAAAAAATAAATGTCTATGTTTGCCAGCCACATTGCATAACTGAACAGAACGCAGTCACCTGTCTGCTTCCGTTTAACACAGGAGAGATGAGTTGGTCTAGTATATTTGATAGCAGGTTTTAAAATGATTTTCCTGGAGGGAGAGTGGGCCTGAACTTCAGTTTTTTTAGCAAGTTCAGCTTTCTTATACACTGCTATGGACAAAAAAAACACAAAAACATAGAATCAGGAAAAAAACCAGCAAACAGTTTCATATGACAATACATCAAGTGGCAGGCCCACTGCTCCACAACTCCAACCCGATGCGTCGCTTCTACTGGGATGAACAAATCCGAAGTTGGACGAGGGGGAGCACTGGTGCATTGACCTCAGATGTGTTACCCAGTGATAAGTGGGGATGCCTACAATGAAACGGGACCGGTGGAGCAGTGAGCCTTGCACATGGCTTTTCATATAGTTGTGCAATGTCTCATTATAAAGCACTACTGTAAATACTGTTAAGGTGCACATCATCTGCAATAGAGTAACCGGATAGTACTGTACAATAGTAAAAAAACAAAAAAACAAAAAAACAACAGAAAAAAAATTGTAATAGGGAGTGTTAAATGAACCTTTTTTCCTTCTCACTTCATCTCTGGAGAGTGTGCTAGGTTCCTTTTTAGCTATTTTCCTTTCAGGAGTAGAAATCCTGCCTCTCCCAGTTTTAAAAGGTTTCTCTTTTTTATGCTTATCGAGAGATGATCTTCGCAATTCTCTCTCTGCCTTCTCCTCTTTAGGAACAGTCTCTAACTGTTCAGTCATGATGCTCCTATCATCATCTGTAGGATCAGAGCAAATTATAACAACAACAAAAGATTAGTAACAAATGTTAACAATACTGTGGTGGAGCAGGGAAAAAATAGTTGAAGACAGAGCAGATGGATTATTAGAAAAAGGCAGACTATTTTACCATTTTTCTGAAACATGCTGAGATTACTATTACAACTATAATAATTTTGCTTTTTGATCATTATGGTTTGGAAGAAAAAATATGTAACAGACAAAACAGAAAGGATAATGCACACCTTGAGTATCTGCCCAGAGACTGTCTGTGTCCATGATGGAGTCATCGATTGTTGTTTCATCTCTGTAATCATCACATGTCTCTGTCTTGTAGTCGGTGAGCAGGATTTCTTCTCTCTGGGGTGAAGCAGGAGCTTCTGGGGAGCCCTCCTTGGGCTCAGCTTGGATGTCAGCCACTTCCTCAACCTCCAGCTCCTCTTCAGCCTGGGAGTCCCCTGTCTCGATGTCTTCCTGCTGAGTAGCAGCAAAGCGCACACTGTGAGAAGCAGATTCACCCTCATCAACTGTTGTCTGCACCACTGTGATAAAGTCATCCTCTACTGTCACCACTGATTCAATAATGCCTTTCAGTTCAGGCAGCGCTTCTGGGCTACCCTTGGCTAGCATTTCTTCAGCAGTGGGTTTCCCAAAGTCTATTTCTGGGGGCATTTCTGACACAAGATGCTGTTTATCCTCTTCTTTTTCTTCTTGCCCTACTTCTACCTCTTCTTCATGTTCTTCCCCTTCTGTGGCCCCAGCCGTCACTTCACATGGCAGCAGCTTTTGGACTTCCATAGGTTTCACAGCTGTATCAGGAATCTTTTCAATTCCTTCTGCAGGCTGTAGTATGGTCTCCATCTGAATCTCAGCAGGCTCTTCCTGGAGAGGCTCAGTTTTTGGAAGGAGAAGCTCCACAGAAGGCTCCTTTGCTGGTAACTGTGCAGGCGTCTCTTCCCCAGACACAGGAGGTTTGGGAGGTTCTGCTTTGATATCCTCTGGTTTCAAGGATTCACCATTTGAACCTTCTTGGGCTTGATCATGCTCTCCACTAGACTCGTAAGATTCCTCTTTATCAACTGCCTCTTGATGTACCAGATCGGGCTTAGTTACTTTTTCCTTAATTTCTGTTTCCAACAGTTTGGTGCTGTCCTTCATGTAACTAGGCTCGGTCTTGGAAAGTACATCTGCATCCTTTGCTTCTCTGGATAAGATGGTCTGATCTTTCTCTTGAATGTCTTTGGGTTCAGGCTCTGCTTTTTTAACAGAGGCTTTGTCCTTCCCTGAAGGAAGAGAAACCACCTCACTGATCTTAGTATCTAACTGACTCTGATATTCTTGGTCAGCTCTCCTTGCAGCCACTTCCAAATCGTGCTTTATGGCATTGTAATCAGGTTTAATTAGAGCTTCTACCTCAGCTATTTCAGGAACAACACTAAGAGTCTTCTCCTCCTTCTCCATCAACAAAGAAGCAGCATCCTTCTCTATTGCTAACTCTGAAGCTGATATTCTGTCATACCTGGTATCATCAGTTATATGAACTTTATCAGCCATACTTTCTTCTTTCATTTCTAAGATTGCCTCAGGTCTTGTCTTCTCTGGCTCTGCACCTTTAATGGGATAGACCTCTTTAGAGTCAACTTGATCTTCACTTTTTTCTAGCACAGTATCCAGCTTCTCTTTTTTCTCCTGCTCAAGGTCCCTTGCCAGAACAGACTCACCAGTGACATGCTGACCTAAGTCTTTTTCACTGAGGAATTCTTTTGATTTTTCAGCTGCTGCCAGCTTTACTTCTATTAAAGACAGGTCAGGAGCTAGGCCACGTCTCAGTTTTTCATCTGTGCCTTCGTAAAAGGGACAGGTGTCACTCGTTAAATTCTCACTGTCCTGAACTGGAGAAGGGAGTGGGACAGTGTACTTATTGAAAACACAGTAGCCCAAGTCTTCTAGCTGACTTTCAGCTTTTAGAGTCACGTGGTTTTCATCTGTCACAGGTGGCAGGGCTGCGCTGCTGTCTTCCACAACAGTGTCAGAAGGAACTGACTTCTTTTGTGCCACCTCAGCATCTGCACTCACGGAGGCTAATCTAGATCTTGTCCCTGCCAAGTCTAACATTTCAGGCAGGTCAGGAGCCAGGACAGCCCCATTTTTGTAATAATCTTTGGCCAGGAAATGTGATTCAGCTAAGGTCTCAGGCTGGACTTTTTCTTCCACCGTTGTTTTTTCTTCTTCAGTGTGCTCATCTTCCTCTCTACTATCAATGGGGAAGCAGGGGGCCTTCTCCAGTGCTGGTGTGGTGGCTGGCAAGTAGTCATCACCTTCATCCATACTTCCACTAGTGTTAGTTAGAATATCCGAAGCAAGGGGAGAAAGATCATGCGCACGACCAAAACTAAATCCTAGAGCTATTGAATCCAGGCAGGACATGGGCAAGTTAATAGACATACTTCTCTGTTCAATTGCAGATCTCCCCCCAAGTCCCAGGCTTCTGCTCAGAGTCAGGTCATCTTTATTTTTACTGTGGAGTTCTCTCTTATCCCCGTAGACTTTGGGGTCAATTGTGAACATTCTTTCTGTTGGGGAACTTGGTTCTTCAGATTTGTCTGGTGTAAAGCTCTGAGCCAGGGTACTGTAACCTATTTCATGAGCAGGCACATGCTGCTGTTGATCCAATTCTGTCTGTAATTCTTCCTCCTCTTCCTCTTTGTCTTCAGGTATTAGACGATCTGTCTGATAAGGCTCATACACAGTCTCTTTAGTGTCACTTAGCTCATAGTAATCACTGCCTTGTTTCAGAGCATCGGCTTTGAAGGCTTCCTCTTTCAGAGCAGAGGTTTCAAAATACTTCGACATTCCCGATTGATCCTCCTCTTCTTTCATTTGATGAGGAGCTGAAACACTTGTCTTATCCTCCTTGGTATCTTTTTTAACATCTTTCTCTTGAGAAGCTTCTAGAGTAGGAGCCTTGTCAGTGGTTAAACTTGGTGCTGCAGGGGCTTTCTCTGTTATTCTGGATAACTGAGTGGTATCAGGGTGCTCTACTGTTTTCTCAGGGGTCAGTTCATGGCCTAACTTGGCTGGGGGTGGCTGTGTGCTTGGCTGCACCTCCTTCTTCATGTCTACCATTGCTGGGAGCCCACTTTGGTCCATTTCTTTTTCTGCTCTGAGAAGATCAGGTGACTTTTTAGCTTCATCATCCTTTTGAAAGTCTGCTTTGTCTAGGGAGAGTGTCTTAACTTCAGGCTCTCTAGTAAATTTACCATCATCTAATATTCGAGCCTCCCCTTTATCATAGAAGTCGTACCTTTCTTCCTCATCACTCTCATCCTTGGTCAGGTCCTTTTCCTCCCCCCACACAGGCATTTTGTGGGTGCTTGGTGTTTTCAGGCCATCTACAGTTACTGCTGAGACTTCTTGCAGAGCTAGCGTCCTGTCTCTGTGGATCTGTTCATCTTTAGTGACATCTTTGGCAAACAGTTGGTCAGTGGTTTCCCATTTTGTTTTGGAACTGTCTTTGAGTGGAAGCTCCTGGGGAACAGCAGGAGCTGGGCCTGAAGGAAGTTCACTTTTGGCTGCTTCTGCCTTGGGTTCCGATAGCAACAGGGAACTTTCACCATGGCTGACAGCAAGATCTTGGACATCTTTAAGGTCATCTTTAAATTTCATAGACATAACTTGGTTGGATGATGAGGGCACATCTGCGGTCCTTTCATCTGTTTTGCTCCCTTTAGGCAGTTCAGATGACCAGTCCTTTTGTTCTTGAGGAGGAGGCTTGGCAGCAGGTTCTGCAAAACTGGCTTCCCCTTTCTTTTGTGAATCAGTTTCTAAGATCTGTTCTGATAGAGGTGTAGGCATTTTTTCTTTGTCTTTGCTCTGCGAATCCTTTTTGTCTATAGCCTCTGATTTGGCTGGCTGTGGAACTAAGGCATCATGTTTAGGTTGCTCACCAGTCTTACTGTCTTTCCCAGATTCATGTTGCTTTGTGTCTAATGGTTCTGCTGCGAAAGGGTGTGCACCCTCCTGGATGCGGAATTCCATCTTCGTGGCTGCAAGTAAATCTGAAGTAGTTTGTTTGGGTTTTATAACAGAATTATTTAAAGCACTTACAGGCAGGCAGTCATGTGGCTTACAACATCATCTTGGTATGAATGATGGAAAGGAGAGGGAGAAAGATGCAAACATGCAGCAAGGCCATCCACCTAGAAATCTGCTTTAAAGTGTTAAATTCTAGTTTCTTTTCAATATATGAGGTTTTACAGTGAAAATATGAGTTGTACACATACAAATATGTGACCACTGAAATGAGATGATTTAATATGAATTCTTCATCTTCATGGTTTATATACCAGAGCAAAACCACAAGTAATCCTCACTTCATTGGTATGCTTTGCTGAACTCTGCAGCTTATGTTAGCTTTGTGTTAGTAAAGTCTACCAGGTTAAGTCCAGTCAGTTGTGTGTTGCTGACATTTAAACATACGTAGTTATGATACATTTCTGTTTGTTTTTTTTTTTTTTTATTTTTCTTCTACATACAGCCTAAACTAAAGAAATAACACATACAAAAGGTTTCACAAGTGTTAGAAGAGGCTGTTTTTTCAATTGTACCAATTTTTGACATTCACTCTTTGGCAAATGAGAAAAATCTCACTGCTGTCACAAAACCAGTATGTGTAAAATCAGCAACAGAGCTATCAATAGTCCCAGATCCTGAAGGCCTGGTCTTCAAAATAGGCAGCCACCTCCAGCTGTAAATGAAGTCAAAGAATACTTGGCATGTGTCAATGACTGTAGATCAGGCTCTAATTAAGTCAATTTGAAGCTAAAAATGCTACTCTCACTGTCTGCCACTACACTTTTAGGGAGTAATACCTAGTTAAGATTTTTAATACCTGCTCTGTTAAGCATTAATAGCTTGTTCTTTTTAAAATAAAATAATGATTTCTATTCTATGGAAATCTTCCTATCATGGAAAATATGAAGAGATATACTGCAGAACGTGGCAGAGCTTTCTTGCAGCAATGTGCAAAAAGTTGTATGAGTTTTTTCTAAAGCTTTTTAAAACAAGCACTTGGCCAACTAAATCTCCTCATATCTGTCCATGGAGCCACCTTTTTGCTCTGATGAATCTGTACTTTTTAGAACAATTAGCATCAAAGTATTGGTCATTCTTTAAGTAGTTGCATATGTTAACATTAAGTCAAAGAAAAGCAACTGCCATTCTAAACTCTACAGGTAGAAAAAAGAGAGGTCTACAACTACAGTAATTTTACTTCTTTATGTTTTTACATTTGGTGACTTCCTTGCAAACTCTATGAGGTATAAAAACATGGCCACTGAGCTGATGTCATCCTTCTTTCACAGAAATTAAATAGCTAGATACTGACTTTCTTCATGAATCCTACCGTACCTCTTACTGTAGTGCAAATGAACAATATCAATGGCACCAAAACATATTCTGACTGCCAAAGGAATTTAGTACTCTTTAGCTGGGCCAGCCAGAACACCAGTCTCCCAAATGCAGCATTTCATAGCCAGGTAGCAAATGGGTACATCACTACTCCACACAATGTGTCTTTACACCTTGTTGCACTAGCTGAAGAGAAATACCATTAAAAGGAAAATCCTGAAGCCTAATTCTTCCATACTGAAAGACAACTGCAGTAAATATTTTGTTCAGTAAGCAGATCAGAACTTCATTATATACACCCTATGCTAAACTTCACTATGAAGGCAAGCATCCCAGTGGAAGTGATGGAGGTTTTGCCTAAGAAGGGCACTCCAGCAAGCTTAAACATTTGTAATAAGGTAAGACACACAAAAAATCAGAGTTCTGGCAATGACTGAGGAGAGGAGGGGTAGACTGCAATGAATGGCAAGGATGTGATGTAAGAAGCGATAGCTTTAGGGAAGCTAAACCAGAATGCACTGAAGCACACACCAAAAAATAAAAACCAAACAAAACACCTGCACACTGCTAATGAAAACATTTCTACAGTTTAAGCCTCTTTATGTCATAGTCAAAGTCAATAAATCTACTTTTTGAAAGAAAAGCAGATGAATCTCTGCACCAAAAAGAAAAAAATATACATAGATTAGCAATGTGACTGGCAAACACATCTGAGATGAGGGAAAAAGGCTTACGCAGAGGAATCAGCTTAGCTGCAAAGCACATTTTATCATGGCAAAGTAAAAAAAATCAGGAATCAGCCGCAGTGGTGGGAAACCATGTTGTCATACAGCACCTATGCAACCATATTATCTGCTACACACTCTTCAAGCATAATAACAAGAGCAGTCATACTAATAAATGGGAAGAACAGGAAATGAAGCAGCCTTGGAAAGCGCTGGAGAAAGCTGGAGAAGGATTACATCAGCAGCAAACACATGCAAACCTAAGGAGGACACACCTTCCTCAGCCGAGGAAGGGGATGTGTCTTTCAGGGGTGTTTCCGCCACAACGGTTACACTCTCCCTGCTGGATGCCACACTTGGCACTTTGTCTTCACGACACACTTTGGCATCCAAACCAGAATCCGACGGGCCCTCACAGAGGCCCTTTGCCTGGTCCAAAGGCTCAGTGGGCCTGTGCTCTTTCCCCAGTTGCTTCCCAGGAAGAGCAGCAGGTTTCACTTCCACAGCCATCGGACTCTTTACTGGTTCTTCTTCTTGGGGATGGAAAAAGGAGGTGACATCAACACTAACAGTAAACACCAAGCACACAGCTCAACAGGACTGCTTTTACATAACACTTTCAGCTCTGAACATTTCGGATTTAAGCGTGTCAAAGGACTGCTACTATCCAGCCCATTTTAGTCCCTGTGGAACTGAATTTTCCTTAGGGAAAAAACCAAACCAAAACGAGAAACCTGTCTCCCCTAGAGAAGCATGTTTACGCTGTAAGATGAGAGCTGAAAGTGTTTTACAGGTATACCTCTCCCAGAGATGACTGTGGGTTAAATATTCATTGCAAATGGAGATGGTATTGAATGATGGATGGCTCCGACAACACCAATGCATCAATGAACTCAACGTACACTGATATTTTTCTGATAAATGTGCTGTTCAATCCAGTACAAGACATTCAGTTGAGGTGGAGGAAGGTATGAGGCAGTAACTTCTTCCCACTGACCTTGGCAACACTGACTGCTAAATGCCAGCAAGTCAATCTATCACATGAATCCTGGATTTGGCAAAATACTGAGCCACTTCCACAGTCTTAGTAAGTCTTGTGCATGGCTGATAACTAATGGTTTCACAAGAATTCAGCCAAGATTTCTACACTGAACATTATAAACAATTTCTGCCTTAGGCTGCCTGCCATCCGAACTCTGTATGTGAAAATCACAGTTTTAACATAAGGACCCTCGATTTTCTTTTCTAGCTTCCCCACTAGCCTCCAGGCTCCTCATCACCAACTATGTTAAAGAAACCAGTGAATGCAATATAACTATTTGTTCACCTGAATTTCTACAATGCGTCACTCAGTCTATGGGCTGTTAGGATCAGTACAGTAGTACCAAGAACAGTCTTTACTCATGCCACAGCAGAAGAATGATTAGAAAAGTCTCCATTCTGGACTGTACTCCAGCCATTGCTACTCAGATAGAATATTACCCTGTTCTATTAGTATCCTCTCTGATAAGAAGTCAGTATTAAGTGTGAAACCTTTGAGTCAGCAACATACATAAGCAGCTGACCAGCAGCCATGCTGCAGACAACCTGGTGACCTCCCTGCGTTTAAAGTGTGTCTCATGATTACGGCCTTTGCTGAATAAGACTTAGAACAAAGTGTTTCAAATCTGGAAGTGGCTGTATCCAGCCTCTTGTTATTCAAATAAAACCTCTTTACCAGGGCTTGATTTTCTCCTGAGATTGGCCTGGCAAAAACTAGACAATCAACCATCCACTTCAGTTGTGGCCTGTAAAAAGTGATTTAAGGAACATAAACACTATTTGAGTCTAGGAAAATATCACTATGTGAAGTACAACACATTACTAATAACATATAAAAATGTAATTAAGGTTAGATACTATATCTTAAATGAACAGAAGCCAGAAGATTCAGAATCAGAACTGGACCGATGCCTGAGTATTACAGGGATATTTACACATGGGCAGATTGTAAAAGTAGCCTGGCAGAACAGCAGGTGTCCAGTTACAAGAGGCCCTGCCTTAAGTAACTGGCTTTACTTTTCTTTTTCTGATTTTATGTAGTTTTGTATGTGCATCTCTTTCAATTAAAAAATTTTAAGCAAAGCCTCTCCTTTTAGTCTGAGCAGTTTCAGGTATACACCTCCATTTCCTGAGACACTTTACACAATGCCACATGATTAAAACTAATTACTCACCAAAGTAGAAAGTTACCCCTGAGTTAACAATGGAATCCTACAGACTCCCTTTGTGCAGCAGACTCTCTTATGCCAAACAGACTGCTAGCTTACAGGCAGCAGAGTGGGGAGGGCTGCTTCATAATGCCTGTCTTTTCACTGATGATCCTCCTTATTTCTGTTCTTTTTTTCCTCATAGATGTTCTGAGATCTTACACTTTCACCAGAGGTAGATGCATGTGACTGAGAAGGAAGCTGCCCTTGAAGGTGTGCTCTAAGTACAGCTATAGGCACCCACCTATAGTAAGGCTGCTCTCCTGTGATCTTCTGCCTCCCCTAGCTTCAGGCAGACATGCTGACTTTAACAACCTTCAATTATTGGCATTGATCTCCTTCTGGTGCTGTTGCAGTATTAGGCTCTATTACTCTGCTAATTCTGAACTCTGGTTTCTTTGAAATTACCCAGTGAGCAATTTCGGGTATACACTTCCATCTTCCTGAGACACAAACCTTTAGAGGATTTAGTACTGTTTTTTACTTCAGCTCCTGTGTCCCAAGATTGAGTTAGTCAAATGCTGTGAGATGAAACGTGATCTGTTTTGCCTTGGAGAAGAAGTCAGCATTCCTGTTAGTCACTGAAATAGGTTCTCCCTTGATTCCCCAAAAGCCATTTCACTTCCACGTAACCCCCACTGATAAAATGATACTGGTGTGCTTGGGCCGTAGAAAAAGGGGATACAGAAACACAGTAACTTTTTTTTCTTCTCCTACTTTGCAGTCAGTTGACATAATGCTAACTGGTTGTATCCACAAAACAACTGGAGATCAAACATGACCCAATACTGCCTGGAGTCACCTGGGTATACTGGGGTAAAATTGATCGCCTTTGCCTACTGGAGAATTAAGGACCTGCCACTGCTATCTTAGGGATAGACTTGGGGTTTTTCCCCGTTACATTAACAACTGACTTACCTCCAGCAACAATCTTTTGGCCTATTTTGCACACTGTTCTTGGCAGCAATTCTCTGGCACAAAGAACAAATTAGCTTAGGCTTCTTTTAACTAGCTGCTCCTTTTTCTTCTGTTACAAGCCAGGCCAGTAGACCAAGAGCCCTGATTTAAGCACGGACCATGGTTTCACTGACCCCAAGGTTGCATTCATTGCTCACACTGAAGCTTCACTTTGACATGGAGATACTCTGGAGGGGCGTCACTTCCATGTGGGGAGAAAACACAACTAGGTTTCCCTCCCCAGAAAGCAGCAATCCCAGGCACATATATAATGGAATGGATGGCAGTTGGGTGGAGGGGAAGAGGAACAAAATGGGACCATGCTCAGTTCACCTTCATCATGGCCCAACAAGACCTCTGTGCTCTTCACTGTGGCACTGGAGCGTGTACTAGAGCCAGTCCACTCTGAGCTGAACAAAGGGTGTTCATAGTACTCCTCATCCGAATTGTAGGGCTCATCATCGGGCACAGACACTGAAATGGAGGGGGCCAGGTGTTTACGCCACTCCCTGCTGGCAGCAGGCCCACAGCCTGGGCAGTGGTGTAGCAGTCCCACCTTATCCTCCGCCCCTTCATCTACAAATAGACACACACAGACAAAAACTGCAGGACAGACAGACAGACAAAGAAAAGACAAGACAGGATGGACACATGCGCTAGCAACACTACCCACTATGTCATACTGTGGATGAAATCAGCCAGGGTACGGGTTAATGCAGGATGGAGGAATGAGGCAGCTGTGCATTTTAACACATGGGCCATGTATGTGGCATTTCCTACAGTGTTTATGAACATCGGAAACCAGCCGTCAGAATAAGTGAATTTCAAAACTCATTACTTAGAGGAACATATTGTACACAGACCACATCTCACAACTTGCACTGACACTCATATGTATTACACAGCTGACTGACTGTATTAAAAATCTCTGAAGTATCCTGACACAGTTGTATCCCTCATAGTCATCAGGTGAAGTACCTGAAAGCGTAAATTTTAAAAAGTCCTTGAATTAAAAAGCAAACCAGCTTACACTTTGGTCAGTGGTGGTTTTATTTCTCATTGTATCTGCTTCAAAATTCCCCACCTTCTTCTTTTCCCTCTAAATAAGTAACATTCAAACAACCAAAAAAACCCTTCCCCAAATAGCTAGTTACCTTTTTTCCTGATAAAGGCCGCATAAAGCTGCTCACAGCAATCTCGGTTAGTCCTGTATTTTATGCTGTCGTGTCATGTTTCTGTGGGTGAACTAGCTCCCACCTCGGCGTTTGGCAGTGCTTTGGAATGACAGCTTTATTCACCGATCACTGTAGCATCGCAGATGATCACCTAATCGTCTCAGGACTACACCAGTTACTGACAGCTACAGGGAGGGGGAGCTTGGGTGGGTTTTTGCAAAACAAAGAAAAATAATAGTGCCAAATAAAAACGACTGGCCTACCATCCGATCCATACAAACTTAGAGACTGGAGAGCTCATGTAGGCTAAGGTGCCCTCTTGCCATGAATAGAGCTATGAAACATTAAACATCTAGTTCTAGAGAAAATACATTTAAGCCCATTCTCGGTGTATGACAACTAGCATTTGATGAACACTACATTCCTGGGGTGCCTTTAGCAGCTGCAGCTATCCCACTGGATTTCCTACTAGCTTCAATAACAACTCCATGCCTGGTGTCCTTGGCCTTACTCCAGGCAATTACAACTTAAATGAGTTTCCCCAGAGCCTCCAAAACATTCCTCTCAGATCCAAAACACTGAGTCAGAAAGCAAGGCTTTAACACAGGCAGCGTAAGAGATATTAACCAGATCTCTGTGTGTGACCCGAAAACAAGATGGCTCATGAATGCTGTTGGAACTACAATTACCCAAGTCTTGGAAAGCAATTTTTATCCAAATCAATTCCATCTATAAGAGCTCTAACGTTCTTCCTAGCAAATAACGGTAAGTTTTAAGTTTCTTTCTATAGCACACCATGACAAGACAACATCTGTGTCTTTAAAAGCAGCACCCTCTGCTTTCTGCACCAACATGACAGCAAGTGCCCGGTAACATAATGACATGTATTCCTTCTGCCTGGGAAAAGAATACTCGGTATCAACCCATTCAGGGTCAATCACCCACAAAAAAGAAGAAAAATTATTAATCGACAGCAATACTGTTAGCTCCGATACGTACCACAGTGCTGCAAAAGAATGATTATCCATGTTTTAGATTCTGTGACAGCCCTGAGGCTGGCCAGGACTGAAGGTATGCTATGTGCACCTATGTACATACACAAATACCACCCATGGAACTTAAGTTTAAAGAGGACTGTTCTCATCATTTCTTTCAGGGCACAAAGAGTGCCTGAACCACTGATGGTTTAGTTGCTTCACTCTTGTAGTACAACCCAAACCCCAGATTCAGGGGTTTATGCATGCTTAAAAGAGGTAGGTGTGGAAAGATAAGCCAGCAACCTGCTTCTGCCAAGCAGAGCGCTGCCATAGGAAATGCTAAACACAGGGCTGTACCTGAGCTTCCCACCTTTCCCTCGTACTTAAGACCCAGCAGTAAGGTTTTAGGGAAGCATTTTGATCCACCTGCAATGTAGAACTCATGGATTTCTTCTCTACAGAAACTTCTACAAAATTCAGTGATAGATTCAAGGGAGATCACGGTTTCCAAAAGGGTAGTTACAGGGGAAGAGGACATGTCTCAGTGTGTGAGAGACCAGGAATCAACTCCCTCCTAAACCTGAGAAGGTTCAAAACTACAACTCCTGCTTCTTCACAGGGTGTCCTCACACTAGTCCATGTATTACTGTGGACAAGAGTGGAAAGGGTTGATGCACTTGCCACCTCTTCTGCTGGAACTGGGACATTGTGGAGAAAAGAACAGAAGACTGATATGGCCACAAGCAGAACACGGAGAAGGAGGATGTGCAAAAGGGGAGGTTCTCCTTCCAGCTGTGGGTCATATTTATCCATGGGCCCTTCAGAAGTAAAATGCATCAACAAGAGTGAAGATGAAACTCCAGGACTTCTCTATACTGTTGCAAACACGGCTGAAACTTCCTTCTTTATAGGCTTTGAATGGATTGTAGGCAAAAAATATAGGCCCTGCCTCTGCTGCTTGAAACTACATGAACTGACAACAAAATGCTTAATACATATTATTGTGATGGTCTAAAATCAGTAGGAGTGCGAAGTCTAGTATCATTTGGGGCTGTTATGTCTGTGGCTAGTACAGATTTACATTGTTTATTTGTCAGTTTCAATAAAGATATTTTCAAAATTACTGCAGATAATTTCATTAACAGGATAATGATGTCTTTAAAGCAGGACATGCTTTTATTTCAGCAACAAGAAAAATCCTTTCTTTGTTATTTTAGTCCCTTCTAATAGTTCTTTTTCATCTCAAAGCGTGGGAAAAATCCCCAATGTATTCTCTAAAGTCCAAGATTAAAATCACGTCTGACAAGGGCTAATTCTGCTTTAGCTTGCAGGTATCTTTTGAAAATGCCTTTCAAGAAGCAATTTTCACTGTAAATAGATCCATTTTTATAGGACACTTGGTTCCTTTCAGTTTGCAAAATACTCTTATTTGGTATATAAAGCCTAATCTGAAATGCCTATTTCAAAATGGAAGACAGTCTGTCAAAGGCATCATTCTGTCTTGCAACATTTAGAAAAATTTTTACATGAAGACATTGTTGACCATTGTCAAAAGGTGCAGAGCACAAAAGAAATGCCAAATTGGCAAGAAAATATTGCACATGCCCTGCATGTCCAGATGCAACTGATAAAAGGATTTGACTATGCTAGGGAAAATTTCATTTCCTGAGCAAAATTTTACTGTAGTTGAAATAAATGAAATCATTTCAATAAGGTGAATTAGTTATCTTACCTTCTGCAGCAGTAAAAAGGGACAGGCTCATCTGAACGTTTTTTCTGCAGTCAGATGAAAGGAGGAAACCTACATCCACTGACTCCTTCTCTCATGAAATACACTTGACCCACAAACCTCTCTGTCTTTTCCACCTTTTTTTTTTTTTAATTTGCGTTTGCTGCATGGCTGGCCATGTCCACCTTTGTCACATCTGCAACAGTGATTTCCTTCCTCCTATGACTGAAGGAAGTCTCTTTTGGATTCAAAGCAATGCAACACATACTGACAAGTGCATTAGGAAAACGTTCTAAGAGAAGGAGAAAAAAGGTGGTCTGAGGTAGATAAACACACCAAGCACTCACCTTCTTTGTTCAACAACTGTAGAATTGGGTTAAATTCATATATTGTATTCTACTGAACAGAAAGACAGACAGACAATGTAAAGGTGCATGAGGATGGGATAGCCAGATGGTACAGGGAACTGAACATTTAAACAAGTACAGTAAAATTGGGTCAAACCCTACTGAGGCAAACTCTTCAGAATGGGAGCTTTGCCTGAATAAAAATGACAGGTCTGCCTCGCTCAAGTCAGCAAAAGCTCAACTTCGCCACAGAAAATAAGGGCCACATCTAACACAGAGGAGAACACAAGATAATTTTACTACTATTAATTACAATGAATTGACAACACTAATATTTTGGGGAAAAGTAACATAATATACTTCTGGTGAAATTTTTATCAAGAAGTTCCTTATGTCCATCAACCAACTCTACTGTAAGTTCCAGTTTCAGAGCTGGACGTAAACAAGAAGGTTCCAGCAGAGTGCATTAATGACTCAGCGGATCATTTCTGTCAATACTTGCCTTACAAACCTGAACTTTTAGGATTTATACAGGTCATCTGCTCTGAAAACTGAAAAGCTGAATCAAAATCTTGTCATGTAAGAGTCACTTTTGGCTAATCTTAAAGGAAATTATTTTGATGTCTTTAAAAACTGTGGCATTGTGTAAATCATCAAAATGTCTCCCAAACACTGACCTTTCAGTCCTTGCAACCACCCCTGAGGGGTAGGTAAGTAAGTGCTATTATATTAGCTCAATTCTACATGCAAGAAAAGAGAAAAACAATGACGTTAAGTGACTTGCTGAGTCATATGCACAGCTGGGAACAGCACAGTCTGGTAGTTCATAATAACCTCGAGTTCTACAGTGTTTTGCCACCTTCTTGTGGTAATACAACTAGCAAAATGGTTGCCATTTGCCTAGGGGGCAATCTACCACATCTTGTCAATTAATCGATATGAGTACTTTATAAAATCCTAAAATACGTGCAAATAATACTGCTGATAGAAAGAGTACGCAAAGCTAATCCTCAGCTAAGGGTAATGGAAGAACCTTGACACTGGCCTGGAGCAGAACAACAAGCCCTTTATTGCGATATGAAAAAATCAGAAAGCATATGCTAAACTAGTCAAATGAACTATATATTAAAAAATAGTGGTAAACCCCTGGTAATAATCCTAAAAGCCTTTGCTAATGCCCTACTAGTTTCCTTTTCAGTTAGTAGTTTTGATTGCCATTACCTCTGGGTGATGAGTCTAGGAACCACTGTAATATTTCTTTAAACGCACAATGGGCAGATTTTTTTTTTAAAAAAACAGTCAATCGAATACTTTATATTGGTTGCTAACCACATCTAGTACAGTGGACTGACAAATGTTGTTGTTAACAGAGCCTGTAATTGCATTATCTCAAAAATGACCACAGGATGAAACATGCCTAATTGCAGCGTCCTGATAAACAGTCACACCATGTTAGCACATGAAATAGCAACCATCCACTTGCAAAATTAATAGAGGCTCTGTGTTAAGATACCAACCAAGTTTGTTCAGCATATGATAAGAAACTATTTTCATGCACTTGTTTAACAAAAAGAAAGAAAAAATGCTAAAAGAAAATCCAAGAATGAAATAAATGGACAGATAAAAATGCTATTGACATTGGCAGAGTTCAACTGACAGTCCCCTGGAGATTCTGAACCCAATCCTTCCCTCTTACCCACATGATACAGCTCAGTTTTAACATATTGCTGTCTCCCTATACTGATGGCCTTGATGCAGCAATCTTCTGTTGAACAAAGCACTGACACACGTGCTTACCGTTGTGACAACTTCACTGGGATTTAGGCCTCTGCTTAAAATTAAGTCAACACTGAAGTTCTTTGCTGGAGGGGATTTTAGCATGAGCAAAACGCAGTAA
The DNA here is from genome assembly GCA_035590275.1 of Ibycter americanus. Taxonomy (NCBI): domain Eukaryota; kingdom Metazoa; phylum Chordata; class Aves; order Falconiformes; family Falconidae; genus Ibycter; species Ibycter americanus. Next base: position 11,265,004 of record JAVJGI010000064.1, read on the forward strand.
TCATGGGCTACCAAAATTGTGCAGAATTGTGCAGAACACAGGAGAAATCTGTCTTGTGAGACGAGAACATGATTCCTGCACTCTGTGTACAGAACCCCCAATACACATAGGCATGGCAGCATGAATTAGATGTCAAAGACCAAAGAAACAATCCAACTCTGAATCTCCTTGCTTTCATGCATTTAAGATTCCCAAAACAAAGCTAATGGTAATCAAAAAAAGCAGCCAAACAAATCCTAAGAAAAGAAAGATGACCCAGACTGAATCATAGTTTTGGTGACCACACTGGGATGACAGACATCTTGGCTCATATAGCATAAAACAAATAAAAAGGTGAGCATCACCATCTTTTTTTTTTTTTTTTAAAATATGGATGTACTTAACATATCCTGTCAGTTACCTCTGTGCATAAGTGTCTACCTCATCCATGCACTGCGGCTGGTGTGCAGATGGGGAGTTATTGCTGGGGAATGCTTTATCTTTTCACATGAAGGTGCAGAATGTATCTCCGTTTTCTGATTCCCCCATCCTTTAGATTCATGTCTCATCCCTCTGCTGACAGCTGTGCACTGCAACATCCAGCAGACCCTTACCTTCCTCCAGAGCTGCAGTCTGCTCGGAAGCTGGCGATGGAGGCGGGGAAGGAGGCAGGTTGGCTGACTCTTCGACTGCTGGAAATTGAACAGTGAAAATGAGATACAGCAATTAATTCCATGGAGACCGATGTCTGATACAAGCTGCAGTCAACCTGCACTGCCCAGCTGAGAGAATTATTCGATGGGGACTTGTGCCTGTGGATTTTCAGGTAGACCCTTTCAGAATACATAGATTTTTAAAGTTATAATAAAAGGATTTTTTTTTATTTCAGATGGTATGAACTGTTTTCAAAATTCTGGTTATATAGTACAATACAAACAACTATTAAGAAATAATCTTTTAAATCAGTATTGCCCCTTAGAAAACCTTCAGACACCCAAGGCAACAACAATAAAGCATCTGAGCATGAGAGTTTTATAAGTTCATGGTTACTATCAGAAATTGGCATCCAATCTCTTCAATTTACCTTAAGTACATGAACAAAAAACGTTGTGCATGCTTTTTTTTCTCCTTCTGCTGAGTTCAAGGTTAATCACAGAACACATGAAACAATTGCCTGTCTAAATACAAAAGACATCAACACAGGGAACTTAAGTCAGCCATGATGTAACAGTGATTCAGCTGACAAAGGCACAGTGAAATCTTAAATGCACTTAGACTAGGCTTTAGATTCATTCCCAGTCACAAGATGTTGAAACCAGATGATGTTCTTTTCAGTTATTTCAATTCAAGCACGACTGAAATCCTAAACAAACTGCTTCTTAAATGAACTCAGCATAACCTCTGCATCTGATCTCGTACCAATCACTTTGAGAATTTTTTTTCTTTAAAACCAGATCCAACACTGGAGCTTAACCAATGTTTTAAAAAAACCCAATATAACAAACAACAAAAACAACAAATCTGTTTTAACAGATCTGTCTTACAAATGGCACCTCTCAACAGGCAGATCTTTTTCTGATTCAGGGCTTCTTCCCAAGCATAGAAATGCCAGTTTCAAAGCCCCAGCAGAATTTTCTAGGCCTCTTCTTGCTGATTTCTGTGTGGTTTGGGAAAGACCCTTATGTGGCTTGCCCTTAAGATGTGCTGTCCAGGGACAGAGTATTTAGATCTTCATCACAATGTAATTCTACTCGCACCTATTTAATAGTCACTGACCATAGGAACTGTAACACCAACAGTTGCTAACTAAAGACATTCTTCTCACACTACTCTTAAAATGTTTTATCTACCTAGATGACACTGAATATCCATTTTGCCTCACCCAGACCCCAGTGAAGCGATCTGTACTTGAGTATGTGTTAAGTGTTTTGCAGAATTGGGGTCTCCCATGTAAAATTGAGTCTCTGTAAAGAAGGGAATTACCAAGCAACACATCTCCCTGCTGCAGTTCAAAATTAGTTCAATGAAGAGAAAGACCCTGGGAACCAAATTTCAAATAAATATTCTAAATTACTCATTGACTTTAATTCATTCCTGAGCAGGGTCCAGCCACTGTACCAAACAAAGCAGAGTGCCTGTGGGGAGAATACCAGAAGGCATTATTTTGATTTGATCGCAACGTACATGCACTCAGCAGAACTTATCCTGGGGCAGGCTTGCCAGACTGGCTCCACCTCAGGATGGAGCATGGCCTTTCTCTGGCCTTTGGTGTACAAGCTTTGAGCTACTGTGGAAGTTTTCTGGCAGGGAGGAAAAACTGTAGGTACAAACAGCTGTATAGTTCACTTATATATACATATATATATACACACACACATATGCATACTTGTATTTCAGAAAGACATGTCACAAAGAAGCCAGCAGAAGGACGGGGGTACAGCACAGACCTGTGGCAGTGGTACCACTCCCAGTCTGGACCACTCCCATTTGCTTCTACCACCTGTAATTCCCTCTCCCACAATCTCCCTTCACCCTGCCTGGCTGCTAACCCCTCTCCCATGCCCACCCAGTGTGCCCCATTCCCCTCTGCTTCCTGTTGAGGTGCTCCTCCTCCATCTTCTTGCATAGCTACCGCCCAACCAGCAAAGCCTCACTTTCTTTTCACATGCCCCTCCAGACATAAATCTTTCTCATGTTGTACATGGCTGAACACAAACAGGCTCCGAGCACTGCTGGGTCCCACCAAACACACCCACAAAACCACTACCACCGACTACATTCGCAGCTGTGCCACTCAGGAGTCAGAAACCAGGTGGAGAACTGCTGTTAGAGCAAATGGTGAGACAGTCACAGGGCCACAAAGAACCAGGGCAACCAGGATACCGCTTTTATTACGTGGTTCCAGCACTTATCCAGTGATGCTGCAGTTTACCCATGACCATAACCTATGTGAATACACAGCTGTAAGTGTTTTTTGTAATATATATCCATAAAACATTTGCAGACACAAGGATACTTTGAAATTTCTTTGTCTCATTTTACCTAAAGGTAGTGGTCCAGGTTGATCTTTGTGCTGGGCTTCTTTTTCCTGTTCGCCTTTCAGAACAGCTACAGCTTCAGCTGTTACTACTTGTACTATCCTCGCAGACACTTCTTCTGTGGCAGCAGCAAAGTTAGAAAAAACAAAGAAAAGTATGCTAATAAGAACAATGTTTTAAAAATATAAAGATTAGGTTCAACAATAAAAAATGGAGGCCCACAATCCATTTTTAAAAGGTAATCTTTTTTCCTGAAATATGAGCAAGTCTTTAAAAGTAAAATAGAAGGGCCAGATATTCCAAAGATCTATCTCAGTGGAAATTAATGATTATAAAAACCAGGACCCCAGCCTTTACAGTAAGATGCACAGAGCATCATTATTAAACGCTCTTTCTGTTAGGGACAATGTGCAGCAACTGCAAAATTTCAAGATGATCATTTATTAAACATCTAGATTTTTTTTTCTGCAGGTACTGTTTTGCAAACAGGGGTAGAAGAGCCAGCTGAGTAATGGGATTTCTTGACATTTAATATATGGAGTTAGCTGCATTCTTACATGCACTTTGGATGATATTTCCTCCTCATCAGCACACAGTTAGTATGCATTAAAGGCATTTCCCAGACAGACATCTATGCTGATGAGGGACTTGAAAAAGAAGGGCCAAATAACATTCTGAATGATTAAAATGTATACTTTGTCCTCCTCACCCCTTTTAAGACTGCAAGACAAAGCTTTAATTAAACAGTAGGTCTGAACATCATGCAGAGGGATTGCAGAGGATAACATTTGTTTAATGGGATGGGCTCTCAGGCCTTGGTCTTGGAAAAGGCTTGGCTCCCAGCCCACCAGGGCTCAGTGCAGGGAAGGGGGGACTCGTGTGAAGCCAGCTGAGGCACTGCATGCTTGACAGACCGGGGTGCCCAGGTGCTTCCCTCTTGCCCACCGCCCTCAGCGTGTGGCATGCCCAAGAGGGCTGAGGAACCGGGTGCTCTGGTGAGTGGAGGATGGTGGTGGGACCACTCCGGGAGTAAATACTTCTAAAATGAGAAACTGTAGCTCATCTCAGGTCTAGACTCATTCAACAGTGCAGTGAAATGTCACCAGGCACACAACTGCATGTGGAAGTAACCAGTGAGGTTTCCTGCCCTCAGGGCAGTTAAGACACCTTTGATCCAGCAAATCAAGGACTTACGGGTTAGTCCAGCAGAATCATCTACAAAAGAATTCAGAGAAAAAAGGTTTCATTTTCTTATCTATTAGCCCACTCTCCCTTGCTCAGTAATATTCCTCCCTCTCATAGCTGAACTCAGTGGAAATAAATTCCTACACTCCCCAGCTGTTTCCGAGTGCTGGCTGAGAGTTATTTCAAATGCTGGGTGCCAGGACCTGACACATGGAGCTGAGCCCTAGGGAAGGCAACCAGCTGCACAGCCGCAGACCCACCAGCTGCACGGCTGGGCACACACCTGAAAACGGAGCAAGAATTTCAGTGCCGACCCACCCCTCACATGGAGCCTGAAGTTTCTAATGGCAGATGGCAATGCACCCTGCTCCTGACAGGACACACTCACTGAGCCCCCATTAATCACCATCCTGAGGGCAGAAATAAAAGCTCTCTGCTCACCCATTACTGCATCCTTCAGGCAAGGACCAGCTGGGAAGGGGAAGTATATTTAAATCAATGCCCTACATGTAACTTTACAGCAACCACCCCAACAAGGGACGCTGTCCATTAGATTAATAATGACGATTTCTTCTCACAGCTAGTACTCTTACAGAATTCCTTTGTACTTTTAATCTAAAGTTATTCCTTTTCATTTGTCCTTTAGAAAAGCTGATTTTTTTTCTCCCAAAAAGCACAGATGTGAGTTACTTGACTTTCATAGCTGTGTTTGTCTAAAAACAAAGCATTACGTTAATCCTTCTTTTGCACAAACTACACAATGAGATATTAAAACACACCCACCCACTGACAAAGAATATTCATAATTGTTGGTATTTATATCTTACAATTCACTTCCCTCCTGACTGGTCGCCAGGGGGGCAGTGACTGCAATAGTTTTATTTGCTCCAGCCAATAGCAAGAGTACATGGATGAGTATATCAGAACACGTACCAAGCAATGAAAAAAATTAGCTGATTTAAAAAACCTTTAGCCCAAGAATACATGAGTATAAACTTTCCAAGGATAAATTCAGACTAGAAATCTGAAGATGCTGCTTTCCTACTGTCAGGGGTGTGAAGTTCTGGCAGTCTTCCATGTAGCGGGAAAGAACTCAACTGGTTTTGAGGTGGAGCTCGATACATTTACAAAAGGGACTACATGTGATATAGATGCCTATATTAGCAGGAGACTGAGAATGGCAGCTCTAGTTCTCTTTTCCTCTGTTCAGAACAACGTGCCCCTAGCGTGAGATAAAACTCCACTTTGTGGTTAAGTAGATCGAATCAAGCACCATAACTCCCATAAATCTAGTCATGCATGTGGCTAGTCCTATGGACCAAAGAACAGGGACACTGACTTAAAGTCCATCACTCTTCCCAGCTGCCTTTCCAAGGCCTGCACCTCATTTTTTGGGTTTTCTAACTTCTCCTGCTTCCACACCTGCTGGATGCTGAGGGTGCTTCTTGGCACCTCTTGGTTCCTTTCTCTTATGAGAAACACGGAATAGATACCTTGCAGACCCTCCCAGACTGTCACGTGGTGCTGCTGTTGCAGAGCAGTGAACTGGACGCAAATGGTCCCTTGGAATCGTTACAGGTCCTGACAATTCCCCGTGTTGTGAGGGACACGCTGACTGCAAAGCACAAGTGGTACAGGGGAAAACTGGGAGAACAAACTTGCGGCTTGGCCCATCCTCTTCGTGCAGACACGTGGTGCCCTCTCCCACGCCGCGCAGCTGGTTTGCTGCAGCACCTTGCATGGGTGGGACACGTGGGTAGGAAACAAACCACAAAGCATCCTTTGATACTTGGTATATCCTGTTCAGATTCCACTCTTTCAGAACAGAAGAGTATTGCCCCGACAGCTTTGGTGAGTGTGGAGAATGGCACAGAGCTTCGCAGAGCACCACAGCTCCAGAAGACCCCATGCCAACTACCACCACCACCACGTTACACCTGGAGGATGTGACACGTGACCCTTCTATCAAAATTTCCATGAATCTACTGATCACAACACTACTGACAAAAGTAATGTCAAGTCTGTACTGTTGGCTCAGATGAACAAATCACGACTCAGTTAGGAAGACTGTTAGGAGGATCAATTTTTTAAGCTTATTTTCACATGAAACTTCTAAGAAAAGACTCCAATTAATTTTTCAGATACAGAATATGCAAATTTACCCTGGAGCATATCCAAAGGAAACCTACTCGGTCACCTGCTCTCCAACACCCAAGCTACTGCAAGCCTCCTCATAGCAAGGTAAGACAAATGCCTATTAAAAAAGGCCTCCTTCGTTACAGCATTTATACTTGTTCATATCCTGCCTGGTTCTCTGGTGCAGATGAGCTCTCCAAGGCTGGAAGGCAGTTCCCACCCTCTCAGCTCTTTTCCTGATTTAATTTGCTTGGGACAAAGATTATGTTCCACAGGGAGATATGGCTGGGGGTGAAAGGTTGTCTCATGAAAAATAGAAATTTCAACATAAAATCAGTAAATAAAAATACAAATGGCCTCTGGGTTTGGTTTTTTGCTTTGTTTTGTCTGGCTGGGTTTTTTTAATCAAAAAAGGCTCACTTCTGAACACTCTGTTGACGGATATTTTGGGTGACACAGGAGGCACAGGCAGTTCGCCAGAAGAGCGCTGCTTTTCCTATACATGACTGCTGCAAAAGGACAGACATTTTTGTACTAATGGACACTATAAATAGCAGATCCAATGGGTAAGTCAAATCCTCACAGGGCAGCTATTGAGACTCTTCATAGTTTCCTTATGGTTCAGTTAAAGTTCAAGGAAGCCTAATGATAAAGAACAAACAAAAAAAAAAGGATAAAAAAAAGGATGCCAGGCAAATTCTTCATGACCTAAAATCTCTGGATTCATTTGAGATAGTTTTGCTTCTAGAGATTTATTTTCCCTCTCTTTAAGCAGGTAGACATTCTCTGACTCTAATTTGTGCCACCAAAATGGCACTAACAAATGACAAGTAACACCAAATATACATTTCTTAAAGGCTACAAGGACCTTGGCTTCACATAAGACTGCAGCACAATAAAAAACCGCAGCATGGCTTTCCTTTGCATTTTGCAGAGAGTAAAATGCTGCTCCTTTTTACCAAGATATCAGTTGCTCATGATACAGGACACAGAGTGAGTCTCCCAGTTTGATGTCAGGGAATGCGCTACCCTAAAGTAGAGGTGGTCCTCCAACGTGACGTCCGTAATAGAGAGGAGACATTGTGAAAGATCCTCAACACAAGCTTTCAAAAGCCCCCTGACGATGAGCAGGCTGAGCTGAGAGGCCAGGAACTAACACACAGGGACAGTGATTCTGTTGCTCTCTTAAAGGTTGTCACTTCAGAACAAGACCCGATGGGGCTGCCAGGTCAGGTTGCAGCTAGTTGCAACTAGCGCCATGGCTGCTCTCTGGCAGGAACAGAGGACTCTGCCCTGCTGAGAGGGCAGGCACCTTGCCATGGGCACTACGCTCATTTTAACCGAAGTTAAAACTCAAATGAGTAAGTGCTCTCTGCTCCTGGATTTAGAGGTCAGCCCAATTCTTCTACAAATCCCAGCACCCAGCATACCAATTCAGGCCATCTGGAATCTCCCTGCCTCACAGATAACTCAGAGTACTGGGATGTACAAACCCTTTCAGAGTACTGGGATGCATAGGAGATGCTGAACCAGCTGCCGATGGTATGGGAAGTCGCAGCCTTTCCTCTTGGCTGAGTTTAGAATGCCTGGTGCCTCCAAAAACTGCTGCGCTCCTCACAAGCACACCCAAGGGCACAACAGCTGCCCAGTCCTCACCCCAGCTTGCTCTGGCATCAATGTTTAAACTGCAGCAGGTATCACCCAGACACTCCCTCCAGACACCTGAGCCCCCCTTCACTGACAGAGACTCAACCAGGGGCCATTAAGCAAGGTTACATGTCAAAGCATGGCTACAGCACAGCCAAAGATCTGAGATCAAATCCTGTACAAGGCCAAGAGGTCATTTCAAAGTCCTTCATTTCTTATTGATGCTGCTGCAGTTGTCAACGGGCTGCAGATGTCTCCACTGGCACCTGAATCCATTACCTACAGCACTTTCATTTCCCAGGAAACCTTTCCAGTCCATTAAGTTTTTTTAACAGACAGGTTTACCAGCCCCAGAGACAGATGTACAGATGGTGGCAAGAGTCTTTAGAAATGGTGTCTGAGCTTTCACCAAATATTTCCAGAAAATTGTTAGAAATAATTAGCAACTATAAGGACAAGAGCAAAAATTAGATCTGCGACACATCTCTGCAGCAATGTGTGGCGTCTGCTCCCTTTGTGCCCTTCTAAATGGTTTTACTTCAGCCTCGGGGCCTTTTTCTCTTCCAAGCTACCATAACCTCAGGCTCAATCTCTTGAGGAGCTGTTTGCCACAAACACCACTTCCTAGGTGAAACCGCTCAGGCTCAGATACTTGCCTCTGACAGCCCTCACCCAGCAGTATCTTTTATCTTCTTCTCTCTCTCCCCTACCCCTCTATGCAATGCTGTATTATTATTCTGAGGATTGTTTTTGACAGGAGACACTTCCTATGGGCAGGGCTCACAGCATCTTCCTGCCTCACAGGTACGTGATGGGCACTGCCACAAGCATCCTGCTGGCAGAGGAACCGGGGCTGGTACAGTTCGCCCTGGGGAACAGCCGGCTCGTCACCTCACATACCAGTGTCAGTGATTCCTCAGGCCAGAGTTGCCCCAGTTGGACCACAGTTTGTCTGCCCATCTCTTCTCCTTCCCCGACTGTAGTCACCTGTGCTCTGTTACTGCCATTCACCCAGTTCAGTCAGCCCACCTATCTATCGCTTCTTCCCACTCCAGAATCCATTTCACAGCAACAGGGACAGCTCATTCTAAAAAGAAAAGGCATTTCACGTCCCCATAATTCCACCGGGACACTCTTCCCAGACTGAAGCAGCATCACCCCTTGCTTTTTCTAGCAACAGCTCTAACAGATTCCACTATGGTGGCAGAAGATCTTGAGTTTTCCATAGCCATGGAAGATGCCATCTGGCCTCTGAAAAGCAGAACTTGTTGAAGGCATAAACAAAGTTTAACGTACTGGAACTGCATGGCACAACAAATGCACCAGGAGAAAACTGAAGGGATGATAGGAAGAAGGGACAGGGAGGAGGAGACTGAAAATTGTGTCAAAACTTTACATGCATTCACAATGTCACCTTTTAGACACCTACCAAGAAAATTAACAGTTAGCTCGGTTAAAGAGAAGGGTAATTAACGCTCCTGGAGCACTGCAGCTAAAACAGGGATAAAGAAAGATGCAAACAGATGGAAAGGATAAAATAGTATGTTTTGTTAATTTTGCTACATTTTAAGGAAGAAACACGGGCAGAGCCCAGCAAAAGGATTAGCTACATGTGTGCTTGCAGAATTGGGAAAACAAAGCAATTTCAGTCAAAATGTGCCTGTCAAAATCCTCAGTGGGGTGCAGAGCAGTTTCCAAGGTAACCAGCACTAATTGTTGGCACAGCGGAATCGAGTCAATGACAAAAGCACAGAGCAATCTGCGCTGCTTAGTGAGGCAAAATACTCCAAATATATTCCTGCAGAAAGGAAAGATACAAAATGGCTATTTGCTATCTTTGACAATTTGAAAAGCAAACAGGACCTATGGATTTTTTCCCCCCCCAGGTACTGCAATTCCAAGTGCAGCAGGACTATAAACCAAATAGCTATTCGATTTGTTTAGAGGCATTAGCCAGTCCCCTAAGGACAGGTCCTGAATTCATGCTCAGCTTTCCTGGAAGCTGGTGGACAAGTCTTGTTTGGGTCAAGACTGCTGCAATACTGGGAAAAAAAAAAAGACCTGGGCTTCACCCAGTGACAGTTCTGATAGAAAAATCAGACGCATCTTGGACTCTTATCACTGGGATCATGACAACTCTTAAGTACTGCCTTTTGCACTCGGGTTAGAAAAGAAATGCACAGCAGCAATCAAAGCAGTATGCATAGGTTATAGAAAACCCAAATAATGCCAACAGATTAGTGCTTGCGATTGAAGAAAAAAAGCAGTAACATAGCTTTACAGAATTCAAATATTTGCTCTCAAATGGCTTTCGTGAGTATAAATATTTTGCTGTAAGTAGGTCCTTGATCTGGATGTTGGCAATATCAACAGTAATTGGCAGGAGGTATGAAGGCAAATAATGGGAACATCAGCTTTTAAATTAAATGAAACCACAACACAACTGACAAGTATCATTTCCCTAATAAACTCGTTGACTTTAAGCTACTGTTGCATCAATGAGGATAGTGACAGATTAATTTAATCACCAGGATTTTCCAGCTAACCAACTGAACAGGTCAGAAAAGGCTTGTGTTTTGAGAGAGAAAGAGCTTTGATTGTTTAATGCATTGAAACCCAAAGGCATGAACTTTCAGACTACCTTTGGGGAAAGATGTATTGCAGTGACTATGTGAAAAGAGCATGTGCAGGGGAACTACAGCTGGATACCTGACAGTAGCTTCATGCCCTGGCGTGCCCCACAGCAAATGGCTTACACCTCTGTGTTTTGGGGTACTTCAGGTATTCAACAGCCCCTTCTACCTTCTCCTTAAACTCAAGATTGTAAATTTGAATTGCCGTCATCCAGCCCCTTAACATATCTGGTTCATAACAGAGTGAATCTGGTGTCGTGGCTGCAGCTGAGCTGTGTCGGACTGGTCGTGCTCTGGTACAGACAAACAGGGAGGCTGGAGACCCGCTTGTCCATGCGTGCCTGGCGGCTCTGCAGTGTTCAGGGAAGCAGCAGCCTGGGCTGCCCGTCCTCAGACCGCTTCCACACCTTCTGCACGTACTTCAGCTCCACTGCCTTGACTGCATTTCCCTGGTCACCTTCTTCAGCAAGAGAGCTGGACAGATAGTCCAAATCTCCAAGGCACCTAAGTGGCAAAATCCAAAGCGACTCATGGTAGGAGCAGGGAGCAATTCTGACCATTCCAGTAAGCCCCCTCCTCCGGCTTCCTAACACCCCAGTGCACGTTCAGTAGGCAGAGGCCTCTGCCACGCTGTCGAGCAGCTGTAAAACAAAACACCCAGGGATCAGTCCCCACACCCCTCCTCCCTTGAAATATGAAAGACTGTTAAAAAGGAGTCATACAAATGTCAGTACAATAAAGCAACGTTTTTGAAATGAGCGCTCATTACTGCAAATACTTGCTCGCTGTGCATCCCCTGAGTCGCATCTTCTTAAGTCTATTGCCTGGAACAAAATATTTACTACTGTCAGCATTTCCCAGCCAAGTTAGAGGTGGGAAAAGCTAATTGGTTCTGTTTTGTCTGATGCTTTGGCAACACAATTTACAGCTAACATGCAATACTGAAGCAGACAACACCAGACCCTCAGCCAGGACAATGCAGTGAGGTCCCACTGCCTTTCCCAGGACTTGCTATCAGCTGAAAACATCACTCACGTACAAAGCAGCTCTATCTATCTTTCATTAAAACATTAACTCCTTAGGACTCATGCAGAAGAAACCCCTTTGGCTTCCAAACAAAGAACTGGATATTCAATCTTTTGAGTGTGAGTAAATACACGTAACAGGAAACTCACTTTTAAAATCAGTATTTGTTTTGAACTTCAGTACAAGCTCAGATTTTAAACAAACAGACTTTTAAGAACCCCCACAGAAGTCAACGGAGCTTCAGCCACCTACAGCAGGAGGTGACACGTGCCTTACAAGATCATTTTTAGCTCCTTTTGAGCTGATTTTAAACACTTTCTACAGTGTTTCCTGTGATCTCTTTAAAAAAGAATTCAAAGTATGCTATACAAACGCTGCTGAATTTAAGTTTAAATTAACATTAACCTGTGCACGTGTTGTGTGGGATTCCTGGTTGTGCCTGGTCAGAAGGACTGAAGAGTCTGTCAGTGCAACAGAACTTTGGTTCAACCCGTCGGGGGATAGAGTGACACACAAAATGCAGCAGTACTGTGCCCTGTTCACTCCAGGGCTCACGCAGCCAGTCCAGCCCCACTTAACCAGCTAGCTCTGCAATGCAGCTACTGCTGCACGGCTAATCTCTTCCCAGCTCTGCTTCCCAGCCTAGCCCTGTGCCTGTACCAGGACAGATGTCTTTCTCCTGCCGACTGTGCAGAACAGTGTTGCGTACTTACAAACGTGTGTGTGTGCAAGTGTTCCCATGGACAGGCAGAGCAGAACAGGTCCTATGTCACATACAAATTAACCGAGTCCTGCAGACGGCATGATGTGGATGGATTTCCAGAGCAGTTCTCAGCCCTGCTCAGGAGTTCTGCAATCTCTCCTCCTCTCTTCTGGCACCACCCCAGTTGACGGGAGCCTTGTTTCTGCCAGGTCACTGTCTGTGACCAGGACTCATCCCTGCCTGCTTGCACAGCCTGGTCCCGTCCACTGCCCGCCCACCCTTGGAGGCTACTGGCTCACAACTCAAGTGTGCAAAATGATTAGGAAAGAGAGATGTGCACCTACTCTTGCAGAAGGGAGATGTGAGAGATGCATATAAAAGCCCTCAGTGCATCTTCTGAACTACCTCTTCCACTTTGACAGAACCATCTTCTCTGGGCACTTAAACACGTGCAAGCTTCTGCAGCCACAGTGCTGGGGACATGTGGGTGCTGTGGGGAGATGAGACCAGGGTTTGGGTCTCTGCAGCCTCTGGGAAAGGTCTGCATCCAAAAGCGGAGCTCTCAAGTGTACTGAAAATGAGGAGTGGCTGTGGAAATTCAAGGTCACAGAGGAGCTACACTGGATGGCTGGGATAAAGCTGGGAGTACATAGAACAAGGGGCGGGGAGAAGCTAGAGGCAACGCAAGTGAGAAAAAGAGGAAAAGAAGGAAAAGCTGACAGAGCAATTGCTGAGAAGGACAACATATTCTTAAATGGAGAGAAAGTATGACAGTGAAAGCAAAAACAAAGCAACTCATGGACAGGAGTGGCTAAGGACTAGTTCCCTTTACAGCTCACCAACAACTTGTGCAGGCTGCGTTACCCTGGATTTGGCACATACTCCAAATTTGGGGTAAAAAGCAACAGCCACAGCTGAAGCCTTTTCCTTCTCTTTTATGTGGTGCAAGACTATGGCTGAAAACTGTTTGGGTATGTCAGCACGACTGCCACATCCATGCAGCATGGGCAGCTGACAGGTTAATAAAGAAGAGCAGAAGTATGTCTCGCCAGATGCATGGGGGCTGCCACGGATGGAGGACCAGACTATAAATGAGCTTTATTATAACTGCCATAGGCTATATGGGTTGCTGGGAGCTGTAGCAAACTGATCGTATATCACTATGAATTAACCTCAAGGAAAGAAATAGCAACAAAAAAAGTGAAGTACCTGGGGTTTATTTTCCTGTCCCAAAATATGTAGTGCTACCAAGTGAAACTGATTTCCATGAAGTATTCAATCTACTGAGTCCGGAGTGAAAATGACTCTCTGGGAAGCAGCTAACAGGTTTTCCTGCCTTGGAGATAATGATATCTCACAGTTATTTTCCATATACTGCATGCAACTCAAATTAAAATTTTGACCAGGTATTTTCCACATGCAGGAGGAGGGCTCACTCACATGATCTAATGTCCACAGCTGGTGTGCCTTGAGTTTCCTGCACTTTTTGCATGTCAGGAGGAATGCCTCAGCAATAACCAAACCCCCAAAACCCCCCAAGACTGCATTTCTAAACCATCACCTCAGGATGGGTTTTCCAAGCTCCACTGACTCCACTCTGCAGTCGGTCTGTGAAACAGCACAGAAAACATAAATGTTTTGCTCAGCATCTCCCAAGGAACAAATGACAGCGTCAACACCAGCACGTAGTCCTCTTCACTTTGAGTCTTGCCTTTGAATTTCCAGATCAACCTTTTCTCAGCTGCTACAGACAGGCACTGGATCATCAGTGCTCATCTGCCAGCTAATGCCAGCCACTTTATGCTGATTTCCATCCCTCCAGCTGGCAAAGGCAAGCAAACCTGTACTAATCATCATTATAAAGATTTAATTTAAAGTGAGCAGTTAATCTACCAGTAGCAACTCCACAAAATAGAAAACCCCAAACCAAAACACCAGTACACACTGAGTTTTGCTGTCCTTACTCAGGATACGAAGACAGCATGAGAAGAGATGATTTCTTTCTCTATATTGTAACCTCACAGACTAAAACAGCAGGGAAGATGAAGACAGGGGGCTTGTCCCTGGCTTCCTTCTAATCTTTCCTTTTGAGTTCCTTGCTAAAATTAAAACACAGATTGCCTTTGTTTTCCAATTTTAATGCACAGTAGCTCATCAGGGTTAGCTGAACCAAGAAATTTGCATATATATATCTCTCACACATATATTTTGCACTGTAAATATGCCCCAAAGTGATATCTCCTTTTCATTTCCATTAAAGTCGTGCCTCAGTGAGGACAGCAAAGCGAGGTGCCCATCGTAAAGTGCTCCCAGTCTCTCTCCCCATCTACCCTGTCTCACTTAACCTTGAGAACGAAATGCTAGAGGAAAGGAAGGAAAAAAATTAAATCCTCCTCTCCTTTGTCAGACAGCCTTGGCTGTGGCTCAGAGCCGTTACAGAGAGGCTGTGAGCTCCTGAATGCTAAATAAGCTCCCAGGCTACATACTTTCTCTCAGCGGAGCTTATAAAGAGATCTCACTCTACTCAGGGACATGTTGGCATGGCAACAGGGAAAAAAGAAATCAGCAACGCCTGGCACTCCTCGCAGGAGCAGCAGACTGTTTGTGCGACTCATTTTTGTAAGTGATCTGATGGTACCTACCTCCCCTCCGCCAAAGGTTCAACCCCCGCCCGGCTGCGCCCAGCCTGTGTGCCGGAGGACCTGCCTCCAGCAGATGCGCCCGGGGATGGCAGGGAGCTGTGCCTTGTGCCGGGCTAACCTGTGGTTAGCCAGGCTGGGAAGTGCACCGAGCCACACGCATGAGCTTCTGCCACGGGAAAAGGGGAAGGAGGGATTTGTGAAGCATGGGGGTGAGCAGGTTGATGACCGCGCCTCCAGGCTCTTCTGCTCCACAGTGTGTGAGACCCTGAGAACCAGTAATGGCCTGTGCACAGGGCGAGGGGCAGGGAGTGAGGCAGGGAATGCCCACCAGCACGTCCCAGGCTGTCACCTAAGAACCTGCTGCTTCCCTTTGAAGGTGACTTTGGAAAAGAAGTTGTCATTTCAGGTCTGCCTGAAACAAAAGCAGCTGTGTGTCTGCAAAACAAGGCTCTGTTGTTCACTAATGAACCTTCCTCCAAATCTTCCTGCCCTCAGATCAAAACTAGAATGGAAGATTATATGCTGGCACAATCCCCAGCAATACCACCTTCCAGCTGCAATCGCCAAGACCTTTGCCCACTGCCAAATATTGCCTAGTGTTCCTGCACATACTTCATGCTGTCAAGCTGGGGATGGAGAGCATGATGGCTTCCCTTCAGACATGACAAGGAAGAGCCAGTGAAGTGCTCCATCTCCACCTCTCTGCAAGGGGCAGAGCTTAGCCGAGCCCAGAGGGCAGGAGACTGCAGAGAGGCAGCACACAGCTCTGCACAGGGCTGTGCCACCTGCCCATGGCTCTGCCGCAGCCCTCCTGGGTGACCTGGGGTGGCTCTCTGCACCTGTGTGCCTTCTCTCCTGGCCTTTACTTGTAGACAAGCCTTGTCTACTTTATGCAATTCATAAATGCACAAACTGTCTCCTACCACACACTGAAAAGGACTCCAGCACAACAGGCCACAATTTAGAACACAGCCTCTCGACGTAACTGCCCCACCAGTCACGCAGCTAACACCAGTGCTGGAGGGTCGAGATCCAGCCCACAGAAACAGCAAAGTCCACATCACAGCCCCCACCAGAGCAGGCAGCCGAACACGGATGGCGGGGAGGGAGGGCAGAGGCAAACAGACAAAGGGAAAATTTTTGTCCACAAAAAGGAGAGACAAAAGTGAAAATTTGATTCCCAGGATATGTTCTGTATTTGATAGGCTATTCATCCTTCAGCAGCAATAACTATTCTGGCTACAGCAGCCCCCCAAGAATGGTTGCAGATGTTTTCAAAAGGCAACTTTGATAAACAAGCACTCATGGCGTACAGGCTGAATTACCAGTGTGGTAGGAACAACAGGTTATGAAAGATATTTCCTCCATATCCCGGCCTCGTTGCTCCTTGTTGCATCTCTAAAGTTGTTACCAATTATGTTTTCTGGGAACACTGATGGCACTGAGTGAGCGCTGGTTGCCAGGCCAACACACTCACAGGCATTTTGCTCTTATTCCTTAAGGAAGCACAGCTGCTCATGCAATTCCCTCTTACAATGCTCATACCATAACAAAAGCACACCGAAATGAATCAAAACGCCAACAAGGAGCCCAAAAGAAATGGCTGCTTGATGCCTTCTCTTGGCCAGCTTCAACACTGACATGGCACAATGCAACCGTTGACTCTAATGACTGCACCTGGTTTGAAATACATTTTTCAAAAGCGAATCTGAACCCCACACTGACATTTTCAGAGGAGCTTTAGGGATAAAAGAGACTGATGGCTGAACTTCTCTGGGTGTCTGACTCCCAGCCGTGGGAGTCAACAGCACCTGCACACTGGGTTATCTCACTCCACTCCCTTACAGGCAATAATTTTTGCACATTTGAACTGCCCAAAACTGTGCCAGACCCTCCCGCTCCTACTAATACGTTTCAATCACTGACTGATATCTGAAGTCCCAGGAAGAGATGGGAGGGCAAAGCCAGCCCCTCAGAGAGGACATGGTTGGACAAAATGGGATGTCTTACTGAATTTAGTGACCAATAGTGCCAGACACAGAAAAACCTGCAGAGACTCGTCTCCACAGCAGTTATTGAATATTTAGAGTCAGGGAGAAGATAGCTGGGGGTAGGGCACACATAGCAAAAGACTGAATTTCTGTGGTTTCATTCCTGATCCTCTGCAGAAGAACTGAGAAGGACCTCTATAGCAAGCTTAATGGAGAATGGTAAAAAAACCATTTTCTACAAGTACCCCAAAAAGGCTCTGCTACCTCCACCTATGCTGTCTTCAGCAACATAATTTGAACATGTCTAAAATATTCCAATAATGTGTCCCAGAAAATGACACTTGCATCACTCTCAACACAGAGAAGAAAATTTTCAGAAGTACAGTATGTTTGCCTGTATCTAAATTGGCAAAAATGATGGTGCACAGTAATTACTGTCACATTCCCTGGGCAAAGGGTGGGAGATCAAAATGCCTAATTAACAGCTTCTTTCCCATGGGAGCCATCAATGACATGATAAGATGCATTCTTCCAGCTCTGTAAAACAAACAACTGAAATGGGACAAACACAGCAATCACATTCATCTTTGAATGTCATCAATTTTGCATCCTTCTGCGCGGTTTGTCTGTGTTGCTCGAGACATGCAGCTTGTTGAAAATGCACATCTGACAAGGCAGGGAAGCTCCTTCGGGGAACAGGCGTTCAGAGAGTTTGTGGGGGGCTCTGCTAACTCCAGGAGGGCTTAGGCATCACAGGACAGCCAGTGCAAACAGCCAAACGAAAAGCAAAGCTCTGACAAAGCAGTCCTGCTGGAAAGACAAAGAAGGCGTGTTTATATATGTACTGGCAGTGCCATCTGAGTATTATCACTTGTATACGATAATATGATATACGAGGGAGAGAAAAAGGAAAAGATTAAATGAGATGTCACTAGGCGGGTGGGGGAACATATTTTTTTTACATGGGACCAGGAGATGACTTGGTGAAGTCTCAGCCTATAGAAACTGTTCTGTTTACTGACCTCATGCACAGTGCTGCAATCCTGCCCCAACACAACCTGCCATCACAGCTCCAGCCCTAGCCCTTCTGGGCTGAGGGCCCTGAGCCTGCAGAACTAAGCATCATAGTGATTGTCTAAGTGCAGTAGTGATGAGCGCTGTGAATAAGATCCTCTTTACCTGGAGACTGACTACAGGGCAAGGCTACGGAAGGTGATGGGATACAGACTGTTTCCTTGATATGCTGCCAGGTGGCTGTAACAAGCACAATCCCCGTCTCCAACATGGTTTTTTTGCATAGCCAACCTAACGGGACTCCCCACCTCTGCTCAAGTATTACTGGGTATGCCAGGGCAATCTTTCAGACTCACACTCCCTGCAGATTATTGAAATATGCTTATTTAATGAGTACTTGGCCACAGGAATAGATTTGTTGCAGATGTCCATTTAATCCAGCTGAACAAAGCCTAAAACAAATGGCTGAATTAGGATAAATTACATTTAAGGCTGTAACATGATTTGCCCCTTCCCATTTTTCTCGTCGGTTGTTCCCTGCAGACCGTGCTATGCTGAATCCCCTCCTCTCTGGGGTAGTATCTGCCACCATGCAAAAGCTGTGTTGGCTCTGGATGAACAGATAAAACTGAACCTCTTTCTACTGTCCTTACCTTATCTTCAGTTTTTTCTTTTTTCCCTGCCATTTCCTGCCCCTGCTTTGCTCCCTCGCAGCTTTCATCTCACCAGCTCTTGGCCCTTTGCCCCTTCTAGCTCTCCCACTAGTGGATCTGTTACCCCACCATTCCTGAGACCTGTACTTCTCCTGCAGCTCAATATTGCCACTTCTTCATTCCTCTTCACAGGTCTAGAGCTCCCCGCTCTATCTGTGTCACTTACAGAATAACACATACCAGTCTCTGGGTTCTCCCAGCCATCAAAAAAACTGCCCTCTCTCATTTACCTGTCATGAGCTCCCTCTCACCCACCTTTCCTATGAGTCAAGAGCTCTGAAAAACAAGGCAGGAGCATTCAACCTGCAGTTGGTGCGCTGTGCTGTGTCAGGAGCTCTGCCACAATTTTCCGGCAGTCTCTTTGCATCCCACATGGTTTGGGTACCCTGCCAATTAATGAAGGGCTCTGTTTGTCACTCTGGCAGGATGTGTTACTGTCCTTAACATTGACTGACACCAGGACAGCGCCACTGTCCTGAGGCTCTGGTAATAGGATTTCAGGAAATGCTTTCCCTTCATCTGTCAAAAAAATAATTCATCAAATAACTGTGTGGGTAATCCAAACCCCCTCCAATTACAAACCTGAGTTTGGCATATAATAAAGAAAGCACTCAATCAGTTGAGTCACTGTACATAAAGACATACTGTAGAAGATGCTTCATAATGAATCTAACCACTTTTGCCCCTAATTACATAAATTTGACAGGTTAGTCATTACATTACTGAAAAGAACAATAAATGCATTTTAACTGTAAAAAACCAAACCTCTGCAGCTTGATGTTCCTTGCAAGTCAAATATGATGGATTGTGTTGAACTGCTGTTTCCCGGAGAATGCTGCAGCACATCTGTACTGCTCCTCAGCGCTTCCTTCCAGTTACCTGACCACAGCTTTTCAGTAAGCAAAGAAAAGGCTGATATTCTCATATTCCATTACAAGTCAAACACATCCTGTGCTCTGCCGTGGGGTCCAATCCAAAGCTTCCCACATCAGCCTGTTTCAGAGTGAGTTTCTGAAAATTACACTATCACGTCTCCTTTGCACCACATATCTCACACGACATGAAAATGTTTGGCTTAACAAGAGCTACAGATCTCATCGTGCGTGCGTGTGCATGGACAGGCACTTACATGATTCATGGACATGAACAATCATAGACAGGCATGAATCAGCGGAAGGACACTGAAACTTGGTGGATCTTAGCTGTGGGATGCTGCAGACTGCGTCAAAGGCAAGGTGTCTTCAGGAGCTGCTCGGGAGCAGCGTGGGACTTGCAGCTGGCAGAGGCACGGGGCTGAGGATGGAGCAGGGCTGAGCTGGTCTGCCAAGGGCAGCCCAAGTATATATATATAAATATACATACACAAATACATGTAGAAAGGAATAGCTGCATTACCACTCTTACTTATATCACATCCATAACAGCTTCCTATGTATTATGCCAAAAAACCCGGCCTATTCTCTCAAACATATTTGCCTTTGACTTCAGTGGCTGCCGGATCAGGCCCTGAGGCTGCCCTGTCCACAGCACTGTGCATTCTCCCACGTTCCCATCAGTCCATTTGAAAGGAGGGCATTGATGTGTCTCCATAATGCAGCCATTACCAGCACGATACCGAGACAGATCAATCAAAGGCAACACAACAGCCAGATTCAGAGGATTCCAAAATTGAGGTCAGACTCAATAACTCTTAGACAGATGCCAAGAAAGAGACACATATATACAGGAAGGCAAATTTTAACTGTGCAAACCTAAAAATGTCACTTGCAGTGATGGATTAGATGCGTTTTGGCAAGAACTGTTATATCCTCCCCCAGTAACACCCCTTGCCTCTGCATCAGTGTTGGCATAAGGTGCCTTTGTCCCGGTGGCCTGACTCTAACCTTCCCCTTAACACACAGCCCTCAGATTTTACAGCACGAGCCCTGCAAATGGGTGCCCTGCTGCTTTTCTGTGCCCCGAAGGGACTATTGCACAGCTGCAGAATACCCCTCCCGAGGAGAGGCCCATTTTGTGACTAAACCCCAGCTCTTGGGTCAGTCAGGTGCTGCAGAGCCTCCTCAGGCAAAATGCCTCAAAATGTAACTGAGCTCTCATCACCAGGGATGGGGCGATGGGCAGTGTCCGGGGAAATGCCCTGTTTATACTCGGGCTTCGCTGCGGCCGAGCTGGTTATTGCAGTTGCTGGGCATTTACGGACTCCGACACGAAGAGTGAGAAGCCAGAGATTTTCCTAGGTTATGGTGCTGGACTTGCACCAGGGAAATAAAATCCTTGTAAATCCACTCAAAACTCACAGTTTGGCTTAATCATCCCAGTTGACCTTGGCTTCCTGTGCATTTTCTCCTCAGCTGTTTGGAGTAGGTAAGCTACTACAAATGATTAAACGATTCACTTCATTGGTAATTATGTGTATCAGAGTGGCATTCAAAACCTTACCTGATACAACACCCCACGGCAGTTAGAATTTGCAAGCAGACAAACACAGCAAAGATGACTGAATTTGGTGGCAAATGGCAATCCTGATTTCCAGATCCAACTCTGAATCAAACACCAAAAATCCACCTCTAAAGTCCCTGCTTCACAAAGCATTAAGCACATCCAGCTAGGAAATACTAGTGTAAAATGGCAACACCTGCCCTGGTCCCCTTCTGTCAGTACAGTAAGTTGCCAACAGGTTTCTCCTTCAGAAAGAGAAAAATCGTTAAAAATACATCTTAAGTATCCTAAGATGCTTTACATTGCATTAATCAAATATGGGCTTAGCCAGTGTGTGCATGTGCAGTGCACAAGTTTCCAGAGAGCTAGGAATTCATGCATGAAGGCAAGCATTTTTAGGGACTCTTCCGATGTTCAAGGACAAACAAGGATGCCATGTGACAAGCTGTATAAGATTCCCAAACAAAAACTGTAGGTATCGACAGTAAGTCCCCACACCAGAGATCTTGCAATCTAAGCAGACCCCAAGAAAAAATGCAGGAGAGGAGGAAATGAGGCCATACAGTGGTGATCAAAGAGAACATCACCCGGATCAAGAGTAGTTTGTTCCCTTGGCAAATGTGAGTCCTCACTCGAATTGCCTACCCTAGACCATACTGCCTCATTTTTTCCTGTCCTGCTTTTTAACTCCTTGCCTCAAAAAGCGGCATGAAAATACATGGCTACAACACCTGCTGCTGGGCAGCAGTGGGTTCCTGCCTCTTCTCACCCATTAGTGCAAACTCCTCAGTTAAACGTTCCCGTCTCAGACACTGACC
Source organism: Ibycter americanus (assembly GCA_035590275.1). Taxonomy (NCBI): domain Eukaryota; kingdom Metazoa; phylum Chordata; class Aves; order Falconiformes; family Falconidae; genus Ibycter; species Ibycter americanus. Next base: position 11,286,968 of record JAVJGI010000064.1, read on the forward strand.
ACCACTCAGAACCTGACCTTGAGAGAGCTTGAGAAGAGCATTTCTCTCCTCCCTTTCTAAGGATAGGAAATTCCTCTTCATCTCACAAAGTTAATCCCACTTCTCCATGTGTATGGGTGGGACTTACCCAAGATTGTGTGAAAAATCTGTGGCAAAGATGAAAACTACACTCAGTCTCCCCACAGCCCACGTCAACCCTTAAGAACTGCAGCATCTTACATCTGAGACTCCTGCACACCTGCTCCTTCTTGTTTGCTGGCTAAGCATAGCACAAAGTTGGGTTACAGCAAAGAGACAAGACCTTGTTATCATCTCTCCAAACAATCATCAACAGTGTGTTCATCTGAATGCTTACACAAGGTTTCTTTTAGCTTTCGCTTTCAAATTTTGGCTATCCACAAGAAGAGATTCTTAAAATCTAAACCCATTTCCTTTTAGCAGAGACATCCATTTCCAGAGCAATTGCTTATGAAACAACTGTAGGGTCCAAGACCCTTGAAATTCTCCAGCTGCTGAGAAATTATGAATAGGCATCTCCAAATGCTTCAACAGCCAATAAACATTGCTAGAAAGATCTCTTTAGCACGCATGGATGGATGCATCAAGGGCAGTTGTGTCTGTACAAGAGAAATCTTCCTGCACTGTGCATTTGGGGTTTAAAGTGGGAACTCGGCACAGAGAGAATTAGCATTTACTTCTAAAGCAGGCAACTTGATTTGCATATTTCATTTTGATACACAGTCACCCTTTTTTTTCCCCCCAAATAACAAGCCGAATCCTAAAATCGCAATATAATTTACAAATAGATAAAGTCCCAGTGAAATATGCCTGGGCGAGGGTGAATAAACGCTGACTGAATTGTGGCATTCCTGGTCAGACTGAGCAACACATTATTCTGCAAATAGTTGGTGGTTTCAAGAAGGTGTTGTTACTTGTGAGCAGTAGCAGGAGAACCCATCCTTCACGCAAATGTACGAGAAGCACAAACACATGCAAGAGCAACATGAGCCATCCATGTGCAACAGCTGAGCGGTTTCCTACTCCCTCCTAGCCCAGAGGAGCTGAGAAGCTGCCCTACTCCAGCCTGTTCTCTCATCCCTAGAGAGGTGAGCCTGTCCCATCTACCAAGACGCACTAAGGCACCATCATGCCTTTCCTGAAGTCTTCTCAGAGCACTGCCCAGGATCCTGGGTAAGGAGGTAACCTGTGCAAACCCGGATGAAGATGCAGCTTTTGCTGTGAAGAGCTAGCGCCCTTCCAAAGCACATGCTCCCTCGCAGCAGCTCCCCCATGCCCCAGGGCACGCTTGGCTCCACCTAACATTTCCCCTTGGAGAAACATTATCCAGTGGTCTCCAGAGACCTGTGTTTTGTGGCAGGGCACCGAGGTGCATTACCTGCGGTCTCCCTGTCCCCTGCCGACAGCTCTCCGTTGATCCCATTCTCTTTGGTCCGAGCGTACGTCCCCGGCTGCTCATGGCCGCCCAGCCCCGGCTCCTCGTCCTCTCGGTAGGGAAATCCATTGGCACTTCTGACCAGTCCGGCACCCGCACCGCCCTGTTCCTTAATTTCAGGTGAATGTGGGTGCGAGGAAGCCTCTGTTAGCTGACCTGAAGTCCAGTGCGGTGCCTTGGCTTCGTCTTTCCTATCCTCTGCCATGGTTCCTTGCCTTCACCACTTGGCCTGTAACGACATTAGCAGGAGAGATCAGCTCCCAGCAGGTGACCGTGCCCCTGCCTGTCAGGCAGCGACCGGGCGCAGCACAGGCACATTACCAGCAATGCTGCCAGGGAAACTCGTGTCCAGCAGATGAGAGAGGGTTTAAATGCAGAAGTGTCTCTGCTTATCTGTCCTGGGCATGAGTGAACTGCTTTAAAACCAAAACAAATCACAAGCGGTAAAAATTATGGGTTATGTCCTCCCTGACTCTCATATGCCTTGCAATTATTAGCATCAGTTTCTTGAGGGCTGCCCTTTCTTTAATCTGATTTTAACTCATTAATTACACTTAAATGTTGACCGATTTAATGAGAAGTGAATCGGTCATCATAACGCAACGACATCTTCCTGGGGTGATAAAGGGAAGAATGCCACAACTGCTAAAATAAGTGAAGCTGCTGTTGCAGTTTTCATTGCCGTTGCAAAGAGCGGGTGCTCTTCAGGCACAGAACTGCAAGGTGATGTGTCCTCTGTGGCATGTGCAATCTGCTGCTAGCCATGAAAGAAACCACATTTGAGAACATTCACTGGGTTCCCAAACATATGTGCTATTTGACCCTGTTTATATCCCCTCTTACTTGCTGTTTTGTGAACATTCACACTCATTCCCTTTTGTCCAAAACAGCCTGTGGGGAACAGCTGTTTCCCAGACAAGCATTTGCATTCTCTTATGACTATCAGTATTTACACATAAACAAAACTAATCATTATTTGCTACTTCACACGTATTTCACTCCTGTTAATTAGCTCTCATTTGTCCAAGCCAGGAAAAGAAGCCACTGCACAAGCCATAGACTTCAGCTACTCCTCATAGAAAAATGTAGTAGTAGCTTCTCAATATGTAAACCTAGGAAAGAAAACATATCGTAATCTGTGTTTCGATGATAAGGTAACGTCTGGGGAGGAGAGAAAGGCTTGACCTGAGCTAGCTATTTCAAAGTGAAAACCAGCAGCAAGCCTTTTCCAAAAGCACTTGCCACATTTTTTTCCTCGGAGAAAAAACCCAAACGTATAAGCAATCAGCTGAACACAACCAGTCAGCTATCTCAAAGGCTGAGCAGTCTAGAAAAGAAGGCACAGAACTGGACGGTGCTTATATTCTGCAGACATTTAACAAAACTCAAATAAACAAACCAGAAAAAAGCCCTAGTTTCCATAGTCAGGTCAGTTTGCAGAAAACCTCTAAACATGAGAAAAAGCTGTCCGTACCTGTCAGATAATCATTCACAATCAATGAACTCAACCCCTTTCTGATTGGATATTATTGTTTAATAACGGCTGTCAGAGCTACTTTAATTAAAAAAAAATCATGGTAAATCATGAAAATTAAGGTTTCATTCACAATACATATGTGACTCAAACTGTAGTTCCGCCCCAGAAAGGACTAATAACTCCTTTGCCTCCCAGTGAACCATGGTGTTTTGGGAAGCTCAGCTCCGTCTGCTCTCACCCTGACCCAGCACCAGTCCCTGGGGATAACTAATTGCATAAAGACTGCAGGAGCAGGTGAAACTTCAAGCCCAGCGTTTTCTCTGAGCTGTAATGAAAATAGTGGGCTGAGCAGTATCACAAAGCTCAATGGCAATGAGACATGCCTCAGTCAGCCATGGGAATAGTAAACAAGCTCCGCGTTTCTTTGCCTTTCCCCCTCCTTCACCCTGATGGGAGACTCACCAGCGGGCATCCTGCAAATACAGCAAGAGCCTTAATGCAGCCAGCTCAAATCATACCAGAAGAGCTGACGGGGTAATGATGAAGGAGAGAGCCCAAGCTGGGCAAAGACCATCTCCTGCGAACCAAAGAGATAACCCTCTGCCTCTAGGTCTGTTTACCACATGACACCAGGGAACATTTTCTGATCAGAGCCTTTCCAAACCATGAGGCCACAAGACAAATGTCCCCTCTGCACAGGAGTGAGTAGCACACATCCAAAGCCACCAATGTTTGGGGTCCGAGGACAGAACACAGCCTGTTCTGGGAAAAAAGGAGACATTCCCCTGTCCTCTCTCTGAAGAAGCTCGGCAGCGGGTGGGGGAAGGAAAAATAAACCCCCAAACTCTAACTCAAGGCTTTCCCCACCAATCCAGTGCACTTTGAACCTGGCAGCAAGCCCCAGGAGCAGTATGAACCTGCCCATCAGCTTCAGCAGTTCAGCCTCTGGGTCACCCATGAGAGGAGCCCAGAGCCTTGGCAGGGAGAGGGAGGGTTACACAAGGTCTGAGCGTGGGGAACATGGCTCTGAAAATCACTGGGATGAACACAACAGTTATATCCCACCGCCACGGTTTGGAGGCTATTATCCCTGAAGTGCCCTTCCCAGTTCCAGGCAGACACTCCCTGCTTCACTCGAAGCTCTTGAGGAAGGTTATTCACATACCTACAATGCACTGTGTCACAGAAGTCCTCTATGAAAGTAACAGAAGTGCTTTTATCTTTAAAAATAAATGCAGTGGGCAGGCTTCAATGAGAGCTGTGTGTATCTGGAGGCAGAATTTGGCTCAGTATTTATAATAGATGGTTACAGAGTGAAACATGGATGAATTCATTCTTGACTCTCTGTTATTCATCAAGTGCTCTCAGAGTTTATAATGGTAGTAGAAACACAGCGAGTGAGTCACACAATGCATCTTTATACTCAGCAATTTAGCAATGACTATCTGCTGTGCTGCCTGATTCATCTGCAGCTCAGGTTCAAATCCAGAATACACAGGTGTGCTTTTTTTACCATAGGTTAGTTGTTTTTCTGTCATTTCATTGGCATATCATGGAATTAAATCAATCAGGTAATTTTAAAATATTGACAGAAATACCAAGAGTGGACAAATATTATGGTAGAATTTAAATAGTGTTAGGTATATAAAAAGAACAAACCTGGAATAATTTGGACAATCTAGGAAAACACAGTACTTCAGGGAAGCAAAAAGTTCCTCTTTCCACTACGATTTTCTTATTCTTTGCATAAACTACAATGAAGACTTTCAAAAAGTATCAGGGAAAAAAAACCACACAGCCAGTCCTCTAAAATATCATGTTGCCTTAGTTAAAAATTAATTTGGATATTTATGAACCTTTCTTCCCTACCTATTGTAGCAGAACCTCATTATCGGAGATCTCACTAGTATGTTCTACCTCTTCTCCTCCATCAGCTGAAGTTAGCGGCAGTGAGAGGCGACTGAGGCTGGCACAGCACCACGGCCAGAAGGGCAGTGGAGCTCACAGGCTGTACCAGCCTCGGCTGCACCAACACGGCAGCACGGCCCCCTACTCCAAAGCCATCTCTGGTGACACCACGCTGATATGCCACGGGGCACGAGTGTGAGCCTCGGCACAGGCTGTGTTAGCTACACGGCATGGCATTGTGGAAACACTCCTCCCTCAGTATGTTCCTCACCTTGAAGTTGGATCAAAGCCAGCCGTGCAAATCAGGGTATGGGATTGGGGTGGGAAATTCCCCCTCCTTCCAGAGGGATCAAGCAGGTGCTGTTATGCACCACAGACATTGGTGACACTGACCCACACCTGTGGGCCACACGCAGCCCTACCCAAAAGGCTTTCCTTGTCCAGACTGACATGGAGGATGCTACTGAGACCCTGGCCATTCCCTATCTGGAGAGATCATGCTCCACTAGCAGCCACCAGCAGCAGCAGCAGTGAAGAGACGCTTCACAGACCTTAAATTAATTTCTTTGTAACCCGGGCAGTGCACTAGGGATGGTATTATGAATCTGAACTGGACATCCTGCCTTCTAAACTAATAACTTGTAGCAGAAATCATGGTAAAACCAAATTCCCCCATTCTTTTCAGCCATTTGGGAACTGTATAGAGACAGAAAATACTTAAATAACTTGGAATTAATGCAGAGGGACAAACCTTGTGGGGAATGTGCAGTCCAACTTTGCAGTTACCTCCTCCTTTTGCAGGCACTGTACATATATTTCTTAACCCATATGCTCTTGTATGTGACACCAGCTCCTGCTGCCATGGCTGGGTTGAACCAAGCCTGACTGTTTTGAACTCAACACACAACAAATCACCCACAGTAATACATGTCATGAGATCATGATATGCAAAACCCAAGATAATGCTGATTTAAACATCCTGTCATGCTAGCTGTCCTTCTATATATTTTGTGAGTACATCTTGGAGAATCATCTTAGCATTATATTAACATTACCTTTGCATGTAAGAGGATGAATTTTCTACAAATTTCACTTTTTAAGAGAACAGAATTAGGCCAATACTGAAGGACTTTGCAAATATCCTGCCTTCCTGCTTCAAGCAATGTTTTTACCTGCTCCTGTGCCTACGAGCCCATTCACAGTGAAATGAGGCTACCTGACTTCAGGGAAGCTAATTCATTAACTAAGAGAAACAGCCATCTGGATACATGGAGGAAGAGCTACAATTCCAGCTCAGGGGAGAGAGTAACACTGGAGGTTCCTGCACAGACAATAGACCTCCAAAAAGAAAAACAAGGGGCATGGACAGATCCTAAGTTCAGGGGGAGGAGAGAGGAGGAGAGGGGAACTGCTCCCTATATGGCTTAAGGGCCAAATCCTGCTTTCTGGAGGGCTATTTAGCTTGGATGCACCATAGCACTGACTCAGCCACCCTGCTCCCAAGTCCAGAGCCAGGAGAGGGTGGGGGTTGCTCTGTGGAGGCAGGCTGGGGCTCAGAGACATGGCTACCATGACCTCAGGTACCTACAGCTTCCAAAACTCCTGAATGAAACTGCCCAAATTATGAAATTTAAGAAATCTGAGTATTTTGTTCAGAGAAAAGGAATTTATGAGGTGAGGTGTTAATAAATATTTGAAGAAGACAGAGCACCAAGAAGTAGGGAAGAATGAAATTAAGATGTCTTCAAAATGAGCTTACACTAAAAACCCCCCAAACCATAACAAATTCCCGTCCTTCCTTAATGCAAAAAACCCAAACCATATACATAAATAGGATGCAATCTAACTTCTACTGGTAAATAACACAACCAAGAAAACCTTTAATTCATGTCCACATACCAACTGGCCAATTGGGATGATGTGTCTGAAATTTAAGTATCAGGCACTGTGGATTAAAAGGTCCCAAGGGAATTTGCCAGTAAATTTAACTTACTGACAACTTATGTCTAGAAAAGCCAAGGAAAGTGGGTAGGTATCAGGAGGCCAGAACAGAAACAACAAGAAACAGAAGGTGGGAAATCTAGACGGACAAATTCCAATAACCTCCTGCCACCATCAAAAAGCTCAGCCTGTAGTATGTAGTACCCAAACCCTAATGGTGCTATTGTCTTCATGGACTCTCCACATATCTACAAAACATGAGGGCTAATTCTGGATGCCAGCAACACATGCAGAGCTTTGCAGCCACATTTCATGCCTTCATTTCAGCTAACGTGCATCTTTTCTGAAATTAATTTGATTATTTTCAGATGCAAGCAGTGTGCTTCACACTGATCAAAAAGAATCACAGAAAACAGCATAGATGGGGAGGAAGTCTCATGGTATCTGACAGGGACCATGTTAGCTTCCCTTTCACTTAAAATGCTTGGTCATGGTTCAGAAGCCACTAAATGATTAACGAAAGTTACCACTCGATGCTAAACGTCTAAGTGCCATAATTCTGGCACTATGGTGTATTATTAGAATTATACATTCTTTCAATTGGAGGCACTCTACCTCTCAAGCCTAATAAAGGATGGACAAGTTTCTCTGGTAATTTAAAACAGATATAATTTATTTCTTCCTTGTCCACTGCTTGAGCTATTGGTTTGCAGCTAGTTCCTTCTTTCTAGACAATACGAGCAAGACTATCCTCTTAAATACCACCTTGCATCTGTTAAAAATGCAGGCAACGTTCATCTCCTCACACTTGTATTAGCTTTTGGCATTTTTTAAAGGCCTTTTCATTTCCACACTGCAAACAGTTAGTCAATAGTCACATATTCTTCATAGAAAATCCTTTTGATCGTACCTTGGATTAGAAAACAGATGAAAAATAACGGATGGTGCCTGGACCAGAGGCTGAACAAAGGAGGCTCACTGTGGAAAGATGAAGAAAATTTACCGCAATCTGCAACGTTGCCAGAGCTGAGAACGAGGGATGGCTGCAGGCTCTGAAGCAGTTGATCAGACCTGCAGCAGTGGCTCGGCAGAAGACGAGCAGAGCGCCAGAGCAGCGGCTGCTCATACTCCGCTCCCTCCTGCACGCTGTCCTGCCCTGTGGGCGCAGAGATTTAAACCCCTCTCAGAGTTTCCCACGGCTGGGCTGGGCATCAACGGAGACAGGCAGGTTGGAAGGCTGGGTCCCCCTGATGACGGGGAATGCTTTCACTCGGAGAAAAGGGAACCTGACAGAGCCCCCCTACTCTGTACTGAGTAACAAACCCTGCTTGGCCAAGTGGTACACCCAGGTGGTGTACAGGAGGGCCAAGATGCAGCACCAGTTGCATTTCCATTGGTAGCAAGCAGGTCCATCTTGCTGGAGAACATTGAAACAGGTAAACATACAAGAACAAGTTTTTCAGCTGCTACTCTTGACTGTCAGAGCCCTTCCTCCCTGGGGAAGTCATTCATTTATCTGGGCTGCTGGACAGCAGAGCACACTGGAGACGACCTGCTGTTGGATGCTCCCCTCCCAAGACACAAGGCTGCCCGGCATGCAGGGCTGCCCTTGCTCCGACGCCCAGGAACTGATAAACTTGCTCAAACTCCAGAAATCTAAAACCGGGTGCCCTTTTCTCTTGCAATGCTAAAATCATGGTACTAGAAGCTTCTGCCCGCAAAAAACCTGTCTACTGTAAAGCTCACTTCTAGCTAGAAAGCCAGAAGAATCCCTGTACACCCCTTCCTGCTCCAACATCACCCCTTTTCAACAAACCATTTCTATCTACAATGCTGCATGTTTGCACCATTTACCATTCATCAAACACCCTCACACACACCCATATATCACTAATCATTATTCCTTCCTGCAGGAGAGAGGAAAGGCATTTTAGCTGGTGAAGGAGATGGTAACCATAACAACAGCACCATGACAACTGTAAGTGATATCTGAAACAAGAAATAAGGCAAAAACTTATTACCAATAAATTTGGTTCATGATAAGGATGGCAAAAGCATTAAAGCAGCAATACCACCAGTCAGTAAACATGCCAACATGAAGAAACACAAGTCTCTCTGGATTAAATTGTACACAATCCTTCTGCAAATTTTAAGATGAGGCACCATGACAGCTTTGTCTCCTCCTGATTCAGTAAACACAGAAGGCAGTCCCTGCTCAATCCTACCTGCGATCTCTCCTGCCTCAGGGAGCCGGAGGGGCTGAAGGATGGAAGGAGTGCTGCCGGGAAGCCGGGACATTTCCTGGCAGCCAGAAGACTCCCAAATTTCTCAGTGGAGTCTTTTGTTTCCAGGACACTCGTTGAAATGAGCCCTGAACAAGGACAGGATTGCTCCCAGGGGAGCACCTCAGAGTCAGACACACTGCATTGATTTTTCCACCAAGCACAATTTCAAATGGGCATCGCGAGCCCTTTCCGTGCACTTTAGAGAGGCCATGGCATTTGGCAGGCTTGTTTGAAACATGAGGCTCCGCAGCCGTCAGCCAGCGACCATCTAAATGACCCATGCCAAGGCCCTGACTTACCAACCTGGCAGAGAAAAAGATTCACCAACACTGTGACTACATTGGCTTTTTCACCCTCAGTGCAGAAGGCACAGAAAAAACCACCAAAAATAAACAGCGCTAGCTCCAAGGGCTGTGTGCAGATAAAGTTATTTGGGGTCTGATCAGACAGAGAAACGTTCAAAGAGGCAGCTGCACTGTGTGGCCCTCTCGGGGCTTTTCAGGGGTAATTCAGCTCACCAGCTTGCTACACAGGGTTGCTCAGGGTGGGCACACTGAAGCGATCTTCCCCTACTGAAATATTTTGTCACCCTCTGCACAGCTTCCCTCTCCTCACCTCCTTGGTTTTCAAAGCACTGCAGTAATCTAACTGGAAATTAAACCTTTCTACATGCTACACAATGGTTCTTCCACAATATGAATAAATTGAGGTTTGTCAACTCTATATTTAAGACTGAATGAAATAAACACTCAACAACTCAGTCCTTATTTATACTTTTACAGCCTGTTATTTGCTACTGAAGCAATTATGAAAGATTTGCCCCACTTATTACAGATAATTATTCAAAAAACGAAGAACAGAGAAAAACTTTAGTTTGAGGAGATGATTTTGAAGGGAAAAGCAGATTCAGACAGCATCCAGGAAACTTCTCTCCAACAGAAGAATTTTTTTTTTTTTTTTTGTATTTTCCTCTTACCCCAGTGGTCATTTCAAACCTTGGCAAGACGACAGTTGAAAATCCATAATGACAACAAAGCTGAGCTGGAGGATGGGCTATATAAGACAAGAGCGCTCAAAATACTACTTAAGGGGAAAAATTCTTCATCAGTCAGGGAAGAAGCAGTATACAACTTGATATTGTCATTGCAGGCTGTGGAAAAAAGAAAGGTAGAGCTACTAGAAATACTCACAAATATGTAACACTAAAAGCACTGTGGCTGTCAACATTTCACAAGTTTGGCCAGCTGAAATCTTGTCAGAAACAAACACTGGCTGGATAATAAAAATGAACATCGAATGCTTGGTTCGCCTCCCCGCTGCCATTATAATTTTCAGTGCATATAAACAGCTGAAACAAAGTCATCTTCTGCTTATTTATCCCACAGGTACAGAAGCTGACAGCAGCACACGCTTACCAAGCTTACAATCGCCTAATTCTTAGACTCGGATTTTCAAGCTTGTTGTTAGAAGGAATGCCAGCCGAACTGTGGATCTGCCACAGCTACTGCCAGCAGGCTACATAGCTATGTGCTTCCTGTACTCTCAAGTCACACTAATCAATACTTGTGTTTGGATAGGGTCTGGTAAAGGTAGCCCACGAAACGACTGGAGTGACATTTTGCAGGAGTTTTTCCCCCCCACACACTGACTTTGCTAAGGCACATTGATTTGATGTTGCACCTCTTGTCTCAAGAGACTCCACGATGGATGGCAGCTAAGATTCGGTAGTGAGGAATTAATTAATTATGCTAATATGTTACCTGCATATTCTCCACGCTGACAGATCTGTGCTCTTGCCAACTTCAGTGGAGCTACTCTGCATGCAGGTGAGGCAAACTGGACCATTTAGCGGAGAGGTGCTACAAACTCAACTGCTAAGCAAAAACTCACACAACAAAATCTCACTCCACAATACGCACTTTAGCTACACTGGTGCATTCTTTTCCTTATCTGCATACATGAATTACTTTTACATCCCTTATTCCAGTTTCACCAAGATCTTATCAAGCATGACACATTTTCACATGATCTTAACTTTACTCAGTGAGCTTTAAATTAGAAAAAAAAATGCTGCCTCTATAATTTTTTGATTCTTCAAAGGTCTTACCTAATGTTTAAAACTAATTCCATCTCTGCTACAGTACAATCTCTGAAAATATCCAAATGCTATCTTTGGGAGCATCATCACGTCAGCTACTACAAATGGTAAAAAGCATGTCCTCGGCTAATTTCTGGCAGATTCTTCCCCATAAATACATGTAGGAGAACCAGCCTACTGCAGAAATCTGGAACACAGCATCTGCATCACACTCCAGCTCTCTGCGCCCTCTCCAGGGCCATGGACCCCTAAAAAGGGGGTAGTTCAGTAACTCCAGTGGCGTACTTCCTGATCCAGCTGCCATCCCAATTTAATTCCGCCCTTCCATATGCTGAAGGAACACAGTCAATTATTCCGCAACTGAACAAGCAACACAAAGGCACTGATGTGAAAATGAAGTATGGAGGTGATAACAGGAAAGGATCTTCAAGGCCATGTGCTGCTCTAGTTTGTTTGGGTGAAAATTCTTCCTCACATGAAAAAAGTTTCCTCCCCAGGTCAAGGTCAGTAGATTATTCCTTTGCCGAGAATGCTTTTAGCTTCACTTCATAATACTCAGACACACCAGGCAATCACGCCAGGCACACAGTGGGAGCAGAAGCATCTTATTGTCTAACAGAGGCATTGTTTATTCATGCTGAAAAAGAGCATAAGACAGAAGAAAGCTTGTTCTGAGGTCCCTCCACCCAGACTCACTTAAGCATCTTTGACTCTCAGTTTCATGGTCAGAAAACCTTAGAGGCAGGGGCCCTGGAACCCATTACAGTCAACAGAAGGCAATGCTTTTAACTGCAACACAAAACATCTAACTGTAAATAAAAAAAAAGTGGAAATAAGGAGACAAAGGGTTGGAAAACTGATTGGGAAGGAGGTTATTTGCAAAGTCTGCTTGCTTCTGTATTTACAGCAAACCTGGCATGGATTAACTAGTGCTAGAATTTTCTTGCCTAGGGCACGTCTGGGCGGTGGACTGTTGTGCAGCAAAACCTTGGTCCTACAGAAGTGGTAAGATTATTTCATGTTTTCATATTATTTTCTAACCAACAATGTTATAAACATAGGACTTCTTTTAACTTAAATATACCCTTATGCATGTATGACTCAAAAAATATGCTGTCCACCCACATTTAGCCACCCACCCATGTGACCCGTGACTGTATACTCAGGCAAATAAAATAATCTCTCCCTACCTGGAAATGAGAATACCCAGAAATCTTTTGTATTCTTACATGCTCTAGACAGTAAAATCACAATATTTGGGATATAATTTTATCATGTGGTAGCTATTTCCTGCCAAATCTTTACTCAACCAACCCTACTGCCTACAAAAGAAAAGAAAGCAAGCGGCCACCCCTCCAGCATGTTCAGGCACAGGGGCAGGAGGGCAGGGAGGACAGAGCCAATACTGAAGGAACCTGAAGCCGCCGGAGCCGATTTTGCAGCCCTCGCTTTCAGAGGAAGTTTTTCCCTCAGAAGGGCTTCAACTAAGATCTTAGGATGTGCACTGAAACAGAAACAGGAGTTTATGTGGCCCAGCTTGTACTTTAATTATCATGATCTTTTTGAAAGTTTAACTTTTAAGTCCTTCGGTTTTTGAATTAAGAAAATTCAAGTATCTGAAGTGTGAGGAGGAACCAACTCACTAAGTCATTCAGTCCTTCTGATATTTTAATTGCAGGACTTGCTGTCACAGCAAAGAACTATTTCAGAGAATTGTTTCCTCCCCAAGCTCCCACGGGTGTATGCAATTACCTGATTCTTGCTACAGGTTGGGTTTAACCTTGCTCTGCTGCCACCCCTTTTCTTCCCACCCTGTGCTGAAGGGCTGACATATGTACATGAACCCAGTGGCATTCTGCTGGGAGAAGATGAAGAATGAATGAGTTTTGTGGGAGGTGTGAAACAAGCCCAGGGTCGGGGAGTAGGGAAGGGTAAGAAAGTTGCATTGGATGAAGAAAGTGCATGTCAAGAATGATAAGATGTGACTGATGAACAAATTCAGTAACTGAGGAAAAAGTCTGGAAAAAACCCAAGCCATGGGGCTGAACGTATGTTGCTTTAATATAAAGAGACAGCCAGGAGGAAGGAGGGAAGCTAGGATGTGCCATCTCCAATCAAACCATCCAGTCTAGACTCCTGCCACAAGCAGTGGCCAGCACGAGCTGCTCCACATGAAGAGGCAAGAAGCTCCACAGAGCTTCAGTCTCACATGAGTGTTCTCTCAATGCACAAAGTCTCCACCCGGTGACACAGACCTGCTGATTTCCATCACAGCCCGGTGCCTACAAGTCTATGAAGATCCAGATCATCGTGCTCTTTGCAATACAAGCAGTGCATGCAGAAGATACCCTCAAGGAGACTTTCTGGACAGGGGAAATAATCTATCTGTGTCCTTCCATGGACTACCATCAGAGCTTTCCATTAAAAGGATAACAGGCCACAAAAAGCACAATGGGATAGAGGACATGCAGAACACTGATGGACACAGAGAATTCAGGCGTACATTTATCTGTTCGGGTGCTTCAGATGTCCTTTTTGAGAGGTATGCAGGATCCAACATATGATTCATCTTGAATTTCTTTGTATTTTCTCTTTTGCAAAGTCTTTCAGCAGCACTAAAGATGATGTTGGTTTAGTATGCCTGAAAGCATTAAGTATTAATCACAAATGAAATCAAGTAGACCTGGAAAAGGTACAAAGAGCTCAATGAAGATGATAAAAGATCTGAAGAAGCTTCTGTGCAAGGAATGACTAGACAGGCTATAACTCTTCATCCTGGTAAGGAAGGGAATGGGACAGACATTTATAAAGACACATGAAGCACAGAGAAGATAAGCAGAGAAGAGAAAACAGTCACTCTCTCCACAAAGAGCTATGGTGCATCAGCCAGAACTCTCTGGTGGCAAATAAATGGTGGCTCTTCCCACTGTAGGAAATTCCATTGTGCAGGGGATGGTGCACAATACAAATTTGCATAGGTTCAAAAGCAGCTGCTGAATTTTTCTTCCATTAATTTGCCCATGGTTCCTCAATTTGAGAGCCTTTTCTGGGAAAGAATGTTTCTACCACGTAAGTAATATCTAGATCAAATGTGGCTTAGAGGCTTTCTCTGCTATTTTAATATTGACTTTAAATACTTGTGTGGTTTCCTGTCATAGATTTTTAAAGGCAACTCTTCCCCATCAAGTGTGATGGAATGTCACAGTCCTTTGATGAGCGTTACAACGTTTAGCAAACTCTACATGAAAATACACTGTATGACATAGACTATATTTCACAGTAAATGAAAAACACCTATTACACAGCCAGGCTCTAGCAAATGAACAGCTTTGTTGGTCTGCTAAGTTTCTAACTGAAACATGACTTTACATCCCAGACACATACTCTTCCAAATCCCTCTGCTGATGCAGCAGAACCAGGCCCTGCAGACTACGTCTTGCCACTTGCGTGGGACTGGTTCACCAGATGAAGAAAGGAGATGCTCATTTGTAAGCTGCTCTGCAGAATCAACCTGACCACCTTATGCTAAAAATCTACAGACAGCACACGGTGACACTGAGCTAATGGTTAGGTTGGGGACATCAACAGGAAGATAAGCTGAGAAAAGTGTTCTGGAGTAGGGGTGATGCTGAAGAGAAAAGGCACACGAACAGCTAGGAAGACAGATGGCCCTTCCAGAAGGACCTGGTTATGTATCCAGGGCCGCCACTTGTAAGAGGTCTTATACTATATGTAAATATTTTATAGATTAAATGCTCAAAGCTGCACAGCATAAGCAAAGTCTTGTGTGTTTTCTTTTTCATTTAGGGCAAGCAGTTGGAAACACATGCCCCACCACTGACCTCAACTCTGACCCAGAGGGGCTGTCTCTGGTTGAAAAGATGATTCATTCACTCTGCTAGAAGGGTTGAATGAATAGGCAGTATTCAGACTGCAGAACACTTATCACTTGGGATTCCCTCAAAATTTAGGTCTGACATGACTGGGTCAGTAACCACGCACTTTTGTTCCTTGCTCCTTGAACAGCAATGTCTCTTTACATCCTTCAGTGGTTCCCTCAAATCAGGTCGATTTTTATGGCTTGCTAATTATTACTGCTAGACTTCTGCCAGGCTTCAGGATGAAAAGAAATGTATTTCTGAAAGCTCAGGGCACAAAACTTGCAGAATAAATCACCGTCTGTCTGGCAGCAACAAAATCCAGCCATGGCAGCCACTTAAATATACACATCTGGATAGTGCTGAACTTTATTTGTTTAGGAATGGAAAGTTTTCTTCTGCTTTTGTTGACAGAGCATATTAAAGACTGCCAAAAACGCAAAGAGAAAAAGAAGTAACTGTCACAAACTGGATTTTGTCTAGAGGTGCATCAACATGTATCATACATACATAGCTATTTGAAATGACGTTCAGACTGCACAGTTATACCTCAGGAGGTTGGCTGTGAAAGAAATGAGAGATGACTGCATAATCGTAACTAGGTCCCCTTCTGCATACGTACTAAGCTACTGCCTAGTTCAACAAACATACTTTATACTTCCCATTCCCTCTGCCTAGATCATCCCAGTCTCCACTGCATCACCTTCCCATCGCAGCCCAGGCATTGCCCACGTGGGCTCCAGCCCCTCACCCAGGCCCTGTCCATGTTTGCTGTCCAGACTATAGATTTCACCACTACAAACTGTGAAAGTTTTATCCTCCTCATACCAAGGTCCACTTTCAGATTCCCTCCTGCAGGTTTCATGCCAAGCAGCAGTTTCCTCATTCCCATTCCTCTATTAACTTCCAGTTTTCCTTCCTGGACTTCTGATCCAGTCCCTCTCTACCACTTGCCTCCATCTTGTTGCTTACCCATCCTTACCCTTCCCCATGCATCCTTTATCAGAGCTCTCTTCTGCCCTGGATCCCCTGCTTCCACAAGTTCTTGGCCATGTTTTCTAACTTTGGTTGCCTCTGCATTTGGAAGTGTGAACTTTCTTCTTTCTCAGCAACTATAAGCAAAGGAGATGTAGCTTATTCTTTTTTTTCACTCACAGTGATATGATATTATATGACATAAATTGGGCTGGTCAGGCTCAGGGAGGCTGGAAGCAGCAGAGGCTCTAGCAAGTCTCTCCTGACACTCAGCAAACTTTCAAATGATACGTTGTCCCTTCCTCCACAACCAGGATGCTAGAAGAACTTTGCAGACAAGATCTTGAGTGAATACAGCAAACCTGGCTTCCTCAACCCAGCCTGGGAAGGCAGCCTTGCTCCAGGAAAGGGAAGCTTGGGCCAAAACGTGTGCTTAACAGAGCAAGACAAGCTTGACTGCCAGAGAGGAAAGCTGCAGCCTAAACCACAAAAAGTTTGGAAAAGTGGAAATAGAAACAGGGTCTTATCATGGAAAGTAGCAAGCCACCTCAGCTGGCAGCCTCACCTATAACACCACAATCAGCAAATGGAGCATGTGTGAAGAGATGCGTATGTTATGCTCAGGGGTGCACTAACAGATAAGATCGCTGTATCCATAGTGATGTAAGTGATGCACTGGTAGTACTGCAGGCCAGAGTCTGATGGTCTGATTTGAAGCACAGGGTGTAAACAGACCTGGAAAGACTTTTCCAGAGATGCAGACAACCCTTCTTTGCATTCCCAAAAGAAAGTACAGGTTCAATCAGGGGAAAGTGTAAGAGCTCCCAACAAAGGCATCTCAAATGCTTTGTTATACACTCCTGATCAGCAGAGAGCTGTCAGCCATTCAGATCTGGGCTCTATTCCTGCCCAAATTTCTGCTGCTGCTGGAGTGGCTCTGGGGAAGAGCCAGCTTGGATGCTGGGACTGCAAAGAGAATGGCTTTGAACCCTCTGGGTGCCTCTTGCTGAAGGTAATATTGCATCCATGTTTCCTGTTGTGGATCCCATAATCTCTGGTTCTGTCTTCCAGCGCTGCCACCACTATGTCTGAGCCCCAGCCGCTCTCCCCAGGCAGGTCCCAGCCAGCCAAAGGGGCACACCATGCTGGGACCTCCCCCTAATCTCTTCTCTCAGCAAGCTAGTGCTGAGTAACAGGCAGCAAGATACTTGTCCCAGATCCTGTCTTAAAGGTGCAAAAGGGCCTGAATTTACTCAGCCTGGGCCCTGAGCTGAGGTTTGTCCTGGCCAGAACGCAGGCTACAGCCAAAAAAGTCATACTGAGGTACCTTGCAGCCCATGGGACAGACCACATGCAGAACCGCAGGGCACCTCATTCTTAAGTCCAGATACCTCTTTACCTCCAAAAATGTTCTGAAGCAATAAACAACCGTTACTTTCTCTGCATTTAGACTTATGCCATATGGAACTAAACAGCCCCCACATCAAATGCTGGGCACCCCTACAAAACTGTGAAGAATGTGCCCATGAAGAAACAGGTACTAAATTCAGTAGAGGTACAAAGTGACTGCCCCAGCACCAAGATGTCCCTCTTCAGTCTCATTCCTCTACTACCCCATCTCTGGGCACAAGAGAAGACATACGTCAGCTCACATCTAGCCTCACACCAGTCTTTGAAACTCCCCTATGGCCAGGGCTAAATCCTCACAGATGAAACTACTGGTTCAGGCATTCAGTTCCTGACTAATTTACAGCCTGTGAAAGCCTCCCCCCCACCCCAAGCGTGATTTCTGCACTGTATTAGGCTGAGCTTGCATTTGGGGGCATTTTTCTGGGGGCAGTACAGAGGTATTTTCCAGTATCACTGCCCTACGTAGGCCTTGTTCAAGAACAAAGATATCATGAAAACCACTTTTTTTAAAAAAAAAACACCACAATACTTGCATATTACAAAAAGAAGGACTCTGCTGCTGTCCTTTTAGCTGTTACTAGTTTGAAATGAAGCTGTTACCACTTTACATGAGTAAGGCTACAGCACAAAATAGCAGAATAAAACCCTAAAGCTCCTTTTCCTGAAGCACTGCTAGGATCAAACCCTACTGTGTGCATGCCAATTGGCAGAGATTTTCAGTGAGGATTTACTCTGGTGCTCTGTCAGTATTCTCCGGGAACATTACCAAAGTCAGAAGACTTTTCTTGAATCAAATTTTTACTCGTCCTTCAAAGAGGCACCTTCTTTGATACAGAAGGATTTGATGCGGGAGGATACTCCAAAACTGCAGTCCTCAACACACTTAAATTTTCTTTAAATTCCTGAACATTTTAGAGGGGCTTTACTTGGTGAAGTGGGAATTGTTAACATTAGGCTAATAAAAATTACAACATCCACATCATTATATTTGACATAAAGCCCGGGGTCAAGTGCAAAAAATTACCATTTAAAAGATACAGTTGATATTTTGAACATCAACCATCCAAATGATATGCTGCTTTGAAGAATATATTGCACTTTACTTTGTAGTACTGTTTCCAAGGAGCATTGCTCATAACCATTTGCAGCTTCTGAAACGAGGGTGGTATTCTTCCTTTTTCCACAGCAAGAAATTACTATTGAGACAACGTGGTTTTAAATAGAAAGCTTCTTTCTATCAATATTAAATGAACACAAAGGTGACAGGAAGTTACTGTAGAATCCGTTCTCTCCATGTAGCTAATATTTCCTTGCTTTCTTTGTTTCCTAGTATAAAACCCAACGTGGCTCTGTCTTCTTTGGCTCTTGACCTTTTACTGCTTTCTCTGCTGGTTCACCTGTTCAGAATCCCAGGAGGTCTTAACATGAAAGATTTCCAAAATCAACAGAGAGATTTATGAACACTGTCCAGTGTTCTCTTTATCACACCAGAACAATCTTCCATAGCAAGAAAGATGCAGAACGAGTTCATGTTAGGGACGATCAGTACAGCATTCAGAGCCTTGTGCTCAAATTCCCAGACCATTTTTCAGTCAGTGGTATGGAAGAAGGTCAGGGAAAACACTCTGAAGACATGGCAGTAAGATAACGCTCACTCCAGCTCTTCCTCAAATTCTAGATAAAAAAATTCATCACAATTTCTAACATTCCTTTTTCCATTTCAGCAACTAGTGAACAAGGAAGTTACAAGAGCGTAAAAACAGGGGGCAGCAGCGAAGCCCAGTGCTGTAGCCATGCTAGAAAATACATTAAGGTCCCTGGACTGCCCCATCTCTGCAAATCATTGTGAAGTGCTTATGCAAGACCAAATTAGACAGGAAAGCGCACAACTGGACTTTTATACACTGAAGTGAATAACCAGTCCCTTTGCAGCAAAAAGTTTCAGCATCCAACATGTTGTTCTTGAGGAGGAGTGTGAGCAGAGCAGCCTGGCCTCGCTGCAAAGCAGATCGATACCTGTGTGGGGGACCAGGGAGCCGAGGAGAGCTTGCTTTCCCATAGCTGAGACATTTCTGTGTTTTCCCAATCCCTAACTGCAGCATTTTGCCTCACTGGCAATCCTGGTATTTCTGAAAATCCTACTTTCGACACTTTAATGAAGGTGTGGACTTGGTCTTACTGACAGAGCCAGACATGTCTATTCAGGGAGATCACTAATGTGCATTAACCATCCCTGACGTACAGCTCCTGAGACAAGGTTGTAGGTTCTTCTACAGGTAAGCTAGGCAAGGACATTTGGGGTGTTACAGTGTTAAATCCTATACTGTTAAGGTCCTAATAGGCAGAATGCAGTAAAATAACATAATAATAAAAAAATAATCACTGGAACATCATTTCCACACGTATTTAAGAGCACGAAATAGCCAATACATATTCTCACTGTAAATCAACGTCTTTCTCAGCAGCTAGGAGGGAAGTGTATCTTACATTTTCTGACACCCCCACAGGATTACTGACTTGTATTCCCTTGAACACTGCATATCTGCAGGACTGCAAATGTATTGCAGTATAAATTCATAACTGTAACACCGAAAGCATCAAA
Organism: Ibycter americanus; assembly: GCA_035590275.1. Taxonomy (NCBI): domain Eukaryota; kingdom Metazoa; phylum Chordata; class Aves; order Falconiformes; family Falconidae; genus Ibycter; species Ibycter americanus. Next base: position 11,306,995 of record JAVJGI010000064.1, read on the forward strand.
CGCAATTGAACACATTTCCATTACACATGGCAAAGCAGCAGACCATCTAGTGATCGGACACGACTGCCTCATTTCCATGAGTTAGCATGTTTCAGCCATGTGGTGCTTTCAAGATCAATTCATTAACAGAAAGTGAAGCATTCAATTCAGACCCAACTCGATTTCATTTTAACCCCTTCCTCCTGCTTTTCTCTGCATCTATGCATACATAGAGAAATAAATGACAGCTGCGTACAGCATTCCAGTTTCTCATGCATTTTCATATGTGTTTTGATGGGAGCTCATGTTCACGATAGTGAATCAAAACACCTGTCAATAAAACTGCCTCTCTCAGGAATTACAAACATGACATAACTGTGATGCCAGAATACATCCAAAAGAATGAAAAAGCAATGTAAGGAGTACATTACACATTAATGGCACCCTCTTTACAGAAAAGACAACAATAGAACCTGGCAAAAGATTTTCTGCATTCAGCAACACCGCCTTCCATTTTACTTCCCTTGTCATCTGCACCAGAAACACTGAAAATCCAGCATCGCTGCAGTTGTAATGACTTAACACCCACCTCAAGCATATACAGAAAAAAACCCTAATTTTGTAGGCTTCAGTGCTTTTAAATTATGTTTGTTACCATGAGAACTTGATCAAAATGTCACCCTCAAGCTTGCAGAAGTGGGGAAAAACAACAACAACAACAAAAAGAATCTACTTTTAATCAGTGGTAGTACACTTGCTGCATTGCAGCATTTTCATAAGCTCCACAACCTTCTGCAGTAAGAGGCAGCAGAGATGCCCAGACAGATATATTTTGCTGAACACTTTATTCTGGAAAAAATATAGCTGACAGCATGGTTGTCATCCAGTACTATTACGCAATATTCCATGTATGGAAGATAAAGCACACATACATGTTCTGCACCATGTTACAAGGCTTGATTTGGAAACTAGACAATTACACGTATATGGAAGGCGGGGGCAACTCTGACAGCCACTCAGGACAAAAATTTTTTTTTAGTGATATCTGAGATAAATTAAAGCTATGAAACACTTCAGTTTCTTCTCCATCTTATCCATTTGCTAGCTTTATAAATTTAGGTTGATTTTTATGTATATATATTTCTGGAAATTTAAAAGATAACACTGTATCATCTAGGCTTTATTTTGCTTTTTTTTCCTTCTTTTTAATTTACAGTCTCATCATCTTTGGATTAATGGTTATGGACACTGCATTACTGCAGTTTGACTAGGAGCTGTAGTTTGCAGAACAAGCACCCCAAGCCTGCAGTCACTTCAAAGGAGGTAATTAGCAGCGTAGCTGAATCAAGAGCCAGTAATAAACTACATAAAGTAGCTTGTTCAGCTGTGTATGTGTTTAATCCTGCAGCTGACAGACTACAGGAATGACATGCAGCAATGGTGGGCTAGGAACGAGGAAGAGTTTCACACCTCTGATCAGAATAACTTACTAGCCACTTACTCAAGGAGTTATCTCACACAGCTCGCCCTTAACAAAGATGTTTGCAGACAACACCAAGTTGTGGGGGAGTGCTGATCTGCTGGAGGGCAGGAAGGGTCTGCAGAGGGATCTGGACAGGCTGCACCAATGGGCCAAGGTTCCATGGTACAAGGTTCCACAAGGCTCAGTGCTGGGTCCTGCACTTGGCTCACACCAGCCCCACGCAGCGCTGCAGGCTTGGG
>JAVJGI010000064.1:11308773-11319254 GCA_035590275.1 Ibycter americanus
TGCCCAGGTGGCCAAGAAGGCCAACAGCATCCTGGCTTGTATCTGAAACAGTGTGGCCAGCAGGACCAGGGCAGTGACTGTCCCCCTGTACTGGGCACTGGTGAGGCTGCATCTCAAATGTTGTGTTCAGTTTTGGGCCCCTCACTACAAGAGGGATGTAGAGGTGCTGGAGCGTGTTCAGACAAGGGCAATGGAGCTGGGGAAGGGTCTGGAGCACAAGTCCTATGAGGAGCGGCTGAGGGCACTGGGGGTATTTAGTCTGGAGGAAACTCAGGGGGGACCTTATCACTCCCTACAACTACCTGCAAGGAGGCTGTAGGCAGGTGGGGGTCGGTCTCTCCTCTCAGATAACTAGTGACAGGACAAGAGGAAAGAGCCTTGAGCTGTGCCAGGGGAGGTTTAGATTGGATATTAGGAAACACTTCTTTACCAAAAGGGTGGTGAAGCATTACAACAGACTTCCCAGGGAGGTGGTGGAATCACCATCCCTGGAGGCATTTTAAAAATGCATAGATGTGGTGCTTAGGGACATGGTTTAGAGATGGACTTGGCAGTGCTGGGTTAAGGGTTGGAATTGATGATCGCAAAGGTCTTTTCCAACCTAAATGATTCTATGACATATCTACACATCTACAGGAAGGAAACTACCGCTATTCTCATTAAGACACCAGCCAGACTGTACGCCATTTAAGGTGAGAATAGAGTGAATTTCCCTGTGAAAGACAAATCACCCTCTTGAGGACACTGTCCATGCCAGAGCATTAGGCATCCTTTAGACTTCAAACAAATCAGCTCCAAGAGGAAAAATCCATCAGCCAGAGAGAGATGGCATGCCCTATGCCAGAAACCCTGGCTACCATCTTCTCAAGAGGGAAATAAATGTAAAGTGAGTTGAAAGAAGGGGAAAAAATAGACCTTCAGTGAAGCAGACAGGTCTCCCAGTTCTTCACTTGCATCTTTATACAACATTAGTAGTTGGTCTATCCATTTTGAATGTTACGTGTAATGTGTGTATTTGCAGCTGTACTTTGACCTGTCGTAAGTTAAGCATCACAGATGATAAAGTGTTCTTCACCAGAGGAGGTGACATATCCAAGAACCGGCAGCAGGGGACACCCTAAAAGATGTTAATGTTCCATCTGAAAAGCTCAGGCTGTACAGGTAGATTGTACCGCCTGGGCCGGAGGAGGCACAAACATCTTCCAGTGACACTGGAGGCTCACAGCCGTGCAGTAAAATACAAGTGTACTACTTGCTAGAACTTAAAAAGGTCAGATGTGGAATGTGTCACATCCCCTGTTAGGCAAGGTCCTAAAGGAGATGTTTTAAATCACTGTCAATATTTTGGGGAAGAATTCTACACAGCATCCATCAGAAGTGATTTCAGTGAGGTCAAGAGAACTACCCTGACTAACCCACCTCCAAATCTGGCACCCACTGACTGCCTGGAGCTCCCACCTCAACCTTTTCCTGCTTCCACACACATACAGGACTGATTCTCACCAATTTCCATGGGACATACACCATGAAGGCAAAACATGAGCAAAGCTTGACCCTATATACGGAAGACAAGGGGCATATCATGCCTGAGGGTGGAACATAGTGCAAACAGATTTGAGAGAAGAGGTATGAGGTGGGACACGAAGAGCAACCAGAATTACAGTAGCCATGGCTGAGCTCTGTATTACCTGCTTTCATGCCTAGGACACATAACACTGTGGATGGGCCAGTTTAGCCCAGCAGGACCAGCTCAGACAGCCCCTCGGATCAATGGCATCACTTTTCTATTTTTTTCCTCCTTTCCTTCTGTTTTTCTTCCTTCTAACTGTAGTGAAACCAGGATCATGTTCCCATAGGGTTGCAAAGAGAGGATAAAGAATGTTATGATCATCCAGTGATGATAAACAAAACTTCTCTCCTTTGTGTTCAAGGAAAAGCTTGGCTTATTCTTCATAGACATGGATTTTCCAGGAAATTAATAACATTAGCAGTTATAAGGTTCTTTAAATAAAGTGATTTCCCTTTTATTATCTACAGGCTGCTGAGGCTATGATTGTCTCACCTCTTCTCTGGATTGTTGTTAATTTATTATTTGCTGGCAACTTATCTTCTTCCATTAGGCATTAGCTGCATAGAATTTCCTAAAATTGACCAAAGGATGAAGAAATCCATGCACTGATTTAAGTGCCTTCAAGATTACCTTACTCAAATAGAGGTTTTCTTTCTCCTGCCACTGCGGTATAATATAGGTATTCCTATAATCACAAGGATCTTTCGAAAGGCAGAACAGCTTCATGGTTAAGGCACCAAGATGCAAGATTCAGTCCAGGGCTCTGCTGTTCACCTGCTCCATGACCTTGAACTTATGAATAAATAAGCTGTGCCTCAGTTCTCCCAGCTGTAAAACACGGATTATAATGTTCACACTGTCTGTAACTTGGCTATTTATGCTGCAAACCCTTCAGGGCAAGGGCTGTCTCTTCCCATATGTGCAAGGAGGCTCTGGCTCCCAACCAAAGCCTTTGCATCCAGACCGCAAAGAGTTTTGCTCAAGGAAGGACAATTATCAGACACAGCATCTGCCTGGAGGCAGGATGACAAACTTGCAACCACAAAAAGGAGACCCAAAAGGAGAGGACCGCAGTATTGGCCACTGACACCAGAGCCAGAGCTGCTTCTTGAGTGTGTTGGGGAAGCGGAGGAATCTGGGATACCATGTGCCTGCTTGACAGGTCTGGGGACAGAGGCAGCCTTCAGCTTTGGCTGTTAACAGCTCCAGCCCCTGGCAGCCTAGAAGCTCAGCTCAAGCCTCCGGTGCTGCTGAAAGTGGCCCTGATTTCTTAAAACTCTCAATGATCAGGCAGGACTATCAAGAATAGCCACAGTTTAAAATATGTATGTGAAGTCTCTGATGAAAGTTGCAGTCCACAGACTACATTAAGGAGCCCCTGCTGTTTATGCTAGCATAAAAACCAATGAAAATGCAGATTCTTATTTCAACTCTGTAGGACTGCTGGCCTGACCAACTGGGTTCTCTAAATGACTTAATTCTTCCCCAGAATCTCCATAACTCTTCCCCCCTCTTTCCTCCAGAGATCTATATAAAGCTTTTTGCATTTCTTCTTCTGATGGATGCTCATTTCCAAAAATACTTTTACAAAGAACTGCCTTTGGTAGAAATTAAAAATGTGGCACCATGTAGCGCCAGAATGCATTTAAGACCACATAAATCACAAGGCGCGCATCGAGTCCCTGATACCAACCTGCCTCCACAACTACATATCAGGGACTTAAAATTTCTCCCTGACATTAAACTAGTATTGTCAACCCCAGCTCAATTCTGCCAGTTAACTCAGCTGAAGCTGTGTGAATGTACAAGCAACCCAAAAATACTTGCTCCCTAATTCTCTAATTATGTTTGTGCTCTGGTTTCCTGTCTCTGCCTGTCTGCTGTGTCTGTCTGAAATCGTGAATCACACCAGCCAACTTCTATCATGTTTGACAGAAGATACTAAGCTCCTACCTTTCACCATAGGAAATCCACAGATGGGTAGAGGAGAGAGAAAATATTAATGCCTCTATGAAGGGAAATACAAGGAGAAGAGCTCAGCCCTTATTCCTTCTGTTTGTCAGTGTCCTGGTGGTCTAATCAGTAGATGTGGAGCTCACATGCAGCCATAACATATGCTCTCTCTAGCCCAATTAACTGTCTAAGCAAAGACAGGTAGAGGATGAAACAGGTGCTGGTTAACCTACAGTGGGAAGTCACTGCAGAGAGGACATAGAAAGTTGCTAAGACAATGCTACATGGAACTCTAAGTCAGGAGACCCCAGAGGTCTGAGAAGTAAATGGAGATAATTTGGTTCAGAATCAGAAAAAAACTCAGGGAGAGCTGAGGATGCAGGGAAGAACCAAGTGCTGTGGGTGTGAAGGATCAAAGGAGACAGCGTGAATCTTTCACAGGGAACCAAGGAGATGAGAACACTAGTGGTACCTGGTACCACAGGAAGGGAATACAGGGGCTGGAGAGTTACGTGTAGGCTGTAGGTAGCGTGGTGAAAAAGGTCAGGAGCTGTGAGTGCCCACACGGGATACCACCCCCCACTGACAAATAATACCAATTATTTTAGTTTACAAAATAGTTTAATTGGCAACACCATTTCCAGCAGTGAGTTGAACTCAAATCAAGAGCAAGACCTGATCTCAGGCATTTCAAAGTACGGATTTGCTCTGAAAGGTATAGGTACATTTCAGATTGTGAGAGACGGCACTTTCATGACTTTACCAGATCCTCCTCACTCGGGTCAGAAAATAATAGCTTTTCTCATCTTAATTTGCTGGGTTTATTGCTAGCTGAAGCTAGATATCTAAACATTCAGAACCTGGGGGAAAAAAGGGGGCATGAGGGTAGGATCTAATTCCATTTTAAGGCCAACATTTAGATTAGTTTTTAATGGAGCTGAATTATTTTTCCCTTTCTGTTACTTGTTACACTGGCCAATAAGCAGGAATATGGAGCTGCAGTAGTGGACTTTTGCTGTATTAGAGAGAAAAATATTCCCAACAGAAAACATGCTAAAACAGCAGAGAGACTAGAGATGAAGTTGGCCACGTGTATTTTCAACTCATAATACACTGGATTTTAAGTAAAAAAAAAAAAAAAAAGTAAAATAGTATTAGATCCCTTGTTAGCTGCATAATGTATATGTTTTCATGCTGACACATCCCAGGTGAACTGCATCATGTGAGTATGGTTTTCCATCTACAACTTCCCAGCATGAACTACGGAGTCTCTAAGCTACTAATTACACTGACAAACACGGTCTTCACCAGTGTGCTTGTCTGGCTGCTTACACCGCCACGCCTCTTTGTAGATTCGACTGTAAGCTCTTCAGGGTCTGGAACAATTCTGTTGTTTGAGCACACAGCATCTAACACAACAGTGATCTAATCCAGACTTGGACACCTAGTTTTTAATATTATGGTAGCTAGAGCAATGAATCACAGAGCATTAACAAGAATCACAGCAAAGCTGTTGCACACAGTATCTAGTTCCCAGGCATGCCGCCACTAACCCCAGACTTGATCCTGTTGTGTCTAATTCTGTTTTCATTGCACTCATTAAATGGAAATATAATTCTTCCATGTTCTGACAATATTTAGCAGCAAAACTGATGCAAGAATAATTGTATAAGCAAGCAAAATATTTTTTTTTGCTGAAAAGAAGTCATAACTAAAATAAGGACACTGGGGAGTTACTATTAAGAGTACATTGCAGAAAAATCTTACAGACAGGTAACATCATGAATTAATTATTGAGAAAGTACTACTGATCAAAGTGCCTTGCAACCTACCCCAGATATCTCACACAGACATGGCAAAAGGCACAACAACAGGCAATCTTACAATTTTATTACAAAAACATCCCGAAGCCTTCTGATTTGGAATTCCAGGATGATTTGGACAAAGAGAACAAGATGTGTCTGTAACATCAGGATCTCACTTTCCATGTATAGATTCCTTGCACCTCTCTTGCACATGAATAGATTCCCATATTATATCCCTCTCTCCGCGTAATTATTCCAGCTGTCCAATGGCTAGTGTCACGGCCAGAGACCGGGCTGAATTATAACTTCCTGCTTCAGAAGGGACTGAAGTCTTGGAGAGATTCAAAATGAAGGAAAAAAATGACTCATCTTAAGGATGACAACTAGAGTATTTTTTGGTCACGATTATAAAGAGTTTTCTTTCATCAACTGTGCTGGAAAGAACATTATGATTCAAACATCTGTTCTCCTCATAAGCTTCATTCCTCAATACAAATGAATCTGTGCCTCTCAAACTCCTCTCATGGAGAACGCTCACAGCACTCCCATTACTCCCACTATTTTTCAAAAGCATGTTTACTAACACAACTGCTTAAATACACGTAACTCAGGCTTAATTCTGAGTGTCAGGTTTTCCAGCACCGAATGTAATGGGGTTGTGACGCTTAGGCTTTCGGTGACTCGCACTACAAAGCCATTTGCAGTTACCAAGTAGGAAAGGGATAATTTTTTCCATGAGCGCTTTGCAGGCAGCACTGACTTCCATCTCTCCCTCAGTGCTGACAGGCAAGAGCACATCCCCATGCACCATATCCTGGCCCTGACACCAGCCAGAACCAGATGCTTCACAGGAAAGTTCAGAAGAACTCAGCAGTGGGATGCTATAGACAAAGGCGGCTTTAGACAGCAGCTGGGTTTGCTGTGAAGATAAACAGGGGAGATCTGGTAGGTCAGACCACTGGAAGAGGCAAGTGATACAAGCCCTTTTTGAGTGGTCACCAGTCCAGTCACATCGTGATGGGTGGCATAATCAGACGAACACAGAGTTGCCCTCCAGTTCCCTTTAATGAAGGGCTGGTACATGCACCGCATGGCAAGGACTGTATACCTTTCAAAACAAACTATCATTTCTAGAAGTGTGGGCAGTTCTTTTTTCATATAGCCATAAAGCTATAATCCTTAGCAAGATGATAGATTTTCAAAAGGGTGTCTGTGGCAAAAATTCAACTGCCTTTAGGGAGCTGAGCTTCTACTCCATGGTGTTGAGTTTTCTTTCCCTCCACATGATTCAGGAGACCAAACTCACAGTTGTGAGAATTCAGCATTACCACACTGGACTGGTTCTCGAGCTACAGGAAGTATTATGTTGACCTCACTGTTGGAGATGCAAAAGAAAATGTACTTCTCAACTGCAGTAAGTCTTTACAAAATCAAAAATCAGCTCATCAGCTCACCTTCACCTTGCTTAATTTTGCCCTTCTATAAAGTCATTCAAGTACTGCAGAAGAATAGAAAAAGCTCAGTATTGGGGTTGGCTTCTGATCCTGACAAAAGCATCAAGTACAAGCTACAACACAGAAAACAGTCCAGTTTCCCTTTCCCACCAAACTATTCCTCAGAATTAAGCCCCTTTGCTCATCACTACAGAGAGGAAAGCAAAGATGACATTTCCCTCTTCCTCTCCCCCCCCAGTCTCTCTGGCCCACCTCTTGCATCCAAGGAGCTAGGGAGATGCTTACCAAAAAACCACAGCAAGTCATGTAACCTTTGCCTGTCAATTCCTGCCTGAACAGTTTTGCTTCTTGGCTGTAAACAAGTTTTAAGCATCTGCTAGTGAGTCAGCCTGCTAGGCAGGATTATTACTAACACTACCACCATCATCATCATGATTTACTAGTGACAGGGGACATTCTCCTTCCTTTCCATTGCTTAAAGACCACACCTGAATTCTTTCAAAATGTAGCAAATACTACCTTTGATAGTTGATAAATACAGGAACACAGTGTTCTGCCTTTATAGCTTAGGTTCAAAACAGGTGTTTTGAAACAAAAGAACGTGCAGATAAGGGCTGTTAAGATAATCAGAAGAAAGGATGAAAGGGAAAGGTTGATTATAAAATCAATGACAGCCCTCTTTTCAGAGGAGGAAAGAAGCAGATTGATGATAAGGGATAAATACAAAGGAGGAAAAACCAAAGGCTAGTTTGGTACAAGAACCCTGTGGCCACTGGTAGGTTTTAGCTGGAAGCTAGAGGTTCCTTGCAAGTGAGATTGCAGAACAGCCTACCAGTTGGCAGGAGACTATTTTTAAGAGGGAGGTTGAAGAAGGAGGATCAGATGCGACACTGGCTGTGACAGCAGGCATGCCAAGAGCCTCCTTCAGCCCTGTGTCAGAACTACCCAGGTGGGAATGCCTCCTTGCAACCCTCCCAATGTCAAACAGGAGACACTCAAGCTGGCTGTATGGGAAAAGTGAAGACAATGCCAATAACACCACTAAGCTATATCTTGCACTCTGCCCGCTTATCTTTTCCTAGTGCTATGAAGATCATTGAGAAAAAGACACAAAGAAAATGAAAAAGGAGAACATCTCTAGAGTTTTTGACACTCCAGAAATCAAGACGGCACTTCATCTGTAGGTACTACAAGAAATCCATCTAACCAGTATCAATCAATCAAATCTTTTCCTAAAATTTTTTCTAATCATTGTTCAGTGACGTCTTTCCGTACGTTAACTTCCAGCCAGTGGTGAGGAAAATTTCTAAGCCTGAAATACAAGCTACAGTGTATTTAAAGTGCAGTCATTTAAAGTGCACTTAGCTCTCTACAGAATGCATATAAGATGCGCTTGTATTTGAAGAGGTTCCAGTCTAATCAAACAAAATATCAATACAGAAATCTTCTTCCTGAGTACACCACATGTTCACCCTGGCCTCACACTATCCTCGAGACTCTGCTCAGGATGGCTGCTGCTAAGCACCATCCCCATCTACGTGCCTCTCCTTCTGAACATCAGTAGATTGACAATAGAAAAAGCACGAGTAATGCTTATACTTAAAAGGGTACTCAAAATTGTTGGTAATGTCAACATGACAGAGCCTTTGGAAGGTGTTAGAGTTCCCCCTCCTGCTTAGAAACAGCCCCATGCCAGGCCTAAGCAGAGTCTAGGCGAGCAAATGGTCTTGGTACCTTCCTGTTGTGTCTTCATAGACCCAGCTCACACGCAGAGACAGCACAGTGAAAAGCTCGTGTCAGAAGGAGATGCTGAGTTTGCCCACAGCACACAGGGATCATGGGGCACAGGGATCACGGGGCCTGGTGACCAGTGTGAAGTCACTGCAGCAGACCCAGAAGCATCAGAAGCAAAACCACGCTATCAGATAATGCCATAACACTTCCAAAGCTGAGCCCTCAGCTCCAAATGCTGCAAACGGGCTGTACCGACACCCTAGCTCAGACGGACATGACCTTTATCACCCATCCCTGTAGCCCTCTGTACCACCTTGCTGCTTCTGTTACTCCTCCTCCCCATCAAACAGCCCAGCCTTGGGGGATGCTCTTACACAGGAGGCAACGCAACAGTCTCCTTCTCCTGAGCCTCTACCTCCTTTATCACAACTTCCCCGTCACCCACCTGCAGCACATTATTTCCACTGCTAGTTTTCATTGTTACTTAGAAAAGGACATAGGACACACAGCAACGTCACGAGATATTATACCTTGTTTTTACCTCCTAACCACTGGTGTAGTGACCCTGTGTAGACAATGCTAGTTCTGACATATGATTTTTCCCCTCCCTTTTCATTTCAGACTTGCCCACTTCTTAAACTGTCTATGGTACCCCAGCAGCACAAAGAGGCTATGGAGCACTCCACAGATATATGTTTTATTTCAAGAGCAATAATTTAGGTCTGTCAGTTAAAGATGGGACATGCAGAGACAATTCAAGCTTTGCACAGTAGACATCTAAGAATTTACTTTATCACCAGTGGAATATTATCAATGGACAAATGGTGAATGCAATAAAACTGCCCATTACTTTAAGTCTTACAGGCTAATTTAATCCTTCATTTAGTACATGCACGCTGCCGCAAGGGTACTCTGGGGCCATGGGAAAATTCCTGAAGCGTGCAGGATCACTGTAAGCAGCCTTATGCTGCCCTCCACTCTGGCAGATGCTGGCAGGGAGCCAGCCTGCAGGCATGCTGGGTTGCTGTACGTGCTGGCTGCCCTGGGGAGCCTGACGTGAACAAATACCAGGGCTGGGGCAGCTCCTGCCCTCCCGCAGTTCACCGTCCAGAAGGCGAATGCTCCTTTCCAAATTGCTGGGCTGCTTGTGCCATGCTTTCCAAGAGAAGGAGTTGCACCGAAATTTAGTGCGACAACAAGAGACACCTTAAACATAAGCCATGCCAGTGTCTGCTGTCCCCGAGACACTTACACACACAGCCTTTATCTGACTCCCACTGCCCATGGCAGGTCTGTGCTGCCATGGCCTGCGAGAGACAAAAGCTCACGGACAAAAGTGAACTGCCTGGTACTTGCGTGTGTGCTTTCTACAGCCTAAAAACCTAGAGGGCCAAATTTGAATCTTGATTTCCATTTCCTTCAAATTCATGGAGCCAGGAGAGACTGCATGCAGAAGTAAACCAGGGGCTGGTCAGGAAATGAATATATTTATGGGCTTATAAAAGCTTAAGAAGTCCAAAGCCAGCCTTGTACGCAATACTTAACATGTAAGTGCATATGTGCATGTACGCACAGATCCCCATCATATACTATTATGGTTTTTGTTCATTCTTTAGTATCATCTTGCCTTCCTTTAAATCTGTGCTTGATTTTTCCATGTTTCCATCATTAAATATCTTGGCAGCCTCAGAAGCATGGCAGAGTACTTGAGGAGAATAGGGAGATTAATCTTGCTCACTGTTTTAAGTATAATCTCACAGAAGAAACATGCCCTAACCTGGCATAATCCAGCACCTTTTTATTAATGACAACACAGAGGAAGTAACCAGCTGAATAAAACTGTTTTGTGTGTGTGTGTGTTCATGCTACCCCTCAAAGGATGCATGTGGAGGGTTAATTAACATTGATAATATACAGTTGTGGGCTTGCTTCTGGGGTGGTGGGTTGGCTGATGTGGATCATGTA